>VXJC01000012.1:0-600000 GCA_009193075.1 Mychonastes homosphaera
GATCACCTCGGGCCACGTCTTGTCGTCGTAGGCGCTCTTGTTCTGTTCCCACCAGACTTTCGCGCGGCTCGTGAGCCACCCGCTCATCATCAGGTCAAACTGCACGCTCATCGGGATGTCGATTCCCTCCGTCGTCATGAGCGACAGATTGCCGTAGAGCAGAGCGTCGTTGGCAAATTGCCGCAGAGTCAGTCCTTTGCCCGCCTCGCCCGAGAAGCTGAGCTCTTTCTTGGAAAAAACGCGCCAAAAGACTCGCGGTCCCCGCGCGCCGGTCCTTTTCGCGAGCGTACTCCTCGCGCGCCTGCTGCTCTGGCTCAGCGGGGGGTGCCATAGTGACACGCCGCTGACTGCGTGTAACTGGGGGCGCCGTGTTGTATATTTATTTTTTGGACTTGGGGAAAATTATATTTTTTCCTTTCTTGCCGTCGCCGCCGCCGTCGGCGCCGTTCTGGCGTGGACGACCACGTCAAAACGCGCCGCCGCCGCCGCCGCTTAAATTGGCAACTTCTTCCCTGCGTGGACGTTTGCCACGAAAATCAGACCGTAGGAGTCCGTGTCTCTCTCGTAACCAACCCTGTTTTTTCTTAGGATCAAACTCGACGTGTATCTGCCACGTAGGATTTTTATCCGGGCGGCTGCCAACTCGAGCTAGTCCGTCGGAACCACGTGCCAGGAATCGCCCTGCCTTGGCTCTATTCCTGTGGCGTCACTTGGAACAGGGACTGCCGACCTAGACCCTAGAAGCCAGGGTTTAGGGGTCTGGCAGGCCCAACGAGGACTTAGAGTCCCTGTTCCCCCTTCCGACCCAGGCCTCTTCTAGAAGCTTCCAGAACCCTTGAGACCATCGAATCGAGGATGGTCGAGAACCTACTAGATGCTTCTGGAAGGTTCCCATGCAGAAGCTTCCCATGCAGAAGCTTCCCATGCAGATGGTGCTAGAAGCTGGCCAAGCCCCTCACCAAGTCTATAAAAAGGGGTCCCCTTCCCCCACTTTGGAGGGACATCAAAGTAAACACAAACCATTCCAAACCCTTCCCAACTCAGCTCTCTCACTCCTTTGTTGCAATCAGCCCCCTCCGGTTGCACCTCCGACTTTGCTGTAGGCGCCGTGCTCCTGCAGGACCAAGGCGACGGATTGCGCCCATGCGCGTATTACAGCCGCAAGCTGCGGCCGGCGGAAAAGAACTACTCCGTCGGCGACAAGGAGCTGCTGGCGATTATCGACGCCTTGCGAGAATACTCCGTTTACGTTCAAGGCGTGCCCACGAAGCTCTATACCGATCACGCCAACCACCGGACCTTGTTCAGTCGCAAGGCCGAAGAGTTTGAAACGCCGAGAGTAGCCAGATGGATCTGCTACCTGCAACGTTTCCTGCCGGAGTTGGAGATCCTTTATAAAAGGGGAGGAGAGAATCAGGCCGACGCACTGTCGCGCCGCCCTGATCACGCACTCAACCTCTTGATGATCCCACTCCCGCAACTCGAAAGAGCCATTCGTGCGGCCTACCAGACCGACCCCGCGTTCGGAGACGCGAGTTTTACGCAGAGCATGCGACAGGGTCGAGGAGGTCTATGGTTCAAAAGTGGACGCTTGGTGATCCCAGACGATTTGGACGTGCAAAGGACCATCCTGGACCAGTGCCACGACAAGGCCGGTCACCTCGGCATCGACAAGACTCAGGAACTGGTTCAACGACGCTTTTGGTGGCCCAAGCTCGTGGAGCATGTGCGCGAGTACGTCACGGCCTGCCCCATCTGCGCCAAGACCAAGTCCCGAAACTCTCGACTGCCCGGACAGATGGTGCCCCTGCCGATCCCGACAAGACCCTGGGAATGCGTCACTCTAGACCTCGTGACAGATCTGCCACCGGTGAGAGGAAAAGATTCGATCGTCGTGTTCGTCGACAAACTCACCAAGATGATCGTGGCAAAAGCAGTCAGCAAGACGATAACCTCCGGCCGGCTCCTGAACGTGTTCAGAAGGAACATCGTCGATCAGTTTGGGATGCCAGACTACCTTGTGTCTGATCGAGACCCAAGATTCTTCGGAAGGCCGTGGAGAAGCTATGTTGATCAGAACAACATTCGACATCGGATGTCGTCGGCGTATCATCCGCAGACGGATGGCCAGAGCGAAAGGGCAAACAGATCCCTGCTCGATATGCTTCGCGCTGCGTCCAACGCGCGAATGGACAACTGGGTCGAACAGCTTCCCCAGATTACGGAATACTATAACAACTCGATGAATCTGAGCACGGGATTCACCCCGTTCTACCTGAACTACGGCTATCACCCCTCACAGCCGTTGGATGAGGCCCTTCCTCGAATCCCCAACACCCTCGTCAACACCCCTATGGCCGACGCTCAGCGAGCGCGGGCCCAAGCGCGTACTAACCTTCGCCTCGCCCAACTCAAACAAAAGAAACAATATGACAAACACAAAACACAGGTCGTCTACCAACCCGGCGACAAGGTCTACCTCTCCACGCAAGACCTGCGCCAAGGTGGACCACGCAAGCTCCAAGACAAGTGGATCGGACCGTTCAAGGTGGTACGGAACATCCGAGATGTTTCCTACGAGCTGGAGATGCCGGCCACCATGGGTCGACTCCACCGCGTCTTCCACGTGAGCAAACTTAAAAGGTACAAGTCCGATGATCTCTTCCAGCGCATGCCACCTCCTCCGCCTCAACTCGGAGACGGTTGGTTCCAGATCGAAGACGTCTACAACCACCGGCGCCATCGCGGACGACGCCAGTACCGCGTCAGATTTGCGGGCTATGGCCGCGAAGACGACCGATGGTTGGACGAGCGTCTCGTCACTAGGGATGCGATTAACGACTACTGGGAGAGCATGCGATCAAGTCGACGGTCGAGTTGAGATGGTACGAGTTGGGGAGCAGGTTTTTGCCCTCATGGTTTTTCCTGCATATGAAGCAAACCCAACTTTGGAACCTTAGAACATTTTGATTTTTCTTCTCTTAGATTTTAACTTTTCCTTTGAGGGGGGGAGAGTGGAACAGGGACTGCCGACCTAGACCCTAGAAGCCAGGGTTTAGGGGTCTGGCAGGCCCAACGAGGACTTAGAGTCCCTGTTCCCCCTTCCGACCCAGGCCTCTTCTAGAAGCTTCCAGAACCCTTGAGACCATCGAATCGAGGATGGTCGAGAACCTACTAGATGCTTCTGGAAGGTTCCCATGCAGAAGCTTCCCATGCAGAAGCTTCCCATGCAGATGGTGCTAGAAGCTGGCCAAGCCCCTCACCAAGTCTATAAAAAGGGGTCCCCTTCCCCCACTTTGGAGGGACATCAAAGTAAACACAAACCATTCCAAACCCTTCCCAACTCAGCTCTCTCACTCCTTTGTTGCAATCAGCCCCCTCCGGTTGCATCACTATGCTTTGTAATGACCAGCCAACACGACTGTCGAATCACTCGGCAGCTCTCCTCTCTCCGAGTCCTCGACGACTCGGAGTAGTTACTCTTAGACTCTCTCTCTCAGGGTGTCCCACCCGGAGTCTCTCCGATTAGCGGTGTGTGCTCGGGTTACACTTGTATCGGAAAATGATCGTCCCCCTTCCTAGAAGCCGTGAGCCCAATGGTATATACCCCCTTGGTACCATCGGCTCAACTCGGCTAACTAATTGCTATAGCCGGCATAGCCGACATGTTAATATAATTACCCTCGGCTGTAGCACCACCCGGAGGGGTCCCACCTGCCATCCCTCCACCTGGCACCCCCCCGGCCACTTGGTCCATCCACCTGACGTGCCACCCAACTGATTGCCCACATGGCTTCTCAGCTGGCAAGGGTCGTTTCCTTGCAGGATAGGGGTAGGACCGTGGTGGATGACAACCCGGAGCCGGTGCTCATTTTGGGTCACTCGCAACGACAGCACGAGCAGCCGCGTTACTTGGTGCGCTACCGGGGTCACCACGCGGGACTGGACGAGTTCGTCCCAGCGCGCTACTTGCCGAAGGGCTTAGTACATGCGTATTTGCGCAGCAACAAAAAGGTCGTGCTGGACCCGGTCTGATGCGTTTCTTGTTCTACGGAGGAGCTACTCTTTTACGCAGACCCGGAATTTTCCATGCACGATCCCTGCTTTTGGAGTTTCATGTTTCAATGTTCCCATGCACTACGGCTACACGCGGTCGCGCGAGTGGTTCGAGGTCTTCCACCCCGGGGAGGAGGTTGCCTTTTAAGGGGGGAAGGGTGCAAGGAAACGACCCTTGCCAGCTGAGAAGCCATGTGGGCAATCAGTTGGGTGGCACGTCAGGTGGATGGACCAAGTGGCCGGGGGGGTGCCAGGTGGAGGGATGCCAGGTGGGACCCCTCCGGGTGGTGCTACAGCCGATGGTAATTATATTAACATGTCGGCTATGCCGGCTATAGCAATTAGTTAGCCGAGTTGAGCCGATGGTACCAAGGGGGTATATACCATTGGGCTCACGGCTTCTAGGAAGGGGGACGATCACTTTCCGATACAAGTGTAACCCGAGCACACACCGCTAATCGGAGAGACTCCGGGTGGGACACCCTGAGAGAGAGAGTCTAAGAGTAACTACTCCGAGTCGTCGAGGACTCGGAGAGAGGAGAGCTGCCGAGTGATTCGACAGTCGTGTTGGCTGGTCATTACAAAGCATAGTGACGCCACAGGAATAGAGCCAAGGCAGGGCGATTCCTGGCATCGGAGAGAGGAGAGCTGCCGAGTGATTCGACAGTCGTGTTGGCTGATCATTACAAAGCATAGTGACGCCACAGGAATAGAGCCAAGGCAGGGCGATTCCTGGCAAAACCCAAGTCCAAAGCGAGACATCGAGCGCGAAGTGACCCACAACCTCCAGCGCGCCTCGGCGCAACAAGCCAAGCAGTACGATAAACACAGACGAGACACCGTCTACGACGTTGGCGACAAGGTCTACGTCGACTCGCAATACCTTCCAGGCTACGAGATGACCAAGTTCGCCAATCGAAGGGAAGGCCCATTCGAAATCGTCGAAGTCAAAAACAGGAACTCTTACGGCGTTCGTGTGCCCGGCACCACCTACAACCAGTACGTCACCCTTCGACTGTCAGTGGACAAGCTCGCTCCGTACAGGGAAAGCGAACGCTGGCGCTTGGACCCGGGACGTGTGCGTCGTTTGCGAAACAGGCAAGTCGAGCGCATCCTCGCCCACCGCGAGTTTCGTGGTCACACCCGCCAGTACCTCTGCCGTTTCGTCGGCCACCACCCAGGGCACGACCAGTGGCTTCCTGCCGCACTCATCGCGCCTGCTGCAATCGTCATAGCGTACACACAACGGCACAACCTGTCTGCCGAGGAGCACCGCCCGTGAGTTCTGAAAAAAAAAAAAAAAAAAAAAAAAAAGGATCCCCTTGAAAGGATCCCCTTGGGAATGCGTTCCCTCTTCGACAACCCCTTTCGTTTTTTTATGAGCCCCGTACATTTTCATGTCTGAGTTTTTCCGTTCAGGATCGGAGACCGAGTTCCACCCCTCGAAGAAGGGAGGGATGATGCAAGAATCAGGCCATCTGGCAGCTCGCCGACTCACCGGGAGAGTCGGGTCACCCCAGAGGCCCTCTCCCCCAGAGGCCCTCCTCTTTCTCCTGCTAATACACCAGCCCCCAGCAGAGAGCCCCACAGAGGAGAACAACCACACCCATACACGTGTAACACCACCTCACGTACATACCACAGACTCGGTCTCACTTCCCCCGCGGACGGAGAAGTGTTCCCTGCTGACTCGGACCCCTGGGAGCAGTGGCCCCCAGTGCCCCGAGCCAGACCCCGATCCTGGACCCGCGCGGACAGGCCACGAGGGCGCTGTTCCTTGCAGGAAGGGTGCAAGGAAACGACCCTTGCCAGCTGAGAAGCCATGTGGGCAATCAGTTGGGTGGCACGTCAGGTGGATGGACCAGGAGGCCGGGAGTGCCAGGTGGAGGGATGCCAGGTGGGACCCCTCCGGGTGGTGCTACAGCCGAAGGTAATTATATTAACATGTCGGCTGTGCCGGCTATAGCAATTAGTTAGCCGAGTTGAGCCGATGGTACCAAGGGGGTATATACCATTGGGCTCACGGCTTCTAGGAAGGGGACGATCATTTTCCGATACAAGTGTAACCCGAGCACACACCGCTAATCGGAGAGACTCCGGGTGGGACACCCTGAGAGAGAGAGTCTAAGAGTAACTACTCCGAGTCGCGAGGACTCGGAGAGAGGAGAGCTGCCGAGTGATTCGACAGTCGTGTTGGCTGGTCATTACAAAGCATAGTGACGCCACAGGAATAGAGCCAAGACAGGGCGATTCCTGGCAAGGCCTGTCCGCGCGGGTCCAGGATCGGGGTCTAGCTCGGGGCACTGGGGGCCACTGCTCCCAGGGGTCCGAGTCAGCAGGGAACACTTCTCCGTCCGCGGGGGAAGTGAGACCGAGTCTGTGGTATGTACGTGAGGTGGTGTTACACGTATATGGATGTGGTCGTTCTGTTGTGGGGCTCTCTGCTAGGGGGTGGTGTATTAGCAGGAGAAAGAGGAGGGCCTCTGGGGGAGAGGGCCTCTGGGGTGACCCGACTCTCCCGGTGAGTCGGCGAGCTGCAAGATGGCCTGATTCTTGCATCGAGAACCTACTAGATGCTTCTGGAAGGTTCCCATGCAGAAGCTTCCCACTCCGAAGCTTCCCATGCAGATGGTGCTAGAAGCTGGCCACGCCCCTCGCCAAGTCTATAAAAAGGGGTCCCCTTCCTCCCCACTTTGAAGGGACATCAAACAAATCAAGAAAGTAAACACAAACCATTCCCAACCCCTCCCCACTCAGCTCTCTCACTCCTTTGTTGCAATCAGCCCCACCGGTTGCACCGCCGCTGCCGCTTTTTGGCTCGATTCGGCTTTCGCCGTCTTATCGAACATCAACTCGAACAAAAACATTCGTCCCAATCATAAAAATGGCAAAACAGCAATGAGGATGCCAGGTCTGTACAAGTACAAGAACAACTAAACCATGCGGCAACAACGACGGCTGTGGGCGAGCCTTCTGCTCACCCATCTAACCTTGCTCTCCGGCTTGCTTATTTGGATCGCAACTCAAACCCGTCCGGTTCATTTGCACGACGACGACTCAAGGCGCGATGGCATCAAGAAGATCAAATGTCTCTCCTACGCACCCTTTCACCGGCGGGGACAGACGCCGATGGACGCGCGATTGCGCATTTCCCACGAGCAAATCGCGGACGACCTCGCGGCGCTGGCAAATATTACCGACTGCGTACGCACCTACTCCGTCGATGCGGGCCTGGAGCAGGTCCCGGCAGTTGCGCGCACACTCGGTCTCAAGGTGCTGCTCGGCGCTTGGATCGGTGGCGACCACAAACAGAACGCGCGCCAGCTAAGCCGAGCCGTCGAGCTCACCAACGCTCACCCGGACGTCATACGTGCCTTGATCATGGGCAACGAGGTCTTGCTGCGTCGCGAGCTCTCCGAGCACGACCTGCGCGCTCTCATCCGCGAGGCAAAGTCGCGCCTCGCCGTGCCCGTGCCCGTGACCTACGCCGACGTCTGGGAATTCTGGACGCGACACGATGGCCTATCCACCGATGCGGACTTTGTGACTGTGCACATCCTGCCATTTTGGGAGGACGAGCCCGTCCACATCGATCGCGCGCAGGAGCACGTGGCCGCCATCCGCACCCTGGTCGGCGCTCATTTTGCCGGCAGGCGCGTCTTAATCGGCGAGACGGGCTGGCCGAGCCAGGGCCGCCAGCGCCGTGGATCGCGCCCGTCGCGCGTCAATCAGGCACGCTTCGTACGCGAGTTTATGCGCCAGGCGCACGAGCGCGGATGGGATTACAATCTGATCGAAGCCATCGACCAGCCTTGGAAGCGCGCGCTAGAGGGCACGGTGGGTGGATTTTGGGGCGTGCTCGACGCGCAGACGCTCGCGCCCAAGTTTCCGATGTTCGGTGCCGTGACGGAGCGGGCCTCGGCGACGGCTCCACTTGTCGCAGGCGCTGCAGGTGCGCTAGTTGGCTTGATGCTGTCGCTAAAGAGGCGGGAAACGAGAGGCGATGGCATTGAGGGCGGCGGTGGAGAGCAGCACTATCAACATCATCAGCAGCAACAGCAGCAGCAGCAGCAGCAGCAGCAGCAGCAGCAGCAGCAGCAGCAGCAGCAGCAGCAGCAGCAGCAGCAGCAGCAGCAACTGCTGCGCAAAAGCGCTCTCGTGGCTCTGGGCGCCACCAGCGGCGTCATCGCGCAATGCCATGCCGAGCACGCCAGCGTCGCCTACCGCACCCCGCTTGAATGGACCATCCTGGGTGCGGTCGCGATGGCTGCCGTCGCACTGCCGGCGGTCTTTGCGTTCGGGAGCGAGGACGAGGAGGGGCCGCGATCGACGACGACGACGATGATGATAATGATGACGAGTGCGGCGGAGGGCTGGCACGCAATCTCGCGCAAGAAACCAACCGGCAGGGCTGGACTTAACATCGCACACATCATTGGCATGCTGCGCGGCCTGCTGCTGTTTGCGATGGCGACCGCTGCCGTGATGCTTTTCTTCGATTCGCGCTACCGCGACTTTCCGACCCTGCTCTATTTGACGCCCGTCGCGCTGCTTGGCGTCCTCGGCTGGTTTCAGCCCGCCCTCCCCCACGCTCGCTCTGAGCGCATCTTGGCAGCTGTTATTGCTCTCTTCGTGGTGGGACGCTGGGTGCCGGAGCCGACCAACCCCCAGGCCGTTGGCTGGCTGCTGAGCGGACTTGTGCCAACAGCGCCCATCCTGCTTGGGGGGGGTGCGTTGTTTCTACAGGGTCAGCAGCGACAGCAACACGCCAACAGCTGCGGGGTCGCAGCTGTAGAGCGCTAGCCCGGCAATGCCGATCAGCCACCCGGCCCATGCGGCGGGGCGGCAATCTCCCGCAAAGGCGAGCACACCGCACGCCAGGCTGAGCCAGCCGATGCGCTGCTGATGGCAGCTCTGCGTCAGCACGGCCTTGAGCGCACACAACGCGTGCGCCTCTCCTCGGCTGCAGTCGCGCGGTAGCAAGCCGCTTTCTAGCAAACATCGACGCACACCTTGCGCGCAGCCCAGGACCACGAGAGCCGAAACGATCACTGCCACCCCGATGCCGCCGCCGCCGCCTTCATGTCGTGCAAGATGGGGTGATGATGATGACCGCAACATCAAAGACTCGCCTTTATCAAGTAATCGTTTGGGCTTTGTTAAAAGTTGATGATTGTGAAAGCAGAAAACCACGTTTGCGGGGGAGTTGTTATTTGTGTTCCGTTCCTGGATATTTCTTGAAACCGGCAGCCATTTCTTTCCCTTTTCCTTCGAAAAATCGTTCCCTTTTTGCATCCCGTCGTTGGCCCACTCTGGTGACGTCGTCGTCATTGCCAGTTTAAAGAGTGGCGGGCGGCCCACTCGTCTTCCCAAGCCCCCGTCTCCACCACCGACGTGTGCACACACACACAAGCCAACAAGTAGAGTTTGTTTCTCCTCACCATCACCACCGCCACCACCGCCATGAGCCACAACAACAACGACAACAAGCGCAAGACGGCCCCGACCGGGCGCCGGGCGCTTGTTCCGCTAGCAATCGCTGCAGGGACCGTGATGGTTCAATACTGGCTCTGGCAGCAGTTCAACGCCGGTGCTGAGCACGTCGACTGCCACCCGAACGCGCGCATCAAGGGCTTTGCTTACAATGGCTTTCAGCGGCACCAGAGCCCTCTGACGAACACCTATCCCACCAACGAGGAGCTCGCCGCCGACCTCGAGCTCGTCGGGCGCATGTCCGACGGCCTGCGCACGTACGGCGTCGACGACATGCCGGCGCTCCTCCCTCTGGCCGATGCGCGCGGCATGGCCGTCACAGCAGGCGCCTGGCTGGATCAGGACCGCCAGAAGAATGAACGCGAGATGAGCGGGCTGATAGCGGCCGCGCGCAAGCATACCCACGTCGAGCGCCTGATGGTGGGCAACGAGTGCATCCTGCGTGACGACCTGAGCACCGAAGAGCTCATCGATTACCTCGACCGCATGCGCAAGGCCGTGCGAAAAAAACCCGTCTCGACCGCCGAGCCGTGGACCGTCTGGCTGAAGCACCCCGAATTGGCCGAGCACGTCGACTTTATCACCGTGCACTTGCTGCCCTATCACGAAGGCGTGCCCGTGGATGTCGCAGTCGAGCACGCCTTTCAGCGCTACGATGAGCTGGCCAAGGCGTTCCCCCGCAAGAAGATTCTCGTCGGCGAGATTGGCTGGCCGAGCAAGGGCCCGACGCTCCAGGCCGCCGTGCCGTCGCTCGAGAACCAGGCCCGGTTCATCCGCGAGTTTCTCGCCCACTCTCGCACCGAGCACATTGACTACTTTCTGATGGAAGCCATCGACCAGCCATGGAAGGTGGAGGTTGAAGGCTGGGTTGGTCCGTACTGGGGCATGTTTGACGCGTTCCGCCAGCCCAAGTTTGCACTGCAAGGCAACATCGGGCCCGACCCGCACTGGGACAAAAAAGCCCGTCGCGCCGGCGCGCTGGCGTTCCTGCCAATGCTGCTGATCACCGCTCAGTTATCGGAATGGAGCCTCGTCGGCCGAGTCTTTTTCGCCGGCCTAGTCCAGGCGTGCTTTTCGACCTTGATCGTCGGCCTGCACGTGCCGGCCGAGTACTACCTGACGCAGCGCGACAACATTGGCCTCGGTTTTTTGGTGGCCGCCACGATTCTTACGGTGTCTGTCCTTTTGGCTCATGGCTTTGAGTTTGGCGAGGTGTTGTTCAAGAGGCGGTGGCGCCGGCGATTCGTGCCGTTGCTGCCCCACGATCCCGACAACCAGCCCTTTGTCTCGGTGCACCTGGCATGCTATGACGAGCCGCCCGAGATGGTGATCGCCACCCTTGACAGCCTGGCCAAGATGGACTACCGGAACTTTGAGGTGCTCGTGCTCGACAACAACAGCAGGGACGAGGCGACCTGGAGGCCGCTGGAAAAGCGGTGCTCCGAGCTGGGCCCCCGCTTCCGCTTCTTTCATCTGGCCGACTGGCCCGGCTTCAAGGCGGGCGCGCTCAACTACGGCCTCAAGGTCACCGACCCGCGCTCCAAGGTGATCGGCGTGGTCGACGCCGACTACGTCGTCGAGCCCGACTGGCTTGCGAGCCTGGTGCCGCACTTTGACCGAGATGACGTCGCGGTGGTCCAGGCCCCGCAGGCGCACCGCGATTGGGAGGGCCAGCTCTTCAAGCGCATGTGCAACTGGGAGCTCGAGGCTTTCTTCCGCATCGGCATGCACCACCGCAACGAGCGCAATGCGCTGATCCAGCACGGCACCATGACGCTGGTGCGCCGCGTGGCGCTCCAGCAGGTCGGCGGCTGGTCGGAATGGTGCATTTGCGAGGACACGGAGCTCGGCATGCGCCTGATCGAGAAGGGCTACGACACCCGGTACGTCGACCACATCTTTGGGAGGGGGCTAACGCCCTCGGACTTTGCCGCGATCAAGGTCCAGCGCTTCCGCTGGGCCTTTGGCGCGATGCAGATCCTCAAGGCCCACGCGCCGCAGCTGGTCGGCCGCGGCGGCAGCCTCGACCTCGCGCAGCGCTACCACTTTCTGACGGGCTGGTCCGCCTGGCTTGGGGACGCGCTGCAGCTGGTGTTTGCCCTCGGCAGCCTGCTGTGGACCATCGGCATCCTGCTCTTTCCGAAAGCCTTTGGCCCGCCTTTGGTGGCCCTGGCTTTTCCCGTCCTCGGCTTGTGGGCGTTCAAGGCCGCGCTCGGCTGCATCCTTTACCGGTGCGCTATGGACTGCCCGTGGAAAGACATCCTGGGCGCGCTGATCCTGTCGGTTGGCCTGGCTCACGCTATTGCGCGCGGAGTGTTTGCCGGCTTGGTCAAGAAGAAGGGCGTGTTTGTTGTGACCCCCAAGGGCTGGCGCGCGGGCGGCGGTGCGCTCGCCCTTTTCAACCCAATCCGCGAGGAAATCTGCATGCTGGCCGCCCTTGTCTCTGCCGCGACCGCTCTGGTCGCCTATCGTGGAACCGATACTCTTGAGTTGCAATTGTGGGTCAGCACGTTGTGCATGCAGTGCATCCCCTACGTTGCCGCGATCGCGTGCCAGCTTGCGGCCTACCTGTCGCTCCAACTGCATCATCATCTCCAACCCGCACCTAATGGTGCATGCCATTCTTAAACGCCCCGTTTGACCGGCATCGCAACTTTTTACGTTCATCTTACTGGTCAAATCTCTTGAAATAATAAAGTGCAATTCGCGCAAGGCAAGGGAGGACGATTTTTTTCTGCTCCTCCTGTTTTTTCGTGTTTTTTCGGTTTTGCGCCCGACTGTCATGGACCCTTTGTATTTTTTACCAAATGGCAATACCGCGGGTTTGAAAGATTATATTAGTTGCAAAGCAAGTGCGGGGGGAAAATCTTGGGGATGCGCATGGATTGCGTGAGGGGGAAAAAGTTGGGGTTCGTAATCTGTTGGGGGGTTGTGGAGTTAGTAATTTCTTGGGGGCCTCGTCAGGCCTCGTCGCCGCAGGCCAAGCCACGGTGGACACGAGCGCCGCCTAGCCGCGCACACTCGTGAATCACGCCATCGTTCACGAGCAGACACAGTTGGACAAGGCAGCCAGCAGCAGCATCACCACCACCAACACGACCGGGAGGCCGCTCGGCGTCATCGCCTCCATCATCGACAACGACATCGGAGAAACGCAGCCGGGCATCGGCTTGCGGCCGCACGATCAGCAGCGATCCGTGCCTCACCCTGGACGACGGGTCGTCGCCGGCACCTGGAAGACGGGCGGCGAAATGCCCAGACGCGTTGGCCGCAGTGGCGCGGCGACGCGCGAGCCGCGTCTCGGCAGCGGTCGAGCACGCGGCTGCCGAACAAACGGTCGGGTCGAGCCACAAAAAGAGCAGCGCGCAGCCCGGGGCCACAATGGTGTTGACCGCAGCGTTGGTTGCGTGGCCCTCACCCCTGAAGGCGCGCGCACTGCTGTTGTTGCTGCCGCCGCCGCCCTCGTCGTTGCCGCCCTCGTGGTCGGCGCGACCGTCACCACCACCACCACCACCACCACCGACCACCCGCCGCAGCGCCGTCGTGAACGAGAGCCCCAGCCCGAGCGCGAGGGGGCCTGCGCCCGACGTGACGAACGCCCGCCAGTTGGCGTCGTGCATCTCGTCACCACCAAACCGCCGCAGCAACCGGCCTGCCACGCAAAAACACCACGCGACGTCAGAGGGGCCGGCAAGCTCGAGGCCGCCCGGGCTGTCGCCGCAAGGCCCGACAAGGCGGGCCCCGAGCTCGCGCGCGCCGTGCGCGAGCACGAGGGGGGCCGCGATGACCTCGAGCGCCTCCAGGTCGCCGCCGGTCAAGCACACGCGAATCACCGAACGCGTGTCCTGCCAGTCGGTGGTGGCCGTGCTGGCCGGCGAGGGGCTGCCGCGGGCCGCCACGACCCCCTCGAGTGGCCTGGCCCGCACGCGCACCACAGGGTGTTGTTGCAGAGGAGGGGTCATGCTGCGCCTCTCGTCGGCATCCCGCGCCCGGCGCGACGGGCAAAGGCGCGCGAGGCCGACGCGGGTGGCTGCGGGGCTGCCGCTGCCGCTGTTGTTGTTGTTGCCACCGCGGCTGTTGTCGGTGGTGGTGGTGTTGTTGGTGGTGTCGCTGGCTCCCAGGGGCTGCGGCGACGACAGCGGTTGATCGTCCTCGAGAAAGCCGAGCCTGTTGGTTTTTTGTTGGGTTAGTTTTTTTGTTTTTTGGGGGGCGGGGGGGAGGGGGGGGGGGTTGTGAGCGTGCACGCGCACAAAATAAAAAAGCCTCCCCCCCCCAAAAAAAACCCCAACCGCCTGTATTGCCTCTGCATACGACTGCCGACCGGTCATCAACTCTCCAGCCCAGCCCTGACGACCGCTCAAATCAAACAAACACCGAAAACCGAAACTCACCAGTCGTCGCCGTCGTCGCTGCCCAACGCGGCGGGGGCGCGATCGACCGAAACGCTCGGCAGGTCGTCGTTGCCAAGAGGCAGGTCCTCAGGGAGCGGGGGGAGCGAGTGCGCCAGCAGAGGCACAGGGAGCGAGGGCGGGAGAGGCAACGGCTGCATCACCACCGCCGGTGCAGGCACGACACCGGCCCCACCGTCCGAGGCGGCGGCCACGCTGCGGGGATCGGCCGACCCCTCGGTCGCCGCGCCGCTGCTGCCGCCGCCGCCGCCGCCGCCACCAGTCGCGCCCATCCTACCACCGTCATCATCAGAGAGAGGAGGCTCACCGCTGAGGTTGCTCGAGGCGTTGGTGGTGTCACCACCCCCCGCCTCATGCACCTCATCAGGAGCGTGCTGCTGCTGCTGCTGCTGCTGCTGCTGCTGCTGCTGCTGCTGCTGCTGCTGCTGCTGCTGCTGCTGCTGCTGCTGCTGCTGCTGCTGCTGCTGCTGCTGTTGCTGTTGTTGTTGCTGCGCGGGCCCGGTCGCCATCGCCGTCGCCGTCGCCGTTGCTGTTGCCGCCACCTCTGCCTCTGCAGCATCAGCATCAGCCGCAGCAAGCTCCATCCGCCGACGCTGTCGCCTGAGGCGGCGGCGCAAGCCCCTGCGCCGCGCGCGGGCGGGCGCTCCGGCGAGGTCAAACTGCGCGTCCTTGACGATGCGAAGCTCGACTGGCGTGGCCGACCCATCCGCCTCGACCTTGAGCGTCACGGAGACGCCCGAACGCACCTCGTCGCGCAGGTCCGACCACATAAAGCCGCCATGAAGCAGGTCCTCCTCAGCCTCCGGCCGCAGCGCCTTGATGCGGGGCCACGCAAAGCTCAGCGCGATGAGGTTGCCCGCAACGACGGCCGCGCTGCGTGCCGACTGCGTCTCGAGCAAAACCGCCAGCTCATCCCAAGCGGCTTGCGGGGAGCGCCCCCCCGCCCGCTCGCTGAGGATGAACGAAGCGCAAAGGTCTCCGCGCGCCAAGGCGAGGCGGACGCGCTCCGAGAGCCGCTCCCTGGCCGAGGCCCCCGCGGCCGCCGCCGCGCGTTGGGTCCTGCCGTCGAGCGCCGCCTCGGCTGCTGCGAGCGTGCCGAACTCGGCGCGCCACGTGTCCGGGGCCGTGGCGGCGCCGGACGCGGCTGCGGCCTGGATGCGCACAGCCCAGTAGACCGCATCGTTTGTCTGTCCAGGAGGAGAAGGTGGTGGTGATGATGACGGTGCGGACATTATGAGGGGGAGGGGGGGGGGGGGGGCGGGGCGGTTAACCTAAACCGGCGCGTGCGATCGAGGGGGGGCGGCGGGGCGGGCGCGAGGGGGGGGGGGGGGGGGAGTCAAAACCAGCAGGAAGAGGGAGGGAGGAGGGGAGAGAGAGAGAGAGAGAGAGACGGTTTTCGGTTGGGTTCTTCTTTCGTGTGAAGGTCCACACTAGGGGGCCAGGGGAGGGGATGGGCGGGGGAGGGGGGGGGGGGGGTCTCTCTCGGAAAAACGCCGAAAATCAGAAGAGGCGTGTGAGGGAGACAGCCGGTGTAACTCGCATCGACCACACGGGGCGGTCGATGCGGCGCCGAGTCGCGCGAGGCGTCACTCGAGCGGAGAACTAGCGTTGAGAGAGTTCGCGCAAACGAACCGGCTCTAGTCACGCGGGATCATGCGCGACCAGCAGTAAGGGGGATGCGAGCGATGGGAGGGAGACCGCCGCGGAAGTCTTGGAGAACGGTGGTTGCGAGTAAACAGGGGCGGTTCGCGTTTCCAGGGTCAGGAGGAGATAGGTTTCTTTTCGCGTGGTGTTTTTGATTCCCGCTTGAGTAGAAGTAGAAGAGGAGAAGGACGAGCTTAGGGGTTCAGGAAATAATGGAACTAAGAAGCTATGGAAGGGAGGCGTGGGGGGGGGACAAGTGTGCGTTGTGTTGAGGCGGCGGGGGGCAGTCGGACGAAGCAACAAGAGGAGTGAGTGAGGCGTCGCTCGTTGTTGTTTTCTCCGCGCGCCGCACTTTCTCTCCACCCGGCGCTCCGCGACCCCCAACAACCCCTCCTCCCCCGGGACAGGCCACTGGCAAAAGCTGCGGTCGCGCCAGCACCAGGGATGACTGTCGGGGCGCCCAGCGGCTGCGACCGCCGAGCTTGAGCTAGAGCGGCGCGCCGCCGCAGCGGCGGGCAGGCGGCGCTCTCTCTCTCAGCGCCACGCGTGCGCGAGGGGCTGGCGCGCACACGAGCGCGAGCTGCCAGCGAAACACACACGCGGGGCTGCGGTTGAATGTTGAATACTATAAACCTTGCGTTGGGGCGCGCGCCAGTCCTAAAACCTAAAAAATACAAGGGGCGCGCCCGCACTCCTAACACTAAAGAGAAAGGCAAATGCCTAGACCGCAGTCGCCGCCGCCGCCGCCGCTGCCGCCCGCGATGCTCCCGCCAACCCGCCGCCAACCTTTAGTCGTCTCTCTTATCGCTTTTGTGCCCGCCGATCATAACGTCAAACCCCCCTCCTCTTCATCATCGGACCATCTCCCACTGCCTGAACCGGCCCTTGAGCTCGCTGGATGTTGGCGCCTTTTTTTCGAGTAAGGGGGGCGTGAGGGGGTTGTGGAGTCGGCTGCAGCGGCAAGGAGGAGGCAAACAAACGGCGGGGGCGCAATGGCCTTTCTCTCTCTCTCTCAGAGAGAGAGAGATCTTTCCAAACCACAAAAGACGCAAAAAAACTCCATGAGCATCGAAGTAACAGGGGGTTGGAGAAGAACGGGGGGTAAGACACGACAAAACACACAGTCGCGTTGTATCGCCGGGGGATTGACAAACCTGACGGTGCGGGCGCAATTGGCTCTCTCGGTCGCCGCCTTTGTCATTCCCCCCCCAAGCGAATAGAGAGGGAAAAGCAGTCGTCGTCGTCATCATCATCATCATCATCATGCAGGGTCTATGTTCTTGTTGGTATTTTTGGGGGTGGTGTTGTAGTTGTTGTTCGTTTCTTTTCGTCGCCGTCTGACATACAGCAAAAAAAGAAAACCCAAGAGAGAAAGCAAGACAGCTCCAAAAACCAAAACCCAACCGCCAAGCTCACAAAAAAAACCTCTCAAATATTAATCACCCTCGGCGCGCGCGTCGGCTGCTGGTAATTGGTGACGACGTCCCTAAAGCCGCCAGCACGAGGCGCATTCTCATACAGCCCCGCGATCGCGCGGATGAACGCGACGTGCGCGGCATTGACGGCCGCAACATTCGCCCCCGTGTACACGGGCAAATCGTCCTGCCAGACAGCAACGTCGCCCTTTTGCCACTGCTGCGACGGCACCATGTTGGTAACGGGGAAAGTCCAGCTCGTCGCAATAAAGTTGGCGAAAAAACCGACCTGGCGCGCCATCGTGCTCGTCGTCGGGACCCACTCGAGGTAGTCCTTCTCGCTGTACGTCCCCTGAGGATCAGGCGCGTCCTGACGACCAAGGCGCGGAGGCTGCAAGGGCATGTTCATGATGCGGAAGACAAAGTCTTGCAGATGCGCGCTCGAGTGGGCGCTCACAAGCGACATCCAGTCGCCGACAAACTGGGCGAGCCGGGCGCGCGTGTCGAGCGCGCAGCCGTCGTCGGCATCGTCCTTGGGCACGCGCAAACTAACCAAGTTGCCGCCGTCGGCCGCGCACAGCGTGGCCGCCATCTGCTGCACCTGAGAGTCGGCCACGACGGCGGCGTCGTCGGAATAGGCCGCGTTGACAAAGGCCGTCGCGTAGGCGCCCGAGATCTTGCGCACCTTTAGCAAATAGGCCGGCCCAGGGAGGCCGTCCCACGAGTTGGCGCCCCCCGCGCCGCGGAAGCGCGACTCGGCCAGGCCCGACGCGGCGAGCTGCGCGCCGATCATGTTGGAGCCCCACGAAAAGCCCTCCTTCTCGGCCCAGCGCTGCCAGTAGGTCAGGAGGTCGGGCACACCGATCGCGGTGCCGGGGCCCGTGGCGTACGAGCCGATAAAGAGGAACGTGTGGAATTCGGACACGTAGGTGGGGTCGGCGAACCTGTGGGTTTTGGTTTTCGGTTTTTTTTTTGGGGGGGGGGGGGGGGGGGGGGGGGGGGGGGGGGCGGACAGCGGGCGCGGGCGGCGGCGGGGCGGGGCATTGCTCGTTCACCCCCCCCACCCCCTTGAAAAAAACCCAAACAAACAACATTCCAAAACAAAACTCACCAGTCCAGGATCTGTTGGTTTGGGGGGTCGTGAGAGAAGAACGAAAACGAAGAAGAAGCGTGAGCGATTGTGATCAGAAACAAGAAGAAGAAAGCCGCGCCGTCGAAAAAAGAAAAAAAGACGCTCACCTGCCGCAGCGGCGCGGTTGAAAAGTACGGCGCGTTCGCCGAATCAACATCGTTGTACATCGCCAACGTGGCCGCCACGTTGTTGATGTGGAGGTTGAACACGTGACCGACCCAAATCGCCGTCTGCGAGATGGCCTGCCGAAGCGCCAGGCTCGCGAGCACATAAGCCGACGCGCTCTTTTGGGGCGTGTAGACCACGGCCTCGTCCGGGTTGTCCGGCTGGTTGGACAGGCGGATGGCGACGGGGCGGAGCGTCGTGCACGTGGCGCCCTTGCTGCCGCCGCCCTTTTTGGCCCCAGCATCGTCGGCGGCGGTGGTGGTGGTGGTCGTCGTCATCGTCTTGCCGTCCTTGCCGTCCTCCTTCTCCTCCTTCTCCTTCTTCTCCTCCCTCTTGAGCGCCTTGTCGCACGCGTGCCCGCTTGTCGTGCGCGCCTCGAAGAGCGCGTGCGCGGCCACGTTCCACCAGGGACCACCGGGCACCGACGACTGCATGCCCTGCGTGAACGTCAAATCAATCTCGACCAAGTCGCCCGCGGCCGCAATCTCATCCCACCCAGCCTGCCACTCGTCGTCGCCATAAAGCGCCTGCAGCTCGGCCAAGCGATCCGGCGCACCCTCCCGACTGACATTCTTCAAAAAGAGCGTCGACCCGTAGGCCGTCTGCTGCGAGTCAAAGACGGCCCGCGCGGCGCCCTCGGGCGACGCAAAAGCATCGGCGATCTGCGCGGCCGCCACGCGCCGGTAGTCCTCGGCGTTGCCGTACGGCAGCGGGATCGCGTCGGCCGCCGCCTTCAAGCTGGGAAAGTGCACATCGGGGACGACCTCCGGCGTGCTCCCCATGCAGGCCTTGAGGCCGAGCGGCGTGATCCATCCAAACTCCAAGACGCAGTTTTCGGGCACGCGCGTGTGCGTTGTCGACATGACGGGCAACGTCTTGCCGCCCACCGTCCACGTCTGACCAGGATTTTTGAGCCCGCCCGCCCAAATATCGTTTGTGTAGCTCTGGTCGATCGCCTGGAGCGCATAGTCGGTGGCGCCGAGGGCGCGGATGTCAAAGCTGAGGTAGCGGCGGGGAAAAAGCAAAGGGGTCGAGGGCAAGGCGGTGTAGCCCGCCTCGGCCAAGGGCATGCGCGCGAGGGGGGTGTTGACGTTGAAGACCTCGTCTTTCGCCCCAAAGTTGGCCTCGTGCGGCCAGCTCGGCAGGGCCGGGAAGAGTGCGAGGCAGCCAGCGCACAGGCCCGTGAAGAGGCCGGGGGTCGGGTAAGTGAGGTCGGAACAGAGGCCGGAGCACTCGACTGGGATGGTGATGACGGGCACGGCCGTCGAGGGGGGGTCGCCGACGATGTTGTTGTTGTTGCTGGCGGTGGTGGTGCTGTTGCTGCTGCGCTTTGTGGCCACCGCGGCACCAGGCCCGCACTCGACGAGCTGCTTGACCGCATACTGATAGATCGCCGCGAGCTTGTTGATTTCGACGATTGACGGCTCGCTGTGGCCCGTGGCGGCAAAGGCCTGGGCGTACTGCAGCGCGTCGGGAGACAAGAAGGGGCTCGCGTCGGCGGCGTCGGCGCCGACGACGGCGGCGAGGACGGCGAGGAGGGCGACGGCGATGGCGGCGGGGGCGGACATCAGCAGGCCGGCGCGCCTGGCGCCGCCGCCGCCGTTGCCGCCAACCCGGGGGCGCGAGGGCATGACGGGAGGCATCGCGGTGGTGGTGGGGGGGGTGTTGGATGCTCGCGGCGATATGTATTGCGGGGGGACGGGGGAATGGGGTGTGTTTGCGGAGGAGCGGAAAAAAGATGGTTGATAGAGTTTTGAGAGCGAATCGCGCGGGGCCTTGGAAACGAGGGAGAGAGAGAGAGAGGGAGAACAAAAGCGGCCTGCGCCGGTTTGGTGTTGGTGGAGGTGTGCGTATGTGTGGGTGTGTGAGGGCGAGGCGGAGCAAGGGGGGGCGATTTGAAGAGAGAAAGAGCCAAGCGTCGTTGTTGGTTCCGCCGGGCTGTCGCGTTCAAAAAACGACGAGCGCACGCGCCCGAACGTTGATCGAGGACAGGGCTCAAACCCTCCCTAACCCAGACGAAAGCAATGCTACAAACCATGAACGGGGGGGCGTCGACGTCCTAAAAACTAAAACTAAAACTAAACTAGACGCATTGAAAGGCGGGCCGCGATCCTAAACAAAGGCGCGGGAACGATCGCCCTTCTCTGTCTCTCTCTCTCTCCTCTTCACGCCACCGCATAAACCACCAGCTGCTTGTCGTCGCCCGCACTCGCGCACATCGTCCCGTCCGAGCTGAACGCCACCCCCCACACCTGGTCGCCGTGCTCCGACAGCGTCTGCACCAGCTGCCGGGCCCCCAGGTCAAACAGCCGCACGCGGCTGTCGGACGAGGCCGTGGCGAAAAAGCGCCCGCCCTGCGGGTCGACCGCCACGTCGAGCACCCACGAGCCGTGCCCGCTAAACGCCTCCACCAGCGAACCGCTGTGCGCGTCGTACAGGTGGGCGTGCGCGTCGTCGCAGGCGGTCAGCACGTGCCGCCCGTCGGGCGTCCAGGCCACCGAGCGCACCGGCCTGTGGTGCCCGCCCAACCGGTGCAGCAAGCAACCCGTGCTCGAGTCAAACACGGCGACCGTGCCGTCCATGGCGCTGGCGGCGAGGCGCGCGCCGCCGTCAGGGCTGGCCTTGGCCGCCAGGACAAAGGGGGAGGTGTTGCTGCCTGCGGTGGCGGGTGTGTTGGCGCCTGCTCCTCCTGATCCTCCTTCGGCGGCGGCCATCGGCAAGCAAAACTCTTGCGTGACGGAGGTGGCGGCGGCGCCGTCGGAACCCGCCGCCGCCGCCGCCGCAGCCCCTTCCAGCCTGTGCATGCGCGCCTTGCCCGTCGTGCCCCCGGCCACGGCCAGGAGCAGCGAGCCGTCTGAGCCGCCTCCACCACCCCCAACAAAGCTCACGCCCCACGTCTCGGTCGGCGGGGCCTCGAGCGCCGCGCGCGCCGTGCCGTCGCGAAGCGACCACACGCGCACGGCGCTGTCGAGCGCGCTGGCGGCCGCAAACTCGCCAGACGGGTCGACGGCCACGGACACGACGCCCAGGGTGTGGCCGGCGTACGTGTGCGCGAGGGAGACGCTGGAGCTGGTGGTGGTGCTGCCGAGGTCGCCGCCGCCCTCTCCCCCACCACCAGAAGGCACGTCCCACGCGCGCACCGTCTCGTCGACGCTGCCCGTGAGCAGGCGCAGCGGCTGCTGCGTTGCCGGCGCGCCTGCGGTCGTTGCTGCTGCTCCCGAAGAGGGCACCCACGCGAGCGACCACACGCCCTCGTCGTGCGCCGCGACCTTGTAGAGCGTCGTGGCGCGGACCATGGTTGCTGGTGTGTTGTTGTTGTGTTGTTGTGTGTTGCGGGCGGGTGGAGAGAGAGAGAGAGAGACAGAGAGAGGGGAGTGACTCTATCTCTTCGCCCGCTTGCTCTCTCGGCCTGTGATTGCTCGACCTCAAGCAAAAGTACTCTCGCAGCGAGAGGGTGTTGATCCGCGCGCGCGCGCGCGACGGACGCTGCCGCTGGCTGGAGGTGAGCGGGGTGGAAGGGAGGGCGAGCGATCAATCGGTTTAATGATTGGGGGGGGAGCTCTCTCTCTTCGGAAGCAGAAGGAGAGGCGGTGCGGGTGCGTGTCTCTCGCGTCGTTTGGTTTTGGTGATGGTGTGGTCGTCGTCGTTGTGGTGTGTGTGTGCGCTGGCGAGAGAGGGAGAGCGCACGCTGTGCTCAAGAGTGAGAGAGAGAGCGGAAGTCGCGTCACTCGCGTGCGCGCCAGCGCCGTGCGCGCGCACGCGCTTCGGGCGGCACCCCTCCTTCTTCTTCACGGGGTTGCGCGACCTCATCGCTCTGCCGCCAGATCTCATCACACAAACACCCACACATACATCACCGCACCGATCCTCCTTTTCAGAAAGGGAGAGGAGGACGAACGCACGCCACGCACACACTCAAACCCCTTCCCCCCCCTCTTTCCCAAAACCCGTGTCGGAAAAACGCGCACCCGCCCCGGAGAGAAAGGGGAAAAAAAACACCAACAACAACAGCCCAATGGCCGTCCTCACGCGCGGCCACGCGGCGCGCCGCGCCAACCCCCCGCCGAGTTCTCAACCGGGCTGGTGGCACCGCCGCCGCCTGCTCAAGCCCTCGGCCGCGACCGCCGCGCTGGCGCTGCTGGTGCTGATGGTGCTGTCGTCCATCTGGGCGCTCTTCTCGCTGCCGCGCGTGGCGAGAACGCACGAGGTCGGTGGCAGCGTTGTTTCCACCCTCGCTTCGCCATCTTCGTCGTCGTCGTGGCGCAGGCTGCTGATGCTGGCGGAGCGGCCGCAGCCGGCGGCGTCGCTGGTCGACAGCAGCAGCAGCAGCAACGTCAGCCGCCGCCCGAAAACAAAAGACAACGACAACAACAACAACAACAACAGCCGCAGCCGCCGCCTCACCCAGGCGTGCATGCCGCAGGACTGCATGGCGTCGCCATTCATCATGCACCGGGCGAGGGGCGGTGGTGGGGGGCCTAGCAAGCTCGGGGCTCCCGAGCTCGTGCCGGCGACGACAACAGCCGACCCCGCCCCAGCGTCGCCAACGCCAACGCCAACGCCAACGCCGACGCCATCCCCCAAACCCCCCCAAGAGAACGCCACCTACTGCTTCTCGTTCGTGGCCGTCGGGTGCTACGCCTCCCCCGGCGGGTGCTGCGCCAGCCTCGCGCGCCGCTTCGACGGCGTCGACTTTCCGCTGCTGCCAGACGCGCCCTGCGCTGCCTCGTCCTCATCGGCCGGCGCCGGCTTTTACGCGTCGATCAAGGCCGTCACGCTCAACGGCAAGGAGGTGCCGCGCGCCAAGGGCGGAGGAGGAGGAGGAGGGGGGTCGCCTCCTTTCACCCCCCATCCCCGCCACCACCCCCACGGCCCCGCCTGGCGCGTCGTCCTCCCCCCTCATCCCTCCTCCTCATCGCTCGCCGACGACGCCCGCCTCACCATCCGGGGCCTGGGGCTCGATTTCTTCGACGCCGCGAGCGCCAAGCTGTGCGTGGTGCTGGACGCCCAAAGCGACTGCCCGACGCTCGCGTCGATGTGCCAGCCGGGCGAGCGCGGCGCGGCGTGCACGTACCGCCTGGTGGCGGGCAAGAGCAGGCGCGAGCGGCGCAGCGAGGAGGAGGCCGAGTCTGGCGGCGCCGCCGTCCCGCCCTGCTGCATGGCGTGCCCGATGTACGGGGAGGATGCCGGGGACAAGGGGGACGAGGGTGGTGGGGGTGATGAGGGTGGTGGGGGTGGGGGTGGGGGTGGTGGGGGGGGAGGGGGAGGGGGAGGCGGTGGTGGGGGTGGAGGCGGCGGAGGCGGGGGAGGCGGCGGCGGCGGCGGCGGCGGCGGCGGAGGCGGCGGCGGCAAGATGCGCTCCGTGCGCGTCACGCGTCGCTGGCGCGACTCCCGCGCCAACGGGTCCCCCGTCGTCTACGAGGAGGAGACAGAGACCGTAACGATGGACGCCGGCAGCGGCGGCGGGCCTGGCGCTGGTGGCGCTGGGGGCCGGGCGAGCATCAGCAGCAGCAGCGGCAGCGGCGGCGCCGAGGGGCAGCGGCGAGCGGCAGCACCAGGCGCAAAAGCAAACGCCGAGGAGGATGCATCATCATCAGCCCCTCCCTCATCCTTTCACGGCGGCGGCGCCATGCTGTGGCGCCGCGGCGAGGGCGGGTACAGCTGGAGCTGGAGAAGGTGAGGATGGGGATTGGGGTGGAGGGCGTCGGCGTCGGCGTCGTGGCGTGCCGCGCGCGCCCGTTCAGCCGCCCCATTAGTCTCAAGTTGAGACTCTCAACCACGCCTCTTCCACTCGACGTTTATCGATACTTTGTTAAACTCGTCTCGACGCACCACTCGATCTCTCTCGCGCGCAAAACGCACACCCCGATCTCTCTCGCGCGCGCGCGGCTCGAGAGAGACACAGAGAGAGCAGGAAGCAAGGACGAGGAGGAGATGATGCTGCTCCTCTCGCGCCCGCCCGCTTTGGCGACCCGCACATCGAGCAGCAGCAGCAATAGGCCATCACGCCCCCGCACATCATCACCAGCAGCATCAAAACCACCGCCCAGCAACAGCAGCAGCAGCAGCAACCCCGAAAACACCTCCTCCTCCTCCTCCCTTGACGCGCTCGGCTCGCTCCTGTCGTCGGTCGACGACGGCGACGCGAACAGCGCCGAACAACAAAACCAGCAACGCGTCCCGATCGCCAGGCAGGACGCCGCCCCGCGCACGTCCTTCCTCAACCCGGGCAGGCAGACGGGCCGATTCATCAACGAGGCCGTCCTGCGCTCGGACGTGACGGCCGGGCGCGCGACGCGCCTGGGCGAGCCCGTCGACCTGCCGCGGTCGTGGCCGCCGGCCGTGTGCGCGGCCGCGGCCGCGGCCCAGCTGCTGCTACTGCTGCTAGTTTTGACGGCAAGCGGCGGCGGCGATGGTGCTGGCATCCCTGGCGACGGGGACATCATCAGCATCGTCAGCAGCAGAATAAGCGGCGGCGACGCGCTCGCGAGCCTCGTCCTGCTGGGCGCGCTGGGCACCGAGGCCGAGGCGGTTTACGGGTCGGCGCTCGCGCTCGGGCTCTTTGCGGCGTCCACGGGCGCGGGACTGTCGGCCGCGCTGCTGGCGATCGCGGCGGTTGGTGTTGGCGGCGGCTGCGGCAGCGGCCTCTCGGCATCAGCCTCGATCGTCGCCGCAGCCCTCGCCGCGTCGTCGTCGGCGGGCGCCGTGGGCCTCGCGGCCGCGGCGGGGGCGTCGGCCGCGGCCAACGGCGCCCTGCCCTGGCTCCACCCGACGACGACGCTGCTGACGGAGGGCCGGTTGTCGTCGTTGGTCGCCGCCGCAACTGGTTCCGACGACTCGATCGCCGCACCCAAGGTGCGCTGGGCCGCGTTTGCTGCCGTGATCGGCCTGGCCGTGGCGCTGGAGATTGGGGGTGGTGGCGGGAGCGGCAGTGATGGCAGTGTCAGCAGCACCGCCGCCGTTGCCGCCAGTGCCGCCGCAACACTCGCGGGCTTTGCGCTCGGCTCTCTGCTCTGCCCGCGCTGGCAGCTGCAGCGCGACGTGCAGCTGCAGGACGGCGCCATGTCGCTGCCGGCCGAGGCGACGCTGCTTCTGTCGTCGTCGTCGGCAGCAGGAGCAGCAGCAGCAGCAGCAGCACAACAACAACCAAATGAAAACAACAACCCCCGCGCAAAGCTGCAAACGGTCGTGGTCGCCGTCGACCGGCGCGGCGCCTTGGAGCGCGGGGTCGCGCTGGTCGGGGCGGCCGCCGCAGTGTCGGTCGCGCTCAAGGTCGGGATGGCGGCGGCGGGCGTGTAAAAAAAGGACAAAGACAATTGAAGAGGACTTGGAGAGGGCGTACATGATTTGCATGGTGTTTTTATTGTGTTCGTTGTTGCAGCGTCAAGCGGCAGAGGCGCGCGGAAACAGCGCGAGAGAGAAAACAAAACAACAATCTCTCACCCCGCCGCCACCGCCTCGAGCAGCTGCGCCCCGGAGCAGTCGAACGGCGACGCAAACATGGCGTCCAGCTCCGCTAGGGGCAGAGCGAGCAGGCGCGCGTCGATGTCGCTCGAGCCGTACGAGAGCAGCACGTCGAGCGACGCGCGGCCCCCCCTCTTTGAGCCCGCCCCGCCCCGCTCGACCAGCGCCAAACCCGCCACGTAGGCCGTCTGGCTCGTGTCCTTCCAGATGCGCTGGTGCGTCCACCCGCCGGCCTCCTCAGCGCCGCCACCATTCTCACCATCACCCCCACCACCCCCACCACCACTTCTCCTCTTGCGTCGCGTCACCAGGCTCAGCTCGGCGCTCACCGCGCACACGCGGAACGGGGGCTTGGCCTCGGTTTTGTACGCATAGTGGTGGTACACTTTCACCTTGCCGCTGCCCTCGCCAAACGTCTGGAAAAAGTGAAACACCCCCAGGTAGTAGTCTCCTTGCGTAGAAGAGTGCTTGGCAGGGACCAAGACAACGGGGGGCCCCCCGTGCACGTCCTCGCGCGAGAACGGCTCAAACAGCGCGTCGTTGCGGCTGAGGTGCTGCGCCACGGCCACGCCCGAGCTGTTGACCTCGAAGACGCGGTGCGGGTGGACCGAGTGCGTCATGAAGAGGCGGTCCTGGTGCACAAAGGGCATCCAGTTTTTCTCCTTGATGGGCTCCTGACCCGCGGCGGTCCCTTTCCCCCCGTAAAGCTGCCGCGCGTAAGCGCCCGCCTTCAGCTCCCTCGGCCGCTTGATCGACCACGCGTCGGCCGTGTCGCCGTCCGCCACCACCTGCACGAGAAACTGCACAAACACGGGGTCGACGCAATAGGGACTCGCCCCCAGTGCCTCGGGCTTGCGCCCAAAGACGGCGTAGACCCCTTTGCCAGGCCAGTAGAACAGCTTTGCGTCCTCCAGGCCCGTCGTGTCGACGTCGGCGGGCTTGCGCGCGTTGCCCCAAAGGCACTCGCCAAACTTGCCCTGCCAGGGGTCAAACTTGCGGCAGGAGACCGCCGCAAAGTCCGGCCGGGCGCTCGTGCACACGTAGGCCTCGTTGAACCACCAGTTGGTCTTGCCCTCGCGCTTCATGTGCGCCGTGCGCGCCGTCGCGAGGTAGACCCCTTTTGGGTGGCGCACGACCGAGGGGTTGAAAAAGTAGGGCCCGAGCTCGAGGCGCACGTCCGACTGGTGGGGCCCGTTGAGCTTTTGGTTGTTGTTGTTCTGGGAAGAGGGCGACAGGAAGGGGTCGTTGTTGTTGTTGTTGTTTGAGGGCGCGTTGAGGCCTTCGCCATTGCTGGACGAGGAGGAGGACAGCAGCAGCGCGAGGACGGCGAGCGCGGCGAGCGCGGCGCCAGCCCAGGGCGCGAGGCGGCGCGCGCTGGAGGAGGAGGATGGTGAAGGTCCTAGTCCTCCTGATCCTCCTCCTCCGGGGCTCGAGTAGCCGTTGGGGTAGTGCATGCCCGGGGGTTGGTGCTGCTGCTGCGAGACGCCCATCGCACCGACGACGCTGCCGCCGCCGCCACCGCCGCGCCCGAACGAGCCGCCGCTGCCGCCGCCGACGCCGACGCCGCCGCGCTCCACAGCGTCTGATGCAGCTGCTGCTGTTGTTGTTGCTGGCTGATGCTGACGCGCTCGCCGCGCGAGGAGGGTTTGGCGGGTGGAGTGTGTGCGTCCCGCAACCCTTTAGCTTTGAAGGAGAGCAGCCCCAAATTTGGGGCAACTAACGCGCCTGTCTCTGTCGCGCTCGCGCGCTCTTGTCTCTCTGCAGCGACGTGCGCGCGCGCGCGCGCCGGGGCCCAAAGGAGGCCCGCCGCCACAGCGCTCGATCAAAGCTGTCAAACTCGCGATTGGTGCGGAAGAGAGAGAGAGCGGGAGGGAGGGGTTGGCGCGGTTGGGGTTGGGTTTTTCTGTGTCTGTGTGCGCGTCCGCGCGCGTCAGGGGTGAATCGTCCGATCGCGCGCGCGTATTGCAGCAGCAGCAGGCGGGGGATCACAATATGTGGGGGCAACAAGGCGTTTCTAACAGGTGGCGTTTTGGGGGGGTTCTTGGAAAGGACCAGCCCAAGATAACGAGCGAGCTCTCCTCTTCCACCGCACGCAGCACGCCGCCCCGCGCTTCAACCGCCGCCGCCGCTTCGCGCCGCCGCCGCCGCTCGCCGCCGCCGCGCCACCTCGACCTCGGCCTCGACCGCGTCCGCCGCCGCCTGCATCGACCGCTCGACGTCCCGCATCGACCGCTCGAGCGCCCGCCGCCCCTGCTCGGCCTCCTCCCGCAGGGCCGGCACGATCTCCACCTCGGCCTCGCGCATCGCCGCCCGCACGCGCCGCTCGGCGGCGCGCGCCTCTCGCCTCAGCGCCTCCTCGGCCTCGCGCGCGCGCTGGGCGGCCGCCGCGCTGAGCTGCCGCGCCTTGGCGTGGAGGTCGCCGCCGCGCGCGCGGTACATGCAGGCTGCCCCGGCCAAGGCGCCGATCAAGGTGGTCAGCAGGCCTGGTTGTTGTTGCCGCTGCCCTTGCCGCCGACGCCGCCGCCGACCGCCACCCGAGAAAACGACGCCGACGACCCGGCGCAACAACCATGCGCCGAGCAAGGCGCCGCCGGCGTACTGCGCGTTGGTGCGCACATTCTCGCGGTCGATCCAGTGGGGCTGCTGCCTCTGGTGCGGATTGAGCCACGCGGGGGGCGCGAGTGCGGGCAGGGAGAGGGAGGTGGTGTCGGTGGTGGTGGTGCGTCTTGTTCCTCGCCTCGTTTTTGTGACGACCGAGTCGCCTTCTTGGCCAAAGAGGGGCATGCTTGATTGACGTATAAGGAAGTACCGGGCGGTTGAGTAGTTTGAGTGGGGGAGGGGAGGCGCATGCGCGTGGCGGGCATTTCAGCGATGGCGGGCGAACGCGCGCGCGCTCGTCGGCGGCGGCAGCGATCGCGCCGCCGCCGCCGTCGCCGCCCACTTGATCATCTTGCGAGCCCTCCCTCTCACTCGATCGGCGAGCACGCACACCACACACACACACTCAAAAGAGCGACCACGTCCCGATCAAGACGAAGCAACCGTACGCAGTAGCATCACACGAAGAACGGAGGCGCAGAGCGAACACCAACATCGCACATCTTTCTCCTCTCGTACGCGCGGCCGGCCTCGACTGCCCCTCGGCTCGCACCGCATCCGAAAGAGAGAGCGCCGCCATCGACGCGTGCCACCAACCTACTAGTAGTACGCACGCGGCAAACAGCAGGGGGCTCTCAACGGCCCCATCCTCGACCGGGTGCGCGCTCGCGCGAGCGGCGCCACTGACCGCCGGCCGCCGGCCGCTCGACCGCCCGACCGCCGACCGCCCGACCGCTCGACGAAAACGATCCCACCATGGCGCCCAAGAAGAAGCTCGGGCAGATCCTCATCAAGCTGGTCTCCCAGGCGCAGACGGGATTCTTCTACGTGGTGCGTTGACGGCTCCCGGCAGCCGCCTGTTCCCACGGCACACCGCCAAGGCGTTCAACGCTCACCCCCCTCAAACCCCCCAAACACCCCCCCCAAAACAACCAAAACAGACCAAGAAGAACCCGCGCAACGTCCCTTACAAGCTCCAGCGCGTCAAGTACGACCCCGTCGTGAACAAGCACGTGCTTTTCGCCGAGGCCAAGCTCAAGTGATCTGCGTTTTTCGGGTTTGGTCGCTCGAGCGAGCGAGCGACTGTGCAAGCGCCAGCCGGCGGCGGCGCCCTCAACTCCTCTGCGCCCTGCCTGCGCGCCCTTCGCCATAAACCACGCGCGCCACCAGAAAGCACATAGATTTCATATAGAACCTGCGAATAAGTCTCGTTACCAACGCGCTGCAACACGTGCCAAAGTTTTGCCCAGAGAGAGCTGTCTCTTCATTCGAACGACACAGTCTCTCTCTCTCTCGCCCTCTCCGCGAACGAAGCAAACAGAACGAACGGCTTGACGCCATGGACACCAAGCGCGGCCCGAAGCTGGGCGACGCCGCGTCGCTGTGAGTCGTGCTGCCACGCAGTTCGCGGGCGCCCGCGCGCGCACGCGAACGAGTAGAACAGCGTGAAGCGACGCCGGCGCAGACGCCGACGCCCTTCGCTGCCCGCTTTGCCTCACTCGCCCGCCAACCCCCCAAAAAACAACCAAACAACAGCTGGAACTTCACCGCCTCTCCCGGCTGGACCAAGGAAGAGGTGGGTGCGCGGGTCTGTGCACGCACAGCAACATGTCCACCAAGAGACGGAGGACGAAGACGATGCCAAAGAAACGAGAGGGCGCCCACGCCGCCCCCCCCCTCATACCGTCCCCCCGCCCCCCGCAAATAACCCCAAAAAACCGTAACAGGCCAACATCCTCCGCCTGTGCCTGATGAAGTACGGCGTGAGCGCGTGGCTGCAGATCCAGGCGACGGGCCTCCTGCCCGGAAAGACCGTGCAGCAGCTGAGCGGCCAGAGCCAGCGCTTGCTCGGGCAGCAGTCGCTCGCGCCCTTCGCCGGCTTGCGGGTCGACGTCGACGCGGTGCGTCGCGACAACGACGCCAAGGTGGAGGGGGCGGTGGTGGCGGCCACAGGAGCAGATGGGGATGGGGAGGGAGAAGATGGCGGCGTCGTCGTTCGGCGGAAGAACGGCCTCGTCGTGTGGTGCGGGCCCAACCCCACGCGCGAGATGCGCGAGGCGTGGCGGGCGCGGTCTAGGGAGCGGTACGGCCTGACGGAGGGGCAGGTTGCGGCCGTTGACGTAGAGTTGGAGAGGGCGGCGGCGGCGGCGGGAGGTGCCGGCCGCGACAACAACAGCAACGAGCAACAACAACTAATGGCGGCGCTCGAGGCGGCGGGCGGGGTCGAGGGCGCCGACCCGCGCGCGCTGCCGCGCGGCGTGGTGGTCGGCGCGCTGCTCCCGCTGCTGCGCGAGAGGCTGGCGGCGCTGCTGCGCGGGCTCGAGGAGGCGGCGGCGGCCGAGGCGGCGGGCGCTCATTCATCGTCTTCTTCTTCCTCTCACGCCGACTTGCTGCGCGAGCTGCGCGCGCTCGCGGCCGAGCGGGAGAGGGAGGCGGCGGCGGCGGACGAGGGTGATGATGATGATGGCGATGATGACGACGATGACGACCCGCCGCCGCCGCAGCCGCTGCCGTCCTCCAAGGCAAGGGCGGCCGTCATCTCTCTGACGGCGTCGGCGTCGGCGGCGGGGGCGGCAGCAGCACCAGCACCAGCACCACCAGCACCAACGCCTTTGCGTCAAAAGCCGCCCCCAAAGAAGAAGACCAAGAAGGAGGGGGACGAGGAGGACGAGCGGCAGCAGGGCGGGAAGAAGAAGCAAGCAGCAGCAGCAGCGCGCCCCTCCTCGTCCCGCCGCCCGGCCGTCGCCGCCCCCTCGGCAACCCTCGTGCGCGGCGCCGACGTGCGCGCGCTCGCGGCGATGGGCTTTTCTCGGGAGAGGGCGCGCGACGCGCTCGCCGTGGTGGGCGACGAGGGCGGCGGGGTGGACGCGGCGGTCGCGTGGCTGCTGGCGTCGGCGGATTGAACTTGATGGATGCGTTTTAATGTGCGATTTTTCTCTCCCTCCTCTTTTTTCACTCGTCCGCCTCGACCTCCTCCTCGGGCGGCGGCGGCGGGGCGGCGGCAGCGGCGGCCCCTTCGCCCCCTCCACCCTCCTCCCCCTCACCGCCGCGCGCCTCGAGCACGGGCGCGCCCTCCTGCTGCGCGAGCAGGCGCTCGATGCCGGCGGCGGGAGCAGGAGGAGCCGGAGCAGGAGGAGGGGGAGCCTCGGCGCCATTGCCACCAGCCGCCGCCGCCGCCCCCTCGCCCTCTTCCTCGCCCTCTGCCCCCTCCTCTGCCGCCCCCGCCGGCCCCCCCTCCACCTCCACCCACGGCATCAGCGTGCGCAGGAACGCCATGAGCGGGTTGGCGGCGGCGAGCTCCTCCCGCCCGACCCGCACGCGGCGGCCACCACCGGCCGCAGCAGCAGCCCCACCACCCCCACCACCAGCGCGCTCACGCGCCTCCATCTGCGCGATGGCCGCCAGCTGCGCCGCGAGCTCTGCCTCCTCGTCGACGATCCCCCCGCCGCCCCCCTGCTGCTGCTGGTTGGCCGCCTGCCGCAACGCCGCCTGCAGGTCCTGCTGCTGCGGCGGCTGCTGCTGCTGGCGGCGCGGCTGCTGCCCCTGCTGCTGCCCCTGCCCCTGCCCCTGCCCGCCCTGCTGCAGCTCTTCGCGCGGGAGGGCGTTGATGGCGTCGCCAAACTCGTCGACGCGCAGGTGGCGGTAGGCGTTGGCGGCGGGGGCAGGGGCGGGGGCGGCAGGGGCAGCATTGGCAGCGGCAGCATCAGCACCGCCACCCGCACCACCCTCGAGCACCTCGACCTCGGGAAAGGCCTCGCTCGACACGGCGGCCCAGTCCGAGGGCCGCAGGCCGGCGAGAGCGTCGGCCACCCACGACGGCGGCTGCTGCTTGGGCAACGACAACGCCCCCGCCGACTCCCCACTAGCCGCCTCTGCCTCGGCCGCGTCGGCCGCCGCCGTCGCCACCTCGAGCAGGAACGCGCGCGCCCCGTCGCCGCGCCACAGCGCGTGCGAGCGCTCGACAAAGAGGGCGGCGAGGTGCTCGGCCGAGGCCGAGGGCAGCGAGCGCAGCGGAGTGGCTGCTGCTGCCGACGCCGACGGCTTGCCGCCGCCCAACCCCGAAAACAGCCGCCGCGCCACCAGAGCGTGCCACGCCTGCTCGCGGCACGCCCCCTGCTCCTGCAGCTTGGCGACCAGGCGCGGCACGACATCCGGGTGCAGGAGCACGGCCTCGAGCAGGAGGTGGCGCGGCGGGCGCGACAGCACCGGGTTGGTGGCGCTGTTGTTGTTGTCGGCGTCGTCGTCGTCCGCGGCGTCGGCGCCGCCGCCCCCTGCCTTGCCGCCGCGCTTCTTGCTGCTGCTGCCGCCGCTCAGTCCCCCCTCCACGCCCGACCGCTGCTGCTCCTCGCGGTACCGGTGCGCCGCCAGGGCCAGCGCGTACGCGTAGTTGGGCATCAGCACGAGGTTGCTGCCGCTGCCATTGTTGTTGTCTGTGTCCGCCGCCGTCCCGCCAACGCCACCCCCACCACCAAACGAAGACGCAAACCTCCCCAGCCACGCCAGCCGGTTGGCGCGCAGCGCCAGGTAGTCCATCAGCACCAGGGCCCCCGCCGGGTCTTCCGGGTCAAATGACAGCAGCAGCTTGGCCGCCTCGAGCGCGGCGCCGTGGCACCCGCGACGGCTCAAAGCTTGAACGTGCCGAAAGAGCGCCGCAAAGAGGGGTGCCGTGAACGGGTCCTCGCTGTCGAGCCGCGCCCTCAGTCCGCCGCCCGGTTGCCCCGTGACGTCAAACATGGCCGACGAGGTGACGGTCGTGCCCGGAGGAGGGGGGTGGCGGGCGTAGTAGGCGGCGGCGGAGGAGGAGGAGGGTTGGGAGGAAGAGGAAGCGGAAGAGGAAGCGGCGCCTCCTGCGCCCCCCACCGCCCCCAGCGGCGCCGGCCAGCACGACTCGTAAAGGTGCAGCGCGCGCGCCAGGCACTCGTCCGCGAACGCCGCGTCGCCCAGGCTGCGGTACAGGTCGTGCATCGACAGCAGGGCGCCCGCGTGGTAGGGGCACAGCCCCGCGAGGATGGCGGCGACCGCGTTGGGGTCGTGCGACTCGCGCGCCTGGACAAAGGCGAGCGTGGCGTCGCGGTAGCGCCCCGACGGGCGGAAGCGGCAGATGAGCGGGGGTGCACCGCCGCCGGCCGGCTGCTGCTGCTGCTTGTGGGAAGATGACGCCACCTCGAGCTGCAGCAGGCCCGGCTGCAGGGGGGGCCAGTTGTCGCGCGGCTGCGCGAGCATCCAGCGGCGCGGCGCGCGGAGGAAAAAGTCGGCGCCGCCCGACGAGGACGAGGAGGCGTGAGCGCGGCCGCCGGCGCGGCGGCGGTTCATTCCGCCTGCCGCCCCGCCCCCGCCCCCGCCACCACCGCCCTCTTCGCGGTCAACGGCGGCGACCACGTCGGCGCCAAAGATGCGGCGGAGCTCGTCGTCGCCGCGGAGCTTGCGCGCGTCGACGGCGAGGAGCGGGGCGGCGGCGGTGGCGGCGGGGGCAGCCGACGAGGAGGACGAGAGCGGCTTTTTTGCCGTTGCGGCGGTGGCGGCTGCTCCTCTCGCCGATGCTGCTTCGGCCGCCGCGTCTTCCGCACCACCACCACCACCAGCACCGGGCACGAGGTTGAGCTCGCGCAAAGCCGCCTCGATATCGTCGGCGTCGTTGGCGGTAGGAGGAGGCGGCTTCTTGGCGGCGGCGCCCGACGACGACGGCGGCCGCTTTTCGGCGGACGATGCTGCTCCTGCTGTCGCTCCGCCGCCCGCAGACACCGCCTTCTTCTTCTTGTTGCCGCCGCTGCGCTTCTTCTTGCCACTAGGTGCTGCTGCTGCTGCTGCTGCTGCTGCTGCTGCTGTTGGTGCTGCCGTTGCTGCCGTCGGCGCCGACGCCACCGCTGCCGCCACCGCCTCGCCGCTCACGGCCGGCGCCTGCTGCTCCTCCGCGTCGTCACCATCGTCGTCTTCTTCTCCTCCCCCTTCATCATCATCATCATCATCCTCGCCGTCGAGCAGGCCAAACAGGTTGACGGCGGGCTTGGCGGACGCGACGGGGCTCTCGGAAGAAGAAGAACAGGCGTCACCGCCGTCCTCCTCCTCCTCCCCTGCCGCGAGCGTGGCGGCGCCGCCGGCCTTGTTGTCCTCTCGCTCCTGCTCGCGCCGCTGCTTCTCGGCAAGCTGCTGCTGCAGGCGCTTGAGGTGGCGCGAGGCCATGGTGCTAAGAGTACTGGTGGCGCGCGCGCGCGTCCTTTTTCAGCGCGCGCGTGTGAACGAGAGAGAGGGGTGGGGTGATGTGGTGGTGGTTTTGGCGTTTGGGTCTCTCTCTCGCGCGCACGCTTGCTTTGATCGGGGGGGGGGTGCTGATGTAGTTGCCGCGTGCGCGATCAGTGGAGAGAGAGAGGGAGGCGTGGCTGAGGAGGATCGAGCCTTGGGCAAGCAAGCGAAGAAGGAATCGACACCATCCGCTCTTCGCCCGCTTTGCCGCCCGCCCGCCGCCCGCCGCCCGCCGACGGGGCGCGCGCGCGCGCTTGAAGTGCTCGCCCCCCCCCTCACTCGCTTCCCCACACATACAACCACACCATCCCCCCCCCCCCTTCCCCCGCCTCCCACCCAAACCCCAAACACTCCGACCACCTCTCCCGCCGAGCGCCCTTGCCCCAAAGGCATCAGCCCGCATCAGAGAGCCCCCAAACCACGCACAAGCGAGGGAGAGAGAGAGAGAGGGAAGAGCCCGTACTCATAGCGGCGGCCAAACGCGCGCGCGCGCCACAGCGAGCAGCAGCCAAGCAGAGAGCAAAGCAAGCATGCGCGCGTCATCGGCGATGGCGCACCAGCAGCAGCGCGTGGCGTCCAGCCTCGAGGCGTCCACGTCCGGGCGCGGCGTCGTCGCGAGCAGGTAAGAGAGAGAGAGAGAGAGAGCGCGCCCCCTTTTTCTGTGGTCGTTTTCGTCGCCCTCGGGGCGTCGCGGCCAATCGCGCCCCTCTTCGATCCAGAGGGTCGGTCGCGCTCGCTGCCCGCGAGTACCCGCGTGCGCCGCCGCGGTGTCGGGGCGGCGGGCGGCGCCGAATCGATCGGTTTTCAAGGGGCGCGTGCAGCAGAACCCCTCCTTTTTTTGGTGTGGTGTGGGGGGTGTGAGTGTGCTCACCTTCCTCCCTCTCTCCGCACGCGCCACCACACCCAACCGCAACAACAACAGGATGATGGCGCCAGCCAACCAGCAGCAGCAGCAGCAGCAGCACCGCCGCCGGCGACCTGACCTGGCGTCGCGCGCGCTCGGCGGGCTCGGCGGAGCGCCGCGCGCCGCCGCCGCCAACGCCAACGCCGCCGCCGACGGCAACGCGTGGCAGCGCCGCCGCCACCACCACCCCCGCCAAACCGTCACTGCCTCGGCCGCCGCCTCATTCCCCGGGCCGAGCAGCAGCAGCAGCGACAACAGCAACAACAGCAGCAGCGGCAGCCCCCCCCCTCCCGCCGCGTTCGCCGCCTCGGCCGCCTTCACGGCCGAGCCGTTTGTGCCGCCAACAACAACAACCCCCCCGCCACCCCCAACCACCGCCCGCGCCGCCCCGTCGCCGCCGCTCACGCTTGCCTCGCCCGCCGTCGCCGGCGGCGGCAAGGTCGGCGTGCTGCTGCTCAACCTGGGCGGGCCCGAAACGCTCGACGACGTGCGGCCCTTCCTCTACAACCTCTTTGCGGACCCGGACATCATCCGCCTCCCCTCGTCCCTGAAATGGCTCCAGCCGATCCTCGCGTCGCTGATCGCGACGCTGCGCGCCCCCAAATCCGCCGAGGGCTACCGCGCCATCGGCGGGGGGTCGCCCCTGAGGAGGATCACCGAGGAGCAGGCCGCTTGCCTGGAGCGCGCCTTGCGGGAGCGCGGGCTCGAGGGGGCGGGCTGCTACGTGGCGATGCGCTACTGGGCGCCCTACACGGAGGAGGCGCTCGCGCAAGTCGTGCGCGACGGCGTCAAGAGATTAGTCATCCTCCCGCTCTACCCTCAGTTCTCCATCTCCACCTCCGGGTCGTCGCTGCGCTTGCTGGAGCAGCTGCTGCGGCAGGACCCGGGACTGTCCTCCCTGCCGCACACGGTCATTCCCTCGTGGTACCAGAGGCCGGGCTACGTGGGGGCGATGGCCGACCTGATCGAGCAGGAGCTGTGGCGGTTCGAGGGCGAGGGGCGGGGGAACGAGGGCGGCAGCGGCGGCGGCAGCGGCAACGCAGCAACAACCACCCAAACAAAGCCCCCCGTCCACCTGTTCTTCTCGGCGCACGGCGTCCCCAAATCGTACGTCGAGGAGGCCGGGGACCCCTACAAGGAGGAGATGGAGGAGTGCGTGGGCCTCATCGTGCGCGAGCTCGAGCGCCGCCGCCTGGCGCGCGCCGACGCAAAAGAGCAGCCCCTGCCGCACACCCTCGCTTACCAGTCGCGCGTGGGGCCCGTGGAATGGCTCAAGCCCTACACCGACGACTCGATCCGCGACTTGGGGGCGTCCGGGGTGAAGCGCCTCCTCGCCGTGCCCGTCTCCTTTGTGAGCGAGCACATCGAGACGCTCGAGGAGATGGACATGGAGTACCGCGAGCTGGCGGAGGAGAGCGGCGTGGAGGAGTGGCGGCGGGTGCCTGCGTTGAACACGGCGCCGCGCTTCATCGGCGACCTGGCCGACGCGGTGGTGGAGGCGCTGCCCTACGTGGGGTGCCTGGCGGCCACGGGGGTGACGACGGTGAGCGCGAGCGCGGCGGCCATGGCGGCGGCGGCTCAGGCGCAGCAGCAGCAGCAGGGAGAGTCGGGCGCGGAGGGAAGCGTCGAGGGCGGCGGCGCCGTCTTCGCGGCCTCGGCGCTAGCGCCCCCAATCCCGTCCAACGGTGGCGGCGGCCTCGTGCCCATGGGCGACCTCGAGGCCCTGCTCGACGCCTACGACCGCGGGCGCGACCGCACCCTCCCCGCGCCCGTGGGCCCCTGGGAGTGGGGGTGGACCAAGTCGGCCGAGACTTGGAACGGGCGCCTGGCCATGGTCGCGCTGGCCGTGGTGCTGCTGCTCGAGGCGGCGACGGGCCAAGGGGTGCTGTCCAACCTGCTGACGCTCGACTGATATTTTGATTGATTGATCGCGGCGACGACGAAAATGTTTGTTTGTCTTTTTACAGAAGCAGCAGCCACAGGGGCCTGGAGTTTTCGGGGGAGTGATCAGGGGCGCGTGAGACGGTCGTTCATCATCGTTCGTTTTCTTGACGACGGGTAGAGTGGGGGGCGCGGTGCCTCAGTGCGTCGGCGGCGCCGCCGCTGTGCGCGCGATCAGGCGAGGCGGCGACGGCAAAGTCACGCAGCCAAAGAACGCCGAGGCGACAAGAACAACACGCTCAGTGCTTGGCCGCGTGTTGCTGCTGCTTGGCCGCCTGCTGCTGCGCGTACGACAGCGCCACCTCGCGCTCGAGCCGCGACGGCTCGACGTTCTTCAGGTAGAGCGTCGCGCCCACGAACGCGAGGAACCCGGTCACGCCCGCCGCGCGCATGAGCGGCGAGCCCGGCAGGGGGACGGCCGGGTCGACAAAGATGCGCTTGATCATGGGGTCCATGTTTTGGAAATGGGGGGGCGTGTGATCGGGGGTTGTTCTTTTGGGGGGGTGATGGGAAGAGGGGACATACACCCCACACGCGCGCGTATGCTGTGGCGGCGGTTTGTTGCTGGGTGCGCGCGTATTTTCTCGCGTGAGAGAGATGTGGCGCGCGATCTGATGCGTGGTCGTGGTGTGTGTGTGAGTGAGAGAAGAGAGCGCTCGTTGAAGGAGCAGGAGCGACGCCGACGCCGACGCGCGGACCGCCTGCCGAGCAGACGAAGACGGCGACCAAACGAAAACGTTTTCGTTTCCGTACGCCCATCTTCGCATGCACCGGTCAAACAGTCGCTCGAGCGGCTTGGGCAGACACCTGTACACGAGACCTCTTGTATACCAACGTTGCCACCACCCAATCCTTCGTCCACGCGGAGACGCGGGCGTCGTCTCGAAACAAAACCCCTCTCTTCCCGCTTTTTTCAGCAGTTTCGAACGCCCCAGCCTCGATGCACGCGGCGCAGCTCCGCCAGCAGCCCCACGGCGCTGGCCACGCGCGTCGGCAACTCCCCTTGACTGCCCTCGCGCGCCCATGCAGGCCGCCCTCGCTCCTGCTGCGAGTGTTTGCGCAGCACCGGCCTCCTTGCGCCTCGGCGGCGTCGTCCTCGCCGCGCGAGCGCCCCCTCGTCCGGGCGCCAACCGCTGCAGTGGCGATAGCAGCCACCACCACCACCACAACAACAACAACAACACGCCAAGCCGCTGAGATCGCAGCAGAAGCAGAAACAGCAGAAGCAGCGGCATCCGCAGGCGCCGCCCGCCTCGAGGCGCTCCTCTTTCCGGGCCGCAAGCACCAACGCCGCCAACGCCAATCGTTCCTCGACCCCTCGCTGCCGCGCCGCGCCTTGGCCTACACCCCCACCCCGGCCCTCGCCGCCGACCCGGAGCGCGGGTGCTACTCGGCGCTCGCGTTGGTGGGGGACGCCGCGCTCGGCGTTTTGCAAGCCGAGGCGTCGGTGGTGGCGGCGGCGGCGGCGGCGGGGGGGTTGAACGATGGAGGAGGCGCAGGCGCCGCCGCGGGCACGGCCGGGGCGGGCGGCGCCGGGACAGCGGCGATCGTCGCGCTGAGCCGCGCCTACCTGGCGCTCACCGCCGAGGCGTGGGGACTGAGGGGCATGATCTACCCTGCTAGGATGCAGCAGCGAGAGGAGGACGACGTTGACGACGACGCGCCCACCACAACACCGACGGCGCCCCCCTCCTCGACAGCAACAACCCCCGCTCTGCCGCTCCCCGACTACCGCCGCCGCCTCGGACACGCCGCCCTGGCCGAGGTACTCGAGGCCGTCGTCGGGGCCGTCGTCGTGGACGATGATGATGACGATGGCGACAGAGACACCACCGACACCTCCTCCGCCGAGGCGTCCGCCGCGAGGGGTTACGCGCGCGCGCGCCGCGTGTTTGGCGCCTGGATGGCCGCATCCCACGAGGCGGTGCGCGCGGCGCACCTGCGCGCGCAGGCGGCGGCGCTGCAGCGGGCGGCGGAGGAGGTCGAGCTGGAGGAGGAGGAGTCGATGGACAGCAGCGGCAGCAGCAGCATCAGCCCCGTCTCGTCTCCCGAGATCCGCCAGGCGGCCCGCGCCCTGGCGCTCGAGGCCGCGGCGGCGCGCCGCTCGGCCGTGGCCGCCGCGCGGCTGAGCCCCTTGCCCGTGGTCGATCCGCTCGCCGCGAGGGGGCTGATGACGAGCCCCCCTGGTCGCCGTCGCCTCTTCCTCCTTGACGATGATGCGGCCAACGACGACGAGGGCGACCACAACGACGACAACGACGACGACGACCTGCTCCGGGGCGCGGTCGACGCGGCCGTGGCGCAGTGGCGGCGGCGGCAAGTCGGCGGCGGGGGGTCGCCATCGGCAGCAGCATCATCGTCGTCATCGTCCACCGCAACCGACCGAACCAGCAGCCCCCGCCGCCGCGCCTTTGGCCCCGCCGCCACCGCCGCCGCGTGCCGCCGGCGCGTGCTGGGCATGCTGCGCCTCGACGCTTTTCTTGGGGGCTGCCTGCGGTCGCGGGGGTCGGCGCGGGCGCTGAGGGCGCGGGCGCGGCTTCAGCGGCGCCGGCGCGCGCTGGCGCGCAAGGGCGAGGGGAGGGGGAAGACGGCGAGGAAGGGGGATGATGATGATGATGATGATGATGTTGCCGAGCAAGAGCATTGGATGTGGTGGCGCGCGTGGGCGGTCGGGGAGGATGAGGGCAGCGGCGAGCAGCAGCAACCGGCGGCTTGCTGGGCCCCGTGGCCGCACAACCACCACGACCCAGAGGCCACGCTGCAGCTGCTGCTGCTCCCGCCTGGCTCCTCGTCCTCCTCCTCTTCCTCCTCTTCTTCCTCCTCGACGACTACCACCACCCCGGACGTCGCGGCGCTCGCCGACAAGCTGCAGGCGGCCTTCCACCGCGCGGCGGCGCCGCGGAATGGCCAGGAGGAGGAGGACGGGGCGGATGCGCTGCTCTGGCTCTCCTCCTCGTCCTCGTCGTCCTCCTCCTCCACCTCCTCGTCCTCCTCCTCCACCCCCGAACCGACCACCAGCCCTGCCGCCTTCACCTCGCGCCTCTCCGCCCAGCGCGCCGCGCTCGCCGCGCTCGTCGTCCTCGCGTCGCCCGCGGGCGCGGGGGCCGGCGGCGAGCGCGGCCACACGACCTGCCGCCCCTTGGCCGCCGCCGCAAAGCTGCGCGGCCTGCCCTCGCGCGCTTACGACGCCGTTCGGGGCGCCTCGGCCCTCCACTCGTACGGCAGCGCGGTCATCCGCCTCGCGGCCGTGTGCCGGGCGTTCTGGGGCGCGGACGAGGCGGCGCTGCTGCTGTCGATGGAGGAGGAGGGGGAGGACGAGGACGACGAGAGCAGCGGCAGCAGCGGCAGCGACTCTGACGACGGAGGGGGCGGTGGTGGCGGCAGCAGCATCAGCAGCCGTCGCAGCAGCCGTCATCGCTCCTCCCCCCCCTCCTCGCCCAACCACCACTCGTCCCGCCGCCGCCGAGCCGCCGCCACGCGCTCCCTGGCAGGGCGCCTCACCTCGGCCGCCTCCTCCCTCTGCACCACCCGGCACCGCTGCCGCATGGCCTCGGCCCTGATCGACCCGGACGACGGGTGGGTCCCTCGCGACGCCCCCTTTAGGGACGCGCGATTCAAGGCGCAGAAGAGCGCACTGAGCGTCGCCCTGGACGCGGCCGTGGGGGCGTTGGCGGCCGACGCGGGCCCCTTTGCGGCGATGGCGCTCGCGGGCGGGCTGCTGGCGCGCACGTCGGCCGTGAGGGACGGGGTGGACGCGTGGTGGCCGGCGTGGGCGAACAAGTGCACGCGCTCGCTCAAGCAGCGGTTGCGGAGGAAGAGGGGGGAGGAGGGGGAGGAGGTCGGGGGCGACGGCGGCGTCGGCGACAGCGGCGTCGTCTCTTGCCGCTGAACACACACACACACACCGCTCTCGTTCATTGTCGTCAGTTGAGGATCCACCCTTTTGTTGACAGCTCCGACTGCTTGTCGCTCGTTTGTTGTATAACAAAAAGAGGATGATGTCGCCATTGCTACCGCCCCTGCTGCCCTCCTCCTCCTCCTCCAGCAGCAGCACCAGCAGGCCCCGCCCCACCGCCACCGCCCGCTGTCCCTCCTCCCCCAACCTCAACGCCCCCACCACCACCACCACCACCAACCCCCCACCGCCGCGGGTCGCCGTACCGCCCCAGGGCGCGCAGCACGAGCGCGTCGCCCCGCTCCCAGACGCGCTGCTCGGCCGCGGGGACGGGCGGGCGCGAGACGGGCAGCGGGGCGGCCGCGCGCGCGTCGGCCGTGTTGGTGGTGGTGTCGCCGCCGCTGCTGCCGCCTCCGCCGCCGCCGTTGTCCCGGGCGCCGCCTGCGCCTCCTCCTGCCCCGCCTCCTTCTGTCAGTGCCGCCGCTGTCGCGGCCGACGACGGCGACGGCTTGCCGCCAGCGGCGCCGCTGCCCCTTTTCGCCGCCCCGGCCGCCGCCGGCAGCGGCCTCAGCAGCACCGAGCCCGCCGCCGCGTCCTCCTCCTCCTCCTCGACGCCCTCCATCATCGCGTCATCATCGCCGCCGCCATCCGCCCTACTTTTCTTGCCACCACCTCCGTCCTCAACCCCGACCGCATCCTCCTCCCTCCTCCTCCTCCTCCTCCTCCGCTGCCTCGTCAGCCGCCGCCCCTCGGCCGCGCGCTCCTCGCGCAGCAGGCGCGGCAGCGGGGCCAGCGCGCGCTCGGTCGCGGCCAGGGCCCCGCGCACCAGGTAGAGGGCGCGGTCGAGGCGCGCCGACAGGGCGGCGTGCAGGGTCGGGGCCTGGTACACCGACATGTAGAGGATGTAAAAGTAACCCGTGGCACGCGCGACGCCGCCGGCGGGGCCAATCCCGCCACCGCCAACGCCGCCACCACCGCTCACGCCGCCGCTCACGCCGCCGACCCTCCGGACCTGCCGCCGGATCACAAACAGCCGCTGCGCCTCGTGCGCCTCGGCCACGACGTACTCGGTCCGACCGGGGGGGAACGACCGCAGCACCCCTTCCACGGAGGGGTCGAGGCCCCGCGCGCGCGCGTCCGCGTTGTTGCACCCCGTCGGCTCGTAAAAAGGCGACAGCTCAAAGTAGCGCAGCGCCGAGGAGCGCGTGAGGTCGCCAAAGGGCCACGAGGGGTCGGACCAGACGATGGACGTCTTGTCGTCGTCGTCCGGCGGGAGGAGCGACTCAAGCGTCGAGGACGATGGGGTCGCCATCTCTCTTTTGGGTTTGGGGGGTGTTGGGGGGTGGGGGGGGGTTCACGCCATCGATCGTCGTTTGATCGTCGTTTGATCGTTTGTTTGAGAAAAGGTTTTTCGTTCGCACTATGATGATGATGGCGATGACGACGCCGGCCTCCTTCGCCTGCGCTCCCTCAAAAAGGGGGGGAAGAGCGCCTTGGCGGCGGCGTCGTCGCCGTTTGCAGCGTTGTCGGCGCGCCGGGCGCGCGCCGCCGCTCGTTCCGCCACCGCCACCCGCCGCCCCACCTCGCCCGCCGCAGCAAGCACCGCCTCGCCACCACCCCCACCACCACCACCATCACGCTCCCTCCCGCCCATCCTGACCACCTGGTAGTTCTGGAGCGCCCGCCGCGCCGTCTCCGGGTCGGCCAGCGCGCGCAGCAGGGCGGCGTTGGCGCTGGTGTTGCTGCCGCCGCGCGGTCTCGGCGCGGCCGCCCCCTCCCCAGCCGCCGCCGCTTCCACCGCTTGCAGCAGCAGCGCCTCCAGCCCGCCGGCGGCGCGCACCGCGGCCGCGGCGGACCTGCGCGACGTGATGCCCGGTAGATCCAGCCCGGCGACGCCGTGCTTCCGGCTGCCCGTCAAGGCCAGGGCGGCGGTCTCGGCGTCCGCAGCGTTGTCGGCGTTGCCGCTGCCCCCACCACCACCACCACCACCACCACCACCCCCATGCAGCCTCAGCGGCGACGCGTCGCCCCGGGCCCCGGCCACGAGCTCCAGAAAGTAGACGTGGGCGGGGGCGCTGCTGATGCTGCCGCCGGTCTCCCGCGCTGCTGCTGATGTCGTTGTCGTCACCAGCCGCTGCATGTCGCGGTCGGAGCTCGCGACGACGACAGCAAAGGGGCGCGGCAATGGCGGCGACGGCTGAAGCAACGCCCTGCAAAGGTCTGCGATCGCGTCGTCCGCGGTCTGGCCGAGCGGGGCGACGAGCGGGATGATGCTGCTGCCGCTCGCGTCGTCGGAGTCGCCGGGAGACGGCGGCTGCAAGAGGTGCGCGCCGCCGCCGCCGGAGGCCTGGCGGCGCGGCGGCGGAGCGGCAGCGGCGGCAGCGGTTGCGCCGCCCGCGACAAACGCGCCCCAGCCTCCTTTTTCCTCTGGTTGGCTCGCCGCCGCCAGGACGATCGGCGGCCGCGTCGAAGCAGTACCCAGTTCACCCTTGTTGTCGAACGCCACCACGGTCGCCGCGACCGGCGCGGGCACGGCGGCCGAGAGAAAGGCGAGCCAGCGCGCAAACTCGGCGCGCACAGAGGAGGAAGAGGGCGCGCCGCCGCGGTAGGCGATGGCGGCAAAGTTGGTGCCGTCGACGACGAGGACGGTCGGTTGGGAGCACTCGCCGTCGTCGTCCTCGTCCTCGTAGCGGACGGCCCACGCGCCGGGCGGGAGGTGCAGGCGGCGGTGGTGGTGGTGATGGGCGGACGGAGAGGAGGAGGAGGAGGAAGAAGAGGTTGCTTTCGACGCCACGAAACGACGACGACGAGGACGACGCACTAGGTCGACGCGCCACGGCAGGCCGTCGACGGCGCGCGCGGAGGCGACATTCATCATCGTCGTGTTGTTTGCATCGCTGCTTTGGAGGATCGGTTGGTTGCGAGTGGCGGCGGCGCTTTTCATGTGCAAAACGGCGGCGCGGCGCGCTCGCGCGTCGTCGGCGCCTTCTTGTTCTGCCCCCTCCTCTCCCTTGTCACGCGCACCCACACAATCGACACAAACACACAGACACATCGACATCATCAACCTCGACCATATCGATCAACCTCCACTGCCGACAAAGATTCTCGAAAAGGCGCATCGAACCTCCCGGCGTTTGAACTGTGTGAGGGCGACAGCCCTCTCTCCTCCTTCTCCTCTCTCTCCCCCCGCCCCGCCCCGCCCCGCCCGGACAAACCCACCGCCCGAATCCGATGGGCGGAGGCGACGACTTTTTCGACGACTTTGGCAAGGGCGAGGGCCTGTTCACCACGGAGGAGCAGCACGCGCAGATCCGCGACCTGCTCGTGAGCGGCGGCGGCGGCAAGAGCGGCGAGGGTGGCGAGGGCGGCCTCCAAGCGGCGCTTTCCGCGCTGCTCCTCTCGCTCGCGTCGCCGCGCTACTCCTCTTTGGAAGAGGCCGCGAAGCGCCACCCGATCGACCCGTACCTACGCGCGCTCGGCGACCCGCAGGCGCTGGAGGCCATGCGCGCCGAGGCGGCGGCGGCTGCAAAGTGCGCGAGGGACGCCGAGGCCGAGCGCGCGGCCGCGGGGGTCGAGGCGGGCGGAAAAGGCACGTGGGAGCCGCCGCCGGACGACGAGGAGCCCGAGACGGCGCAAGACATGGAGTGAGTGACGGTGTGTTTGTTTGGCGGGGGCCTTAATCTCGCCCTTTCATCGCGCGACGACACGAGCACGTGTGTGTAAAAAAAGAGAGAACGAAAGAAGAAACCGAAAGAACGATTAATCAAAAGGCGCCCTTGTTGTTGTCGCCCGAAGCCGCCACCACCACCACCACCACCCGCCCGGCCTTCTCCAGGACGTCGACGTCGCGCGACGCCTGGTCGAGCGCCAAACCGAGCTGCTCGCGCCGCCTGGCGCCGCTGGGTGTGTCGGCCGCGAAGCGGAGGGGGAGGCGGCCGTACTGCGCGGCGAGGGACGCGCGGCGCGCCTGGGCCTTGGCGAGCAGGGCGAGGCGCTCCGACTCGGGCAGCGGGGTTGCTGTTGGCGTCGTCGTTGTCGCGGCGGCGGCGGCGGCGGGCGAAGAAGAAGAAGAAGCGGCCGCCGGCTTCCCGCGGCGGCGCTTGTTGAGGTTGTTGCTGATGTCGGCGTCGACGCCTCCGCTTCCACCCCCACCGCCGCCACCTGAGCAGCAAAACGCGGGCGCCACGCCGTACCCGGGCTTGTGCCGCAGCCAAAACGCCGACGCCGCCCCGTCCTTGCCGTCGAGGGCCCGGGGCGGCGGGCGCGTGCGCAGGCGCTCGGCCTCGGCCGCGCGGCGCAGCGAAGCCTGGAGGCAGGCGGCGGCGACGTGGGCCTTGTTGCTGGCGAGCCAGTCGACGTCGGACCTGAGGCCGCAGGGCGGCGGGAGGGAGGAGGGCGACGGGAGCGGGGGCTTGATCGGTCCGTGGTGGCGGGGCCGGTCGCCGGAGTCCTGTGTGTTTTTTTGTGTTTTTTGGGGGGAGGAGGGGTGGGGGCGTGACGAGCGAGGACCAGGAGGCTGTTGAGCGCGCGCGGCAGGGGCGCAGGCACGTGGGCAAACATCACGCACCGGCCTCGGCGCGCCGCAGAAGTCGCTGGCGAGGGGCATGGCTCGTTCGGGCGGTCAAATGCAAGCGCCAGCGCGGGGCGCGACACAGCAGCAGACGCAAGGGGCGCGCGCGGGTGCGGAGAGGCTACGACTTGGATCTGCTGCTGGGGGGAGGACCTCCCGAGAGAAGGTGGACACGTCTGAGCCGCGTTCGCGTCGGGTTGGAAGGCCCAACAAGGGCGGAAGGCGATTTTTGCATGTTTTCCGACGCCTTTTTTTGGCGCCGGCCGCCCGCATCATCCAAAAACGCTCCCCCTCGCTCTCTCTCTTGCGCAGAAAACCCTTCACACACAGAAGGACACTCACCACCACCAAAAGCCACCACCATCACCACCATGTCGTCCCGCCGGCAGCAAGAAGAAGAGGAGCAGCAGCTGCAGCAGCAGCAGCAGCCGCAGCCGCAACGGCCGCGGCCGCCGCCGCGCCCCCCCCACTGTCGCACCGGCCACACCCTCGCCCCCCCACCGGACCTCGTCGCCGCCATGGAGGTCGCACCCGACGGCCTCGGCCTCGTCGCCCCCGCGGGCCCGCCCCACCCGGCCGGCGCCGGCGGCGCCAACCACGCCGCCCTGCCCCGCGCCGCGCGCGCGCGCCTCGCGCACGAGCAGCCGCAGCCGGTTGTGCGCCCGACCGCCGGCGGCGAGGACCCGCACGCCCCCCTGCACCCGCCCGCCGCCCAGCTGCAGCCGCTCGCCCCGCAGGTCGTGCAGAGCCTGGGCGCGCAGCAGGCGCTGATCGATGGCGGGGACGCCGAGGTGAAAAACACGCACGGCAAGGGCAAGGGCGGCTTTGCCGGCAGAGGAGGGCAGCGCGGCCCGGGGAAGCACGTCGAGAGCGCGGCGGTGGGGCCCGCGGCGCGCGGGTCGACGCAGCGCGGCCCCGGGGGGCCCGGACGCCAGGGTCCGGCGCCCAAGTGAAAAGGTAGGGAGAATGATGATGATCGACGATGATGAGTTGCCGCACGCGCGAGCGCGCACACACACACGCACGCTTCCGTTTTTTGTTTTTTGGTTTTAGAGCCCCCACCCCCCGCCCGGCCGCTTCACAGGCCCCAAATCAACGAGCATCATCATTCACCAAACCACCAAGTTGTTACATCAGAGAGCACATAACACTCTCAGGACGACTTGAGCAAGGGGCTGTCGTATATTTATTTCGCCGCCTCTGCCGCCGCGACGCGCCGCAAAAACTCTGCGCGCAGCGCGGGGTCGGCCGCAAAGCCGCCCCTGGCCGCGCGGCTGAGCGTGACGCCCGCGTGGTTCTCGACCCCGCGGGCCACCATGCACATGTGCGCGGCGCGCACGACCACCATGACGCCCTTGCAGCGCGGGGCGCGGCGGGGTGGGGGGACGAGGGCGGCAGGAGGAGGGCCGGCCGTGTTGCCGCCGTCGTCTCCCCCCGCTCCGCCGACCGCCGTCGCCGCCGCTGCTGCTGCTGCCGCCGCCGCCACAGCGTCGGCGTCGGCCGCGCTGGACGACAGCGCCAGCAGGCGCTCGACGGCGACGGCCACCTGGGCGGTGAGACGCTCCTGCAGCTGCAGGCGGGCGGCGTACGCGCGCACCAGGGCGGCGGCGCGCTGGGGCGTGAGGGCCGGGGACGACGAGGACGACGAGGAGGATGGCGCGGGCGATGGCGCCTGCTGCTGCTGCTGCTCCTCCTCCTCCAAGACGTAGGCGATGTGCACCGTGCCATAAAAGGGCAGCAGGTGGTGCTCGCACTGCGACACAAACGGCAGGTGGTGCTCGTGCCACTCGAGGTGGGGGCGCGAGGAGGCGGAGGAAAAAGAGGCCGGCGGCCGCGCGGCGGCGGCCTCGCCCCCCCCCGCGGCGGCGGCAGAAGCAACAAGCAGCGGCAGCGGCGGCGCCTCGGCCAGCGCCGCGGCCAGCGGGGAGCGGTAGCCGCGCGTCGACTGCATCAGGGAAGCGACGTAGCGCTTGGACGCGGCCGACGCGGCCTCGCGCGACAGCGCGCCCCAGCCCGCCCAGCCGCCGCCCTGGCCGTCGCTGCTGCTGCCGTTGGTGCTGCTCGGCTGCGCGCCCGCCGCTTCCTCCTCCTCCTCCTCTTCCTCCGCCACCGCGCCCGTGCACTGCAGCAGCTCGGCCGCCGCCGCCTCCATCTCCTGCACGGTCACGCCGTACTCCTCCCCGGCCAGGCTGTCCTCGTCGGCGGCGCCGCCGCTAGCAGCGGCAGCACCACCCAAAGCGCCGCCGCCGCCGCCCCCGCCGCAACAGGGGCAGCCGCCGTTGCTGCTGCCGCCGCCGCCGCTGATGCTGGTGGGGAACGCGGTGTCGTCGTCGACAACCGCCGCCACTGCCGGCACCGAAGCCACGGGCGGCGATGAAGGCGGCGCCGCCGCCCCCTCGCTGCCGCCGCCGCCGCCGCAGCCCGCGCAGCCGCCGCCGCCCCCGGCACCTGCGCCGCCGGCGTCGCTCGCGCCCGGGTCGGGCGTGCCCGGCGGCGAGCAGGGCGGCGGCGATCGCGGGCGGACGTCGTCGTCTGCGGCCAGGGACGGGGGAGGGTGGACCACGGCGACCACCACCGGGCGCTGCTGCGGAGGCGCCTGTTGCTTTTGCCGCTCCACCGCCGCCGCCGCCTCTGCCGCTGCCGCCAGCGCCGCCGCCGCCGCGTCGATCGCCGCCGCCTCGGCCGCCACGGCCGCCTCGCGGCTGCTGCGCGCGCCCACGGGGACAACGCGGTCCGCGGTGAGGCCGGGAACCTGCAGGAGCGCGAGCGCCTCCTCGAGGACCGGGTCCGTGGGGCTGCTGTTGTTGCCGCTGTTGTTGCTGTTGCCGTTGCCGCCGCCGGCCCCGGCCACCTCCTCCTCCGCCTCCGCCGCCCCCCCAACGCAAGGCGCCAGCACGCCCGCGGCCGCCGCGCACACCACGCGCCGCGGCCGCGGCTCCGCGTGCGTCAGGTGCGCCGCCTCGACCACCACCAGCGCCCCCGCGGGCGCGAGCGCCCCGGCCAGCAGCGCCAGCACGTCGGCCGCCAGCCTGCCCTGGCTCTGAACGCGCCGCGCGGCGAGCCGGACGAGCCTCGCGAGCTTGCTGAGGCCCAGCACGCGCCGCGAGGCCGGGCAGGGCACGTAGGCGACGTGGGCGCGTCCGTGGAAGGGGAGGAGGGCGTCGTCGGAGAGGGCGGCGAACTCGACGTCGCGCACGACGACGAGGGCGCCGAGGGACCAGGGGGTTGTGGGTTTGGGCGTTGGCGGCGGCGGCGGCGGCGCGGGAGGGCGCCCGTGCTGTGGTGCTGCTGCTGCCGCCGCGCTGCCGACAACGGTTCTCCTCCTCCTGCTGCTGCTGCCGCTGCCGCTCGCCCCTTGCTCCTCTCCCTCCGCCTCCTCCTCGTCGTCCTCCGCTACAACCGCCACCGCCTCGCGCATGGCCGCGGACGCGCCGCGGCCGCCGCACAGGCACCGCGGCAGGGAGCAGGGCGCGGTGGCGTCGGCGCACGCTGCCGCGCTGGCGCTGGCGCCGTCGCCGTCGCCGTCTGCGTCGGCGTCGGGCGCCACGCACGCCTCGAAGAAGAGGGCGTTGTTGATGATGCTGTGTTTTGTGTGGGTGTCGAAGTAGGGGTGGGGGGCGGGGCGAGGAGGGCGGGTCCGTGAGATGATCAGCTGATCGATCGATCGATCGAGACGATCGGAGGAGGAGGACGAGGGAGCACCCTCTCTCTCCCTCAGCACACACGAAAAAAGGAACACCCCGCCTCGAAGAGTCGCCTTTTTTGCCGCGCTCACCTCACGCGGTCCTGGCGGTACCCCTGGGTCATGTCAAGGAAGGCCTTGGCGACGCGCTGTAGGTTGTGTGTTTCAAGGGGACGCGAGGATTCGGGAAAGAGCGCGTGTGAGAGAGCGAGCACGACGACGATGATTCTGGTGCTGAGGTGCGCTGCGCTGCGGTTTTGCCCTCCTCTTCCGCGCGCGCGCGCCCGCAGCTGCGCGCGCCACTGAGACAATGGGCGCGCGCCGCAGGATGATCCAATTGAAACCTCTCGCGCACCTTGGGCGTGTCCCGCAGGCCCTCGCGCTCGGGGTCCTCTCCGACGCCGCGCAGCAGGGTGCGCACGCACGCCTGCGCGCGGCGCAGCCTCCGCGCGTACGAGTCCGTGCCGGGCACGAACGAGTCATCCGGTGCTGGTCCTGTTGTTGGCTCCATGATTGTGATTGATATTTGGGGGTTTGAGAGTGTGCGAAGGAATGTGGGAGAGGGGGAGAGGGGAGTGAGTGCGCGAAGAAGAGGCGCACGAGCGGGCGCCGCCGGCGTCGCGCGCGCGCCTCGACACGAGCTCTCTCTCTTCCCCCCAAGACTCCACCCTCCACGCCACCTCCACAATCACAACGCTCTCACGTCAACCATCAACCGACCCCTCTTCTCGCCGCCAAGGCATGACCAACGGGCAAGGGCGCGGCGCGTGAAAACAAGCAAAAGAGAGCCCTCCTCCTCGTGCTCGTCCCGACACGTCTTTCTTCCCGTCCGCAACGAAACGCCGGGGCGCGTGCCGTGCGAATTGCGCCCGCGTCCTCGCCGAGGGCACCTTCACCTTTGCCTCCGCCTGTCCACGATGGGCGCTTGAGCGTCGGTTGGCAGACCGCTTTTGAGAGAGAGAGAGACGAAGCGCCCTCTGACGATGGAGGGCGGCGGCGGCATCGGCGGCGCCGGCAGCAACGGCGAGGACGACGACCTCATCGGCGGCCTCAGTGGCCTCGGCCAAATCAGCAGCAGCAACGACAACAGCAAGGTCAACAGCAGCGCGCCGGCGGTCGTGGGCGGCGGCGGCGACTGCTTCTGGGACCCGAGCGACGACGCGCTGCTCGACGGCGGCGGCGGCGGGGGTGGCGCGGGCGGCGACGCGGTGGCGGCGCCGAAGCGCGGCAACGGCGGCAGCAGCAGCGGCGACCCGCTCACGCCGTCCGCAGCAGCAGCAGCAGCAGCAGGAGGAGGAGTAAGAAGGGACGACGGCGGCGGCGGCGGTGATGGCGGAGGAGCAAACCTCCACCCCCAGCCCCCGCCGCCCTGGTTTGCGGTGGCCGCGCCCCCGCCCCCGCCCCCGCCCCCGCCCCCGCCCCCGCCCCCGCCGCCCCCCTTCCTCCACCCCGCCTCGGCAGCAGCAACAGCAACAGCAGCCCCAGCCTCATCCACCATCTCCCGCGAGCGCCTCCCGCCCGCCGACGAGGCCGACCTCGACGCCTTCCTCTCGCGCGTCTACCGCTACTGGGCCGAAAAGGGCCTCGCGACCCTCGTGGCGGGCCGCCTGCTCAACCTGGCGGCCCTGGCCCTGACCATCGCGCTGTCGGCGTTTCTGGCGCTCCGCGTCGACTGGCGCGCCGTGGCCGGGGTGCCCTCGTGCCTTGCGCGCCGGGCGGCGGCCGAGGCGGCCGGCGGCGGCGGCGGAGGACCAGCGGGGGGCGCCGCGCCGGCCTCGGGGCCGCCAGTTGCCCCAGGCGGCGAAGAGGAGGGGGAGGAGTGCGACATCCTGTGGGCCGCCCTGCGCCGGCGCGGCGGCGGCGGCGGCGCGCACGCCGCCGACCCCTCTTCGTCGTCCTCGTCGCTCCTGCGCGCCGCGGGCTTTCTGTACGTGGCCCTCTGCTCCGCCTACTGGCTATGGGCCGCCCTGCACTTCTGGGCCGAGGCGAGGGGCGCCCTGCGCGTGCGCCAGTTCGTCTCGTCCACCCTGGGGCTCAGCGAGCGGCAGGTCGCGACGATCCCCTGGTCGGAGCTGTGCGCGCGGCTGGCGCGCGCGCAGCGCGGGTTTGGCGGCGGCGGCGGCGGGTTGAGCGACGGCGGCGCCGGAAGCAGCGGCGGCGGCATCCGCCTGAGCGCGCAGGCCGACCTGGACGAGGCCGGGATCGTCGCGCGCATCTGCAGGCGCGACAACTACCTCGCGGCCATGCTGGCCGAGGGCGCGCTCGCCCTGCACTGCCCCTGGCCACCGTCGCTCGCGAGCGTGTGGCGCGAGGCGGTCGCCGCGCTCGCGCGGCGTGTGTGGTGGGCGGGGTGGGCCGCGGGGCGGCGGGCGGCCTGGGCGGTGCGGTTTTGGCGATGGAAGTGGGCGTCGTCGGCGGCGGCGGTCAAGCAAGGGAGGTGGAGGAGGCGGGGGGGTGGGGCCGAGGGCGGCGGCGATCGAGAGCCGCTGCTGCTCGAGGAGGGAGGAGCAGGCGCGTTTGCCGCCCCGCCGCCGCCCCCGCCGCCGCCGCCCGCCCCGCCGGCCATCCCCCCGCCGCCGCCCGCGCCGCGCTTCCCGCCCCTCCGCCGCCGCTTCCTGCTCACGCGCACGCTCGAGTGGGGCCTCAGGTGGGTTCTCCTCGGGGCCGTGTTCGAGTCGCCCTCGGGGGCGGGTGGTGGCGGCGGCGGCGTGGGAAGCAGCGGTGGCGGCGGCATCGGCCACGGCCCCGCCGGCCGGACCCGCAACGGAAGCGCCCGATTCTCCGACGGCTCGCGCGTCCGCCGCGAGTTTGGCGTCTTCTCGGCCGAGGGGCTGGTGGCGGGGCCCCCGGGCGTCCGGGTGGGGGGCGATGACGATGATGACGACGACGACGAGGGCGAGGTGGTGACGGCGGCGGTGGCGACGGCGGCGGAAAAACAAGGCGACAACGACGACGCCGACGCCGACGAGACGGCACGCCTCTTCTCGCCGTCGCGCCGGCCCCATGGCAACGGGGGCAGCGGCAACACTAACCCCACCAGCTACCCCACCACCAACGACGACGACAACGACCCGGCCGTCCGCCTCCTCCGCTCCCGCCTGCGCCTCGCAGCCTGCCTCCACCTCCTCGTCGCGCCCTTTGCCGTGCTCTTTCTGCTGGCCGCCGCTTTTTTGCGCAACGCCGAGCGCGTCTACCACCACCCGGGGGCCGCGCTGGGGTCCCGCCGGTGGTCCCCTCTGGCGCGCTGGCGCCTGCGTGAGCTCAACGAGCTCCCCCACTACGTACAGAGGCGCCTGGACGCGTCGCACGCCGCCGCGGAGGCGTACGTGGCGCAGTTCCCCTCGGCGCTGCTCGCGCGGGCCGCGCGCTTTTGCGCCTTTTGCGCGGGCGCCTTTGCCGCGCTGCTGCTGGCGCTGACGCTCGCGGACGAGGAGCTGCTCGAGGCCCCCCTGGCCGGGAGGCAGGTGGTGTGGTGGCTCGCGACGACGGGGATCGTGCTGGCGGCGGCGAGGGCGGTGGCGCCCGAGGGCGGCGGGGCGGCGGTGGCCGGGGGTGGGGGCGGGGGTGCTGCTGCCGCGGGGGCAGGAGGCGGAGGAGGCGGAGGAGCCGCCGCTCACCACGCCTCTTCCGCCGCCGCCGGCTTTGGCGCCCCGGCCGCCCCGCCCGACCCGGAGCGCGCCATGGCCGAGCTCGCGCTCCACACCCACTACCTCCCGCGCCACTGGAGGGGGCGCGCCCACACCGCTGAGGTGCAGTCGGCGGTGCGGTCGCTCTTCCGCCTCAGGGCCGCTTTGCTGGCCGACGAGCTCTTTTCGGTGCTCTTTGCCGCCCCCTGGATCCTGGGCGTGTCGCTGCCGCGCGCCACTCCCGCGGTGGTGAAATTCGTGCGCACGCACACGGTGCGCCTCCCGGGCGTCGGGGACGTGTGCTCGCTCTCGGCGATCGGCGACGACGCGCTGTGGGCGCGGCACGGCAACCCGAGGTACGGAGCGCCGGCGGCGGCGGCGGCGAATGATGATGATGCCGACGACGGCGACAACGGCATCGGCAAAAGTGGCGACGACGACGGCCTCCCCAGGCGCGGCGCGACCTTTTTCAAAAAGGCGCGCCGCGCGTCGCGGCAGGGCAAGGCGGAGAAATCGTTCGTGACGTTTTGCGCCACCTACCCGTCGTGGGTCCCCCCGCCCTCGGGGCGCGCCTTGCTGGCGGGCTTGGCCGCGCACGAGGCGCGCGCGGCGGCCGCGGGGCAGCGGGCGGCGCGTGAGGCGGCGGCGCGCGCGGTGCTGGCGGCGCTCGGTGGGGGTGTTGCTGGTGGCGTGCTGGCGTCGTCGGGCGTCCTGGGAGAGGCCTTGGCCGCGGCGCTGGCGGCGTCGGGGTCGTCTCTCTCGGGCTGGCAGCAGCAGCAGCAGCAGCAAGGTGGTGGGGTAGGGGCGGCCGCAGCCGCGGCAGCAGCAGCAGCAGCAGCGGCGGCAGCGGCGGCAGCCGAGGCCGACGCCGACGCCGACCACGCGGCCGCCGTGGCCGCGGCGGCCGCCGTCCTCGGCATCACGGCGCAGGGGGGGGGGGGCGAGGGGGCGACGACCAACAGCGACGCCGAGGCGGCGGCGGCCGCTGCGCCCCTGCCTTCATCGGCCGCCTCGGCCTTTCTCGGCACCGCCGCCGCGGCCCCCCCTCCTCCTCCCTTTGCCGCGCCCTTTGCCGCCCCCGCTCCTGGCGCCGCGACGGCGATGCTGCACCGCTCCTTCCACCGCGCGCGCACGGGGCGGTCGTCGGCGGCGGCCGGGGGTGGCGGCGGCGGCGGCGGCTTTGGCTTTCACCACATCCCCATCCCCACGGGCGCGGGCGGTGGTGCTTCTGCCTCTGGCGCTGGCCCAGGCGGCGCCGGTCTGCTGTCGTCCGCGCTCCTCCACCACCAAGCCGCGGCCGGCGCGAGCGCGTCTGCGTTTGCCGCCGCCGCCGCCCCGCCGCCGCCGACATCGTCCGTCGGCCCGCTGGCGTCGCTCATGCTCGCGGGAAGGGCAAGGACGGCATCAGCAGCAGGAGGAGGAGGATGGGGGGACGAGCTCGCGGGAGCCCAAGCAGCAGCAGCAGCAGCAGCAGGAGGAGCAGCAGTAGGCGCAGGCCACCTGTACGGCGCCCCCACGCTTCCCCCCCATCCGGCTGACACCCCCGGCGAGCTCCGCGTGGCCGCGGCCCAGTCGCTTCTTCAGAGCTACTACGGCAGCGCGCGGGAGGAGGAGGCGCGGCGGCGGGCCGAGTCGTGGGCGAAGGAGGGGGGAGGAGGCGGGTGGGGTTGAAAAAAGGAGATGAACATGTTACACACAAAACAGAAACGCAAACAACAGAAGAAGCTGCGCGCGCACGCACCAGCGTCGCCGTCGCAGTCGCCGTCGTCTGCCGCCGCCGCCGTCGTCTGCCGTCGTCGCTCTCCGTCTCCCTCCATCCCTATCCCTCCCGTGTCCTCACATCAAAGCAGGCAGAGCTCGATCATCGCCTCGCGGCGCTGCGGCGAGAGCCACGCCAGGACGCGCGCGGCGCCCGCGGTGCCCGGGACGACCATGTCCAGGCCGACGGCCAGGTCGACAAGCGACGGGCGCAGCGGCGCGGCGGCGGCGGCGGCGGCGCTGCCGAGCCGCCGCATCGCCCGGCGGCGGGGCGGCGAACAGGACGAGGAGGCCGCCGCCGCAGCAGCCTCGGCCGCCGCCCCCGCCGCCGCCCCCCCGCCGCCGCCGCCGCGTTCCAGCGCAAAGCACGCGTCCACGCGCGCCCTCAAGGGCCCCACGACCTGCTGCGTCGCGGAGAGCGTGAGGGCGTGCCACACGCCGCGCTGGTCCAGGGGCGACGCCGACGCCAAGGCCGGCGACGACGACGCCGATGCCCCGCCATTCGCCGTCCCCGCCTTGCCTCCGCCCGCGCCCGCGCCCGCGCCAACCACCGCCCCGGCCGCCTCTGCCGACGTGAGCCCCACGTCCAGCGCCGCCTCCAGCCGCGTGTAGCTCATGACCCACCCGCGCATCCGCCCAAACTGCACGCTCGCGGCGCCGCAAGCAAAGGGCCTGGCCGCGGCCGCCTCGTGGTCGCGCGGCGACAGGGCGCGCGCGCACGACCGCAGCGCGCCGGCCGCGGCCCTGCCCGCGCGGTCGCGCGCGGCGCGCGCGGCGCGCGGGGCGTGGTGCATGGCGGCGCCGATGGCGGCGGCCAGGGGGTCGCGGGGCCCTGGGGGCAGCGGCGGGCCGTAAGAAGAGGGCGGCGGGGGGCGGGCGCGGGGCGGGCGGCCGCCGCCGCCGCTCGCAGTGGCCGCGGACGACGAGGGCGGGCCCGACGCCGCCGTAGCCGCCGCGCCGCCGCCGCCGCCAGTGAGCCGCCCGAGCCCCGGAGGGTGGAGCGGGGTGCGCGCGAGCACGCCGACCAGACCGCTCACGCGCACGTGCGGGGCCGGGAGGAACGCGGACCACGGCGCGCGAGGGGTGGCTTGTTTGCGCTTGCTCGCGCTCTTGTCGCCCCCCTCGGCAGCGCCGCCACTCTCCGCTCCCCCCGCCGTTGCTTCCGCCGCCGCCGCCGAAAACGCCCCAGCCGCCGCGCTCCCCCGCCACGCCTGCAGCTCCGTGCGCAGCCGCTCGATCGCGTGCGCCGCCTGCGACACGGCGTCCCGCACGGGAGGGATCGACTCGACGGGCGGCAGGGCCTGCGCGTCGGCCGGGAGGTGCGCGCGCAGGCGCGCCTCGGCCGCCGCGCGCCGCCGCTCGGCCGGTGTGAGCGGGGGCGGCGGGGGCGAGGAGGAGGAGGACGGCGAATGCGAGCTGGCCGCCTCGTGCTCGGCGCGCAGCTGCTCGCGGCGCGCGGCCTCGGCGCGGCGCTCGGCGGCGAGGGCCACGGTGCGTCGCGCGCGCGCGTGAAAGTCGGACGGCGGCGAGGAGGAGGAGGAGGGGGGAGAAGCGGCGGCGGCGCCGAGGCGCGCGGCCGCTGCCGTCGTCGGCGGCGGCGGCGGCACGGGGGTCGCAAGGGGGAGATTGGGGGCGACAGCAGCAGCAGCAGCCGCCACCCCCTCCTCCCTCTGCTGCTGCTGAACCCTCCGCTTCCTCAAGTGCCACGGCTGCCCGCGCCAGAGCGTCGCCTCCCCGGCGAGCGCGATCGCCGCCTGCGCGTGCAGCGACACGGAGCGCGCGGAGGGGCCGCCGCCGCCCCGCGCCGCAGCCGCCTTGACGCCCGGAACAGCGGCGGCGGCCGCCATCAGACCACCATTGCCCCCCAAAGGCTGCCCGTCCACGGCGCCGTGCGCGCCGACGCGCCACAGCAGGCGCGGGACCGAGGCCCCTCCTCCACCTGCTGAGGAAGAGGACGAGGAGAGAAAGGCGGAGAGGCCCCGGGCGGCGGCACCGCCGCCGCCAAGGTCGCCGCTGCCGCTGCCGCCGCTCTCGCTGCCATCGGCGTCGCCGTCGTCCGCGCCGCCGCCGTCGCCTTGCCGCCGCCGCTCGAGGCTGCTGCTGCTGCCGCTGAACAGCGGCCTCGGGGCCGGCGCGAGGTCCAGCGTCAGGCGCACGGGCTGGGTGCGGTAGCGCAGCGCGGCGTCCGCCTGGCGCTCGTTGACGGCCAGCTCGGCGACGAGGTCGCACGCGCCAGGGAGCAGGCGCGACAAGAGGCCCTCGCCGCCGCCCGCGCCCGCCCCGCCGCCCCTGCCGCCCTTGCCGCCGCCGCCTGGCAACGAAGAAGAAGAAGAGGCAAACGGCCCCGGGCTCGACGACGCGCCAAACGGCGCAAAGTCGGCGCCGCCAAAGCCCGAGGTGAAGGTGTCGTAGTTGCCGCGCGGCTGGCTGTTGTTGTTGTTGTTGCTGTTGGACCATCGCGGCGAGCCGCCGGGTGAGGACGACGGCGACGACGACGAAAACGGGTCGTCGCGGTGGCGGCGGCGGCTGTTGGTGTTGTGTTGGTTGCTGCCGCCGCTCCTTCCTCCGCCGCCTGCTCCTGCGCCGCCGCCGCCAATGCGTTGGCGCAGAGTGATGAGCGCCGAGGCGCCGTGGCGTGGCGGGGCCGCGGCCGCGGCCGTCGTCGCCCAGGCCGGCGGGGGCGCCGCCGCCGCCCGCTGCGCCTGCGGCTGCTGCTGCGGCTGCTGCTGCTGCTGGTCCGGCGACGGCGACGCAGCGTCCGCGGGCGCCGCCGAGCCGCCCTCCCTGCGTCCAAACGACCGCTGCGCCGTCATCAGCGCCGCGCCGACCGCGCTGTGCGCGCGCGCCCCCGCGCCGGCCGACGCCGCGCCGAGCCTGCCCGCCGCCGCCGCCGCGCCCTTGCCCCCCACGCGCACGCCCGCCACCCGCAGGCTCGCGGGGCCTTGCGCCCCGCCGCCACCGCCGCCGCCGCCTTCATCGTGGGGAGGGGTTTGCTGCTGCTGCTGCTGCTGCTGGTCCACCAGGGCGGAGGCCGACGAGGACGAGGCGACGCGCGCGACGCTGTTGCTGTTGTTGGTGGTGGCGGGAGGAGCCGCCGTCGCGCCCGTCGCCGCCGGCGCCGTCGCCGCTGCTGCTCCTGCGCCGCCGACGCCGCCGGCCCCGGCGACCGACAGCAGCCCGCGCAGCGAGTCCGGCACCTGCTCGAGGCCGTCGGCGCTCACAACCACGGAGAGCGTCGTGCGCGGCCCCAGCACCGCGCGCCCGACGGCGGCCAGGGCGTAGTTGTCCGGGTCGGCCAGCGACAGCAGCGCCTCCTTGGCGACGAGGGCTCTTGTTGTTGGTGCCGGTGTCGTTGTTGCCGAGGCGCCGGCCGCCGCTGTCGCCGTTGTCGCCGCTGTCGCCGCCGCCAAACCACCACCACCACCTCCTGCAGCCCGCCCCTTGCCCCCGCCGCCAGCCGCCAGCCGCACCTGCCCGGCGCCCCGCTGCAGCTTGGCGCGCCCGATCAGGCACGCCCACCACCCGCGCCCGCCCGCCTGCAGCAGCGCACGGTCGGCGACGGCGCCGCCGTGCTCGCGCGCATACGCGGGCGCCGCGGGCGCGCCGACGGCCTGCGCGGCGACGAGCAGCTGCGGCCGGCTGATCCCCTTGGGGGCCGTCAGGCGCAGGGGCTGCGGCTCGCAGCACCCCACGGTCGCGCGGCCGTGCAGCGCGTGCGCCGAGGCCGTGCCCTGCCCCCAGAACTGCGCGTCGACGGCGCCGTCCACGTGCGCCGCCAGCTGCCGCTTCTCGGGCACGAGGCCACGCGGCATTTTTTTTTTCGTTTGCTTTTGGTTGTTGTTGTTGTTGTTCGTCGGCCGGTGCGTTCGGGGGCTTGAAGAGCGTCTCTCGGTTGATGGCGAGAGGGCGGTGTGCGGGGCCAAGGGACTTGCACGCGCGCGCGCGGAGAGAGAGAAGAGGCCGGCGCGTCGAGACGGAGGGGGGGGGACGACGAGAGGCGACGCGCGCGCTGGTCAGGGGTCTCCAAGGTGGGTACGTAAGAGAGAGAGAGAGAGGTTTGCACGCGCGCGCTCCCTTCCGATCGCCGATATGTGTGTTTGTGGGGGCGGGGAGGTTCGGCCGAGCCCCTCTTGTTTCGCCTCTGGACGACGAGCGCGCCGCCGCCCGCCGCCCGCCGACGGGAGCGCGCGCGCGAGCGAGAGCCGCCGCCGCCCGTCGCCCGACTCCAAAACCGATCGACCCTCGCCACCCCTAGCCGTGCATGCACACTCCAACACCCACTCATCGTCTCACACACACATGTTGCGCCGCACCGCAACGACGCTCGGCCGCCGGCTGCTCGCGCAGCAGGTACGTTTTGCGCTCGGCGCGTTGCTGCAATTTTTTTGTGGCTTGCCTTTGATCACCCCGCGCGCGCGCTCACAAACACCCGCCCCTTCTCCCCAACCCATCCTCCCGAATCCACAGGCGGCCTACAACGGCAATGAAGCGCCCATGGTCCTGCTCATGACGCGCGGCATCAGGTGGGTTTTTGTCGCGAGGCGAAAGAGCGAGAAACCACCAAGGGCGGGGTTCTTGGAGGAGGGAGAGCCGAACGTTCTTTCCCCCCCGCCCCCCTCTCCGCCCTCGCTCCCCTTTTGCTGTGGCGCCCCCGTGATCGGCCGCCGACCCCTCGGACGCGAGTACTACCGTCTTCCGCGCGTCCCTCGCGTGCACGCGCCACCGGGCGGGCGCGCCTTCGGGAGGGGGCGGCGGGCGCAAAGGAGGCGACGAGAGGGAGAGAGGGAGAGGAGAGGGGGCGAAGCGCCGCCGCCGCCGCCGCCCGCCGCCCGCGCCTGCACTCACGACCCCCCCCCCCAAAAAAAACCAAACCACCCCCCAAACAACAACCCAAACCAAACCAAAACCAAAAACAAACCACAGCGCCTCCGCCCCGCCCCGCGCCGACGAGGTCATCGGCATCGACCTGGGCACCACCAACTCGTGCGTGGCCGTCATGGACGGCAAAAACCCGCGCGTGATCGAGAACGCCGAGGGCCAGCGCACCACCCCTTCCGTCGTCGCGTTCACCGACAAGGGCGAGCGCCTGGTGGGCATCCCGGCCAAGCGGCAGTCGGTCACCAACCCGACCAACACCGTCTACGCCACCAAGCGCCTCATCGGGCGCTCGTTCGACGACCCCCAGACCGCGAAAGAGGCGGCGATGGTGCCCTTCAAAATCGTGCGCGCCGACAACGGCGACGCGTGGGTCGAGGCGGGCGGGCAGCGCTACTCCCCCTCGCAGATCGGCGCCTTCACGCTCACCAAGATGAAGGAGACGGCCGAGGCCTACTTGGGGCACTCGATCGGCAAAGCCGTCATCACGGTGCCGGCCTACTTCAACGACTCGCAGCGCCAGGCCACGAAAGACGCCGGGCGGATTGCCGGGTTGGAGGTGCTGCGCATCATCAACGAGCCCACGGCCGCGGCCCTCGCCTACGGCGCCGACAAAAAGGAAGGGCTTGTTGCTGTTTACGACCTGGGCGGCGGCACGTTCGACGTCTCGATCCTGGAGATCCTCGGCGGGGTGTTCGAGGTCAAGGCCACCAACGGCGACACGTTTTTGGGCGGGGAGGACTTTGACAATGCGATCCTGCAGCACCTCGTTTCCGAATTCAAAAAGGAGCAGGGGATCGATCTTTCAAAGGACAAGCTGGCGGTGCAGCGCCTGCGCGAGGCCGCGGAGAAGGCCAAGTGCGAGCTCAGCAGCACCGCGTCGACGGACGTCAACCTGCCCTTCATCACGGCGGACGCGAGCGGGCCGAAGCACATGCATGTGACGCTCACGCGCGCGAAACTGGAGGGCCTTGTGGGGGAGCTGCTCGAGCGCACCAAGGCGCCCTGCCACCAGTGCATCAAGGACGCCGGCGTCTCGCCCTCGGACATCCAGGAGGTGCTGCTGGTGGGCGGGATGACGCGCATGCCCAAGGTGCACGAGATCGTCAAGTCGATCTTTGGGCGCGAGCCGTCGCGGGGCGTGAATCCCGACGAGGTGGTGGCGATGGGCGCGGCCATCCAGGGCGGCGTTTTGCGGGGGGACGTGAAGGACATCCTCCTGCTGGACGTCACCCCCTTATCGTTGGGCATCGAGACCCTGGGCGGGGTCTTCACGCGCATGATCGGGCGCAACACGACCATCCCGACGAAAAAATCGCAGGTCTTCTCGACCGCCGCCGACAGCCAGACGCAGGTGGGCATCAAGGTCTTCCAGGGGGAGCGCGAGATGGCCGCGGACAACAAGCTGCTGGGGCAGTTTGACCTGGTGGGAATCCCCCCGGCGCCCCGGGGGGTGCCCCAGATCGAGGTCACGTTTGACATCGACGCCAACGGCATCGTGCACGTGAGCGCCAAAGACAAGGCCACGGCGAAGGAGCAGTCGATTCGCATCCAGAGCAGTGGTGGGTTGTCGGAGGAGGCGATCCAGTCGATGGTGCGCGAGGCGGAGAGCTACGCGGACAAGGACCGCGCGCGCAAGGAGCTCATCGAGGCGCGCAACGAGGCCGACACGCTGGCGTACACGGTGGACAAGTCGCTGCAGGAGCACAAGGCCAAGCTGCCGCAGAGCGTGATCGACGAGGTGACGGCGGCGGCGGCGGCGGTCAAAGAGGCGGCCGCGGGGGAGGACGCGGCGGCGCTTCGCGAAAAGGTCGCTGCTTTGAGCACGGCGTCGATGAAGATCGGCGAGGCGCTGGCGCAGCAGTCTCAATCGGGCGGTGGTGGTGGTGGGTCGGCGGGTGGGGATGGGAGCAGCGGCGGCGGCGGCAGCGGTGGTGGCGGCGGCGCGGGCGGCGCGGCGCCTTGAGGCGAAAACGAACAGACGTTGGATTCTCCCCCCTTCCTCCTCCTCCTCCTCCCTAGCGCACCCCCCCAGAACTAGCGCACCCACCCCCCCTCAAAAAGCAGCAGCAGCCAGCAACTAGCAGCACCTGCTCCCCCTCTTGAACAAACGAACAAACGAACCAACTGTGCAAACAAATACACGCTCACGAAGCCGTTGTTTTTTTTTCGATCTTCGTTTTCCGAGAGAGGCGCGCGCGAGAGAGACGAGAGACTTTTTTTTGGTTGGTTCCTGTTTTCTTTCATTTCACCTATTCTGCGTTTTGGTTTGTTTGCGTTTTGTGTGCGCGCTCTATAGCTGCAGGCCCCGGAAAGGAGAAGGAGGCGGCGGAAGAGAGAGAGAGAGAGAGAGACTGGGGAGGAGGAGCGAGAGCGAGCGAGCGGGGCGGCCCCCGTTCAAAAAAGCGCCGCCCTTCCCTCGAAACCCTAACCAATCCCCGATCCTCTCCCCTCCCCTCCCCTCCCCCACCCCTCCGCCCACCCCCCTTACGCCATCGCGTACTTGCGCGTCCACTCGCGCGCCGTCTCCTCGTAGCGCTGGCGGTCCGTCTTGTAGATGTGCGCGATCTCGGGCACCAGGGGGTCGTCCGGGTTGGCGTCCGTCAGGAGCGACGAGATGGACAGCAGCACCTTGCTGATGGTGAGGGCGGGCGACCACTGGTCCTTGAGGATGTCGAGGCAGATGCTGCCCTGGGAGTTGACGTTGGGGTGGTAAACCTTGGTCTGTTGTTTTTTTGGGGGGGGGGTTGGTCGGGGGTTTTGGTTGTGGGTTTGAGGGGGGGGGAGGCGTCAAGTCGTTTTGTTTGTGGGTTTGAGGGGGGGGGGGGGGGCGCGGGGGGAGGCGTCGTCAAGTCAGCGCTCGTTTGCTCCTCCGGCGGCCGCGGTTTCTCCTCAAGGGATGAAGAACTGGGGGCCGCTCCCAAAGGCAGCCAAGGCGTAGGCGTGGACGCCCTTCCCCTCCCCGTCCTCACCTGGAACGCCACCTTGGGCGGCTTGAACGGGTAGTCCGGCGGGAAGTGGATGTTGATGAAGAAGACGCCGCCGCTGTAAGGCGAGTCCCCGGGGCCCATGATGGTCGCCTGCCAGTGGAAGAGGTCGTCGCCGACGGGGCCCGCGCTGCAGTTGGCCGGGGGGTCGCGCTTGAGGTCGTCCAGCTCCTTCATGATGCTGTTGTTGTTGTGGGTTGTTTGGTGGGTTTTCGTTTGGGTGGTTGGTCAGTTTTGTTCGTGTGCGCGCGCGCGGTCGGCGGGCGGGGGGCCGGTCGGCGGCCGCCGCAGCCCTCGCGCTCTCGCCGCCGGCTGTCCCCCAACCCCAACTGCCAACTCTGCGCTCTCTGTCGCCGGTAGCAGAGGGATCGGGGCGCGATCGATCGCCACAGGGGGCCCGCGGCGATCGAGTCGCGCAAGAGCTCTTGAGAGGAGGGGCGGACGTTCGTGGCGCAAAAACCAGAACCGACGCTCGCTCTCTCTCCCGCTCTCTCTCTCTTTGTCGCGCGCGCCACGCAGCTGCGCAAACGGCCTAGGCGGCATCGCTCCCGATCAAAGCGCGCGCGCTGGTGGCCGCATGGTAAGGTCAAACGGCGCGCGCGCGCGCGCGCAAGAGCACGACGCAATTGAAAACCGAGCGAGAGAGAGCCTTGCCCCCTCAACCAAAAAAGAGGGGCTTTGGCTCTCTGTCTCTCGCGCCCGCCCTTTGCGCGCGCGTGCATTTGCATGCGCGGGCCTCGGCGCCAGCAGCGCGCGGGGACTCACCGCTTGCTCGCCATGGTTCCTCCCCTGTTCCCTGTCTTGTGCCGGCGGCGCGCGAGCGTGAAGGGGGAGGAGGAGGAAGAGGAACTCGGAAGGAGGAGAGAGGCTTCTTCTGCTGCTGCTGCTTCTGATGGTTCGGGGGTGTGTGTGCTTGCTCGTTTGTGGGAGAGGAGAGGCAAGGAGGCTGCTCTGTGTGTGTGTGTTCGTGGGGGGACGGGTGTTTGTTTGTGTGATTGCGCGGGTGTGGGGAGAGCGGCGGCGGCTTTGAACGAGCGATGGTCGGCGGTTTGGGGGCGGCGGCGGGGTCGGGCGCGCCGGCGAGTGCGCGCCAGCCGCCAGCAGAGGCCTCCCTCAATCTCTCTCTCCCGTGTGGGTTTGGTCGACGGTTTTATGTTTACACGCGCGTGTGGGTTGGGTTGATGAATACAAGGTGGTTGTTGTTGGTTGGTGTTGTTGTTTGGTGTTGTGTTGCGAAAACGAGTGGCGAACGCGGCGGCGACGACGACGACGACGGGGGAGCGGCGCTCGGCTCTCTCTTGCGCGCGCTCTCTCTCTGGACGCGCATTGATCGTCCGAAGGAGAGACGAGAGAGAGAGGGATGGAGCAAGCCGGCGGCCCGTCGGGCCGAGCAGACAACGAGAAAAGCGGAGGAAAAAGAGGGAATCCAACAAACGACATGAGGATGGGGTTGACGGTGGGGTTGAGCGATGACGAGGGAGGGCGAGGGGGGGGCGACGGCGGGACGACAACACGCCGGGCCCCCCCTCTTTTCTCAAAAGACGACGCCGATGGGCGCCGGGGACCACTCACGCCGAGAACGGCGCCGCCGTGCAGTCGACCTGCGCCGCGCCGATGCTGCCCCAGAAGCGCGCGCGGTGCTGCTGGCGCGCTTGGGCGGAAGCGGCGTCACCACCCTCGCCGCCGCCGCTTCCGTCGACGGACCCGCGGCGACTGCCCGCGGGGCTCTCCTGCTGCAAGTCGAGCGAGTCGCGCCCGCGCGGCCCGCCGAAGAAGTCGGACCCGAGCATGATGGTGTTGCCGCGGGCGGCCTTGCTGTCGTCGTTGTTGTTGGACGGGGGGTTCATTTTTGTTGCGTTTCGGAAAGGAGGAGAAGCTGACGTCGGTCGGTGCGTCGATGCTTTTATGCGCAAGAGGGGGCCGCGCGCGCGGGTACTAGGAAAGAGGGGTGTAGGGGGAAGACGTTTGGAGTGTGGTGGGGTCGATGGAGTTGTGCATGAGGAGAAGGAGAGGCGCGACGGTGAACCCTTTTTGGATGTGGTGTCGGGAGAAAAGGTCTTCTCTCGCCCGGCCGCTTCCATCTCTCAAGCCAATCAAACTTCAATCGCAAACGCACGCACGCAAAAGATAGGGCCCTGGCTCATCTCTCTGCACGCCGCATCGCCACGCCTGTCCATCCGGTCGGTCCCGCGCGCAAGTGCCCAAAAACAAACACCACCACGACCACCCCCAATCATCCATCCATCCCCTCCCGAAACAAACGCAATCGCTATCGCCCCTCGATCGCTCGCCCCACAACACAAAAACATCAGCAGCATTGGAGTCAGCAGCAGCATCACCAACCACAGTCGGGCGGCGGCCCCTGGCCATCGGCCGGCGGGCCGTCGCCGCCATCGGCACCGCCGCCATGGCGCCCCACGGGCCGCCTCCGCCGCCGACCCCCACCACCGAAACCACCACCACCACCCGCTTCCCGCCCGAGCCCTCCTTCCCGATCGACCTGGGCCACGTGAAAGCCGCCCTCTGCGTCGACGCCTTTGCCCGGCGGCAGAACCCGCACGCCGGTAACAGCTGGATCCTCCGCTTCGACGACACCAACCCGCGCGCGTGCGCCGCTGGGGGCGGCGGCGGCCGCGGCCGCGTCGCCGCCTCGGTCGCCTCCTACCTGCGCGAGCTGCCGGCCATCCTCCCGCCCCGCCACCTCCCCTCGCGCGTCACCTTTGCGTCCGACTACTTTTTGGACATGCAGCGCGCAGCCGAGGCCCTCATCCGCCACGGTCTGGCGTACGTCGACGAGGACCCGCCCGATTTGTTGCGGGTGCGGAGGCTGAGGGGGGAGGCGTCGCCGTGGCGGGGGAGGCCAGTGCTGGCGTCGCTAGAAGCGTGGCTTAAGATGCAGCGCGGGGAGCCCTGCGACAACAGCGGCGCTTGCTCCTGCTCCTCCTCCCCCTTCTTCGGCGTGCTGCGCCTAGCCCTACCCGACGGCGCGCCGGACCACCCCAACGCGGCGATGCGGGACCCCGTCGCCTTTCGCGTGGTCGCTCCGCCGCCGCCGCCGCCGCCTCAGGGAGCGGGAGCGGGAGCGGAAACGGGCGGCTGCCTGCACTGGCGGTGGGACGCCCGGGAGCGCGCGCTGCTGGCGCGGCTGTGCCCTGCACCGGACGATGATGCTACTGGCGACGCCGAAACCAAAGCAGCAGCAGAAGAAGCAGAGGAGGAGGAGGACGACGACGAGGACGACGCCCCCTTTGAGCGCCGACGCCCGCGTGCCATCCCCCTCCCCGTCCCTCCGTCCTGGCTCGCCCCGCTGTACGCAGCAGCAGCAGCAGCAGCAGGAGGAAGATGCGGCGACAGCGCGGCGGTCCCAGTACTGCCCCCGCCCCCGCCCCCGCCGCCGTTCGTCTACCCGACCTACGACTTTGCCTGCCCCTTCCTCGACCTCCGCGAGCGCTGCGCCTACGCCCTGCGCACACGCGAGTTTCGCGACCGCGACGCCCAGCACGCGTCCGTGCAGGCGCTGGTGCTGGAGGCGGCCCGGCTTGAGCGCGAAGGCGAGGGAGGCTGCGGGCGGTGGCCGGCGTGGCTCGTCGGGGGGGAGGAGGAGGACGAGGGCGGGGGGGCCGCCCGGAAGCAACAACAACAACCAGCACCACCGCAGCCGACGGCCGTCCTCGAGTTTTCAAAGATCCTCTTCCCGGGCGTCCCCCTGGACAAGCCATCGCTGCGCGCCATCGCCGCGCTGCACGGCGGCAGCAGCAAAAGCAAAAGCAACAACCCCACCATGTTGGACGGCGGCCCGACCGACCCGCGCCTCCCCACGCTCGCGGGACTTTTGCGCGCCGGGTGCGACGCGCGGGCGCTGCGGCGCGTGCTGCTCGAGCAGGCGCTCCCGGAGGGGAGGGAGGCGCCAAAGGGCGCGGCGGGGGGCGCGTGGTCCAAGCTGTGGAGCGTCAATCGGTCGTACGTGGGGCGGCGGGCGCCGAGGCACATGGCGGTGCTCGAGGAGGAGGAGGGTGAGGGGTCGGTCGTCGTCGTCGAGCTCGTCTCTCCCTCTTCGGCGCCAAAGGACGGCGGCAACGGCGGCGGCAGGGCGCAGCCAGAAGCGCCGCCGCTGGCCTACCGCACGGCCCCCCTGCCCAAGGGCGGGCACTCGCTGCGCGTGCTCGACCGACCCCGGGAGGTGCGCCTGAGCCGCGCCGACGCGGAGGCGCTGCTGTCGTCAGCGTCGTCGTCCTCCCCGCACCCCTCCTCGCAGCACGGGCAGGGGCCCATGATGACGCTCCTGGGGCTGGGGGCGGCGCGTCTGCTGCCGTCGGCGTCGTCGACGGGTGGCCCCCCCCGGCGCCTGCGCGCGGAGCTGCTGCTGGACGCGCCCCAGGATGGGGCTAGCGGCAGCGGCGGCGCCAGCGGCGGCCGCGGCGACGGGGAGGAAGAGCGCCAGCGGCAGCGGCAGCAGCAAGAAGAGCAAGAGGCGGCGGCCGAGCGCGCGGCCAAAGCGGCGCCCCTCAAGTTTGGGTGGGTCCCGGGCCCTTGCTACGACCGCGTGGCAGCGAGCACCCCCATCCGCGTCCTCTACTTTAGCAGCCCCTACCCGCGGCACCTGGCCGCGGGCAGGCCCGTGCTGGCGCGCGCGGCGCCGTCGCCCTCGCTCGCGGCGGCGGCGGCGGCGGCGGGGGCGGCGGGGGCGGCGGCCTTGGGCGGGGGCCGAGCGACACCAACCACCTCCCCTTCTTCGTTGCCGCCGCAGCTCCCGTTGTTTTTCGACGGCCCCGACGCCATCGCGCGCGCCTTTGGCGCCGACGGGCCCCCCCCCTCGAGGCGCGAGGCGCGGGGCCGCGCCGACGCCGCCCTGGCCGAGCTCGCCGCGCGCGCCGACGCCGAGGGGCGGTGCTGGGGCTCGGACGCGCGACTGGCGCTGGCGCGGGCGGGAGGGTGGGGAGCAGGAGGAGGAGCAGGAGGAGGAGGAGGCGAGGAAGAGGAGGCGGGCGCCCGGCCGCAAACGCCGCAAACGCCGCCGCCGCCGCATCTGCCGCTCGCGCCGCCCCCCGCCCCCGCCGTCGTCCAGTTTCTGCGCCTGGGCAACTTCGTGGTGGACCGCGTCGACTACGACGATCGCGGCGCGGTGGCGCTGGTGACGCTGATCGCCATCCCCGACGGGCGCGAGGCCGCGTGGCACGCGCCGGCCGCGACCAAGACCAAGGGGTGAGGCGCCGAGCGGCGATCGGGGGGGGGCCCCACCACCCCACCCACCCACACCCCCCCCCCCCCGATCGGGGGGGGCGGCGAGCAGTGGGGGAGGGGGGCGGCGAGCGGGCGGCACCGGTGGCGGCAGCAGAAAAATCCCCCCCCTCCCTCCGCCCGTCTCCCTCCCTCTTTCTCCCGCTTCATTCTTCTCCCCGCTTTTTACCCAAAAAGCATCCCAAAATGGCGTCCGCTCCCCCGGCCCTCGTGTGGCAGCTGATCAAGGTCCGTCTCTTTCGCCACGGCGCGCGCTCGTCAAGGCAGACGGCGGCCGAAGGAGAGGAGGAGGAGCAGCAGCAGAAGCGTCCTCCTCTCGCTCGCGCCGACCGTCGTTCTCCGTCTCTTCTGCGCAACGGGACGTGGCCACGCTGTTTCGACGAGCCGCGCGACGCAGTACTACTGTTCGGGAGCGCGTCGGCGAGCCCGACGATCGTGATCGAGAGGAGGAGGAGGAGCAGGCGAGAGAGAGAGAGCCGAAGCTGTTGCTTCTCTTCTCGCTCTCGCCGCCAAACCCCCCTCCTCCCAACGCGCGCCCTCCCGGAGCGACCCTCCGGGTCCGATCAAGCTCCCGCGCCGCTCGATCGAACGAGCACCGCTGTCACAGACCGGACCCAGAGAGCCACGGGGAGGGGACACGGCCCCCTGTGTGTCTCTCTCGCCGCCGCGCCCATCGCCGCGGCTGCCGCCGCTCACCCCCCCGCCCCCCCACACCCGGAACACCAAAAAAACAAACAACAGGGCAACAACGCCTTCGTGCGCTGCAGCGTCAACCACACCGTCCTCTCGGCCGACCCCCTCAACCTCACGGCCCGCCACTCGTTCAGCGCTAGCGGCATCGCCAACGACCGCGCCGTCGGCATCAGCGAGGCGGACGGCGCCATCGCCGTGACGACCAAGCGCGCCAAGAACGCCGGCAAGCCCGCCAAGGCGACCCAGACGGCGGCCAGCAAGAAGGCGGCGAGCCGGCAGCTGCGCGGCCTCGGCAAGCTGGTGGGGGGCTACCGGCCAGACCTCAAGAAGGCGGCGCTCGCCAAGCTCTCGGCCATCGCCAAGGCGCAGCGCGTGCGCGCGGCCGCGGCCAAGTGAAGTGAAGCATAACCACCGCGCGCCACCACCACGGACCCGCCGTTACTGTTGAGGGGGATGATAAAGAGGAGGACGAGAGCCGTGTAGAGGATTGTTTTTTCGAGAGAGACGCACACAGCGGGGCGTTTTCGTTTTTTCTTGCAAGCCAGAAGTGTGTAAGAAAAAGCGGCCGCCGAAGACAAAAAAAACGACGAAAAACCAATTCAAGACCGCCACGGGTCGCCGCCGTTGCTGCCACCACCGTCGTCCGCTGCAGCGGCAGACCCCTTGAGCGCCGCCGCAAACTCGCCGGCGGAGGCCGCGGACGCGGCCTGAGACGCGGCCGCCGCCCGCCGCAGCCGCCGCTGCCGCTCGTCCTGCTGCTGCTGCTGCTGCTGCTGGGCGCCTCCCGCCCCCGCAGCCGCCGCCGCCGCCGCCGCCGCCTCGGCCGCCCTCCCCTCGGCCCGCTCCGCCCGCGCCCGCACGTCCGCCAGCGCGCGCGCCGTCACGTCAAACTGCCTGGCCGCCACGCCCTGGAGCGCCGAGAGCAGGGCCTGCGCGTCGTCCGCCCGTTTCGATAGGCTCAAAACGTCCGAGCTCAGCGCGTCGAGCGCGGCGGCGTGGAGCGCGGTGGCGGCGGCCAGCTCGCGCACCTTGTGCCGGCTGTCCCCCGCGGCCGCGCGCGCGCGCGTGGCGAGCTTGTCGAGGCGGCGCGCGGCGAGGGCCAGGGCGGCGGCCTGCTCGCGCTGCTGGGCCTCGAGGGCCGCGAGCTTGGACGGCAGCTGCGAGGCGGCGCCGAGCGCGGCGAGGCGCGGGGAGAGGCGAGAGGAGGACGAAAGGGGGTTGTCGTCGCCTTCCTGTCGCCGACCGCCGCCGCCGCGCAGCCGACGCGCCAGCGCCCCCGCGAGCAGCGCCACGGCCACGGCGGCCGACTGCCAGGGGCCCAGGGCGGAGGCGTCCGGCAGGGCGCGCGCCAGCGCGGCCGCCGTCCCCCGCGGGTCTTGGAGGAGGATGACGAGGGAGGAGGAGGAGGAGGACGAGGGCGAGGCGGCGGCACCGGCCGACGCCACTCGCCGCGCCTCCGCCGGGACGACGACCTGCCCCGTGGTCCCGTCGTACCGCTGCTTGCCCGAGGGCCGCTGAGATGCCGACGCCTGCTGCTGCTGCTGCCGACCGCTGTCGGCCGCAGAAAACGCGCCGAGCAGCAACGCGACCTGCGCCGCCGCCAGCGCCGCCAGCGCCACCGCCTCGGCGCCCTCGAGCGCCCCCGCGAGCGCGTGCTCGAGCGGCGGGGCCAGCGACGCGCGCGGCGGGGCTGCTGCTGCTGAGGCGGCGGCGCAAGGGGGGCACGGCCGCCGCCGCCGCCGCCGCGCCGCGCAGGATGCTGCTGGAGGCGGCTGCTGCTGCTGCTGCTGGTGCTGTTGGCGCGGGTGACGGAGGGCTTCGGGTCCTCCTGCCCCGCCTGCTCCTGCTCTCCTCCTGCCGACTGGGGGCGGCGCCACGCGGGCGCGCGCGCATGGCGCCCGCGAGGCCGAGCAGCAGGGTGCGGTCGCCGCGCGCATGGCGGATTGGATTGAGGGCGAGAGAGAGGGACGACGACGATGATGGGGCTTGTCTCGACAAGTGAGCGCCTCCTCTTTGTTGCGTCTCGTGCGCGCGCGCGCGTGTGTGTGTGTCTGTTAATGCGCGTGCGGGGGAGCGACTTGTTCAGATGCACGCGCGTCTAGTACGGGTGGATGTGGGCCTGCACGAGGCTGCTCCGGCGCAGACGCAGAAAGGGCGACCGCCGTCGACGCGGCTCGCGCGCGCGTCGGCAGCGAGCGTCGCCGCCGACGGGCGCGCTCCTCAAGCCGCCGCTCTTTTGCTCGACGAAGCACGCACACACCACCGTTGCTGTTGCTGCGCGAATCGCGACGCCCATCTGGCGCGCGCACTCTCCCCACACACGCACCGTTGATCCCCGATAACGAATCAATCGCGTTCTTGCAACATCGCGCCGACTCGGCGGTGTCGAGACGCGCCCCTCCCCCTCTCTCTCCCTCTCTCTCGACCGCGGCAACGCAACACTCGCCTCCGTACGCCGCCCACCCCCTTCCAATCCATCTAGTCGCGCGCGATGGCGCGCGCGCGCGGGGCCGGGGCGGCCGGCGCTGCCGCCGATGCTGCCGCCGCCGCCGCTGCAAAGGCGCCGCCGACCCCCGCCCTCCCGCCCGCTCCGGCGCCCCCCGCTCGAGCCGCCGACGCCGACGCTCTGCTCTCGATGATGTGGGCGTGCCGCGACCAGGGCCTCACGGCGGCGCCCGCCGTGCCCCTGCCGCGCGCCGCCGCTTTGATCGCCGAGGAGGAGCAGTCGCCGGCGCCGTCGCGCAAACGCGAGCGCGAGCGCGAATCGGGGCAAGAGGAGGAGGACGGCGACGCCGCCGCCGCCGCCTCAAGCCCCGCCAACAACAACGACCGCGCCAAGCGCGCATCGGAAGACGCCAATCCCGCCATCCCGGTCCTATCCGGCGTGCACCGCGTCGTGGGCGAGTGGGTGGAGCAGGACCAGCAGCAGCAGCAGCAAGAGCAGCAGCAGCAGGCGTGCGACGGGACCGCCACCGCCGCGCCCGCCCCGCCCCCGCCCCCGCCCCGGCCGCTCGTGCTGCGCGCGTCGCGCCTGCCCGCCGCCGCCGCGCCGCCGCCGCCGCCTCTCTCCTCGTCTCGGCACCACAGGGGTGGAGGCGGGTACGACTCCGAGGAGGACGACCGCCGGGCCGCGGGATTCTTCTGCTGGGACAGCGACGACGACGACGGCGACGGCAAGGCCGAGGGCGGCGGCAGGGGCTTCGGCAAGGGCCGCGGCAGCAAGGGCGGCCGCGGCAAGGGCGGCGTCCGCTTTGTCCGCGACGACGCGGCCATCGCGCGCGACACGGACGGCGGCAGCTCCGACGACGACGACGAGGACGAGCTCGAGAGCATGAGCACGAGCGACGTCTGCGACGACGACGACGACGACAGCGAAGGTGGCGGCGGCGGCGGCAAGGGCAGGGGCAGCAATAAGAAGAAGAGGAAGAAGAAGGGCGCCCGCTCCTCCTCGCGTCCCGCCGCCGCCGCCGTGCGCCGCAGCCGCCGCGCGCCCAAGCCCGTCCAGCGCCAGGCCGACCTGGTCGACGCGGCGGAGCTCGACCGCTTCTTCGAGGAGGAGCGGCAGAGGCGGCGCAGGAGGGGGAGCGGCAGCGGCAGCGGCGACGACGGCGGCGACCGCCTGCGCAGCAGCGACAGCGGCGGGGCCGGCAGCGCCAGCGACGACGGCGGCGGCAGCAGCAGCAGCGACGCGAGCAGCAGCAGCAGCAGCGAGGAGGAGGAGCAGGAGGCGGCGCTGCCGCCGCTGGCCCCTGCACCGCCGCCGCCGCCACCCTCCGCCTCGTCCCCGCCGACCCAGGAGAAGAAGGAGCGCAAGAAGCCCGGGCCCAAGCCCGGGTCCAAGCGCCGGAAGAAGGAGGAGGAGAGGCAAGGGGGGAAGGCGGCGGCGGCGCCCTCTGCTGCCCCTGCTGCCGCTGCCGCTGCTGCTGCTCCTCTTTCTGCCGCCGCCGCGTCCCCCCTCCTGGCCAAAAAGGCCGCGGCCAAGCGCATCGCCGCCAAGAAAAAGGAGGACGACAAAAATGAGGACAAGAAGCAGCCGCATCTGCCGCAGGGCTGCTCCGGCGCGCCGCGCCTGCCGCGCGGCGAAGGGCTCTTCCGCCGCCCCGCCGCCGCCCCCGCCGCCGCCTCCTCAACCGCCGCGCGCCGCTTCGACCCCTCCAGCCCCGAGGGCGCCCGCCTGCGCGCCCTCCTCCTCCTGCCGGCCTCCCGGGGTGGCGGGGGGCTCAAGGACCCGGCCACGGCCGCCTCTCTCCTGCGCTACTGCGCCGCCCAGCCCGCGCACCGGGGAAGGCCCCACCCGCCGAGCGTGGCGCAGCGCGTGCGCGACTTTCTCGCCGCGGTCGCGCCCTTTTTCGGCGAGGGGGGCCTCGATGGGGGCGGCAGCGGCAGCAGCAACAACAGCAGCAGCATCAAGAGCGACGGAGAGTCGTGGCTGCGGCGCTTCCCCCACTTTCTGGAGCACAGCCCGAGGGGGGTGGCCGCGCGTGTGGAAGGCAACGCGTCCGCCCTGGCGCCCCGCTTCCTGCCCACGCGCCTCGACGCCCTGCGCGCCCTGGACCGCGCCCCGCACCTGGGCGCGCGCAGGCCGGACGCCACGCGCGACAAACTCGAGCTCCTCTCGCGCGTGCTCGGGGTGGACGGGCCCCCGCTGGGGGCCCTGGCCGTGCGCCGGTTCCCGTTTTTGCTGACGGTGGCCTCGGCGCGCCTAGAGGGGGCGCTCAGCGCGCTGGCGGCGGCACTGGGGCCGGCGGTGGGGCGGGCGGCGGCGGCGGCGGCGGCGGGAGGGGCCGGCGCCGCGAAGGGGAAAGGGAAAGGGAAGGGGAAGGGGAAGGGGCAGGAGGAGGAGGATGGGGAGGGGGAGGAAGGCCAGCAGCCGCTGTTTGCGCTGCTGGTGCGGCGGGCGGGCGAGCCGGCTGCGGCAGCGGGGGGCGGCGGCGACAAGGACGGCGACGCCGACGCCGACGCCGACGCCGCCGACGACAAAAAGGGCGCCGCGCTGCTCGCCGCCGCCTGCGCGCTGCCCGCCCGGCCCTCCGAGGGCGCCGAGGCCGTGGCCCGCGCCCTCCTGCGCCGCTGCCCGCAGCTGCTGTCGCGCGAGCCGGAGGCGCTGTGCGCCAGGCTGCGGCGCTGCGACGGGTGGCTGGCGGCGTGGGGGGCGGCAGAGGCGGGGGCGGCGCCGCCTTGTTGCCCTCGCCGCCTCCGGCCGCCGCTGCACCGCGCCGCGCGGGCGCAGCCCCTGGCGGCGCTCCTGGCGCCGGCGCTGGAGTCTTCGGCGGCTTGGGACCGCCTCGAGGACCGCATGCGGTTTTTGGAGCAGCAGGAGGGGGGGGGTGGTGGCGAAGACGAGGAGGACGAGGAGGACGAGGACGAGGACGGCGGCGAGGCTTGGTCGCTCGCGTCGATTGCGCGGCGCGCCGACGCCGCCTTCGAGCGCGCCTTCCCCGGGTACGCCGACTGGTGCCGGCAGCACGGCGGCGGCGGCGGAGGCTCTGGCGGCTCGGGCAGGCATCAGCAGCAGCAGCTGCAGCAGCAGCCGGCGAAGAAGAGGGGCCGCCCGCCCGCCGCCGCCACCGCCGCCGCCGCAGCCGCCCTTGCGGCGGCGGCGCCCGTGCGCCGCGGCCCGGGGCGCCCGCCCGGCTCCTCCTCCTCTTCCAAGCCCAAGGCCGCCGCCGCCGCTGCTGCTGTTCCGGGATCCTCCACGGAGCGTCGCGGCCCAGGCCGCCCGCCCAGGTCCAAGAACAAAAAGCCCAAGGCAGAGACCGAGGCCGAGGCCGAGGCCAGGGGAGCTGGGGGGCAAGCCGCCTTGCCCTTGCCGCCGCCGCCGCCTCGCACCACCGCCGCCGCCGCCGCCGCCGCCGCCGCCAACCAGCTGCTCGCGCTGGTGGCCCCCAACGCGCCCGAGCACTTCCTGGCGGTCGCGCGCGCGCGCCTGCTCGCCGCGCCATCGCCAGCAGCAACGGGGACGGGCAAGAAGCGCGGGCGGCCCACCAAAGAGGAGCAGGAGCGGCGGCGGCGGCGGGAGGAGGGCCACGGGCAGCAGCAGCAGCAGCAGCCGACGCCGGCCGGAAAGCGCGGGCCCGGGCGCCCTCCGGGCGCCAAGAACAAGCGCCCGCGCGCGGCTGGCGGCGTTGTGGTCGTCAAGGCCGAGGATCCCGAGGCGGCAGCGGCCAACGACGACGACGACCACGCGCCGCCGCAGCCGGCCGCACCGGCACCAGCAGCACATCCAGCGGCGCGCGACGACCCCAGCAAGCGCGCGGTGCGGCGCCCGGCGCGCCTGCTCTAAACCTCTCAACTTCTCGAGATCCTTGCTCAGTTTACACCAGGCAGTACTCGCCAGTTTCCAAGCCTCTCTTTTCCTCTGCCGCTATCTCACCCCCGCTCCACGCCCCATGCCAGCCTCTGCCCCGCCCACATCGGCACGACGACGTCGCCCCCGAACGAAAACGACTCGGGCACGCGCTCCCCCTCCTCTTCCTCCTCTTTCCGCTTGACCAGCGTCACCTTCTCCCCCTCGTTGACGTCCCTGCCGTAGAACGCGGGGCCGTTGCGCGCCGCAAAGGCCTCGAACCGACCGTCAACAAGCGCCCCGGCCTGCTCAAACGCCGACGCGTACAGCGACAGCGCCACGGGTGCCGAGTAGACCCCCGCGCACCCGCACGCGCACTCCTTGGCGCCCCTTGGGTGCGGGGCAGAGTCGGTGCCCAGGAAGAAGCGGTTGCCACCCTCTGAGGGGGGCAAGGTGGCGGCGCGGAGGACCGCCGCGCGGTGGCGCTCGCGCTTGAGGATGGGCAGGCAGTAGGCGTGGGGGCGGACGCCGCCCACGAGCAGGGCGTTGCGGTTGAGCAGCAGGTGCTGCGGCGTCACGGTGGCCGCGAGCTGCGGAGGGGCGTTGCTGTTTCCGCCACCACCTCCTCCGTGCTTGAGGACAAATTCGGCGGCGTCCGCCGTGGTGATGTGCTCGAGCACGACGCGCAGCTCCGGGCACTGGTCCAAGAGGGGCGAGAGCCGCTCGCGCAGGAAAAACGCCTCGCGGTCGAAGATGTCGACTTCGGAGCGCGTCACCTCCCCGTGGACGCACAGGGGCAACCCGTATTTTGCCATGGCCCGGATGGCCGGGAGCGCCTTGCTCAGGTCCCCCGTTACCCCCTGGGACGAGTTTGTGGTGGCCCCCGCCGGGTAGAGCTTGAAGGCGGCGATGACTAGGCCGTCGCTCGGGTCGGCAGAGGCGGCGGCCGCGGCCTCGACCTCGGAGACGGGGGTCGCGTCCGTCAGGTAAAGAGTCATGAGCGGCTGGAACGACCGGAGCCTCTCGGCATGTTTCGGGTCGCTCCCCGGCTCTCCTTTCGAGGCGGCGAGCTCGGCCTGGTCCGCGGCGGCCTCTAAAGCGGACAGGATGCGGGAGCGGTATTGGCGCGCGGCGGCGACGGTGGTCACGGGCTGAGGGGAGAGGTTTGGCATGACCACCGCCCGCCGGAAGTGGAGGGCCGAGTGCGGGGCGACGGCGGCCATGGCGGCGCCGTCGCGGAGGTGGAGGTGCCAGTCGTCGGGGACGGGGAGGGTGACGCGCGTCCCTGGGGGGAGGGCGGGCGAGGCGCCGGGGAGGGGCTCGGCCGGGGGGAAGGGGGCGAGCTGGGCGGGGGCGGCGGCCGGGGGCGACGACAACGACGACGACGAGAGCGGGCGGCGGAGGTGGTGGGTGCCGCCGCCGAGCAGCAGGCCGGAGCGCCGGAGGGCGCTGCGGCAGCCCGCGGCCGCGGCGCGCGGGGTGGTGGTGATGGGCATTTGGTTGTGATTGCTTTTGGTGGGTGGGCGCGGGCGCGAGAGCAAGTCCGGGTGTTTGGGCTCTCCTCGTCCCGCCGAGTTGAAAAAAAGTCAGGGTAGTAGTTAAGAACGGGCTTAACTGCGTGGTTGATGGTTAAGGCGCGGGACGCGCTTCTTAACCGGGGCGTCGGATTCTCAACTACGTTTAACCACGAGGTCGCGCTGACGCGTTTTTAACTGTGCGCCCTCAACTGTGTGGGGGGGGTGGAGCGGCCAAGGGGGACCGGCGCCGAGCGCGTTGCGGCGCCGACTGAGCGCCGGCGCCTCGCGTTCTTCGTCTCTCTCTTGTCCGCCCGCTGGACCGCGCCGCGGACGGCGCATAGACGGCCACGCGCCTGTAACATCAGACGATACTCTGCAACGACCATGGACCCCCAAACCCCTCCTCCCCCATTCTTCGACCTCGCGTTCGAAAATGCAAAGAAGAAAGCGGGCAACGAGGCCGACAGCCAGGCGCTTGACAGCGCGCGCGCGGCCTTTCTCGAGGGGCGTCGAAACTTGGACGCGTATCTGCGCGCGTCGGGTGGCAACGTCGATACCGCTCGCGAGTTCTGCAAGGCGGGGGCGGACGAAGCCAAGAAGGTGTGGGTCGCCCTCCTCGAGCGTTTGAACGCGTCCGCCTCGCTCGCCTCAAGCGCCCCCTTCATCCGCACGGCAGTGAAGACAGCGCTCTCGCAGGTCGTCGACGGCGTCGACAAGGACAACCTCGGGCCCCTCAAAAGGTGAGAGGGTTCGGCGGCGCCCACAAATCTGGTTTCTTCCCCCGAGCATCGGCGGCGAGCGCCCGCGCACTCGCACGCGCCCGCGCTCTCGTTCAACAAACCGAAACCAACCCGTCCCCCCCCCCCCCTCCTCCCCCTCCTTTCGATCGCACAACAACACATCAAACCACAGCTGCTTCGACGTGCTCGATGAGGGCTCTGGCAACGACAACGCCGCGGGGAGCGCGCCCGTCGCGCCCGCGTCAACCCAGCGCGGCGGCAGCAAGGCGCAGTCGGCCGGGGCGCAGCAGTGGCGCAAGGAGTGGGAGCGCGGGTGCATCGGCAAGTTCTACCGCCCCAAGCCGGGCGACGCAAGGCGCGCCTACTGCTACGTCTGCGTCCTGCCGGCCTCCGACTACGGGCGCGTGCTCTCTGGCAAGGTCGGCCAGCTGCCCGTCGGCCCCGAGGCGGCGGCAAGGCTCCACTTTGAGAACGCGCACTGCAAAAACATGGAGTACCACGTCAACACTAAGAAGGCGCACCAACAACGCGCCGACGACCCACGCCTTGACCCCGCCGTGCACCCGCAGATTATCGACGACTACATCGACAAGGTGCTGCGCAGCGGCCACAGCGGGATCGTCGGCACCGCCGCCGCTCACGCCGGCAGCGAGGAGCAGGCCGACCCTTTTGCTGGTTTGACGCCGGCCGAGCGCGCCATGTGGCCGGAAAAGTGCCACCTCTTCTACTTAGAGGACGTCTTTATCCGGCGGCCGATGGACCACCTCATGTGCGGGGAGGTGGTGGAGGCCATGAACCGCTCGCAGGTGGCGAGGGCCGGCAGCGCCAGCGCCTCCGTCCTGCAGGCCGCCGCCCCTCCCGTTTCTTTCGCCGGGGCCGCCGAAGACGTCGATGCCGTCGACGACACGCTGCTGCAGGTCACCTCAACGCCCGTTGATTCCGGGTCGGCGCGCACCTACGGCGGCGCTGCCGTCTGCGGCCCCAGCAGCAGCGGGCCGCCGCCCCAGCAGAACCCCGGCGCCGGCCCGCCCCGCAAGCAGGCCACGCTGCGCAACTTCGGCAACGGGGTGCCGCAGTTCAGCATGGGCCACACGTCTTCGTTCAGCATCACCACCATGTCGGCTGCTTTCGGCGCCGTCTACGCGCGCGAGGTGGCGCGCAAGGCGCGCGCCGCCCGCTTCTTCAGCATCGCCGTCGACGAGGTCGTGCAGAACAAGGAGAAGGTGCTGACGGTCTACGTCACGCTCGTGCCCCATGGCAATGCCTACCGGGAGTCGTTCTTTGCCGGCACACGGCGGTCTGGCGCGAGCCTCTTTCCAGAGGCCGCTCTTGCTGAGATGGTGGGGGGCGTCGCGCACGTCCCCGTCGCCCGCAGCAAAAGAAGGCCACCGGACAGCGAGCCTGCCGCCAAGCGCATGTGCGAGGACATCATCAGCGTCCTCAAGCTGGACCTGGGGCTGACGGAGGACGAGATCGCGCGCAAGCTGGTCGGCGTGCACGTGGACGGCGCGTCCGTCAACACGGGCGAGCACAACGGCTTGGTGCAGCGGCTGGCCGAGCGCGTTGGCCACCCCCTGCACACGGTGCACTGCGTCGCCCACCGCACGTCGCTCATCGGGCTCCTGTTCGCCTCGTGTGGGCCGGGCGTGCGCGTGATCGAGCAGATCCCTGACGCCGACATGGGGGTGGTCGAGTTGCTGCGCGACGTGTCCGCCTTGGTCACCAGCGCCACAGTCGCCGCGCACGTCCCGATCGTCGCCCGCGTCCTCCGCAGCATCTTCAATGAAGACGGCCGGCTGGGCGAGTACAAAATGCTGCCCACCATCTGCGTGACCCGGTACCTGACGATCGCGGAGCCCCTGGACGCGCTGCTGCGGCAGTGGGGCCCCCTCTACTCGGCGGCCGTGGCCAAGGACGACAAGCCCGAGGCGGCGCCGGGCTTCCTGCGGTGGGGCAAGGACGTCGGCCTGCTGCTGCTTACGTGCATGCTGTCGCCTGCTCTGCGCGGCCTGCAAGGCCTCTGCAAGCACGGCCAGAGCGCCTCGGCGCACTACGGCTCGGTCGTCGCGCAAGTCGCCCACCTGCGGGCGCAGCTCGAGCGCCAGTACGGCCTCTGTGGGGACGCCGACCGCACGGCGTTCGGCGGCCCCGCGTTCGAGCGGCTGCGGCACTTCACGCGGCTCTACAGCGAACAGGGCGCGCTCGTCGAGCACGGCGGCCACCTGGCCCTGTACGTCGGCGCCTCGCGCCTGCCGATCGAGCTGCGCCGCTTCAAGCGGTGGGGGGGGTCGCCGCAGGGCTCGCTTGTCTCTCTGAGCGAGCTGCCCACGGTCGTCGAGCTGGCCAAGGAGGCGGCGCAGAAGGTCGTGCGGCTGATCATCGCGCAGCTCGAGCAGCGTTTCCCCGCCGACGACCCGGTCGCCCGCGCCCTTGCGATCGGGGACGTGTCGTACTGGCACGACTTGGTCGAGCGCGGCAGCTACGAGCACTTGGTGTTGGCGGCGCAGACGATCGAGCGGTCGTTTTTGCAGGCCGACGGCACGCCGCTGTTCAGGTGCGCGCTTATGGTCGCGCAAGCGCCCGCGTTCCACGAGAAGGTCCTCGCCTACGCCACCACCCAGCGCGTCTCGCCGGACCAGGCGCCCAGCAGCAACGGCGTCGTCGACGACGACGACGACGTCAACCCCTCCGAGGCGTTCGCCGCCGCTGCCGCGCGCGCCGTCGCGGCCGGGCCGCGCTCGCCGTCAGACGACCTGTGGCGCACCATCTTCGACATGCCCTCGGCCTGGGAGACCTGCTCGGAATGGCTGCACTGGGTGAGCCTCACGTACGCGCTCCTCCTGGGCACCAACGACAATGAGCGCGCGCACTCGCGCTTGAAGCTGCTCCGGACGGCGCTCAGGAATAAACTGTCGCTGGAGCGCCTGACGGACGCGCTGCGCGTCAACCTCCACCCCACCAAAATCGACCCGAAGGTCGTCTACGGCTACTGGGCGGGGGGGCGCCGCAACAGCACGGGCAAGCGCGCCCGCGAGTAGACAACGTGCTCGCGGGCGTTTTTCGGCGCGGCGGGGGGGGGGGGGGGGGCAGGTGGTAGTGGTGGTGGTGGGGGCGTGGCGCGAGCGGCGGGCGTGGCGCGAGCGGCGGGCGAGACGGCGACGCCCCCCCCCCCCCCCCCGACTGTTCTAACTATTTGAGCCCGCTCAGCGCCGCTCCTCAACTATTTTAACTGTCGTCGTGTCCACGTTCAACCATAACTACAGTTGAGGCTGACCTCAGCGGCGCCTATTAACTGGGTCGTCCTTCTTAACTACTACCCTGAAAAAAGTGGGGTGCGATCGCGGTTTTTGGGGGTGGCTGAAGGGAGAGGTGGATGGCAGGGGTGCGTGGCTCGGTAGTGGCGTTCAATTTTGTGATGAGGCGGGGTTTGCGGGCGTGCTGTGAGAGCGGCGGGCGAAAGGGCGCAAAGGGAGGGGTGGGCTCTCTCTCCCTCCTCTGCTCCGCTTCCTCCTGCCTCGCTCTCTCTCCCGGCACTCCCACGACACAAACACACGCCACACACAACGGTACTACCCGCGCACTCCTCGCACTCCTTTCTCTCTCTCTCAAGTCACGCTGTCGCGCGCGCGCGCGCCCCGCAAGAAACCGACGAACCAAAAACGAGAAAGAGGAGGGTGGTTTTGCCGAGAGCCTCGACCCCCGATCGCGCGCCCCGATCCCCTCTTGTGCGCCGGCGCCCCCCGCAAGCGGTTCGCCATGACGGAGGACGAGCTCCCCGCGAGCGCCTCCGGCCTGGAGTTCCGGCTGCACCCGGTGAGTCGTCAGGTCGCACTGATCCTGCGAACGAGCGCCGCCTGGCGCTTGATTGGCGCGCCGCGACTGACGCCTCTCGCTCCCCCCCTCCCCCCAAAAAAACCACAAAACAACACCCCCCAGCTCGTCCTCATCAACATCAGCGACCACCACGCGCGCGCGTGCGCCGACGAGGCCGCCGCCACGGGCGCCCCGCCGGGCGAGGAGGACGAGACGGCCGCGGCCGCGGCCGCCGCCCGCCAGGCGCGCGCCGAGGCGGCCGCGGGCGCACCGCCGCCCGTCGTGCTCGGCTGCCTGCTCGGCACGCAGGCCGGGCGCGTGGTCGAGGTGGTCAACTCGTTCGAGATGCTGTACACCGTCGCGGGCGGGGGATCGGCGGCGGCGGCAGCGGCAGCGGCAGCGGCAGCGGGAGCGGCCGACGGCGGCGGCGGCGCTGGCGGCGGCAGCGGCGGCGGGGCCGGCGCGGCGGCCGCTCGCGACATCGAGGTCGACCGCGCCTACCTGACGGTCAAGCAGGAGCAGTGTGAGTTTTCGATTGTTTGGTGGTGATGTTGGTTCTGTGGGTTGAAGATGCTGCTCTCTCGACAGTCGGTCGTGGGTTGCTTTTGTCCATCTGACGCGCCCCGCCCTCCCCCGCCCCGAAAAAAACACAAAAAAACCTAAAAAAAACACAGACAAACAGGTCTTCCCGCAGCTCGACGTCGTCGGTTGGTACGGCACGGCCGTGGGCCCGCGCCCGACCGCCCGCCACCTCGCCCTGCAGGCCCGCCTCGCAGCCGAGGGCCTGGCCACGGCCTCGGCTGCTGCTGGTGGCGGCGGGGCCGCGCAGCAAGCCTCCACCACTGGCGGCGCCACTACCGCCGCTGCTGCTGGCGGCAACGAGTCGACGGTCGCGGCGCCCGCGTGTGTGCTGCTAGTCGACCCCACCGTCAACCCGGCCATCGCCAAGGACCTGCCCGTCGTGCTGCTCGAGTCGGAGCTGCACAGCGACGCGGCAGCGGCGGCTGGCGGCGGTGGCGGCAGTGCTGGCGGCGACGCCCGCGCCCCTGCCACCACCACCACCACCACCACGACCACGCTGCGCTTCGCCAAGGCATCCTACGCCATCGCCACCAGCGACGCCGAACGCATCAGCATGGACCAGGTCTCCAAGCTGCTGCCGGGCCTCGACGCCGCCGGGCCCGGCGGCGGCGCCGGAGGCGGCGGCGCTGGCGGCGGCGGGGGGGGAGGCTCCACGCTCGGCGCTGGGGGGCTCGAGCTGTCCGCCCACCTGTCGGCGACGCTCGCGGCCGTGCGCATGCTGGGCAGCAAGGTCGAGGCGCTGCGCGACGCCCTGCTGCCGCTGGTGGACGGTGGGGGTGGCGGCGGTGGTGCTGATGGGGCGCACGCGAGCCAGCAGGAGCAGCAGCCGTTCCCGCATGCGCTCGTGCGGCGCGCGGCCGCTGTCGCCGCCGCCCTACCCGCGCTCGACACCCCCGCCCTGCGCTCGGCCGCGCAGCGCGAGCACGGCGACGGCCTGGCCGCGGTGCTGCTGTCGGAGATCACGCGCGCGGCGGCGTCCCTGGGCGACGTGGTGGACAAGCACGGGGCGGCGTACGAGCGCGCGGCGGCGGCGGCCGCGGGGCAGGGCGGCGGCGGGGGCGGGGGCGGCGGCGCCGGCGGAGGGGGCGGGGGCGGGATGATGATGATGGGCGGGTTTGGAGGCGGCGGGGGAGGTGGTGGTGGTGGTGGTCATGGCGGGGGCAGCCGCCGGCGCGGCGGCGCTGGTGGTGGTGGTGGTTCCGGGTACTACTGAAAGGAGGATTGTTTGTTTTTTTGTTTTCCGGCGCATTTGTTTTTTGTCGGGGCCGCCGGCCTGCCCCGCCCTCCACGCTTGCAAACGCAAAAAAGCACCCATCTTTCCTTCGTCTCTCCTTTTTGTTGTGAATTACACAGGAAGAGGAAGAAGCGGGCAAAAGGGCAGGGGACCCCTGAGGGGGGCGGGTGTTGTTTTGGGGGGGTCGTTGTTGTTGGCTTGCCTAGCCGTGGTGTTGTGGTGGCGGCGCTCTTTTTTCTCGTCCTCTCTCCTCCTCCTCACTTGCGGCAGCACGCCTTCCCGGTCGCCCCCTTCGTCGCCGTCTTCTTCCTGTTGCCCGCCGCCGCGTCGTTGAGCGCGAGCGCGCCGACGCACACGCCCAGGTAGGCGACGCCGCCCTTGGTCAGGCTCGACTTGCTCCACTCGCCGTCGCTACCGCCGCTGCTGCCCTCGCTGCCGCCGCCGGATCCGCCCGAGCCGCCGCTGCCGCCCGACGGCGGCACACCCGAATCGCCGCCGCCGCCGCCCGCGGCCGCGAGCACGTCGCCGCCGCGCCCGGCGCGCCCGCCCGGCCGCGCGACGTCGGCCGGGTCGACCGACGACGTGGGCGACGCGTCGCCAAAGTCGGCCGAGCGCGAGGCGCGGCCGCCGGGGCGCGAGATGAGGGCGGGGTCGCTGCCGTCGCTGTCGCTGCCTCTGCCGCTGTTGCCGCCGCCGCCAGCGCCGGTCGGCGCGTCAAACGCGGCCGAGCGGCTGGTGCGCCCGCCCGGGCGCGACGACGACGATGCGGCGACGGGCGTGGCGAACGAGGCCGACCTCTCGCCGGAGAAGGGGTCGCGGCTGCCGCCCGAGGGGCGCGAGAGGGAGAGGGCCGGGTCGATCGCCGACAGCAGTGGCGAGGAGGGGGCCGGCGTGGGAGCTTGGCGCGTGCCCGCGCCACCGCCGGGGCGGTCGACAAAGGAGGACGCGCGCGCGCGGACGCAGGGGGCGCGGCCGTTGCGCGTTGACGGCGCGGAGGCGGTGGTGGCGGTGGTGGTGATGCCGCGAGTGCGGGGGAGGGAGGTCCTGCCCGCTGTTGACGCTGCTTGGCGCATCATCGTTCGCGATGTGCGGTTTGGTTTGGCCGGCTGTCGGTGCTTTGAGAGAGAGGGGGCGGGCGCTCCTACGATTGCGCGCGTGTATGTTGCTGGAAGGCGTGAGACTCGAGCGGATTCGGAGTGGCGTGATATGATTGGGGCGAGCGGGGGGAAAAGGTAGGCGGCGAGAGAAGAGGGCGGAGAAGGGCGGGAGGAGGAAGGCGAGAAGGGCAGGGTCGCTTCCAGTAAGGGGCCGCTCGAGCTTGGGGACACGGCAAAGGGGTCCGCACCACCGCCACAGCCACCAGCAGCTACCTCCGCGATCGACCGCGCGCGCTTTGTTCCCGAGCGACAAAAACCAACAATAGGAGAGCGGAGACGCGGAGAGAGGCAGAGAGAGAGCGCGTCCCCATCACCACCATCCAAAAACCATCTCCTCTCTCTCGCGCGCGCGCCCACACGTATCTCCACCCACATGCGCGCGCTTGCCAATCACTACGCGCGCTCGGCCCGTCCCTCGCTGCTGCTGCTCCAGCGCCGCCCGCGGGCGCTCCCCCCTCTCCCCCACCCGGCGCCGACGCCGACACCGCAAACGACGACGCCGACAGCAGCGCGCGCCACCACGACCACGATGGCAGCAACAACAACACCGGCCAAATGGACCCCGGCGGGCGCCACGCAGGACGAGTTCATGCTGCGCGACCAGTGCATCGTCGTGGACGAGGCCGACAACGTTGCCGGCGCCGCCTCCAAGCTCGACTGCCACCGCTTTGGGGGCAGCGGCGCCGGCGCCGGCGCCGGCGCCAACGCCACAACAAAAACCGGCCGCCTCCACCGCGCCTTTTCCGTCTTTCTCTTTGACGCCTCGGGCCGCCTGCTCCTGCAGCAGCGTGCCGCGTCCAAGATCACGTTCCCGGGCGTCTGGACCAACACGTGCTGCTCGCACCAGCTGCACGGCCAGCCGGAACCGGGCGAGGTCGACGACAGGAGCAGCGTCGAGGCGACGGGCGAGGCGCCGGGCGCCGTGGCCGCGGCGCGGCGCAAGCTCGAGCACGAGCTAGGCATTCCCCCGAGCGCCCTGCCCGCCGAGTGCTTCACGTTCGTGACGCGCCTGCACTACTGCGCGCCGGACTCGGACACGCACGGGCCCGACCCGGAGTGGGGGGAGCACGAGGTCGACTACATCCTGCTGGCGAGGATGGCTGCGGGGGTTGCGGGGGGAGAGGCGGGGGGAGGGGCGGGGGCGGGGGCAGCGGCAGCAAACGCGGCGGGAGGAGCAGCGTCAGAACAAGAGGACGACAAGCAGCAGCACGCGTGGGAGGTGCCCCCCCGGTCGTCGAAGGATCAGCCCGCCTCCTCCTCGCCACCAGCCGTTGTCTCCATCCCGGCCGACGCGCGCCTGCGCAGGCCCGCCCTCAAACCCGACCCCGACGAGGTGGGGGCGGTGCGCTGGGTTACGCCGGGGGAATTGGCGGAGATGATGGCGCCGGCGGGGGAGTCGTCGCTCAGGTGCTGCTGCAAGCGGGAAGGAGGAGGAGGAGGGGAGGGTGCTGTTGCTGTTGTTCGTTTGCGTTGCTTTTTGCGCGCGCGCGCCTCTCGACTGCGCGCGCGCGCCTTCCAACAAGCAAAAAAACCCACACAAAACGAATGGGTTGTGTGCGCGCGCGCGAGTATGTTTTCCGCGCTGGCGGAGAATGTGAGAGAGAGTGTAGAGTGAGATGCCCCGCTTGCTGACTTGTGTGCGTTGTGTGTGTGCGTCCTGCGAGAGAAAAAGGGCGCGGGGGTCGGGGGGCGCACCTCGCTCACGCCCCGCCCGCACCGCCCCCACCACCACCACCGCCACCCCCTCCAGCACCCCCGCCCTGGGGGTTGGGCTGGCTCTGCTGTTGGTTCTGCTGCTGCTGCATGGCCGCGAAGATGCGGTCGAACTCGGCCGCCACGGCCGCGTACGCGCGCTCCGACCGCGGGGAGCAAGGGGCCGGCCCGCCGCTGCGGCCCGAGGCGGCGCCGCCGCCGCCGTTGGCGCCGGCGTTGACGGCCGCGCGCCCGGCCGCCGCCGTCGACGCGCCGACGCCCGCGAGCAGCACCTCGAGCGGGGACTGCGGGGGGCCGGCGCCGCCGCGGCCGCCGCCCGCGGGGGGGACCTGCAAGGGCGGGGGGGCGTGGTGGTGGCGGCCGCCGCCGGCGCCGGCGCCGGTCGGGGGCAGGCTGCCGCCGCCGCCGCTGGCCGGCCGCGCGCCGCCGCCGCCGCCTGCCGCTCCTCCTCCTGCTCCCCCTGCCCCTCCTCCTCCCCCGCCTGCCGCTCCTTGCATCGTGATGCTGGGCAGCGCGCCCAGAGGCGACGGCAGCGCCGAGAACAGCTGCTCGCTGAACAGGCCGCCCGCGCCGCCCGCGCCGCCGCCGTCGGCGGCGCCGTTGCCACATCCACCGCCGCCGCCTGCGCCGCCGCTGCCGCCAGGAGGGCCCGCGCTGCCGCCGCCGCCGCCGCCGCCCCCGGCGCCTCCGCCCGCCGCGCCAAACGCGCCCGCGCCCGAGGGCGTGAGCGCGGCGGCGACGGCCATGGCGGCCGCCGCCAGCTCGCCGCTGGCCCCGCCGCCCGTGCGGCTCAGCAGCTCGGCCAACGAGAGGGGCGGCACGCGGGGGGTGCCGGCGGCCGCGGCGGCGGCCGCGCCGCCTCCGCTGCCACCCGCGCCGCCGCCGCCGCCGCCTGCTCCTCCGCCGCCTGCTCCGCCGCTCGCAGGCCCTCCGGCCGCGCCCCCGCCGCCGCCCGCCGTGGCCGCCGCCAGCGCCGCGGCCGCCGCGATCGTCGCAGCCGTGAAGTGCTGCTGGCGCGCCTTGGCGGCCGCGTCGCCGCTGTCCGGGCGGCTGCCGCCGCCGCCGCCGCCGCCGTCGGGCGAGCGCAGGGGCGCCAGCCCAGAGGGTGTCAGCAGCGGCGGCAGGCCTCCGCCTCGCTGCCCTCCTCCTGGCCCTCCTCCTCCTCCTCCGCCCAGGCGCGGCTTGCCCGCGCTGCCCCCGGGAGCGGCCGCGAGCATGGGCGCCGGCGGGAGGGACCCGCCGGAGCGCGGGGCGCGGGGGAGGCCCGCGGGGGGGGCGGGGCGGCCGGGCGTCGACGCGACGGCGGCCAGGACGGCCGCCGCCTCGGCCGCCTCGTCGTCCTCGTCGTGCTGGTGCTGCTGGTGGTGCTGCTGCTGGTGGTAGTGCTGGTGGTACTGGTGGTGGAGGTTGTGCTGGTGCTGCTGCTCCTCCATCTCCTCGTCGTCGGCGGCGTGGGCGGCGGCGGCGCGGCGGCGGGCCGACGGGGCGCGTCCTCCGCTGCGGCCCACTGCTGCTGCTGCTGCTGCTGCTCCGCCGCCGCCGCGGCCCGAGCCCGGGGGGCGGCCGCGGCCGCGGGGCGCTGGAGGAGCGGCGGCGGGCTTGGCGTCCTCGTCTTCCTCGTCCTCGTCCTCGTCGTCGTCGTCGTCGTCTTCATCGCCGGCGGCGTCGTCGTCGTCGCCGCGCCCGCGCTTGCGGCCCGGCGGGTGTGCTGCTGCTGCTGCCGCTGCTGCTGCCGCCGCCGCTGCTGCTGCCGCCGTCCCCCGCCCCGCGCCGCGCCCGCCGCCCACGCCTCCGCGGCGCGGCACGGGTGCCGCGCCGCGGCTCAGCACCGACGGCCCCGCCTGCTGCTGCTGCTGCATGGCCGCCGCCGCCGCCGCCGCTGCCGCCGCCGCCGCCGCCCCGCCGCGCCCGCCCCGCCCCCCTCGTCCCCCCCTCCCGCCGCCGCCTCCGAGCGCCATCGGCGACGCCCCCGCGCCCACCCCGGCCAGCCCCAGCCCGCTGCCCCCCGCCCCGTCTCCTCCTCCTCCAGCTCCTTGCTGTTGGTGGGGCGGCGCGGGGCTCAAGGGGCTGGGGATCACTTGCCCCCCCGAGGAGGTCAGCTGCTCGTACCGCCGCACCATCGCGCCGACGTCGCCCGTGCTGGTGTACTGGTAGAGCTTGCCGCTCTTGCTGAAGATGAGCACGGCGACCTCGCAGTCGCAGAGCACCGCGAGCTCCATGGCCTTCTTCATGAGGCCCATCTTGCGCTTGGCGAAGGTGACCTGGTTTTTTGGTTTTTTTGGGGGGGTCGGTTGTTGTTGGTTGGCGCGCGTGCGATGGCGGGAGGCGTGCCGCCGCCGCCGGAGACGGCGACGCCGCGTGCGCGCGCGCGTCGGCTGAACGCGCCTCTCTCCGCTCAGGCGCGCGCGCTCTCTCTGGCATCTACCTCACCTGCCGGTTGCGCTCGTCCACAATGCGCTCGATTTTGATCTTCTTGCGCCCCATGGCTGCTGCTCTTTTGGGGGGGCGGGGGCGGAGAGACGAGGAGCTGCCCGCCCCAAAAAAAGAAGGCGAGGAGTGTTCGCTCTCCCTCTTTCTGCGTGCGCCAAAGCGGCGCGACCCTGAGCGCCTTGCCGCCCCGAGGCGCGCGCGCGCGGGAGTACTCGCTCGCGCGCGCGGCGGTCGGGGGTCTCGGCGCGCTGAGGGGGCCTGCTCGGGCGAGAACGAGGGGGGCGCGCGGAGGAGGGAAGAAGGAAGAAAATCGCCTCCCCCCTTCTATTCCTGGTCGCTGCGTGTGTGCTCGCGCGAGGCTGCGGTGGCGTGGGCCTCGTGTCGTGGGGGAGAGTTGCGCTGGTGTGTTGACGGGTGTGTGGTCTTGTGTGTGGAGAGGGTGGGAACGCGTGTGCGGGGGAGGACGAGGAGAGAGGAAGGCGGCGGCGTCCCGCTGGGCGAGCTGCGAGCGGCGGCGGCGATCCGCTGCCGCTATCCCACGCGGCCGGAAAAAGGTGGTGGTGCAGCTTTCTTACAATGCGTTGTTGTTGTTGTTGTTGTTGGTGGTGGTGGTGGGAAGTTTACTTGTGACCTTGTGTGTGTGTGTGCCCTGTTTGCGTGCGATTGGGCAACGAAAAGGCAGGTTGGAAAAGGGGGCCAATTGGTGGGCGGGCGACCGGCAGCGGCGCTCGGGCGCGCTCGCTGCTCGCCCCCTTCGTTCTCTCGCTCACAACAAACTCGACGGCACTCACACCTCCATCTCCTCCTCCGCCTCGTCGTCGTCCTCGCCGTGGTTGTTCATGCTCTCAAAAAAGGCGCGCTTGCCGCCCAGCGCCCCGCCGCCGCGCGGGGTCGCGGCGCGGCCGCCGCTCGGCGCCCCCGCCCCCTCCGCTCCGTCCCCCCCCTCGCCCTCGCCTGTCTTCTTGGGCGTGACGCGGTAGACCAGCCCGCTGCCGTCCGAGATGGTCGCGCTGCCGCCGTCCCCCCCGTCCTCCTCGATGACGACGGCGCCCCCGCCGCCCGCGCCCCCAGCTCCCGCCGGCGAGACGTCGCAAACGACGTCCGAGGCGTCCGGGAGCTGCCCCGAGACGACGAGGCGCGCGAGGTCGGTCACCACGTGCTGCTCGAGCCAGCGCCTCAGCGGCCGCGCGCCGTACTGCGGGTCGTAGGCGTTGGCGACGACAAAGGCGATCGCCGCGTCCGTCAGGCGGAGCGAGATGTTGCGCGGCGCGAGGCGCTTCTGCAGCGACTCGACCTGCGCCTGCGCGACGAACAGCAGCTGCTGCTTGGTGAGGGGCTCGAACACGATGATGTCGTCCAGGCGGTTGAGGAACTCCGGGCGGAAGTGCTTCTTGGCGGCGTCGAGGACCGCCTGTTTCGCCGTGGCGCGCGGCAGGTCGTTGCTCAAGAGGTAGCTGCTGCCCAGGTTGGACGTAAGGATGATGACGACGTCCCGGAACGACACGACGCGGCCCTTGCTGTCGGTGAGGCGCCTGTGTGGTGTATGGGTGTTTTTTAGGGGCGGGGGGGGGGGGAGGGTTAGGCTTGATCGTGCTGCGTGTTCTTTTTGCGTCGGGTTTCTCCGGCCCCCCCCCCGCCGCAAAACAAAATAAAAAAGCCACTCACCCGTCGTCCAAGACCTGCAGCAGCACGTTGACCACGTCCGGGTGCGCCTTCTCCACCTCGTCGAACAGCACCACGCTGTAGGGCCTGCGCCGCACGGCCTCGGTCAGCTGCCCGCCCTCGTCGTGGCCGATGTAACCAGGGGGCGCCCCGATCAGCCTTGAAACGGCGTGCTTCTCCATGTACTCGCTCATGTCGATGCGCACGATCAGGTCCTCCTTGTCGAACAGCGATTCGGCCAATGCCTTGGCCAATTCGGTCTTGCCCACGCCCGTAGGTCCGAGGAAGAGGAAGGAGGCGCCGCGCTGCCCCGCGCTCAGCCCGGCGCGCGAGCGCAGCACCGCGTCGGCAACTGCGTCCACCGCGTTGTTCTGCGCGACCACGCGGCGGTGCAAAACGTCGCGAAAGTGCAACAGCTTGTCGCGCTCGGTCTCACACAGCTTGGCGACAGGGATTCCCGTCCATTTCGCGACGATCGCCGCCACCTCCTCGGCGCCGACGACCTCGCTGAGCATGGGGGGCGGCGGGGCCTCGGCCGCGTCGGGCGCCCCGGGGCCGCCCATGGCCGCGCGCGCCTCCTGCTGCGCGCGCAGCTTGGCGAGCGTCTCGTCCACCTCGGCGAGCGACCCGTACTTGATGTCGGCGATGCGCGCGAGGTCGCCGCGCGCCTCGGCGTTCTCCAACGCGACGAGCAGCTCCGAGCGCTTGGCCTGCAGCCGCCGCAGGGCGTCGAGACGCTCCTTCTCCGCGCTGTACTGCAGCAGCAAAGGCGCCAGCTTCTCCTCGAGCGCCGCAAGCTCCTTGCGAACGACGGCGAGGCGGGCGGCGCTGGCCGGGTCGGCGGCCTGCAGCGCGGCCTCGGCCTTGCTCCCGCCGCCCTTGCCGCCCTTGCCGCCAAAGAGGGCGCCCAGCCCCCCGCCGTCCGCCCCTCCTCCTCCTCCGCCAGCGAGCGTCTGCGCCTCCTTCACGAGCGCCGCCTCCTCCACGCGCAGCCGCATGCGCAGGCGCTCGAGGTTGTCGATGGCCTCGGGCATCGAGTCGAGCGCCACGCGCGCCGACGCGCACGCCTCGTCCAGCAGGTCGATGGCCTTGTCCGGCAGGAAGCGTCCCGTGATGTAGCGCGCGGACAGCTCGGCGGCCGCGACGAGGGCGCGGTCCATTATGACGACGCCGTGGTGCGCGGACAAGCCGGGCGACAGGCCGCGCAGGATCGCTTTCGTCTCCTCGACGGTCGGCTCCGGCACGACCACGGGCTGGAAGCGGCGCTCGATCGCCGGGTCCTTCTCGAGGTGCTGGCGGTACTCGCCCAACGTCGTGGCACCGATGCAGCGGAGCTCGCCGCGCGCGAGGGCGGGCTTGAGGAGGTTGGAGGCGTCCATCGCGCCGCCGGCGGCGCCCGCGCCGACGATGGTGTGGAGCTCTGTTTTTTTTTTTTTTGGGGGGGGGGGGGGGGGGGGGGGTGAGCGGGGGCTCGCGGCGCGTTTCTTCTCTTCTCGTCGTCGTCCTCGTCGTCCTTTCTCGAATTAATCAAAACAACTCACCATCGATGAACAGCACGATCTGCCCCTCGGCCGCTTTCACCTCGGCGATCACGGCCTTCAGGCGCTCCTCAAACTCGCCGCGGTATTTTGCGCCGGCAATCAGCGCACCCATGTCGAGCGATAGGATGCGCCGCCCTTTCAGCGACTGCGGCACGTCCCCGCGCGACACGCGCTGCGCGAGGCCCTCGACGATGGCCGTCTTGCCGACTCCGGGCTCGCCGATCAGCACCGGGTTGTTCTTGCTCTTGCGCGCGAGGATCTGAACGGCGCGGCGGATCTCGGCGTCGCGGCCAATAACAGGGTCCATGCGGGCGGTCTGCGCCGTCAGGTCGACGCAGTACTTGGCGAGCGCCTCGAGCTGGTCGTCCCCCGTCGGCGTGTCGATCTTGGACGCGGCGCCGGAAGGCTTGGCCGCGCGCACGCCGCGCACGGCCGCCTCGATGGCCGCGCGCGAGACGCCCGCATCCTGCAAGGCGGCGCCGATGTCGGCCGCGCTGCCCGGGCCCGTCGTCCCGCCCGTCTGGCCGTCGAGCAGGGCGAGGAGGAGCAGGTCGGCCGCCACAAACGAGTCGCCGCGCTCCTTCATCATCTTTTGCGCGCGTTTGACGACGTGCGAGAGCTGCGGCGACGCCGTCGCCTCGTCCGGCGCCGGCTGCTGCACGGGGAGGCGCACGAGCTTCTTCCGCAGGGCGCGAGCCACCTGCTGCGGCGCGTCGGGGAGCGCCGGGGCCGCTTTAGCCACGGCCAGGCGGAACACGCCAGAGGGAGCATCGTCGGCCATGACGACCGCGAGGTGGAGCGGCGTCACGAGGGCGTGGCTGCTTTCCTCCGCAAGCGCGACTGCCGCCTGCAGGTACGCGCCGGCCTTGTCCGTGAACTTGCCGCCGCCCGAGGACGCCATCTTTCTCGGTGCTTCTTTGGCGGGTTTTTAGTGGGGGGTGGAGCTTCTGCTGCGGTTGCGCTTGCGAGCGTCGGGTGTTTGCTCTGCTTGCGTGCGCGTTCCTTGCTTCCTTCGCGGAACCTTCTTCCGAAAGCGTTTTTGCCCGGTCCGCGGCGCGCGTGCGATGCTTGGTTTTTTCTGGGAGCGATGCCGCGCGCGGGAGCTTCGATTTGTAGTAGTAAGTGTGCGTGTGGTTTCAGATGATTGTGCGAAGAGTTGTGAGAGTGACAGGGAGAGGGGCGTCGAGGGGGCCTTATGTCCTCCTCCCCCCCTCTCCTTCTCGAAACGTCCGGAACCCGAACATTCCGACCCAGCCAGCCCCGCGCGCCAGCCCCGGCCCGCAATCAAGGGTACGATGACAGGGCTCTGTACCGCGCCGCGCGCGTGGGCGCTCGGGGCGCGCGATTGCTCGAGGGGGCGGGGCGGGCATGATAGGGCGACGCGACAGCGCGGGGGGCGCGACGCGCGCGCTCGTCGCGGCGCCGGCGCGCGCGGGGGCTCTCGCTCATAGGGACAAGAGGAAGGTCAGCGATTTCAAAGAGACGTCCCTAGGTCACAGCCGCGCGCCGGCCGCCGCTACTTCTTCTTCTCGGCGGAAGCAGCGGCGGCCGCACCGGGGGGTGCGGAGCAGCCAGGCCCGCCCTTGGCGCCACCGCCGCCTTTGCCCCCACCCGCAGCCGCGCCACCCTCGCCTTCGCCCTCCGCCCCCGCTCCTCCCCCTCCACCGCCAAACCATTTCCACGGCAGCACCACGTTGGCCATGCCCTTGCCCATCTTGCCCACGACGGCCCCCGCCGCCGCGTCGATCACCCCCTCTTTTTTCACCTCTTTCACCAGGGCGCGCGCGAGCGACGGCAAGGCGGAGTCGGCGACCGAGGCGGGGATGTTGATCCGGAGGGAGACGCTGCCGTCGGGCGCCTCCTCGACCGACCCGCCGCCGCCGCCGCCACCGCCTCCGCGCTGCTGCTGCTGCTGCTGCATCTGCTGGTGATGCTGCATCTGCTGCTGCAGCTGCTGAATCTGCTGCTGCTGCTGCTGCTGCCCCTGCCGCCGCCGCCGCTGCCGCGCCCGCTGCCCGTCGCCGCCGCCCTCGCCTCCTCCTCCTGCCCCCTCCTCCTCGCCGTCCTCCGCCTCCTCCTCGTAATCGTCGTCATCATCATCATACCTCGACCGCCGCGACCACCTGGCCTGCTGCTGTTGCGCCGCCGCCGCCGCGGTAGACGCCGCGCGCGCCACCAGCGCCTCCTCGCGCTGCCGCTGCTCGGCCGCCTCGGCCGCGCGCGCCGCCTCACGCGCCGACACGCGCGCGGCCTCGGCCGCGAGCGCCGCCTCGTCCAGCTCGCGCCGCTGCTGCTCGAGGGCCGCGCGCGAGGCCGCGACCTCGCGCGCCATCGCCTCGTTGGCCTCGCGCAGCTCGCGCTCGGCGCGAGAGAGGCCGCCCACCTGCTCCCCCAGCGCCGCGTTTAGCCTGGCCAGCCTTTCCTGCGCCTCTGCCAAGCCCGCCACGCGCTGAAGGTGCTGCCGCGCCAGCAGCGTGAGCCCCGCGGCCGCGCCCACGAGTGCGGCGGCGGCGAGCGCGCGGCGCAGGACGCGAACGATCAGGCGGCGGCGGCGGCGGAAGGGGGGGCGGCTGGGATCGTCGTCGTCGCGGTGGTGGCCGCCAAAGCTGCCGCCGCCAAAGCCGGTGCCGCGCACGGGCGCCAGCGCGAGCTCGGTGCCGTCGGCGAGCAGCAGCAGCGGGTGGTGGGGCGGCGGCGCCCCCCTGCCGACGGTGGAGGCCGGGGGGGAGACGACAATGGCGTTGGTGGTGGTCGTGGCAGCGGGCCCGCCTCCTCTCCGCAGCGTCGCGAGTTGCAGGGCGGTGGAGGGGGCGGCGGCGGCGGAAGAAGGCGCAGAAGAGGCGCCCGCCGCGCTCAGAAAGGCGTTGACGAGCATCTGCGCCGCCGAGGCCTCAGCGGTTCCCTGCTGGTGCTGGGGTGGGGAGGGACCCGCATCGTCGCCGTTTTCGTCCTCTTGCTGCTGCTGCTCGTCGTCGTCGTCGGCTGGCGCTCGCTCTCCGCCGGCGCCGCCCCCCGCCGGTCCCGCCCCTTTTGCGCTCATGTGCACGTGGAAGTGCAAGTGGCGCCCACCCGCCTCGTCCGTCTCCTCCGGCGGCAGGTTGGCGGGCTTCTTCGATGGCCCCCCTCCAGCGTGGAAGAGGGCGACCTGCTCGCCCCCGTTTGCGGAGGCGGAACCGGCGCGCGCTGCCGGCGCCGGCGCGCGCTCGCTGGTCGGCGGCGGTGCTGCCATCCCCGCGGCTGTGTCCGCGCTCTCGGCCGGCAGGAATGTGATCGTCGGGCCCGCGGCGCTGCTCTCGGCGGCTGTGTGATGGATTGAATGATTGGTGCGGGGTGTTGTTACGGGTTAAGAAAGAGGAGCAACGTCAGCAGCAGAAGAGAGGCCCTTTGTCCTTCGTTTCGATCGCCCGAAACGGCCATGCATAAATGCCCGGGACCCACAAGGGCAGACTCACCACTGTCCTGCCGCATGGCCTCCATCTCAGACCGGGGGGACGAGGGGCGCCGCGGCGCGTGCGCGCGCGAAAGAGAAGGGCAGAGGGCCTCTTCGCTTTCGGTTGTGCTCCGTTTCTCTCTCGCGGTCCGCGCGGAGGGTCGGGGAGGAGAAGATATCGATTGATGTATGGTGGTCGTGATAGAGAGAGGTTCGAGCAGGGATTGGGGAGATTTGTGCCGAAGGTGAGATAGCCGCGCGCTCGTCAAAAGAAGGCGTCGGCGATACGCCGTCGGCGCGGCGCGCGTCCTCCGCTCCCCCCACTCTCCCTCTCGTCGCCGTCGCCCCAACCTCATCCTCAAAAACAACGAAACCAAGTTTTACATGCTGCTGCAGTGAAGTTTTGCGGAGGAAGGGAGGGAAAGAAGTCGATAGGAAGAGGGAAAAGCCAAAAAAGGGGGCGGAGGGGAGATGCACTGGAGCGCCCGCCGTCGTCGTCGTCGTCGTCGCTCGTCGTCGTCGCTCGTCGCCCGTCGTCGTCGCTCGTCGCCCGACCCCCCGCAAAAACAATCAAATCCTCACGCGCCGCACCCAGTACCGGTGCGCAAACGCCGCCAGCAGCGCCGCGTAGTAGGCCGCCAGCGCCACCCACACACCCCTCAGCCCGCGCGCGGCCACCCCGGCCTCGGCCACCGCGAGCTTTTGCTTCAAGAGCTCTTGTGCTCGGGGAAGCAGTGGCAGCCGCGCGATGTGCGCGGCGCCGTCCAGCAGCAATAAACCTCCCTCCAAGGCAGCGGCGCTTGCCGCGTCCGACCACGCGGCGCGGTGCTCCACGCGTCTGAGCCACCAGTCCCCTCCCCAGAGCACCGAGAGGCAGCAGCCCACGCCAAACGGGTAGCAGCGGACGACGTACGAGGCGTCGTCGGCCCCCAACAGTGCGCCCTCGACGGCGGCGTTGAACGCGAGCGCCAGCATCAGGGCGGCCGCGGGCAACGCCTTTTGCACCAGCTCCAGCAGCCCCTCGTCGTGCGCGAACAACGTCGGCAGCGACTGCCTCAGCGAAAAAGTGATGGCCGCGCTCCCCAGGGACCAGGCAAAGCCCCAGCGAATGACGGCGCCGGCCACGCGGCGGGCGGCGAATTTTCCCCCGCCCGAGGCCGCGGGGGCGTGGTGCGCCGCGGCCACCATGGCCTGGCCCACGTGCAGGAAGCTCCAAGCGACGCTCAGCTGCAGCTGCTGCTGCTGCTGCACGACCTGGTGCCCGGCCATGGCGATGGTGCCGTGGCGCGCAGCCACCAAGGCGGCCGAGGTGTAAGTGGAGAGGATGAGCAACCCGCGGGCGGAGAGGGCGCTCAGGCGCGCGACAAAGGGCCCCCACTCGAGGGAGCGCAGGAGGGTGAGCAGCGGGTGGTGAGAAGAAGAGGAGGGCGGCGAAGAGGAAGGGGGAAAGCGCGCTCTCTTTTTGCGCGGGCTCTTGCTGCCGCCGCCGCCGCCGCCCTCGTGGTCGCTCCCGACGCCGCCGCCCTCCATCAGCACGGCCGTCACGGCGCCCGTGGGGAGAGGCAGGCGGGAGGACGACGACGACGACGACGAGGTGGCGGCCGCCGCGGCCGCCGCCAAGGAGGGACCTCCGCGCCGCCGCCGGCCCTCGCCCCCGCCCCCGCCCCCGCTCGCCCCCCGGAGCGCCTCCGTCAGCCCGAACGCGCGCCTCCTGCGGTACACGCACAGCGCAAACAGCCCAGCCCCGACGTACTGCGACCCGAGCGTCGCCAGGCCGCACCCGGCCACCCCCCAGCGCGCCACGGGGCCAAACATCAGCGCCTGATCCAAAACCAAGTTCGCGACCGTGGCCGCGGCGACCACAAGCAGCGGGGTGCGCAGGTCCAGCAGCGAGCGAAACGCCGCCTGGCACACGACCATCGTCAGGGCGGCCGGCAAGGCCAAGGCACGGAGGACGCAGTAGCTGCGGGCGTCGCGCATCGTCTCGGGGGTGGCGTGGAACGCGTGGAGGGCAATGTCTGGAAACGCCGCCAGCAGCAGAGCGACGGGCACGGACATGGCCAGCGCCGCCGCCATCGCCTGCGCAAACCCTCGCCCCACGCCCGCGGGGTCCCCCCGGGCCCGGGCCGCCGCCATCGACTGCGTGCAAAGCACCGCGAGGGAGGTGAACATCAGAAAGTAGAGGACGCTGAAGAGCGCGGAGTTCGGGCCCATTGCCGCCAGCTCGGCGACGCCGAGCTTTCCAACAAAGTGCGTGTCGACGACGCTCATGATGGGGTCGGCCATGGAGGCGCCCGCGCAGGCGGCGACGTTCTTGAGCACGGCCGCGTCGAGGCGGGAGAAGTAGGGGAGGAGGAAATATGGGTTTTTCGGGGATGAGGAGGAGGAGGACGAGGCGCGGCGGGGGGGCTTGCCGCCGCCGCCGCCGCCGCCGCGGAGGAGAGAGAACGGCAGCAGGCGGAGCAGGGCGAGCGCGACGCCGCGGGGGTCGCGCGCGGCGGCCGCGGCCGACAGGGCCTTGAAAGCTGGGGGCGGCAGGCGCTGGTGCTGGTGCTGGTGCTGGTGTTGCAGCAGCGGGGCGTTGGCGGCGGCGGCCGAGGAGGGGGCCGCGCCGGCGGCCTCGTCGGGGTGGGGGAGGGCGAGGCCGGGGATCGGGGGGGCGGCGGCCGCGCGGCGGCGCCCCCCTCCTCCTCCGCCGCCGCGCTCGACGTCGGCCGCCGCCGCGGCTTCGGAGGCGAGGCCAAGCGTCATCGTCTCGCTGCCGCCGCTGATGCCGCCGATGCCGCCGATGCCGCCGATGCCGCCGCCGCCGCCTCCTCCCCCCGCTCCTCCTCCTCCCGCGCCGTCCGCCGCCGCTCCCTCGGACGCGCGGGCTGCCTCGGCCGCCCACTCGAGCAGCTCGTCCGGGTCGAGACCGACCATCTCGAGCGGGTTTTCCTGGAAGAACGGCTTGCCCTCGCCGTCGTCATCCGAATCATGGTGGTGGTGGTGGTTGTGATGGTGGTGGTGGTCGGGCAGGCGCGGCAACGACGACGACGAAGACGGCACCGTCGGCGGCGTCGGCAGCGCGCCGTTGCCGCCGATGCTCTGGCCGTAGGGCGGCATGGCGCGCGCGCGCGTTGCGGGCGCAAATTCCCAGCGCTCAAGAGGCTGTCGCGAGAGGCCCTAGCCGCGCGCGGCGACAATTGCGGGCGGCGGCATGGCGCGTCCTCTCGCGTAGGAGAAGAAGGGCGGTCGGGGGTGGGGTCTCGTCTCTTTGCGCGCGCGCGCGTGTGGTATGGGTGGGTTTCTTCGAGCTGCGTGTGTATGTTTTCCAAGTTGTCTAGATGTGTGTGACAAGCAGATGGCTTCTTTGGCCAACGGGAGCGATGTGCGCGAGCAGAGGGCGAGCGTCGGCAACGCAATGAATAGGGCCGGCGTCGCTCAGCGCGCGCCGTCGGCGTCAGCGGCGTCACCCGCCCCCGCCATGGTGGAGCCGCCGCCGCCTCTCCGCGGCCCACGCGGCGGCCTCCCCGTCCGTGGTCTCGCCGAGCTCGTCCGCGGTGGTGGTCTCGACGATGGAGCCGTAGGCCGCGTCCTCCGGGGCGGACGAGGCGGTCGCAGCAGCAGCAGCAGCAGCAGCAGCAGCAGCAGCAGCCGCCGCCGCCGAGGCACGCTCCCGGCGCCCCTCTTCCCGCGCGGTCGTGGCGCCGATCGCCCCAGCCCCGACCTCCGCGTCCGAGGCGTAGCCCTGCGCTGCGCCGTCGGACGGAGCGCGCGCGCGAGAACTAGAGGGGTTGCTGCTGGAGCGCTGGCCAAACGAGACGCGCTTCCTCGCCGCTGCGCTTGCTGCCGCCGTTGCCGCGACGCCGCGCCGCGCGGCGGCAGGGCGGCTCGCGAGTGCGGCGGCCGCGGCGCGCGCGGCCGCCTGCGCGCGCGCCGAGTGGGCGGCCGGGTGGTCGTCCTCGTCGTCGTGGCCGTGCGGGAGGAGCGGAAGGAGGAGCGCGTCGCCATCGGCGCCTTCCTCTTCTCCGCTGCTGCTGCTGCCTGCTGCTGCTGCTGCTGCCGCGGCGGCGGCGGCGGCCGCAGCAGCAGACGACGCCGACGACGGAGCGGCAGCGGCGCCACCGCCCCTCCTCCTCCCTCCTCCGCCGACCGCCGGCCGCCCGACCGCCGCGGCGGCCGCGGCCGCCACCGCCGCCAGGTGCTCACTGCTCCCGGAGGCAAAGGCCCCCGCCGAGGCGAGGCGCTGGTGCGCCTCGGAGGAGGCAAAGGCGGGCGGGGCCCACACGTCGCGGTCGAGCAGGGGCAGCGGCTTCGGCGGTGGGGGGGCGGCGTCGGCGGCGGCGTCTTCGGCGTCGTCGTTCTCGGAGGCAGCAGCAGCGAGGGCCGCCGCCGCCACAGCGGCGGCGTCCTCCTCGGCGGCGGCACCCCCGCCGCCGACGCCAAAGAGATCGTCGTCATCGTCGTCGTCGTCGTCGTCGCTGAAGAAGGCGGCGCCGTGCAGCACGGACGAGAGGGGGTCGGCGGCGGCGTTGGCGGCGGCGGTCGGCGCGGGAGGAGCACCGGCGGTGGCCGCCGCGACGCAAGGGGGCGGCGACGGCGGCAGCGGCAGAGGCAGAGGAAAGCACGGCAGCGACGACAGTGCTTGGGCGTCCGGAGGCGGCCGCGGAGGCGCTTGTTGTGGGGCCTCGTGCGCGGGGCCGGGGGCGGAAACACCGTTGGCGGCGGCGTCCTCGTCGTCTTCCAGGGCAGCAGCGGTAGCAGAAGAAGCGCAGAGCGGGCGCAGCCGCAGCCGCACCCTCGCGGGCGCCCAGGGGTCGTCGTCGCCGTCGCCGTCGTCGTCGCCGCCGCTCTCCTCACAAAACTCATCGCCATCCACCCACTCGGTCGCGCGCGGCTCGCCCAGCACCGACACGAGCGCGTCCGCGGGCGGGCGCAGCGCCTTTTGCTTGCTAGCCGGGGGCGGCGGCGGCGGCGGCGGCGGCGCTGGTGTTGGGGCGTCGGCGGCCGCGCCGACAAGAGCAGCCGCAGCCTCGTCCGCGCCTCCTGGTCCTCCTCGGGCCGCCGCCGCCGCCGCCGCCAGCGCCGCCGGGGGCAGCCGCGCCAGCGAGCTGGCCGCCAGCGCCGCCGCGACCGCCGCGTACTCGCGCCCGACGGGCGCCGCGCTCAGCAGCAGCTTTGGGCCCGGCTCGGCCCCGGCGCCGCCGCCTTCTGTCGCTGCTCCCGCCGCTGCTGCTCCCGCCGCTGCCGCTGCTGCCGCCGCCGCCCCCCCTCCCGCCGCCGCCGCCACCACCCCCGCCGACGACGACGAACACGACGGCAGCCGCCTTAGCAGCAGCCGCTCCCCGCGCGCCGCCCGCCGCAGGCACCCGGTCACGGCCAGGTGCACGGCCCCCACGGACCGGTCGACGGCGGCGTTCTCGACGCAGGGGACCCCCGCGACGGCCGCGCGCCTGAGCAGGTGCCGCTGGATCGCGCGCACGGCCGGCATGGCGCCCACGTAGCGGTTACGGCGCGCGTCGAGGGCCATGTACTTGGCGCGCACGGCCATGCGCTCGACGTGGCGGTGCTCGTGGCGGATGTGGACGACGAAGGGGAGCGCGACGGCGCTCGGAGGGGCGGCGGAAGCGGCGGCCGCGGCGGCGGCGGAGGCGGCGATGGCGGCGGCGGTGCTGCTGGCGGTGCTGCTGCCACCAGGCACCGCCATCGTCGTCGCGCCGGAGGAGGAGGAGGGCGAGGCTGACGAATACGACGGGCAAGACAGCGCCTCGACCATGGCCATCAGCCGCAGGCAGAGGCCCACCGTCAGGTGCGCACCCTCGACGATGAGCGAGCGCCGCTCGGCCACCGCCTGCGCGACGAGCGCGGCGACGTGCGGCGCGAGCAGCGCGCACTGGGCGCGGTAGGCCGCCACGGCCGCCCTGCTGGCGTCGGACTGCTGCTGCTGCTGCTGCTGTTGCTGGCTTGGTCGCATGTGCGCGCCATCGTCTTGTCGTGCTGCTGCCGCGTCTGCTGCCGCCGCCCTGCCGCCATTGCCACCACCAAAACCACCCCCGCCAGCCCCGAGCGCCGAGGCCGCGGTGTAGGTCGACGCCCACAGCAGCGGCGCGGACTCGCGCGGGCACAGCGACCGCAGCGCATTGCGCAGGGCGTCCGTCGACACGACCGAGCCGATCCCGAGCCTCCCGGCCAGCAGCGACGCGAGCGTGCTCTTGCCGCTGCCGCTCGTTCCCGCCAGCAGCACGACGACGCAGCGGCCGCGCTCGCGCAGGGCGCAGGCCGAGCGCAGCTCGTCGCCCAGGGCGGGGATGCGGTAGGCGCGGTCGGCGGCGCAGCGCGAGAGCAGCGCGGCGAAGGCCGCGCGGGGGAGGAGGGCGGCGATTGGGGTGGGTGGCGGGGTCGCTGCTGCCGGGAGAGCGGCGGCGGCGGCCGAGGCGACAACGACGGGGCTGGCGGCGTCTTGTTGTTGTTGTCGTTGCTGTTGTCGTCGTCGCCTCTCGTCTTGCTGCTGATCGTGCTCGCCCGCCGCCGTCCTCTCCACCGCCGTAGTAGTGATGCCCGGGATGGGCACGGCGCGCGCCGACGCCAGCGTCGAGGGGTCGTCGTCTTCGTCGCCGGCGTCGTTTCCGTCGTTGGCGCCGCCGTCGCCGTCGGCCGCCCGCTGCTGCTTCTGCTGCTGCTGCTGCAGCAGCTCTGCCTCGACGACCGCGAACGCCGCCTCGGTGATCTTGAGCGCCAGGCGCGGCTTGCACCCGAGCAGCTGCAGCAGCGCGCGCACGCTGTCGCGCGTGTAGCGCGCGCCGCGCGGGAGCTGCTCGAGAGGCGGCGGGCAGGGCGGCGCCGCCGCTGGCGCGTCGAAGACCCCGACGCCGACGCCGACGCCAACGCTGCCGGCCTCGGCGGCGTCGCCACGCACAGCCCCGGTTGGCCCCGTCCCCGCCCCTCCGTCCTGCACGATCAGGAAAGCGACGGCGCGCGGCGGTTGCGGCGGTGCTGCTGCTGCTGCCATGGCTTTTGTGCTGCGATCGAAAAGGAGAGGTTTTGTTTCGAAGGAGGGGAGGGAGAGGAAAGAGAAGGGAGAGAGAGCCCTGCGCTTAGGTGTAGTCGCGCGCCGCTCGCCTCCTGGCGCGCCCGTGCGGCTTGGGCGAGGTCATGACCGCGTCGATGCGTGCGCGGGAGGGAGTAGTACGCTGAGTGAGAGATCGATGCGAGATGTTTCAGGGGTGACAGAGAGAGGGGGAGCCTGTCGAGTGCCCTCTCTCTCTCTCTCGCCCCCCCCACCCCCATCACTTGCCCCCCCCCCTCGCCCGCCCGCTCCTCTTCGCACACACACACACGCGCCGATCTCACGACCGACACAAAAACTCTCGCGAGAGCCCTCTACCGGAAGTCCCATCTTCCTCCCCCCCCCTTTTGCCCTCCTCCTCTCTCCCTTGCGGCGCGGCGCTCTCTCGGGCCGCTCTCCAAAGCAGCGAACAGCGTTTCGCTCGCGGCCCTCTCAATCAAAAAAACAAGACAGCATGGCGGACAGCAACGTCTTTGCGATGCTCGGCGAGGACGGCGGCGACGACGTCGCGGCCATCGCGGCCAAGCTCCCGGCCGCGACTGCCAAGGGTGAGTTCATTGCAAGGGCGGGAGCGAGGGGTGGTCTCTCTCCCCCCCCATCCTCCTGACGGCGCTCGTCCTCCTCCTCCGACTCCGCGCGCGCGCGGTGACCCGGCCCCCGGCGCCGATGCGCGCAGATCCTGGCGCGCACTGGGCGCCTCCCGGATCGTCGCTGGCCGAGCGCGCATATCCGCGGGCTGGGCCGCCGCGCGCGGAGGAGGAGGCCGCCGTTTGGGGGAGGAGAGAGGAGCCGAGGTGGCGTCTCCCCTCTCTCTCTCCCCCGCCGACCGCCCTCTCCCTTGCGCCTCTTCTCTCTCTTCATGGCCACCCTCACACTTTGCGGCCCAGCCGATCGGCGACTCCCCCGATCGCATTCGCCGCGCGCGCGCCCGCCCCGCCCCTCTCTCTGAGCGCGCGGACGGACGCTCGGGTGACTCGCTTGTTTTTTATTTCTCGCCGCCGCCGCCGCCCGGCCGCGCCGCCGCTCCGCCCCCCCCCCCCCCCCCCCCCCTCACGCCACCCCCCCCCCCCCCGCCCCCTCTCTCAACCCCCCACCACAACCCCCCAATAAAAAACCCCAGCCCCCGCTGCCGGCGGCGAGGCGCCCAAGCGCGTGACGCCCACGGTGGCGCGCGGCGGCGCCGCGGCCGGCCGCGGCGCGGGCGGCCGCGGCGCCGGCGCCGGCGACGAGGCCGCCGCCGCTGGCGGCGGCGACCGCTCGGGCGCACCTGCCGGCCGCGGCGCGCGCTCGGGCCGCGGCGGCGGCGGCGGCGGCCGCGGCGGCGGCCGCGGCGAGGGCCGCGGCGACGGCCGCCGCGGGCGCGAGTACGAGCGCCACGACGGCACCGGCCGCGCCCACGAGGGCGCCAAGCGCGGCGGCGCCGGCCGCGGGAACTGGGGCGTTGCCGCCGACGACGCCGCCGCCGACGCCGCCGGCGGCGCCGCCGCCGGCGACGACGCCGAGCGCGACGCGGCCGCCGACGGCGCCGCGGCCGACGGCGGCGCCGACGGCGCCGAGCCCGCCGCCCCGCCCGTCAAGGAGGTCTCGCTCCAGGAGTACGAGGCGCAGCTCGCCGAGAAGAAGGCCATCCTCAACGCCAAAAAGTCGGCCGCGGCCGAGAAGGCCGCCGAGGAGATCGCCAAGGAGGCGGCCGCGCTGAAGGCCATGCCCCCGCGCAAGGAGGACGAGGCCGAGGACTTTGGCCTCGGCGTCTCGGAGCGCAAGGAGAAGAAGGGCCCGCGCGCCAAGGAGCGCAAGCTCGCGGCCGTCGTCGAGACCGGCTTCAAGGTCGCCGACGCGGCGCCCCCACCCGCGCCGTTTGGCGGGCGCGGCGGGCGCGGCGAGGGCGGGCGCGGCGGCGGGCGCGGCGGCGGGTTTGGCGGGCGCGGCGGGCGCGGCGAGGGCGGCCGCGGGCGCGGCGACCGCGACCGCGAGGGCGGCGGCGACCGCGGCGACCGCGAGGGCGGCGGCGGCCGCGGCGGCCCCGGCCGCGGCGGGTTTGAGGGCGGCCGCGGCGGCGGCCGCGGCGGCTTCGAGGGCGGCCGCGGCCGCGGCGGGCCCCCGCGCCCGCCCTCGGCGGCGCGCGGCGCGGCGGTCGACGTCAACGACAAGTCGGCCTTCCCGTCGCTCGGCTAAACGGGGCGCAGTCGTTGCGTTTGAGAGAGAGAGAGAGGGCGAGCGGGGGGGCGGCGCGGCGGCGGCGTTTTCGCCAGCCGCGGCCCCCTCTTTTCTCATTCCTCCCTCCCCCCACCGAAACCCCCAAAACACAAGAGAAATCACACGCACATGCACATGCACATGCACGCACTGATGCGCGCACGCACATGCACTACGCACGCACGCACGCACGCACGCACGCACGCACGCACGCACGCACGCACGCACGCACGCACGAAAAAAACACGAAAACGACCCGGGCGTCTTTTGCCCCCCTCCCCCATTGACGGCCCCCATCGTCTCCCTTCCCCCTGACCCCCCACCCCCGTGTTCCCCTCTCGCTCGCGCGCGCGGGTGGGAGAGAGGGGCCTCCAGCGCAAGGCAAGGAAACCAGAGGCTGCTCCCCCGAAATCCCATCCCATCCCCGCTACCCGAACTCAAAAAACGAATCCGTCTGCGAAAGGGCGGCGGCGCCGCCTTGCGGTTGGCGCGCCGCCCTCTCCTTTGTTTTTTTTTCAGTCCCGTCTTGCCATGCATTTCGTCACCCCCCCTTCCCCCCAATATCGCCCTGTCTAACAGCCCCGGAACCGGAAGGCAAACAGAGGATACACCCGCGTATATAGAGAAAAAAAGCGGTGTTGGCGCGCGCGGCCGCACACCACCCCAAAAAAAGGGCGCCGCCCGCCCGCGCTTGGTGCGGCGTCTGATGTGCTCTCCCGCGACGCCGGAATTCCCTCCATGGTTTTTTGTTGATGCTTCTTTTCCTCCTATTTGCGACGACGACCCCGAATCGAGTCGGTGTAAACGAGCCAGCGGCAACGGAAAGGAAAAGGCGCCTCGCCTCTCGCCTCTCGCCTCGCGCACGATCGGCCGAGTGATAACGTGACGTCTCGGCGGCGGCAGGTGCAAGGCAAACCTCTCTTCGATTTTCTGGCTCGCGCGCGCACAACTCGGCGGCAGCCCTTCCGACCTCGCGAACGCCTGGCCTCTCCCGCACGCACCTTTCGCCTTTCGCCCTCGATCGGTTTGGCGCTCTCTCGGAACGACCACACTTGCGACCACCACACCCTCACCCCCCCCACCCGCTGTTTGCTCCTCTCGAGAAACCCCCGCCATGGCGCAGCCCCAGCCCCCTCCCTGTGCGCCCGCGCGCGTGCTCGTCATCGGCGCGGGCTACGCCGGCGCCGTCTGCGCCTCGGAGCTCGCCGCCGCAAACGCCGCCGACGCCAACGCCAACGCCAACGCCAACACCGCCAACCCCCCACCTCCTCTCCTGTCCATCACGCTCGTCGACCCGCGCGACCACCTCGACTCGGCCTTCACGCACGCGCGCGCCCTCGTCGAGCCGTCCATCGCCGGGCGAGCCCTCCTGCCGCTCGGAAGCATGGCCGCCCTGAAGGGCGTGAAGCGCGTGCGCGCCTCGGTCGTCGCCCTCTCCTCCGAAAACCAAGCGACGCTCAGCGACGGCGCGTCTGTGCTCTTCGACTATTGCATGGTCGCCGCGGGAAGCTCGTACGCCTTCGGCAAGAGCGCCCCGAGTGGCACAACCACGGGCCGCCGGGAGCGCCTAGCCGAGATCGAGGCGGCGTCGGCGCTCTTCTTCCCAGAGCCAGCGGCGAGCGGCGGCCGCGGCCTTTGCGTGCTCGTCGTCGGCGGGGGCCCTCTAGGGGTCGAGGCCGCGGCCGAGCTGCTGACGGACGCCCCCTCCATCAAGCGCGTCACCCTCGTGCAGTCCTCCGACCGCCTGCTCCCCTCGCTCCCGGCGCGCGCGGGCGCGCTTGCCAAGCGCTGGTTCGAGGAGCACGCCCGCAGCGGCAACGGCTCCCGCTGCCGGCTGGTGCTGGGGCGGCGCGTCAAGCGGGGCGACCCGCTCCTGCTGGCGGCCGAGGCGGCCATGCGCGGCGAGCGCGAGCTGCCCGCCGCCGCGGTCAAGGCCGGGCTGCGGGTCGTCGGGGGGGTGGTTGTCGCGCCGCCCGCCGCCAAGCGGGTGGAGGGCGGCGGCGGCGGCGGCGGCGCGACGGCGGCGCTCGAGCCGAGGAACGGGGCGGGCGCAAACGACGGCGGCGACGGCGGCGACGACGACGCCATCCCTTACGACCTCGCGATCGTGGCGACGGGCATCCTCCGCAACACGGAGTTTCTGCGCAAGGGGCCCCTCGCGGGCGCCCTCGTCGGCGGTGAAGGCGGCGGCGGCGCCGTGCGCGTCGACGCCTCGCTGCGCGTGCGCGGCGTCTCCAACGTGTTCGCCGCGGGCGACTGCACGGACGTCCCCGAGGAGAAGCTCGCGTTCCTCGCCTCGGCGCACGGCGAGCTGGTCGCGCGCAACATCGTCGCGCTCGCCAAGGCGCGCCGCGCGGACGCGGCGGCGGCGGCCCCTGCCGCTTCTGCCTCTTCCGCCGCCGCCGCCCCCGCCGCCGATCCCCCCGCCCCCCCGTCCCTCCGCACCTGGCGCCCCTCCTTGGGCCTCCCCGTCTGCATCGTCACGCTCGGGCGCGCCTATGCGATCATGTGCGTGGGCCCTATCGCGGCAGCCGGGTGGCTGCCGACCAAGCTCAAGGCGAGCAACCTCCTCGCGTTCGTGGACAAGTACCGCAGGCGCCTCGGCGTGGGGGAGCAGGAGGAGGAGGAGGGGGCGTGAGAAGACTCTGGTTTTTGCGCGATCTATGCCTTTCTTTTGAAAAATCCGCCCTCGTTCTTTCTTTTGCCCTACTTGCGGCTCTTGTGCCGCTTCCGCCCCGTGTACTTGGTGTCCGGGCGCACGGCGCCCAGCCCCCGCCCGCGCGCCTGCTCCTTCTTCTTGAGGATCCACCCGCGCGACTTTTTCTCCGGCCGCCCGCGCCTGCCCCCTCCCGCGACCCCCCCGCCGCCGCGGTGCCGGTGCTGCTTGCGCCCGACCACCCGCACGCCCCCTCCCCCCTCCTCATCCTCATCCTCCACCTCCATCTCCTCCGAGTCGCCCTCCTCGCTCCCGTTCTCCCCCTTGGCCGAGGGCATGCTCCCGCTCTCGCCGCCGCCCCCGCCCCCGGCCATCAGCACCAAAAAATATTTTTTCGCGCGCGTCGAGTGGGGGTAGTCGACGACCAGCCCCCCGCCAAACCCGGCCCGCATGGCCGACGACACGAGCATTTCCGCCTGCTGGGGGCCCTCCGGGTAGATCTGCAGGACCGCCCGGCCGCCCCGCCGAAGGGAGCGGTAGAGCGTCGTGAAAAAGGCGCGCATGCGGCGGCGCGGGTCGTTGCAGGAGCGGTCGGCGTTGCACAGCCACTGCACGGCGCTGATGGAGACGGCGCCGTCAAAGGTTCCCTGGCGCACGGGGAGGCCGTGTCCCAGGTCGGAGAGGGCGAGGTCGCCGCTGTCCGGGGGGCGGTGATGTGGCTGTTGTTGCTGTTGTTGTTGTTGTTGTTGTTGCTCGTCGCCGTCGGCGGCCATCGCAGCGGCCGCCGGGCGCCCCTCGTCCTCGTCGCTCTCGCCGTCCTCGTCGCTGTCCTCCTCCTCCTGCTGCTCCGCCGCCCGCTTGAGCGCCACGTCGAGCATGGCCGGCGCGATGTCCAGCCCCACCCAGTGGTGCCCGGCCTCGGCAATCGCCTCGCCCGACAGCCCGCTGCCGCACCCCAGGTCGAGCAGCAGGCACGGCCGCCCCGCCGGCAGCGCGAGCAGCTCGAGCGCGCGCTCGGTGAGGCGGCGCTGGACTGCTGCGACGCGCGTGTTCTGCGTGTACTTGGCGGCCTCGTCGGCGTCGTAGAAGATCTCGGGGGGAGCCGTGTGCTCCGGGCGCTCCTTGGCCTTCTTGCCCATCCTGGCGGGCGCGTGCTTTCGGCGGGGCGAAGAAGGCGGCGGAGGCAGTGAGGGGGGGTGAGGAATGCGCGCGCGCCGTGCGCTTGCTGTTGTTGTTGCTGTTGTTCGCGCGCTTCGTGAGAGGGTCGATGTGGCGCGCTCGCTTGGTTCTAGTATTGCGAGTGCGTTTGCCTCGAGCGAGCAGGGAGAGAGAGAGCAGTCGGCCAAAAGAGGGCGGGGCGACCGGCGCCGCCGCCTGCCGCCCGCCGCCCGCCGCCCGCCACCGACGCCCGTCGATCGCCACCTGTCGCGCTCTCAAGAGCCCGTGCTCCGCTCGCTCTCTCTCTCTCACACACACACACAAACACCAACAAATCACTACCTAGGCAACAAACAACGCACTGTCCTGTCCTCGTGACCTCGATCTTCTGTGCCTCGTCCTGTTCAGTCCTCCTCAGAACGCGCGCGCTTCAACACCAAAACCCAAACAAAAAAGTTCCATCTCTCCGCGACCGCCAAAATGGACCCGCTGTACGATCCAATCGCGCCCACGCGCCAGGGCTACGTGACCGTGCCCCTCCACCACTGGCCGCCCGCCTCGAACAGTTCAGCCACCAGCGACGGGCAGTCGCTCTTTTTCGAGGTCTTCTCGCCGCCGCCCCCGCGCTCGTCGTCCTCCTCCTCCTCCTCGTCCTCGCCGCGCTCGCCCTCCCCACTCCTTCCCCCCCTCGGCCCCGGCCGCGACCCGTGCGACAAGGTCGTGCTCGTCATGGGCGCCTTCTGCACGCGCCGCATGTTCGAGCCCCTCGCCGCCGAGCTCGCGCGCCGCGGCTACCACGCCCTCGCCTTTGATCACCGCGGCGTCGGCGCCTCGGGCGCTGCGGCCGCCGCTCCTGCTGCTGCTGCTGCCGGCGGCTCGCTGCCCCCGCCGCCGCCGCCTCCCTCGACGCGCCTGCTCGCCGCCGATGCCTTGGTCGTGGCCGACCACGCCTTTGGAGGCGGCGGCAGCAGTGACGGCCCCGCGCCCAAGCTGCACGTGATCGGCGCGTCGATGGGTGGGATGGTCGCGTGCGAGCTGGCCGTGCTGCTGGCGCGCGGCGACTGCGGCGACGGGATCGGCGGCGGAGGAGCGGGCGGCCGCGCCGCCGCCGCCGCGCCCGCCAGCCGCCTCGCGTCGCTGACGGTAATGGTGTCGTGCCGCGGCATGCAGCCGGCCCTGTGGCGCGCCCTGGGCATCGCGCCATCGCCAGGCCTCCTGGAGCCGATCGTGCGCTGGCTCTTTCCCCTGCCACCGCCGCCGCCGACGACCGCGCCCCCGCCTCCTGCCTCCTCCTCCTCCTCCTCCTCCTCCTCCTCCTGCCCGGCCGTCGCGCGCGTCGTCGAGCGCCTGATGCGCGACATCGTGTGCCACCGCCTCCTAAACGCGCCCTACCCGGACCAGCGCCGCGCACGCGAGTTTGTGGCGCGGCTCAAGGCGGAGGAGGCCGCGGACGGCAAAGGCGGCAACGACGCGCCCGCCGTTGCCGCCGCCGCCTCCGCCGACGACGACAACCCCGCCAACAACGACGACGCCCTCCCGCCCCCCCGTCCTCCTCCTCCCCCCCTCACCTGGCGCGACGCCTACCGCGCCCTCTGGACGTCGCGCTTCCACGAGCTCTTCTGCCTCTCGACGCCCTCCGTGGGCGCAGCCCACGTCGCCGTGCTCTTGGGCGCCCGCCTCGGCGCCCGCAAGGCCGCCGTGCTCTCGTCGTGCGGCGCGCCCGTGCTCTCTTTGGTCGCCGAGCGCGACAGCCTCGTGGCGCCCCGCGCGCAGCGCGAGCTGGCGCGCATGCTGGGCGCGCGCGTGCTGTCCGTGCCCACGGGCCACGTGGGCCTGGGCCCCTACGCCGGGGCGTTCTACGACGCGCTCCACGAGACGCTGCGGGCGGGGCGCGTGGCGATGGCAGCGGCGACGGCGACGGCGGCGGCGGTGGCCGGCGACAATGCCCCCCGCCGCTCCTCCTCTTTCTGCGGCCGTGGCGGTGCGCGCGTGATGTCGCAGTCGTGATGCTCCTCTATTTTTGCACATCTCTTGCACATCAGTAAGCAGCACCGCATCAACCAAGCAAAAAAAGCAAAACCTCTCAAGCCCCAAATCAACGGCGCCCGCTGCTTCCGCCGCCGCCGCCGCCGCCGCCGCCGCCGCCGCCGCCACCGCCCCGCGCAACAGCAGGATGGGCCGTCGTCGTCAGCTCGACCCCGACCTCGCGCCCGCCAAAGTACCGCCCCCGCATGGCGGCGCCCGCGCGTCGCGCCCCCTCCTCCGACCGGAAGGTCGCCACCACCTTGACGGGCGGGAGGCCGCCGCCTCCTCCCGTTCCCGCTCCCGCCCCCGCTCCCGCCGTTGCCGCCCCGCCGCCGCTCCCGCCCTCGACGCGCAACGCGGCGACGTCGCCGTACCGCTCGAGCTCGTCGCGCACCTCGTCCGCCAGCTCGTCGTCCGCGTCCTCTCCGGGGGGGACGAGGTTGCGCAGCACGAGGACCAGGAGCGGGGGGGCGGAGGAGGTGGTGGTGTTGGGCGAGGCGGCGGGAGGGGGAGGGGGAGGGTCAGGGAGGGGCGAGGGGCGCGGCTCCTTCCTCGCTCCTGCTCCTGCTGCTGCTGCTGCTGCTCCTGCCGCTGCTGCTGCTGCTGCTGCTGCTGCTGCTGCTGCTGGCCCTGTCGGCGAGAGCATCCCGAGCCCCCGCAGCCCCTCCGCTTCCCGCCCCCCCTCGTCGTATCCCGCGCTCTCCGGGCGCGGGCGCTTGCCGCCGCCGACCGCCGCCGCCGCCGCCGCCGCCGCCGCCGAGGAAGAGGCCGGCGGGGCCGCGACCACCAGCGGCGCTCGCGGCGGCGCCGGCGCCGGCGGCGCGGGGGGAGCCTCGACGATGACGCCCGCCCTCTGGCCCGTCTTGGCGGCCATGAGCGGCGCCGCGCGGCCCTGCCCGCTGCGGCCGAGGCCCTCGCCCTCGCGCCAGCCCATCTTCTCGAGCAGCCGCTGCGCGAGCGGCAGGCCCTTTTGCGGCGGGTGGGGGGACGGCGGCGGCTCGTTCGCGCCGGCCTCGATCGCCGCCGCCGCCGCCCCTGGCCGCGCGCTCGCCTCGGCCGCTGCTGCCGCCGCCGCCGCCGCCGCCGCCGACTCGGCGCGCTCCGCCTCCGCGCGCTCCACCGCCGCCTCGGCCTCGCGCCGCCTGCGCGCGCGCTCGTTCAGCACCTCGCAGTAGACGTTGGGGGCCCACGGGTTGTACACCTCCTTGGGGACGAGCGGCTCGCCACGCGCGTCTGTGAAAAAGCCCGCGCCCGACGCGCCCGCGCCCCCCACCGCGCGCGCCGCCTTGGCCTTGGCGGCGTTGGCGATGGCGGCCATGGCGGCGGCGCGCGCGGCGGCGGCGGCGGCCGCGGCCGCCCGGCGCGCGGCCGCCGAGGTCGGGGCAGGGCCGGAGGGGGGGGTTGAGGCTGTCGCTGCTCCTGCTGCTCCTGCTGTTGCTGCTGCTGCTGCTGGTCCGGTGGGGCTCGGGGCGGCGGCGGCGCCAGACGGGCGGCGCGGCGGGGGCGCAAGGAGGCGCGCGCCGGCCGCCGACCACGGCTGCTGTTGCTGCTGCTGCTGCTGCTGCTGCTGCTTGTTGGTGCCGTCGCCGCTCTTGGCCCGGGGGAGGTCGTCGTAGAGGGACATGTTGTTGCGCGCGCGCGTGCGCAAGGGGGGAACAACCCCGATCCTCCTCCTCCTCCTCCTCCTCCTCCCTCGACACGCGCGCGCGACCGGGGCGCGCGAGGATTCCGTTCGTGGTTTGTCGTGGACGAGGATGTTGGTGGTGGCGCGTTCGTGTGTGAAGAGGATTTATTGTTTGCAAAGCAGTTGTGTGACGAACCCGCAGCCGGATCCGGCAGCCCCGTCGTCCGTTCTTCTCTCGCCGCCGCCGCCGTTCGCGCTACCGCGCCACGCGCTTGTTCGCCGCCCCGTCCTCCGCCTCGCCCTCCTCCTCCCGCCGCCGCTTGGCCGTGCCCGGCCTCGGCGCCCCGGCGTCGGGCGGCGTCGCGGACGCCATCACGCGCACGGCCGCCAGGAAAAAGTCCTCGGCGGCGACCTCGGACGGCTTTTGAGCGGCGCAGGCGGGTCCTCCCGGCCGCCGCCGCCGCCGCCGCTCGAGCGCCGCCGCCAGGCCCCGCAGCGCCGCCGCCGCCCGCTCGAGCCTGAGCGCCGCCGCGGCGGCCTCGTCCAGCAGGACGGACGGCTCGAGGGCAAGGCCTTGCGAGGGCGCGGAGGACAGCGGGGGGGAGGCGGTGGCCATCACGACGCCGCCGCCGCCCCCGCTGCTGCCGTCGCCGCCGCCGCTGCCGTCGCCGCCCGCCGAGCCAGAGGCGGCAGCGAGCGGCAAAAACCCCTCCAGCTCGACGTCCTTGGGCAGCAGCAGCAGGGCCCCGCTCGCTCTCGCGCTCCCGACGATGCCAGCATCGGCCATGCAGCTGGAAAGCCGCCCGGCCGACCGCCAGAGGCGGGCGAGCGACGGGGCGGCGGCCGCTTGCCCCTCGTCCTCGTCGTCATCGGCACCGCCAAGCGGCAGCAGGAGCAGCGGCGGAAGCGCGCGCTCGAGCAGCACCAGCAGCGCCGGGGCGACCGTGGGGGGAGAGCCGGAGGCGGCGGAGGCGTTAGCAGCCCCCCTGATCATCGCCTCGGCCAGCACGAGCAGAAAGCGGCGCCCCCTTGACGCACCACCGCTGCCCGCGCCACTGCCGCCGCCGCCGCCCGCCTGCCGCCGCCGCCGCCGCCCGCTCCAAACCGCAAACGCCGCCACCTGCGTCGCGTCGCGCAGCCAGCCGCCGTCCCACGAGGCGCGCTGCTGCTGCTGCTGCTCGCGCAGCAGCAACAGCGCCAGGGCCTCGCCCAGGCGCGCCTCGTCGCACGGCGGCGGGACGGCCGGAGGCGGCAGCGCGGTTGATGCTGCTGCCGCGTCGGCCGCGGCTGATCCTGCTGCTGCTCCTGCTGCTGCTCCCTCCGCCACCACCACCGCGGCCAGCATGCCCCCGCACTCCTCCGCGACGAGGGAGAGCGCGGCCTGCACCGGGTCGCCGCCGCCACTACCGCCGCCGCTGCCGTTCCCGCTCCCGTTGCCGCTGCCGCTCGCCTCGATCACGCGCGCGCGCTCCAGCCGCCGCCGCTCCTCGTCGTCCTCGTCCTCGTCCTCGCCGCCACCCTCGCCCCCTCCTCGCTGGCCCGCCGCCGCCGCCGCCGTCTCGGGAGGGGAGGCGCCGCCGCCGGCCTGCTGCTGCTGTCGCTGCCGCAGCACGGTCGCCAGGTTGTCCGCCGCCGTCGCAAAGGGGCGCTCGCACCCGAGCGCGCGGCAGAACGAGGCAAGGCTGCGCATGAGCAGGAGGGGCGGCGGCGGCGGCGGCGGTGCTGGCGACGCGGGCGGCGCTGGCGAGGCGGCGGCGGCGGCCGAGAACGACGCCCAGGCCATGACGGCCAGCTGGTTGTGGGGCGCCCCGCAGGCCGGGTCGACGCGCGCGGCGGCGCTGTAGTAGGAGACCGCCCTGCGCCACGAGGGAGCGGAGGGGGGCGGGGCGGAGGAGGAGGGGGGGGCGGCGGCGGAGGGGCCGGCGGCAAACGCGCCGCCAACGGCGCCACCGCCGCCTTGCTCCTCCTCCTCACGCCCCTCCTCCTCCTCCTCGTTCTCGACCGCCGCTCGGTAGCGCGCCAGGTCCCCGAGCATCACGAACAGGCGGTGCGCGGCCGCGCGCGCCGCGGGGGGCGGGCGCAGCAGCGGCGAGGGCGGCGGCGGCGGCGGGAGGGCCGTCTGTTGTTCCTGCTGGGGCCCGCCTGCTGGTGCTGCTGCTGCTGCCCCGGACATGGCCGCCGCTGCAGCGAGCACCCGCCCCACCAGCGACGAGTAGTGCCCCGCGGCGTCGTCGATCGCCAGGCGCAGGGCCGCGGCGCACCGCGCCGACGCTGCTGCCGCCGACGCGTTGTCTTCTTCATGCTGTCCCTCCTCCTGCAGCTGGCGCAGCCGGCGGCGAAGCTCCTCGATGGGCGCATAAGCGCACGCGCGCCACGAGAGGGCCAAGGCGGGAGGGGGACCGGCCGTTACCGCCGTCGCTGCCGCCGCCGATGGCGCCGCCGACGCCGCCGCGACCTCCGCCACCAGGGCGTCGGCGCACGCCTCGCGGACCTCCCGTCGCAGGTCCGACGCGACCCGGCCGAGCGGCGGGTGCTTGCGCAGGGCCGCGTTGAGCCGGCGCTCGAGGAGCGCGAGGGCCGACCAGGACGGTGGTGGGGGTGCTTGCGATTGCTGCGGCTGTCGCGTCGGAAGAGGCGGCGCCGGCGCCGGCGGCACCGTTGCGGCCGCTCCTGCTGCCGCGGGGCTGCCGTCGATCGACGCCGGGTCGGGCTGGCTCGAGGGCGCCATCAGTGCGATGTTCGTTGTGGGGCGGCTGCGTGGGCTGTGTGCGTGTGTGGGCGCGCGGAAGAGGGAGATGAACGGCGGATACCTCAGCTGTCACCCTCAAACGTGCATTCGGCGCTCTGACCCGCGCGCCATGCTTTGTTGGGGTTTTCGGAGGCGGTAGAGAGGGTCAATGGGGTCAGTGCATCATGTTGCTTTGGGATCGAGCAGCATTGGGGCGTGCAGCCGGCTTTGCGAAAAGGCGATAGGATCCGGTTCGTCGCCAGTCGATCGTCGGGACGACGACGTCGGCATCGGCGTTGGCGCGCGCTGAAAGGCTCGCGCGCCGCCGCCGCCACCATCCCCGCAAGCGCAAGCACACACACGCACCGAATCGGACCCCCTTTTCTCGTCGTCGTCGTCGTCGCCGCGACGACTACCGCCACCACTCGACCACCACCTCCTCGATCAAAGGGAGCGGAGCGGACACAACAACCCCACCACCCTCACCGACCACGATGAGCCTGCGCCAGTGGATCAAGGCCGGCGCGGCCATCGGCAACCTGAAGAAGCCGGGCGACTGGGCGCGCGCGCTCGTCGACGGCAACCTCTTGTGAGTCGTCTTTCGCTGTGGAGTTCGCAAGCGGACGCGCGAGAGAGGGAGAGAGGTCCCCCTGCCTCGCTCCTCCTCTCTCCTGCGCGCGCCCTCGCGCTCTCGCCATCTCTCTCTCGCACGATCTGAGATGCCAGGCGCGACCGAACACGCTCCTCGACCGTGCGAGATCTCCCACCGCCCCGCCGATCAGAGAGAGTGTCCTCGGATCGCCGCCGCCGCGAGACAGTCGCAAGACGCGCCGCCGCCGCCGCTTCTCCCGCCGCTGACGACGCCGCCCCCGCGCCTCCACCCAACCCCGACCCCACAGCATCACGCTCTTCGAGCAGGGCCCGCACGGCAAGCTCGTCGGCGAGGACGTCAACGGCAACCGCTACTTCGAGAACAACGACCTGCCGTACGGTGCGTTTTTTGTCAGCCCCGCCGTCCGCCGTCCGCCAAACCCGCTCGCGCCCGCTCACGCCGCAACACCCCCACACAAAAACCCACCAACCAAACCAACAAACAAACAAACGAAAACCCACCAAAGACCGCAAGCGCTGGGTCGTCTACAAGGACCCCACCCCCCCTTACAAGCCCAACCCCACGTCCATCCCGCCCGAGTGGCACGGCTGGATCAACTACATTAACGACTACGAGCCAGGCACCCACAAGTTTGCCAAAGCAATCTACGCCCTGCCCGCCTGCCCTCCCTCCTCCACGGGGTCGGCGGTGGGCGGCTACTACCAGCCCAAGGGGTCGTGGGCCAACCCGCGGCAGCTCAAGTGGAAGAAGTACAGCGCGTGGCGGCCGCCGGGGGCGTCGTCCGAGGCGGCGGGCAAGTGAGCAGTTTTCGCGCAGCGCCCGCCGATGTCTCCTCAAAACGAACCCTTCCTTCCCTTCGCGCTCTCGCGCCCAAGCTTTCGCCACGATCCTTTAGACGAACACATCAGCAACAACCCTTCGTTGTTATTCTATCTGACAGACGCTGACACCAAACATCGCGATTGACGGAAGCAAGGAGGGGGTTGGTGTCGTTGGCTCTCTCTCCTCTCGTTTTCGCTCTCCTCCCCCCCGCCAAAATGGCGTGACAGCAACGCCCCGTCGGATCACCATCCGTCCGCACCCATCCCCTTATCGTCCTCCTCCTCATCGGGGCGTCGGGAAGGGGGAGGAGAGGTTTGCGCCGTTGGACGCACCGGGAAAGCGGGGGGAACGACCCCCCCCCCGCTCGCAGCTGCCCCCGCGAAACGCGAGACCATCCCACAACCGGACTCACAATGCGGGACGTCGGCGAGCTCATCGAGGAGCGGCGGGCGCTGCTCAGCTTCGTGCTCGAGGTGAGCGTGGGACGACGCATCCCTGCACCGATGGCGCCGACGCCCGACGCGCGACGCCCGGCGTCCGACGCCCGCCCCCCCCCCACCGCCCTCCCACGCTCACAACCCCCGACTCCCGTCCCCCTCCCGCCCCCCAAAACCCCACAACAGTCCTACGCCCTCCGCGGCGGCCGCGTCCTGCTGCCCATCGGCATGCGCGCGCCCGAGGCGTGGCTCTTCGACGCGTGCGACGCGCGCGCCCTGCTGGCCGCGCTGCGCGGCGCGCCGTCGGCGCAGAACCAGCAGCAGCACCAGCAGCAGCAGCACCGCCCGCCGCCCTCGATCGAGCTCGTCAACTACTGCGCGGCGCCCAACGCCGCGGCCGGCAGCGGGACCGCGACGCCCACGTCCATCGGGGCCCTGCGCGTCGGGGGAGCAGCGGCGGCGGGCGACGGCGGCGGCGCCGGCGACGAGGCGGCGTCGGGGGGGGAGGAGGCCGACGTGGAGGACGAGGACGAGCTGCCCAGCGGCGGCCCGCCGCATCCTTTGTCCTCGTTCTCCTTCCAGCGCCACCCCGCCGAGGGCCACGACCCGTCGGTGCGCGACGCGCCCCCGCGCCTCGCGCTCCCGCAGCTGCGGCCACCGCGCCCCACGGCCGATTCGGCGGCCTTCGGCGGCGCCGCTCACCCCCGCCACCACCACCACCGCAGCAACCACCCCTCCCTGGACGGGCCCAAGCTGCGCGGCCTCGCCTACCTCGTCCTCGCCGCCTGCCTGGGAGAGGACGGCGGGGGCGCGGCCGCGGGCCCCGCGGCCGCCCTGCAGCAGCGCGCCATGCCCGCCGCCCGCCTCGCCCTCGGCATCGACCCCCTGCGCGCGGCCGAGGCCGAGCACCTGCTCTCCGTGGGGCGCGCGGCGCTGGAGCGCGTGGCGGCGCGGGGTAGCAAGGGCGGGGAGTGGGGGGCGGGTGAGGAGCAGGGGGCCAAACCGGCGGCAGCGGTGGCAGGAGGAGGAGGGGGGGGATTAGTCACCGGAGGCCTGGTGACCCCGGCCTGGACGGCGACGCTGGAGCTGCCCGTGCTGCTGCTCTCGGCCGTGCTGCCGCGCGACTTTGGGGCCGGGAGGTTCCGGTCGTTCGTGCGGTGGCGCGACACGCTCGCGGCGACGCTGCTGGCGGCGTTGGCGCAGGGCGTGCGCGACGGGTGGGCGGCGGAGGCGGAGGAGCAGGAGGAGGAGCAGCAGAACAAAGGCGGCGGCGGCCAGCTCCCGCCCTCCTCCTCCTCCCCCGCGCCGACCGCCCAGCAGCTCATGGCCCGCCTCAAGGCCGCTCTCCGCCGCGGCGACGTGCGCGACGCCGACGACTTTGACCAGGCCGACTACAAGGAGGCCGCGAAAGCGGCGGCGGCGGCGGCGCGCGCCTTATCGTCCCGCCTCAAAGGGGGCTGGTCCCTCCCCTGGGGGCTCAAGGTGCGCGTGGCGCTGGCGCTGCTGCGGTGCGTCTTTCCCCCGCCTGCCTCTGCAGAGCAGCAACAGGAGGAAGGGACGGGCCCGCAACGGCAGCAGCAGCAGCAGCAGCAGCAGGGGCGCGGCTTGTTCTCGGGCGCCGCCGGCGCCGCCGCCGCGTCGTCGCTGTCCTCTGCCCGCGCGCTGCCGCAGCCCCCCGCCTCCTCCTCCTCCTCCCAGCTCTACGCCGAGGGCCACGACGACTACCTCCGCCTGCTGCGCCGGCGCGTCTGGCCGCTCCTGGGCCTCTCCCCGTTAGCGCAGGACGCGCTCCTCGCGTGGGTCCACGTGCGGCGCTTTTCGCGCGCGCGCGACCCCCGCCTACTGCCCGCGGCGGCCGAGCTGCTTTCGCGGGTCGGGGAGAGGCAGCGGCAGCAGCATTCGCCGCCTTCCTCGGCCGAAGACGACGCATCCCTCGTGCGCGCCGTGTGCTCGGGCGTCGTGGCGTGGGTGGCCGAGCGCGCGGCCGACTACCACGCGCGCGGGGACGCGCTGGGCGGGCCGAGGGCGGTGGCGGCGCTGATCCGCCTCGCCGGCGCCGCGCAAGCGGCGGCGCTTGCGGCGCCGCCGCCGACGGGGCTGGCGGCGGGCAAAAATGGCGAGGGCGACGCGCCGCCACCGCCGCCGCCGGGCCTGGACCCGGAAGACCTGGCGCGCGACATGGCGGTCGCTGCCGTGCAGTCGTCGACGGACCGTGAGTTCTCGCGGCGCCTGGCGCTGGCTCTGCAGCAGCAGCAGCAGCAGCTGCAGGGGGCGTCGCCGGGGCGGCCGCCGCCAGAAGCCGCCGCCGCCGGAGGGGGCGTCGTTGGCGCCAACCCCTTTGGCTCGGTGTCGGCCGACGGCGACGACGCCGGCGCGGCGGCGGTGCTGGCCGCGGTGCAGATCGCGCGCTCCCTGGCGGCCGAGGCGAGCGCGCGCTGGTGCCCGGCGTTTGAGGAGGACGGCGGGTGGGGTGGCGCCTCGGCCGATCCCGGCGTCGGCAACGGCAGCGGCGGCGGCGGCGGCGGCGGCGGCGGCGGCGGCGGCCCCGGCATCGGCTCCGCCGCCAGCCTGCTGGTGGGCATGCGCTCGGGCGCCTTGGGCAGCGGGCCCCTGACGGCCGCGCGCTCGTCGTCGTCGTCGGCCTTTGCCGCCGCGGGCGAGGGCCCGCTCACGGCCGCCGCGCGCGAGCCCTCGTTTGGTTTTTCGGCCATCGTGGCGCGCGCGGCCGGCGGCGCCCTTGGCCAAGCCTCGCCCCGGCAGCAGCAGCAGCAGCAGCAGCAGCAGGTCCCCCCGGCGCAGCAGCCGCCGCCGCCTCATCAGCAGCCGCCGCTTCTGCCGGAGGCCTCGGCGCTCGCGCACGCGCGCCTGCACGCGCGCGTGGGCTCGGTCCTCCTGCCCTGGCTGGGCGCCCTGCGCGCGCTCGACGAGCCCGCGCTAGCGGCCGTGCGCGCGGCGGCCGACGCCGAGCCGCTGCTGCTGGCAGCGCCGCGCGCCGCGCTGGCGGCGCCGGGCGGGTGCTCCCACCGCGCGGCGCGCGCGGCGCTGCTGGGCCTGCCGACGCCGCCGCCAGAGGGATCGGCGGCGGCGGCAGCAGCGGAAGAAGCAGGAGCGGCCCCCCTCCACCGCGCCGCCCCCGACCCCGCGACCACCGCCCCGCCGACCTGGGAGCTCGCCACGCACCTGCAGCCCGCCCTCGCCGGCTGGGTCGCCGCCCAGGCCCGCGGGCTCGACACCTGGACCTCCCGCCAGCTTGAGCGCGAGCCGTGGCGGCCGCTGGGGCCGGGCCAGCCGCACGCCGCCTCGGCGCGCGAGACGAGGCGCCTTTTGCTGGATACCGTCGACGCGCTCTTCGGCATGGGCGTCCCCTTGCCCGCGGCCGTGGTGGCCGCCCACCTCGAGGGCGTGCAGTCGGCCCTGTCGCGCTACGCGTCGGCCGTGCGCTCTGCGCTGGGCCCCTCGGGGAGGCTCGTGCCGCAGCGGCCGGGGCTCGTGCGGTACAAGCGGGAGGTGGCCGCCAAGCAGGAGGAGGCGGAGCGGCGCGCGCTGACATTGGCGGCGGCGGCGAGGGCGCCGGGCGGCGGTGGTGGCGCTTTCGGTGGGGGTGGGGGCGTTGGCCAGTGGCCGTGCCGCTCGCTCCCGCCGCGGGAGATGTGCACGTTCGAGCCCGTCTCGTCGTCGCGGGCGGGAGGCATGCTGTCCTCGCCCCTGCGGCACCACGCCCGGGGGAGCGGCGGGGGCGGGGGCAGCGGCGGCGGCGGCTCGGCCGATGGAGGAGGAGGAGCGTCGCCTGGCGGCGGCGGCGGCGGCGGCGGCGTCTTTCTGCTGTCCGTCCCGCGCGTCGAGGACGACCCCGCCGCCGCCTCCGTCGCGGGCCTCACGGCCGAGAAGGCCGCCGTCATGCTCGCGTCGCTCCACTACCTGCTCGCGGGGCTCGGGTCGATCGGCGACGCCGTGGCCGCCAAGTGGAGGAGCGAGGGGGAGGGGTTAGGGGCTGGCGGCGGCGGCGGCGGCGGGTTGGGGGGCGGCAACGGCGACGAGGACGACGCCGCTGCCAACGACAACGACGACCCGTCCAACCCCTTTTTGGACGACGCGGAGGGGCAGGACGGCGGCCAATCGTTCTACGCCCCCACCTTGCAGCAGCAGCATCAGCGGCCCGCCGCCCACGCCCGCCCGCCCGCCGCCCGCCGCTCCTCCAGCGGCGCCGGCGTCGGCACTGCCGACGGCCGCCCCGCTCGCCGCGCCGACTCGGCCCTCGCCGCCTCGGGCCCCGCCGGCCTGCTCGCCGCGGGCGGCGACCGCGCGCTCGAGGCCGGGGCGCAGGAGCTCAGGGCCGCGGCCAGGTTTGCCGCGCGATGGCTCGCGTGCCGCCTCGTGTGGTGGGAGGGGCGCGCCCTGTGGTGCGAGCTGCTCTGGCGCCACCGCGCCTCCGAGTGCCGCGCGGACGCCGTGGGCCTGCTCGAGCACCTCGCCTCGCAGCTCGCCGCGCACGTGGCCCCCCTGCAGCCGGACGAGGCCAGGTCGGCCGCCGCCGCCGCCGTGCTGGCCGAGGCCGCCGCCGCCGCCGAGCGCGCTTTGCTCGACGGCGGCGCCGCGCGGCTGTTTGTGGCGGCCGACGCCGAGCCCGTGGGAGAGGACCTCGACCGCCTCGAGGCCCTCTTCCACGCCGAGGGGGACGGCCTCCCGCTGGAGGAGGTGCGCGAGGCGCTGGGGCGCGCGCGCGCCGTGGCGGCGCTCATGGCGCTCGACACGGGGCAGCTGCTGGCGATGCACCGGCGCGCGGCGGTTGGTGGTGGTGGGGGAGCGGCGGCGGCGCAAGGCGGGGCGGCGGCCTCCTCGGCCTCGTCGTCGCTCGCCGCCGACGCGCCCACGCTGCTGCGCGTGCTCGCGCACCGCGCCGACCACGCGGCGTCCAAGTACCTCAAGGACGCGGCGCGCCTGCCCAAGGCCCGCGAGGAGACGCTGGGCGAGATGGCGTCGCGCCTCGTGGGGCTCAGCAAGGGGTGAGGAGAAGCGAGGGGCGTATTTTTTCTTCGGCGGCGGCGCCCGCCCCCGCTCGCTCGCTCGTCGGGTTTTTTTTTCGTGTCGTGTTACTCTGCGTTGCTTTGGAGAGATCGGGAAGAGGACAAAAAAGCACATCTTTCACAAGAGGAGAAAGGGGGGGTTACAGAACATCTCACAAAGATAGAACCTCAAAGCAGCGCCGCGCACGCCTGGCTCAGGCACGTGCCCAGCTGCACCAGCGAGACGCCCCCCGGGGGCGCCCCGCCCATTCCGTACCCGCCCTCGCTCGCGCGCGCCACCCAGCAGTCGTTGACGGCCGCCAAGCCCTCCTGCCGGGCGTCAAACCCTGCACTCGTGGCCGCGCGGGCCCCCGGGGCGTTCCCGCCCGTGCCGGAGGACGGGTCGGCCGAGTCCATCAACGGCAAAGCGGATTTGGGGGCGACGACGAGGCCGAACTTCTCGCGCACGGCCGCCAGGGCGCGATCATAGTCGCGCCCCGCCACGAGCGTCCGCGAGAACAGCGAGTCGACCTCGCCCGACTCGACCGCCGCCAGGAGCGTCGAGTCGGCGGCGATGTTGGTCGCCGCGCCAAAGTCGGCCAGGAAGGCCTTGCTCTGGCCGCTCCCGGCCCGGAGCACCGAGGCCTGGGCGCCCGGGGTCGCGGCCGCGGCCGCGGCGCCATAGGCGGCGGCGCCGCTCCCCGCCCTGCCCCCCACCTCTGCGGGGATCGCCACGTACTCGCTCACGAGCAGCACGGGGCGCTCCTCCTCCTGGTCCTGCTCCTGATCCCCAGCACCAGCAACAACCTTGCCACCGCCGCAGTACTGCCCGGCCCAGTCGGCCGCGCCCACCATCACGTCCGCCGGGCGCGCCCCGGGCACCGCGGCCCAGGCGCGCGCCACCGCGCCGTCGACGTCGGCCCACTCGGCCGCGTAGGCGTACACGCCCGCCAGCGACGCCCGCTCCGGGTCGGAGAGGTCGAGCTCCACCGCGTACACGAGGTGCGATGCGCCCGCGTCGCCGAAACCTTGGGGAGAAGTGCCGATGCTGCCGCCCAGGAGGGCGACGGCGCGGCGGCCCGAGGGCGAGACGGCGAGGGCGCGCAGGCCGTGGCCCGCGCGCCGGAGGCCAAACAGGCGCGGCAGCAAGGGCTGGACGGGCAGGGCGCGGTCCGTCTGCGGGTACTGGAGGTTTCCCGGGATCTGCTTGGGCACCCACCGGCGCAGCACCGTGCCGCACGCGCGCAGGTCGGCAAAGTCGCACGAGACGAGCGCGAGCGAGGGGCCGTCCTGCTCGGCCGCCAGGCACAGGCGCCGCTGCTGCCCCTCCTCTTTGTTGCCGTCGCCGCCCGCCGCCTGCGCCCAGCTCCCGAGAGGCTTGACGTCGGCCGTGTCCATGCCGCGCACGTTGTACCCCTCCGGGAAGTAAAAGGGCGAGGCCGGGGGGAAGGACTTGGCGGCGGCGGAGAGGCCGCCGCTCCTGCCACCGCCGCCGCTCGCGGCGTCCTCGCTCGCCTCCAAACCCAGGCACGTCGACGCCCCCTGCTCCTCGCGCTCCTCCCACGCCGCGGGCTCCTCGCTGTGCCCGGGCAGGTTGGGCAGGCCCGTCACGGGCACCAGGTTGGCGTTGGACGCCGACGTCGGGGCGCGCAAAAAGCACGAGGACACGAGCTCGCTCCTGCCCGTCTGGCGGTTTAAGCGCGAGAGCGTGAGGGCCGGCGAAAACTTGGGGGCCGCAAAGGCGACCGACTCGCGGAGGCGCCGGGGCACGCGCGCGGCGCCTCCCGGGAGCCACCCGCAGCGCACGGCCGGGCCGCGGTCGGTGATGCCGAGGAGCAGGACGGAGGAGGAGGGGGAGGAGGCGGCGTCGGCGCCCGTGGTGGCGGCAAACTGCCCCGCGGCGAGGCCAGTGCCCGCCGCGTCGTCCTCCTCCACACCCACCGCCGCCCCCCCCGCCCCCTCGCCCTGCTGCTGGCCGGCGCGCGCGAACGCGTCCCCGGGCAGCACCGCCAGGCCCGAGAAGGCGCTCAGGTAGTCGGCGCACATGCCGTCTGCAGGGCGGGCGGGGTTGGTGGCGCCGCAGGCGGGCCCGAGCAGCGGGGAGACGTCTCCCTCGTCCAGGTACGCGTTGACCGCCTCGAGGCCCGCGGACGCCAGCAAGGGGAAGTGGTAGCGCTGCTTGGTCTGGGACCCGTCGGCCGGGCGGGACGGCAGGTGCTTGAGCGAGAGGTAGTCGCCGGCGTTGGAGGCGGCAGCTGCTGGTGCGAACGGGGCGAGGAGGACGAGCGCGAGCGCCGATCCCGCCGCCATCAGCAGCAGGGGGCGCGCCGACGCCATGCTGCGTTGCTTGCTGCTGTCGGGCCCCCCGCGTTTGCTGCTTCTGTAGGGAGGGGACGGCGATGTCTGTGGTGGGAGTGTGTTTGTGTGTCAATGGGATTGGGGCCGGGGGAGGATCGAGGGAGGCGCGGGCGTGAGAGCGAGCGCGACAGCTGCTGAGGCTGTCTTTCCGTTTCTGCGTGCGTGCGCTCGCGCGGCTGCGAAGCAATGATTGCCAGAGCGCCAGATGTGGCTCGAGGATGGAGACCCAGAGATTGAGCGACTCGGCGCGACTCGCGTTGGGGCGTGTGCGTCCTGACGATCGCGCGCCTTCAAACCGTTTTTTGGGGAAAAGTCGCTCCTCGCCCGCGGGCAAGGCCACACCTCACCTCTCTCTCCGACGGATGGCAGATGGTTTGATGCGTTTGATGCTTTTGATGATGGGCGGCCGCGTGCGCGGCGAGAACAAATGCGCTGAGGGAGACGAGCGTGGTTGGGCGAAAGAGCGTCGCGCGCACCGCGCCCCGTCGGCGCGCTCGCTCTCGGCGGACGAACCGGCTACCGGAGCCGCCCGCCGCCCACCGCCGCCCCAAATTCCCCGCCCCCCTTCCAGAACCCGCCCCTTCTCCACCTTTCCCAGACGCACCCCTTTTAAAAAGACCCCAAAACCAAAACACAACCAAAAACAAAAATGGCTCTCCGCGCCGCCGCCCCCGCCGCCACCCTCCGCGTGGCCGGCCGCCGCCAGGCCCTCGTCGCCACGCGCCGCGCGTCGCGCGCGGCCGTCGTCCGCGTCGACGCCGCCAAGCGCAGCGTGGGGGACCTGAAGAAGGCCGACCTCGAGGGCAAGCGCGTGTTCGTGCGCTGCGACCTCAACGTGCCCCTCGACAAGGAGCTCAACATCACCGACGACACGCGCATCCGCGCCGCCGTGGACACGCTCAAGTACCTGTCCGACAACGGCGCCAAGGTCATCGTCACGTCGCACCTGGTGAGGAGGAGTTTTTTTTCGTCTGCGTTTGCCGTCTCCCGATCTCTCGGCGTCTTTTTTTTCGCTCTCATTCTCTCTCTCTCTTTTCTTTTCGCGCGTCGCTTACCCCCATGGCCTCCCTCCCATCCCCCCTGAATCCACACACAGGGCCGCCCGAAGTCGGGCCCCGAGGACAAGTGAGTTACCTCTTTGAGTTGGAGCGGCGGCGGCCGCGGCCGGAAAAAAAAGTATCTTGGTCGGCAGCGCCGCCGCAAGAACAATCCCGACTCACACGCCCGCCCGCCCGCCCGCCCACCGCCAATCCCGACAGGTTCCGCCTGAAGCCGGTCGCCCCCCGCCTGGCCAAGCTGCTCGGCAAGGACGTGAGTCGCGATTGGCGTTTGCGAGCGAGAGAGCCGAGCGAGCGGCGGCAGCGCCTTCTCCGCCGCCGGCGCTCGCCTCCCCCCCCCTCTGCGAAAACCACCCCTCCCAGAAACGCGGCCCGTTCGCGCGCTTGCGGGGCCGCATTTGCCGCGCCGAGCCCCCGGGAGGGTGTGCTGGACCTCGAACTTGCCGTCCGTCGCGCGTCGGGGATCGGAGGCGGCCGCCTGCGTTGGTGGCCGGGGGGCGCGCGCGTGTGCCAACTTCGAGGGGGGGGTCGCACTTCGATCGACGACAACCACCCTCCATTCTCGCTCTCGCTCTCTCTCACCCGCCTCCCTTCCACCCCCCCTCCTCCCCCTCATTGGCGCCCCGCAGGTCAAGATGGTCACTGACTGCATCGGCGACGAGGTCTCGTCGGCCGTGGCCGCGGCCAAGAATGGCGACGTGAGTGCATTGCTCGCTCTCAATTCTCCCTCCCCCCTCGATTTTGAGGCTGACGCCGCAGAGAGGCTCTTCGCCCCCCCCCGGCTTCTTCCAATCTCGATCGCGCGCGCCCTTCAAACTCCTCTCCCCCGCCGCCCGCCCCCGCCATCCTGCGATCGGGCGCCGCGCGGGACCGCCGCGCCCGACCGCGCCCGTCCATGCGCACCCGGCGGCGAGGCGCGGGCGGATTGGAGCAAAGGGGGGGGGGGGGGCGGTCGCGCCCCTCGTCCGCCCGCCGCCGCCGCTCGCGCCGCCCGCTCCCCTGTTTCGCCCGCCCCGCCCCCGCCAAAACCCACCAAAAAAAACTCACCCAAAAACACGCCATAAACCAAACCCAAACCAAACCAAACACCAAAAACAAACAGGTCCTCCTGCTCGACAACGTCCGCTTCTACAAGGAGGAGGAGAAGAACGACCCCGCCTTCGCCGCCAAGCTGGCCGCCAACGCCGACCTTTACGTCAACGACGCCTTCGGCACGGCGCACCGCGCGCACGCGTCCACCGAGGGCGTGGCCAAGATCCTCAAGCCCGCCGTCGCCGGCTTCGTGAGTCGTAGTTTTTCTTTGGGCGTTTTGCTTGTGTTTTTTTCCCCCACCCTGCCGCCGCCCGACGACGCCGCCGCCGCCCCGACCAACGCCCTCCCCCCTCTCCCTCGCCGCCTCCTCAACAACCAAAAAACAAACCCAAAACCCCACGTCCCCAAAAAAACCCTACAACCACAGCTCCTCCAGAAGGAGCTCGACTACCTCGACGGCGCCGTCGCCGCCCCCAAGCGCCCCTTCGCGGCCATCGTCGGCGGCTCGAAGGTGAGCAGCAAGATTACGGTCATCGAGTCGCTGCTCGGCAAGGTCGACAAGCTCTTCATCTGCGGCGGCATGGTCTTCACGTTCCTCAAGGCCCGCGGCATCTCCGTCGGCGGCTCGCTCGTGGAGGACGACAAGCTCGACCTCGCGCGCGAGCTCGAGGCCAAGGCCAAGGCCAAGGGCGTCAAGCTCATCCTCCCCTGCGACGTCATCGCCGCCGACAAGTTTGCTCCGGACGCCAACACCAAGGTCGTGAGCGCCGACGCCATCCCCGACGGGTGGCTCGGGCTGGACCAGGGCCCGGAGTCGAACAAGCTCTTCGAGAAGGAGCTCAGGTGGGTGTTTTGTCTCTGTCTTTCGAGGGGTCGGGTTGCTTCCCTCGCCCCCGCCCCCCGCTCGCGCGGCCGACTCATCCCCGCCGCCCCCCCCCCCCCCCCCCCCCCCCCCCCCCTCGCCGCAAAAACAACCCCCCCCCCCCACACACACAAACCCACCCCAACAAAACCAAACAGCGACTGCAAGACCGTCATCTGGAACGGCCCCGCCGGCGTCTTCGAGTTCGACAAGTTCTCCGCGGGCACCTTCTCGATCGCCAACGTGCTCGCGAGCCTCACGCCCAAGGGCACCATCACCATCATCGGCGGCGGCGACAGCGTCGCGGCGGTGGAGAAGGCGGGCCTGGCCGACAAGATGTCGCACATCTCCACGGGCGGCGGCGCCTCGCTGGAGCTGCTCGAGGGCAAGGTGCTGCCCGGTGTGGCCGCGCTCAACGACAAGTAAATTTTTGCGCTTGTTTGCCGTTTTTGTTGAGGGTTGGGGCGGGGTTGTTTTTTCCTCTCGCGGCCGGGGCGGGCTTTCGGCCGGGGGCCAGGGGTCTCTCCCTCGCTCTGCCGCCGCTCGACCCGCGAGAGCGGGACTCGCAGCCCCGCCTTCCTTCCTCCTCCCGCTCCTGCATCCGCCAGGAGAGAGAGCGAGCATCGTCCCAATACCTAGAGCCAATCGAAATCGGGCCCCTTTTTAAAAAGAGAAAATCGCGTCTTGCGCAAAAGCAACCACAAAACCCTCTAAAGAGATTTCGTGGCTGTCGGCGGAGCGCGTGGGGGGGGGGCCGGGGCACGAGAGAAGCGCCAGTGGCGCGCCGCGGCGCCCCCTTTTTCGCGGCGCTGTCACTGTCTCCCTCCCCGCACCACACCGATTTCGTTTTGTTCGTTCCCCCCCCCCCCCCCCGTTTTGTTCTTGACACTATAACAAAAACAACCCACCACCCGCTACCTGCGCCGCCGCCCGTGAGCGCAGGCACAACATCGTTGACCGTCCGTCGAGGAGAGAGGAAGAGAGAGCGGGGATCGTTTTCATCTCCCCCCCCTGAGGAGGGCGTTCCCTCGAGCCTCCCCAATCGCCCCAGTTTGAGGTAAGCACGCGCACGGATTGCCCGCGAGCTTCGCGCGGCGGGTACCTTGGCGGTTTTCATTGCGCGCGCTTCGGCGTCCCGGCGATCGCCCTGTCGGAGTTGCGCGGGGCGTGCGGGAGAGCGACGAGAGAAAAAAGGGGAAGGGGAGGGGGAGGGAAAGAGCCTTGCGCCCCCCCCGCTCTACTTCGACAACCCTTCCCCTTCCCCGTCCGCGCGCCCTCCGGCAATCGCCGAGGGCCCGCAATGGCCTGAAAATGCGTGTACTGGGTCAATAGGCCCCTTTTCTGGCGGCTCGGCGCGTTTGCGCGGCCCGACCGGCCCTCTCGGAAGGCGCGCGCGGGCCCCAAAACGGACGAGTCCCGGAAACGAGGCTCTTCCCCTCCCGGCTCTCTCCCCCCGCTCAACGGCCCCCCTCTCTCCCCTTCCCCGCCCGCCAACCCCCTTGACCCACCCGCCGCAGCCCCCCCCGATCGCGGGCTTGCGCGCCCGCATGAGCCAGCCCCGGATGCACGCGGACATGCAGGTGCGATCGCAAGCGGCTCTCGACGCGCGCGTTTCGACAAGGGCGAGGAGGGAGAGAGCCCCAAGCGGCTCCGAGTGGGGGGAGGGCGCCCTCTCTCCCCCATTGCTCAATCTTGCCCGCACGCGCCCGCCCGCCTCGCCGCGCCGCCCACCTGGGGCGGTACTACCCACTCAAAGGGCGCTCGGGGCCCTCGCGCCCCGATTGCCGCGGGTTTCGACGCCCCTTCGAGACCGGAGAGGGGCGGGCGCGAGAGAGCAAGGGAGGACGACAGGGGGGGGGGGGGGGGGGGTCGCCGCCCCCCGGCCCGCCGCCCCCCCCCCCCCCAAAAAAGCTCCTCTCGCTCACCCCCGAAGCCCTCCAAAAAACAACCAAAAAAACCAACACAGGCCACCCTCCGCCAAGCGTCCTCCATGCTGGCGGCCGCGCTGGGCCCCATGGGCGGCGGCGGCGGTGGCGGCGCAGCGGCCGCGGCCGCGGCCGCCGCGCCGCCCGCGCCGCCCTCGTCGGCGCCGCAGCAGGAGCAGCAGCAGCACCCGTTTCAACCCTCGTCCGACGTGCCGTCGTCGGCCGCGACGCCGCTGATCGCGCGCGCCGTCGCTCCTAGCAGCGATGTGTCGACCGAGACGGGCAGCGCGGCCGCGGCGGCAGCGGCCGCCGCGGCGGCAGCGACGGCGTCGGCGGCGGGCCTCGCAACGCCGCTCGCCGCGTTCGCCGCCGCCGGCGGCCTCGTTTCCAGCAGCCACCACCACAACAACCACGCGTCGTCCCCGCCGCCGCCCTTTGTGCGGCGGCCCGGCACGGGCAGGCGCAAGGCCGCGGCGCCATGGCAGTCGCCCTGGCACGCGAGCGTCGCGTCGCCCTACGCGGCGTGCGGCAGCGGCTGCGGCCACGGCTGCGGCCACGCCCACCACCACCACCACGGCGGCGGCGGCGCGGCGGCCCCGCTCGTGCCGTCGTCCGCCCACCACCAGCACCAGCACCAGCACCCGAACGGGCACGCCAACAACATCTCGCCCGTCCCGTCCTCGCGCTTCCTGGCCGGCCACGGCGGCGGCGCGGGCTCGTCCGGCGACGGCGACGACGCGTACGAGACGGCCGCGAGCGGCGCCAGCACGCCCGCGCGCGGCGGCGGCGGCAGCAAGGCCGGCGGCGGCGGCAGCGCCGCCGCCGTCGCGTCGGCGCGGCGGCCGACCGCCAAGGGCGCCGCGCTGCAGGCGGCGGCCGCGGCGGCGCGGCCCCGGCAGACCCCCCACCAGCAGCAGGCGCGCCGGCGCGCGAGGCAGGAGAACCAGGGCCCCTGCAACCACTGCGGCGCGGCGTCCAGCCCGCAATGGCGGAAGGGGCCAAAGGGCAAGCCCGTGCTTTGCAACGCGTGCGGCATCCGCTTCCTGCGCACGCGCTCGCTTGGCAAGCCCGGGGGGGGCGGCGGCGGCAACGGCAGCGGCGTCGGCGTCGGCGGCGTCGGCGGCAGCGCGGGAAGCCTCAGCCAGCAGGCGGCGGCGGCGGCCAAGCGGCAGGGCTCGGGCGGGAGCGGCGGGGCCGCGGCCGCCGCGACGACGGGGACGGCGACGACGACGGCGACGGCGACGCCCGCCGCGTCGACGGGCGCGGCTCCGGCCGCTGGCGCTGCTGCTGCTGCTGCTGCTGTGGGAGGAGCCGGTATTTCCTCGGTCGCGATCGCGGCCACGGCCACGGCCGCGGCGTCGGTGGCCCCGGCCGCGCCGGCCACGCCGCAGCGGCCGCTGGGGGTGGTCGGTGTCGTCGCGGGGGCTGCTGCCGCCACCGCCACCGCCACCGCCACTGCCGCCGCGCCCACGCCCGCCGCCGCGCCGCCGCCCCGGAGGTCGCGCTCGCGCTCGCGCTCGCCCGTCGGGCGGCCTCCTAGCGCGGTGCTCAAGTCGCTCGTCGCGGCGGGCCTGGCCGCACCCCCGGCCGGTGCGGCGGGGCTGTTTGCGGTGACAGCAGTGGCTGCCGACGCCCCGCCGCCGCCGCCGCCGCCGCCGCCGCCGCCGCCACCGCCCGCGGCGGTCGAGGCCGCGGCCGGCGCCAGCGCCTGATGTGTCGAAGAAACGAATAGAGAGACAAGATGCGCCGCGACGCGCGCGCGCTCTCTCTCCCTGCGTCCGCTTCTTCGACTCCCCACACCCTTGACGGCGACGGCGAACCCCTCACCCGCCCCCCCCCCCAAAAAAAAGCTGCCCCCCCCCGCCTGCCCGCCCGCGCACGCGCTCTCTTCTGTGTGTCGCCCTCTGCGACCGCCGCGCGCCGGCGACGGAGCGTGGGAGGCGCGCACCGGCCCTGTGTCGTCATTCCTCTCCCGTATGTTTGTTGCTTCGTCGTTTTTGCACACCCTACACAAGACCGATTTCATCTCCTCGGCGTGGCGGGGTGAAGCCCGGCCGCCCAACGACACAATGACAACCCCCGGCCCCAACCCCCCGCCAAAAAACCCACCCCCGGCGGCGGCACCACACCCCCGACTTGTTCCTCCTTCTTGACCCCCCTTTCGCGCCCTCCTCGCCCCCCTTCCCCCCGCTGCTGGGGACGCCCTAGCTGTCCCCCCTCGCGCGCGCGCACGGGAAAGGAGGACGAGGAGGCGCCTTGACTTTTGACCGACCCCTTGACGACGACGACGACGGCGACCACCAGCACGACGACGCCCCCAAAACACCCCCCCCCCCTCCTTTGCGCCTTCGAAAGGAGTCGCCGCAACAAACCTCCCCGCGCGCGCGTGCTTTTTACTAACGTGGGAGGGGAGAGCAGACACCGCACCTCTCAACTCCCCGAAACGAAACGAACCACTTTTTTTTTGCTCCGACGACGACGCCGCCGCCCAGAAACGACGCCGACCGAAGACGAAACGACGACGAAACGACCCGAAAGAAGAATCTGTCTTAAAGGCTTGTCTCCTCCTCCTGTAACTCTTGTTGTTTTTTTACACGTCAGTGCTCGAGTACATGCTGTATCAGAACCGGGACTGTTGTTGGTACACTTTTGAGTCTCTCGTTTTCTCCTCTCATTCCGCCGCCGCCCGCCCGCCGTCCGCCTCCTCCTCCGCGTCCTCCTCGTCGAAGGCGCCCTGCACCTCGAGCGCCGAGACCAGCAGCGCGTCGACGTCGGCCTCGTCGTGCGCCCCGCCAAGCCCCACGCGCACGCACGCCCCGCGGCAGTCGACCAGCACGCCGCGCGACGCCAGGGACTGCACGCTCGCGCGCGCGGCCTCGGCCGATCGCATGCGGAACACGAGCGTGTGCGACCCCGTCGGCGGGAGAAGCGCCGCGCGCGGGAGCGGGCCCCCGGCGGGCGGCAGGCCGTCGATCAGGCGCCGCTGCAGCTCGAGCACGCGCGCGTGGACGCTGGCGACCGACAGCGGCGAGGAACAGGAGGACGGCGAGGAGGGCGAGGACGAGCAAGCCCCCTCCCTCTCGATGGCGCGGCGCAGGGCGCAGGCGCGGTTGAAGACCAGAAGCGGCAGCACGAACGAGGGCGTGGAACCCGCGAGCTCGGTGCCCTCGCCGTAGCCCTCCCTCTCCCCCTCCCCCGCCGCGCCGCCGCCGCCGCCGCCAGTCGTCGGCCGCACCGTCGCGGCGGAACCAAAGTCGGCGAGCCACCCGGAGTTGGCGGGCTCGAGGCGCGCGGCCAGCGCCGGCGAGAGGGCGGCAAAGGCGGCGTTGGGCCCGCAGCCGGCGTGCTTGAGCAGGCCCGCGACCAAGATGAGGTTTTCGGGGACGACGGGGGAGGAGGAGGAGGAGGGCGAAGCGGAGGAGCGCAGCAGCGGCGGCGCCAGCGGCGGGAGGGGGAGGGCGGAGAAGGCGTGGTAGGCGTCCACGATGACCAGCGGCGCGGCGGGAGAAGCAGCGCCTGCCCCGCCGCCGCTGCGCCAGCGCGCCCAGCCCTCGGCCGAAGCCTCGGCCACTGCGCGCGCCAGCGCCGCCGGGTCACGCACGAGCACGCGCTGCGTTAGAAAGGTGACGGCGCTCGCGTGGACGGCGGCCAGGGGCCTTCCCTGCGCCGCGGCCGACCTCACGGCATCGAGGAGGCGGGCCTCGAAGGATTCGGCGGGCTCCGAGGGGACCGGGGGGAGCACGTCGAGCGAGCTCAAGGGCGAGGAGGAGGAGGAGAGGAGGTTGAGCTGGCGGGCGGTGCTGTAGAACTCGCAGTCGGACGAGACGAGGCGCGGCGGCGGCGGCGGCGGCGGTGGGGGCGGTTTCGCCCCTCCTCCTCCTCCCTGGCCCGCGCTCCCCTGGCGGTCGTGGTCGTGGGAGCGGCGGAGCATCCGGGACGTCAGCACGCGGTAGACGAGCTCGTGCGAGTTGTGCGCAAACTGCACCGACAGCAGGCGGCTGCCGGTCTGCTCGTCGTTGCCGCCGTCGTTGTCGTCGTCGCCGCCTCCCTCCCGGCCGCCGATCAACAAGCGGCGCACGTTGCGCGCGGCCTCGGGGACGACGCTCCCGAGCGCCGCGTCCCAGGCCGGGTTGCCCAGCGCCGCCATGGCCGCCCAGTCCCCGAGTGCCTGCTCGAGCGCGCGGGGGGGCACGATGCCCCAGGCGTGGGAGAGGAAGCTCAGCGGGGCTGCGGCGGCGGCGGCGGAAGAAGAAGAGGAGGAAGAAAAAGGGGCGCCGCCGCCGTTGTTGCTGCCGAGGCCGAGCCCCCCCGCGCCGCGCGGGTGCGGCCGGAGGCCGAGGCCGAGCGTGAGCTCGCGCGCGCGGACGGCCGCGCGCTCGCGAAAGGCCGGGTCGGAGACGCCGGACCACGAGTAGAGGTGCTTGAGCGCGGCGGCCGTGGTGATCGTCGTCGTTGTCGGTGGCGGTGGTGCTGCCGCCCCGTCGCCATCGGCGGCGGCGGCGGCGGCGGCGGGAGGGGCGGAGGGAGGAGGAGGCGCAGGGGCGGGCGGCGCGGCCGCAACCGCGTCCTCCTCCTTGTCCGCCGCCTCTTTCTTCCCTTGGCGCCCCGATTTGGCAAAGGGGCAGCCGTCGCCGCCGCCACCACCGTCCTCGGACGAGGCGCCTCCACCGCCGCCGCCGCCGTGGCCAAACGGGCAGCCGCCGCCAACGCCGCCAGCAGCCCCGCCCCCTCCACCCCCACCACCCCCCTTCCTGTACCCGCCCAGGATGTCGTCCATGATGCGCCCCTTGATGGAGCTGAGCGCCACGTCCATGCGCCTCCCCAGCTCCGACCGGCACGCGTCCAGCTCGGGAAACACCGCGCGCTCGTACGTGCCTTTCAGCGCGCTCACCGCCCGCTTCATCGTGCCGCGGCTGTCGCTGCCGATCACGTGGCTGGCCAGGCGAAAGTGCTTGTAGTAAAAACCCCCTAATAAGGCGGACTCGAGGGCCTCGAGGGCCTGGGCGTAGTTGTAGAAGGCGCGGTGGCGGTCGGGGCGCTCGTAGACTTTGAGGAGGAGCGGCAAGAGGGGCGAGGAGGGCGAGGAGGACGGGTCGGCGTTGACGTCGGCATCGTTGTCGTTGCTCTTGCCGCCGCCACCGTCCTCGCCCTTTGCCGCCGCCGCCGCTTTCCGGTCGTCGTCGGGCCCACCTCCTGCAGGAGGAGGAGGAGGCGCGTCGGACGCGGCGACGGGCGCGCCCGCGCCGCCGTCGTAGTCGTCGGAGCAGGACAGAGAGGAGGCGGAAAAGGAGGAGGAAAATGAGGAGGAGGAGCGCCCCCGCCCCTTCTCCTCCTCGCGCCGCCGCCTCAGCTCTCGCGCCAGGGGCTCGAGCAGCCCCCGCACGGCCGGCCTGAGCGCGCGCACCTGCGCGCTCCCCTCGCCGCTCGTGCCCTCGATCTGCACCTTCAGCTCCAGGTAGTCGCGCAGGTTCATCGTCGTCAGCAGCAGCACGTGGTCCCCCAAGTACTCGAGCACGGCGGCCGCCTGCGCGCACCGCGCCGCCGCCGCGTCCCACCGCGCCCCCCCCGAAACGCCGGGGTCGTCCCCCTCGGCCAGCCTTTTTGCCCCCTCCAGGCGGTTGAGCGCGACTTTGGCCCAGCACTCGGTGCCCAGGTGGACGGCGCGGAAGAAGTAGTCCTCGGCGTTGTCGTAGACGTGGTCGGTGAGGGTCGACTCGACGAGCTCCGGGCGGACGAGGGCGTTGTAGTCGAGGAAGAGGCGGGGGGGCTGGCTGGGGTGGTTGGTGTTGATTTGGTCGGGGCGGCCCCTGCCGCCGCTCTTCCCGCCGCCGCCGCCGCCGCCGCCGCCGCCGCCCATGGGCCCGAGCCCCACGGCCGCGCGCAGGGCGTCCAGCTGCGGCTCGAGCCCCAGCCCGACCGTCCAGCGGTCAAAGGCGGCGAAGGCCGACGAGAGGTTGTGCACGAGCTTGAGCAGCGAGTGGGGCGGGGTCGGGGGCTGTTGCGGGGGCGGGGGCGCTGACGGGGGGGCAGCGGCGGCGGCAGGGGCCGTCGCCGCCGCCGCGTCTGACGTCGCCGCCGCCGTCGCCGCCGCCGCCGCCTCTGCCGCGGCGCGCACGGCCGCCGCCAGGCGCGCGAGCCCGGGCGAGCGCGCGGCGGACGGGGTGGTCGGCGGCGCGTCGGGGAAGGGAAAGGGCTGCGTGAGCGAGCGGCAGCGGCGGCCCCCCTGCGCCGGGCCCGCCGCTGCCGCGTCCCCCGCTGCGCCCGCCGCCGCCGCCTCCTCCTCCTCCTCCTCGAGCTCGCCGTCCACCACGCTCGCCAGAAGGCGGCACTGCGCCACCAGGTCCGCCGCGATCTTCTCCACCCGCGGCCGCTTGGCCACGTACCCGCGGCCGTCGCCCAAAAGAAACTGCGACAGCAGCAGGAAGCCGAGCTCCACGCCGTGCAGCGCGGCGGCAAAGACCGGCTCGAGCTCCGGGTTGGACGTCGTGGGGCTGTTCCACACCTGGGACAGGGTGGGGAGGTGCACGTACTCCTCGTAGAGGAGCTGGACGCGGGCGCGGCCGGTCGGGAGGCGGTGTGGTTGTTGAGGGGCGTCGGGTTTGGGGGCGGGGGCGGGTTTCGGGGCTGAGGCAGCGGGGGGGGCGTCGACGTCGGCGCCGGCCATCGTCGTTTTTTTGTGGTTTTTTGTTTTTTGTTTTTTGGTTTGGGCGGTGCGTGCACAGGGGCGCTGCTTCCGGAGGAGCACGCGAAAGGGATGGGGAGGGGATTTCGACGCAGCCACGTGGAGAGCAAGGGGTTTGGAGGACGGGGCGTTCGGGGGTTTGAGGGCGGAAGAAGACGGATGGCTTTCGAAGCGGAAGGGGTCGTTGTTGCGCGCGCGCGCCCTTTCAAAAGAGTGCGCGTGGATGCGGGAGGCAAGTGTGCCGAGTCGGATTTGGTGATACAAGAGAGGTTAGCAATCGGAAGAGCGCGTCTGAGGCGGGGGGGGCCGCTTCGGGGAAGGAAGGAGGAGCTTCTTCTCCTCCTCCCTGGTGGCGACGACGAAGCGGCGCCGCGGCGTCGCCCACGCCCCGTCAGCCGCCCCATCATCACCTCCCTCCACCCTCCTCCTCCTCCTCCTCCTCATACGCGCCCTCGAGGAGCATCGCCGCGACCGGGTGAAGCCGCTGCTGCTTCTTCGACCCCAGCGTAATGAACAGGCGCAGCAGGTCGCCGCGGCACGAGCGCACGAGCGCCGCGTTGCGCTTGGCGAGCGCCCGCGCCGCGGCGGCGGCCGCCGCCGCCTTCGCCGCTTCCTCCTCGCCCTCCGCCGCCGCCTCCGACGAGCCCCACGCATCGCCCAGCGCCTGCGCGGCGGCGAGCAGGGACGCGCGGTGCGGCAGGACGGCGCGCTCGGCCAGGATGCGGAGGGCCGAGCGCGACGCAGTCGAGGACGACGAGGACGACGAGGAGGACGGCAGCGACGCAAGCGCCGCCTCGACCGCCGCCCGCAGCGCCTCGGCCTCTTTCGGCGGATAGAAGGGCGGCTTGGGCGGCGGGCGGGAGGCCGCCTGTCGCCTCCTCCCGGCGGTAGCGGCCAGGGCCTCGGCCTCGGCCCCGCTCAGCACGATCTCCCCCTCCTCCTCCTCCTCCTCTTCGTCGGCGTCTGCTGCTGCTGCTGCTGCTGCTGCTCCCGCTCTTTCCCCTGCCTCCTCCTCCTGCTCCTTTGCCCCGTCCGTTTTCATCGCCTCCACCTCAACCCCGCCAGCACCTCCGCCCTTACCAAACGCATCGAACCACCGGGCCGCCGCCTCAGAGGCCGCGCGGCGCACGGACGCGTCCGCGTCGTCCCGCGCGAGCGCCGAGCACAGGGCAGGAGCCGCGGCCGCGGCGACGGCGGCGTCGGCGGCGCCGAGCGCCCCGAGGGCGCGCGCGGCGGCGCGGCGGACGTCCGGGTGCTCGTCCTCGCACGCGAGCAGGAGGGAGCCCGCGGCCTGGTCGAGGAGGAGGCTGCTGCTGCAAGGAGCAGAAGCGGAAGAGGGAGCAGCGCCGGAGAGGAGGCCGGCGGCGGCGACGAGGCGGCGCGGCAGCGTGGCGCGCTTGTTCAGCGCGGCCAGGCGCACGGGCAAAGGGGCCAGCAGGGCCCAGGCGGGGGCGGCGCGCTCGAGGGCGCCGAGGGCGGCGGCGCGCACGGCGGGCCAGTCGTCCGAGACGGCCGCGGCGCACAGGTGCAGGAAGAGGAGGGTGGCGGTGGTGGTGTCGGCGTCGGCGTCGGCGTCGGCGGGCGTTGTCGGTGCTGCTACCGCAGGAGCCGAGTACTCGGCCTGGGCGCGCGCGGACAGGTACTGCAGCGTGAGCAGGCGCACCTGGGGCTGCGGGTGCGCGAGCGCGGCGAGGTGCGCCGGGGACGGCGCGGACACCATTTCCCCGTTCAGGCGTGGCGGTGTGTTGTGTCGTCGTCTCGGCGCGCGCGCGCCCGCGCGACAGACCCCGCACAATCGCGCGCGCGCGCACTAGGTGAGGGATTCGCGCTCGGATTCGTCTTTTTGTGGTGTTTGTTGCGAATGGATCCGCCGCTTTTTGCGATTTGGGGAGTGTCTCGAGGGAGAACGAGTGGGAAGGAGGAGTGGGGGAAGAGGGGCGAGAGGGCGACCTTCTCCACGGGGACTCTCGCTCTCTCTCGCTCTCTCTCTCGTTCACACACAAACACGCGACCACACGACCGACCACCTCACAGAGATATTACTACCCCCGCGTGCGACTCGTGAACCCAGTGCGCAAACGTCCGCATGCAGGAGAGAAGAGCGCGCGCAGAGAGAAAGAGCGTGGCCTGTGCTGAACCAACTCCCGCCCCCCAACCACCCTCTCTCTTCTTCGCACACGCCCGCGCCCAGCCCTGAGCAGCAGCAGCAGCAGCAGCAGCAGCAGCAATGCTACGCAGCAGCGCCGTGCGCCTGCTGCTGGCCAGCCGCGCCTGGACGACGGCGGCCGCGCAGCAGCAGCAGCAGCAGGCGTCTTGTCGCAGCGGCGCCGCCGCCGCCGCCGCCGCGCTCGCCGCCTCCCCGCGCCCCTTCTCGTCGTCGTCGCCTCCCGCCGCCGCCGACGACAAACAAAAGGGCCACACCCGCCCCTTCACCGCCTACGACGTCGGGTCCTCCACCAACATCAAGTGGCACGAGGGCGGGGTGCCCCTCAACAAAAAGGAGCGCCTGTTGGGGCAAAAGGGAACGGTCCTCTGGTTCACCGGCCTCAGCGGCAGCGGCAAGTCGACCGTCGCCTGCACGCTCGAGCACGCCTTGGCCGCCCGCGGACATGCCACGGCCCTGCTGGACGGCGACAACGTGCGCCACGGCCTCAACAAGAACCTGGGCTTCACGGCCGCGGACCGCGAGGAGAACATCCGGCGCATCGGCGAGGTCGGAAAACTGTTTGCGGACGCGGGGCTGCTCGCCCTCGTCTCGTTCATCTCCCCCTACCGCGCCGACCGCGGCAAGGCCCGCGCCTTGCTTCCCGCGGGCAAGTTCGTCGAGGTCTACATGCGCGTGCCCGTCGAGGTGTGCGAGACGCGCGATCCCAAGGGCCTGTACAAGAAGGCGCGGGCGGGGCTGATCAAGGGGTTCACGGGCATCGACGACCCGTACGAGGAGCCTGACGGGGCGGAGATCGTTTTGGACGCCGTCGACGCGACCACGGGGAAGATGGTCTCGCCGCAGGAGCAGGCGGTCGCGATCCTGGCGTACTTGGAGAAAAATGGGCATTTGGAGGCGCCTGCGGCGGAGGAAGCGGAGGGGGCGGAGGCGGCGAGGTGATGACGAAGAAGAAGAAGAACGAGGGACAGCAGAGAGAGATCGCGCGCGGCGATCGTCGTGCTTTTTGTTTGTTCTTCGGAGGAGAGAGCGCGTTTTGTTTCGTCTTTGTTTTCAAGGAGGGAAAAATGAAATGCGGAGAGGAGAAGAAGAGGCTGTCTAGAGAGGTAGATAGAGTAGAGTAAGGAAGGTGTTTTGGACCTTCCTTCTATCGTTGGTTGGTTCGTTTGGCTTGGTTTGTGGGGGGGCGGGAGACGGGCAAGCGGAGCGCCGCCGACGCGGCCGCCGCCGATCACACACCCTTTCCTAATGCCCGCCCTCCCGCCCAAAGTCCAGGCTGATCTTCACGGCCTCGTTCATGGGCGGGTTGCGCGAGAAGGCCGTGCCGCCCACCCAGTAGGGCGGCACCAGGGGGTCCGGGTGCCGCCACTCCTTGAGCAGCGCCTCGCCGCGGTCGAGCAGGCGGTCGGCCGCGTCGCGCGTCTCCTGTTTTGTTTATGTGTATGGTTTTTGGTTTGTCGGTTTTGGTTTTTGGTTGATTGGGGGCGTAAGGGCGACGACGACGAAGAGGAGAGGGTTGGGTGCCTCTCCCTCTCTCGTGCGGGCCGTGCTGCGGGCGGCCGGCGCGTCGGCGCGCCGGCGCCGCGCGCGCCGGAAACCACAGCCGACTTACCGTCACGCGGTTGGCCTCGAACTCGCCGCGCACGGCGCGCGCGCGGCCGTACCACTGCCGGCGGTCGCCCGACCAGTCGAGGGCGGTCTTGAGCGCCCGCCGGTACAGCAGCATGACGCGCGCGCGGTGCGCGGCCGCGTACGACATTTTTCTGCGCGGGTTGTTCCTCCCTCTCTTTCTCTGCGCGCGCGTCGCTCCTTGGGTGTGTCGCCCCGCTCGGATCGAGGAGCGGGTGGGTGTGATCTGGGCGGGGCTGTTGTTGTTGTTGTTGTCGTTGTTGTTGTGGGGATGTGCTCTGTGTGATCGTTCGTCGAGCGCGACGAGGGGAGAAGAAGGGAGCAGGAGGGAGGGGGAGAGAGCGAGGGGAAGGCAGAAGGCGAGCCAGCAAAAATCGCAGAAGAAGAACGCCCACGCGCCCGCCTCTCGACCAATCAATCACACCACCACCCCGTCCATCACGCCAACCTCAACCCTCACGCCAACCTCAACCATCTATTTGCCTGACGCCCCCAAACACGCACAGCAAGCTGATGGCGTCGGCGGCGGCGGCGGCGGCGTCGGCGGCGAGGAGCGAGTCTGGAGCAGCTGCGGGCGCGCGCCACACCAAGTCGCCCGCGTCGCGCGGGAAGAAGCCCGGTGCGTGTGCCTGTATGTGCCGACTGTTTGGCTGAAACTCGCTGGGCACGGCGCCTCACGCACACGCGCAACCCCCCCTCTTTGCACAAGACCCCCCTCCTCCTGACAGCTCCTCCCCCCCCCTTCAAAAAAACACAGCGCTAACGGACGAGCAGCGCGCCGAGCTGAGGGACGCGTTCGACCTGTTCGACACCGACCGCACCGGCCGCATCGACGCCAAGGAGCTGAAGGTGAGTGGAAAAAGAACACGCGTCGAAGAGGCGACCCCCGCCGACGGCCGCGCCCCTCGAGCGCGCCGCTCGCTCGCCTCGCCTCGCCCGACCGACGCGCCCACGCCAAACACCCCCCCGCCCCGGCCCCCCCCCCCGAAAAACACGCCCCCCAGGTCGCCATGCGCGCTCTCGGCTTCGAGCCCAAGAAGGAGGAGGTCCGCAAGATGATCGCCGACGTGGACGGAAGGTGAGAGAGAGGGGGAGGGGTCAAACAGGATGGAAATGTGCCGCCCCCCCCGTGCCGGCGCCCAGACCCTTTGTTGACGACCCGCCTCCCTCGCTCTCTCCACCCCCCTCACAACCAAACGCAACCCCAACAAAACCACAACAAAAACAAAACAGCGGCACCATCGACTTCGAGGCCTTCTCCGAGGCCATGGCCGCCAAGCTGCGCGACCGCGACCCCGACGAGGAGATCGCCAAGGCGTTTGCCCTCTTTGACGAGTCGGGAAGGGGGAAGATCGGCGTGCGCGACCTGCGGCGCGTGGCGCGCGAGCTCGGGGAGGCGCTCGCGGACGAGGAGCTGCAGGAGATGGTGGACGAGGCCGACCGCGACGGGGACGGCGAGGTCGACCTCGAGGAGTTTAGGCGGATCATGAAGAAGACGGCACTGTTTTGAGGTTGGCATTTGATCTGAAGAGAGAGAGAGAGAGAGAGACGACGACGAGGGCGCGGGCTCTTGTCGCCGTCAGCGGCGTCGGCGGCGTCGTTGTTGTTGTCGATGAGAGGAGGGAGAAACACGCACGCACACCCAAAAATAGTCTTCGAGCTGCGAGAAAGCACGAGACCAAGAATAAGGGCGAGACAGTTTACGCAGCTAGTTGCAATACAGTGATCCCTTACACAGACAGCAGCACACACCCCGCCGCGCGCCCTGCCCTGCTCTGCTCACCGCCTCAGCTCAAACCGGTCGACCACCTCCCCCGCCCCCCCATTTTCCCGCGGGCTCACGAGCTCGACGGCCAGCCTCTCCCTCGAGACGTCCAGCCGCAGGTACCCCCAGTCGTACCTCAGCCGCCGCCAGACGGGCGAGGGAGGAAACGACGGGTTGAGCGAGATGGGCGCGCCGCCGTTGCCAGCGACCAAGTGAACGGTGCCCCGGCCCTTGCCCCCCGCCTCCTCCTCCTCGCCTTCGCTCCCGCCGCCTCCTCCTCCCGGCGCGCACGTCGGCCCGAGCCCCTCGTCCCCCGCCCCTCCCGATCCTCCAGAAGAAGACGACGGCACCACGGCGCACGTCCGCCCGTACGAGTGGTGGTGGCCGCTGATTGTCAGGTCGACGCCGTAGCGGGACAGCAGAGGGTCGAGCGCGGCCCTCAGGGCGCGAGAGACGGCGCCGTCGCTGTCGGCGAACGAATCCCAAGACGAGCAAACGTGCATGGGGCGGTGGCCGATAAGGATCAACCAAGGGCGCTGCTTCGCGTCCTTGCCGTCACCCCCGCTCCCGCGGGCGCCCGCAAACGCGCGCTCGAGGAAGGCGTGCTGCTCGCTTCCCGGCATAAAGTCGTGCTCGGTGCTGAAGACGACGAAGCGCGCGCTGGGGCCGTGGTCGAACGCATACCAAGGGCGGCGCTCGTCGGTTGGGGGGGCGGCGGCGGCGGAAGAAGAAGAGGAAGCGGAAGAGAGCACCGCGCCGTTGGTGGGCATGGCAAAGCGCCGGGCGTACGCCACGCCGCACTCCCCGCCGGAATCGAAGACGTCGCGCGCGGGCTTTTGCCCGCGCGCGTCGCGCCAGCGCGCCGCGTCCGTCCCTCCCTCGGGCCGCGGGGGCCTCGCGCGCGCCCCGGCCTCGCCCGTCTCGGCGGCAAAGCGGTCGCCTCCGCTCCCCAAAGACGACGGCCAGTCGACCTCGTGGTTGCCGGCGGCCACCATGTAGGGCACACGCGACGCCACGGGCTCGACGAGGTCGTGGAACGCGGCCCACAGGGCGGCGTAGCCGCGCGCGTAGCTGATGTCGCCCGCGTGGATGACGAGGCTTGGAAGGACCGGGGGGGCGCCGCCGCTTTTGGCGGCGGCGCCGGCCGCGCTTGTTGCGCCGACCTCGCGCGCCAGCGCGCGCGCGGTCCGCACCGAGGCCGCGCGCGTGTAGTCGGGCGTCTGCGACCACCCGTCGGGCTCGGCCTGGCCCATGTCGGCGGTGACGAGCACGCGCACGCGCTCGTCCGACGACGAGGACGAGGACGACGACGGCGGGGCGACAAACGACGCCTCGGGCGAGCGAACCTCCTCCTCTGGCGGCGGCGGCGGCGGCGTGTTGCTGTTGCTGCCCCTCGGCTCCTCGCCGCCGCCGTCCCCCACGACGTACCAGTACCTCCTCCCCGGCACCAATCCCGTCATGACGGCCGTGTGGAAGTAGCCCGGGGGGGCGTACCCAAGCCCCCGCGCGTCGCCGCCGCACATCTCGTCGCGCGCGATGGTTAGCGGGGGGGCGGCGGCGGGGGCAAAGCGCCTGAAGGAGGAGCGCAGGCGGGTGTTGCCGCTGCCGCCGCCTTCTTTTTGGGGGGGCTCGTCGGTCCACCACACGCCCGGGGAGCCCCCCGCGAGGCGCGTGGTCCAGCGCACGGCCAGCGCGACGGTGGTGCCGTTGCCGGCTTGTTGCCCGCCGGCGGCGGCGGCGAGCGAGAGGCGGCGGTGGAGCGGCGCGCGCGGGTGCGCCGCGTTGCGCAGCATGACGACCGACTCGCCCTCCGCGAGCCTCGGGCTCTGGGTCCCCCCGCGGAAGAGCGCGACGGCCACGTAGGGCGACAGGTAGTTGGCCAGACGCAGCTCGAGCGAGCCGTTGCTGCTCGCGGGGCGGGGGGCTTCTGTCTCGCCGCCGCTATCGCCTCCGCCGAGGAGCGAAAACTTGGCGGGCGCCGCCGACGACAACGGGCCCCGCTCCTCCTGCAGAAGCAGCACGGCGACCAAGTCGTCCGGGCGCGGGTCGGGGAGGCCCGACCACGAGACGCGCAGGCCCTGCGCCGCGCGCGTCGAGGGGGAGGCGTGGATCGCGGTGGCGTTGACGGCGAGGCGCAGGGAGGCGGCGGCGGTGGGGCCGCCGCTGCTGCCGCTGCCGACCGTCCCCTTCTCTTCCGGCCGCCGGCCCGCGCCCCGGCGGACGGCCGCCTCCAGGGAGGCCGCGGCCAGGTCGAAGCGCACGGCCTCGAGCGGGTTCTCGTGCTGCCGGTGGGCGGCGGGGGCGCGGGCGGCGTGTGGCGGCGATGTCGCGCTCGTCGTCGTCGCCGCCCCAAACCCGCGGTTCTCGAGGAGGCGGTGCTGAAGGGCCTGGGCGGGTCCGACGGCCAGCGCCACGTCCGACGCGGACACAGCGCAGAGGAGCAGCAGGAGGGCGGCGGCGAGCGCGCCCGCGGAAGCCATTGGGAGAGGGAGGGAGGAAGAGGGCTCTCCCTTCAAAACGGAATCGTGGTGGGGAGAGAGAGAGGGACTGGGAGACAGAGGGCCTCCCAATTGGTGTGTGGCCCCAATTGATCAAAAGGACGCGTGAACTATAAGAGGTTGGGCAGAGCTAGAGTGTGAAGGGAGATCGCGGAGGATCGAAAGAGAAGAAGAAGAGCTGCCGAAGCGCGAGGCGCGGGGCGCGGGGGGGGGGGGCGACTCGGCGGCAGCGGCCGCGCATCCCGACCCCCCTACGCCACCTCGGACCGGCACGTCGCCGCGCCCCCGGCCTCGGCGCGGCGCACGCACGTGCAGCGGTCTGCGCGGAACCCCAGGGGGCCGCAGCACTCGCGCGCAAAGGCCGAGCCGCCGACGGCCCCGTTGGCGCCGCTCGTGGTCGCCAGCGCGCCGCCCCCCTCGGCACCGCCAGACACGCGGGCGCCCCACCAACTCACATCAGCTCCCGCCTCGGGCTCAAACTTGCCCGCCGGGTCGAGCTCGGCCGTGGCGCACCCAAACTCACACCACGACCGCCCGTACTCGGCGGCGCCGTCGAAGCACGAGGGCGGGAGCTGCCGCTGCTCTTCCTGCCGCCGCCGCTCGGCTGCGGCCGTCGCCGACGCCTCGTCGTCCTCCCACTCGGCGCCGAGCGACGCGTAGAGCGGCCACCCGGCTTTGGCCCAGTGCAGCCGGCCGCGGCACTCGGGACCGCGCAGCACGCGCATCACGGCGTCGAAGCCCGGGTTGCGCATAAGGGGGCTCGAAACGTCCCCCGCGCGACTCTCCTCGGGCGTCTTGCCCTTGGCCGCCGCCTTCCTCGCCTCGCCGGCCGCGCGCTCTCTCTCCTCGCTCGTGCGTCCTTGGCCCCCACCTAAAGCGTACGACACGTGGTCCTCCAAATTGATGTAGACGACGGGCCCGACGCCGTTGGAGGGGGAGAGGAAGGAACGCTCGCCGGCGACAAAGCGCACGAGGGCGGGGGCGCGGAACGCGAGCCACGCCTGCGGCCCTTGGGGCGAATAGAGCGTGTCGAGAAGAAGCGGGAGGCACGTGCCTTTTGCGAGCTGCTTCAACGGCAGCGCCACCTCGTACTGATCATAGGCGTTGACGCTGATGTGCAACGCAGACTCGATCTCGCTGCAAGAGGCGTAGGCGGCGCGCGCGGGCAGCGTGGCATTGAACGCATTGGCCGTGAGGATCATCGCCTCGTAGCCTCTCGACCACAATTTTGGGGCGCGCTCGATGGCCGGCATGGGCCCCGCCGGGTTGAGGGAGGAGCGGGCGGAGAGAGCGGCGCTTTTGGGGGTGTTTTTGGTGGTTCCGCTGCCGCCAGCGGCGGCGTCGGCCTTGGCCACGGCCGCGAACGAGGGGGGTTGACGCTGGGGCTGGGGCGGGCCCGACAGCTCGCGCACGTCGGGCGGGCCTGCCGTCTCGTTGTTGGCCAATCCCGCCTCGCGCCGCGCGTCTTCCCACTCGGCGGGGGTCATACCGCCCTCGCGCACAAACCGCAGGACGGCCAGCATGTTGGAGGGAATGAACCAAAATGCCTGCACCTCGTCGTAGCCCCGCACGCTGCGCCACGCGCGCTCGTTGCGCGCGTTGGGGTCGCCGTCGTCGTCCTCGAGCGTCCGCTCGGCCTGGACCTCGGCCACCGCCTCCGCGTACCTCTCGGCCAGCTTCTGGACCTCCTCCAGAAAGAAGGCCTCGGGCTTGTGGGTCGCCGACGTGCGCACGCGCCGCTCATTTGGCGCCACGTCCATCGTGACCTCGGTGATGGCGCCGAGGCGGCCCGTGCTGACGGAGAGGGCGCGCCACAGGAACTCGTCGCGCTTTTGCTCAAACGTGGCGGTGCGGGGGTCGGGCCAGCGGGCGGTTTTTGTGGTGTTCGTCTGGTCGCCGCCGCCGCCAGGCCTGCGCGCGGCCAGCACGGTCCCGTTGGCCAGGACCACGCGCGCCGCGCGCAGCTGCGACGACAGGCTGCCGAACCGCAGGGACGAGCCGTGCGATCCCGAGGCGACGGCGCCGCCCATGGTCTGGTCGATAAACCAAGAAAAGGCCTCGAGCGTCAGGCCGTCGGGGGCGTTGAGGCGGCGGCGCGGCCTGCGCTGGCTCTTTGGTTCGGGTGGAGGGCGGGCGAGGGCGCGCTGGATTTTGGCCTTGGCGCCGACGTGGTGGTTGCCCGCAGCGGCGGTGGTGTCGTCGTCGCCGCCGCCACCGTAGGCCTCCTCCTCCTCCTCCTCCTCCTCCTCGATCTCGTCCCAGTGGTCGAGCGCGCGCAGCAGTGCGCGCTGGGACAGGCCCGCGGGGCAGGTTACGGTCATCTTGGCGCGGTCGACGCGCACGTACTCTCGCGTCGCCTTGGCGTCGCCCGAAGACACGGCCGCGACGCCGCGCTGCTCGGTGAGCGGGAGGATGAGGGGCGGCGGCTGGGTTGTTGCTCCGTCGTTATCGTTGTTGTTGTTGTGCTTGGGGACGGGACACCAGCCCTCGCGCCACCACGAGTGGCCGAGACCGACGGCGCGGACGGCGGGCGCGGCGCGCACGGCCGCCGCGATCGATGGCTCGTCGAGCCCGCCGTCCTTGCCTCCGCCCGCGCCCGCGAGCAAGGGGGCGGGCGCGTTTTCGCACACAAAATACGACTGAAAGTTTGCCGCGGCGTAGGGGAGGCCGCAGAAGGCGTGCGCGACGCCACCGGAGACGCGGTCGTTGGGGCAGGTGCGGGAGGAGGGGGAGGAAGAGGCGGTGGCGGCGGGGGCGAGGGCGGCGAGGGCGAGGGCGGCGAGGGCGGCAACGAGGCGGCGGAGGAGGCGCACCATGGTTGTTGGTTGGGTGGTTGGTTGGTTGCGCGCTTGCGGCGGTTCTTCAGGGTCGCGCGCGCACGTGATCAGAGTGCGCTGGTCGTGTCGTGCGAGATTGAGCGGGGGGGAGCAGGAGGAAGGAGAGAGAATGGGGAAGGTTCAAACGAGTGGCTTCGTGTTGACCTCGCCTCCCCCGCTTCCTCGTCCCCGCCTCGTCCCAAAAAAGGCGGCGCAAACTCAGCCCAAATTGCCCCGAAAACCGGAAATCACCCAGCAAACGCAAAAATCTCCCTCTCTCTCTCTCTCTCTCTCCTTCAGCAGCCAACAAGCAAGCAAGAAACCATGGCCGGCAAAGGTGAGCGACGTAGTGGCTCTCCGTTTCTGTGAGCGCGCGCTGTTGCGATTCGGTGCCGACACCGCCGCCGCCCTGTCTTTCCCTCGCACATTCGCTTGCGCACGCGCATCTCCCTCTCCCACAACAAACCCAAACCAACAACAGCCGTCGTCATCTTTGGCGCCACGGGCAGCGTCGGCAGCGCCCTCGTCGACATCCTGAGCAACCCCGAGCGCGCCCGCCAGTTTGGCTTTGGCGACGCCACCGCCGCCGGCGAGCCCCTCGTCGTCGTCGCCGCGGCACCGGATGTGGTGAAGTCGCTTGGATCCAAGTACGGCGAGGGCTCGGGCGTGCTGCTGGTCGACTGCGACGGCATGGACTACAGCCACGTGGAGCTTGCCCTGGAAAAGGCCTTCGAGGGTGGGCGCACCGTGGTCGGCGTCGCCAACTGCGTCGGCGGGTTCATCTACCGCCCCCTGCAGGAGATGGGCGGCGACGAGGTCGCCGCGGCGGTCGGGCGCGAGGTGCAGATCGCGGCCAACATCCTCAAGAGCGCGTCGCACCGCCTGAGCGAGCAGGCGGCCAAGGCGGGGGGCGGGTCCTCCGGCGGCGGCGGCGGCGGAGGCGCGGCCGCGGGCAACGGTGGCGGCGGCGGCGCGGCCGCGGCCGCGGCCGCGGGCAACGGCCGAGGCGGCGCCGCCACGGCCCCGGCCTTCTCCTCGTCGATCGTCTACCGCGGCGCCCCATCAGTCGGCATGAAGCACCACGAGGCGTTCTTGGCCGCCAAGGGCGCCGGAGCGGCAATGTACCTGTCCGGCGCCGCAACCCTCGCCCAGGCCGGCGTGCGCGTCAACGTCGTCGCCGCGGGGCTCGTCGAGGGCTCGCCCGCGTCGGGCGAGCACGGCGCCCCCGGCTCGCCCACGGCCGCCAAGAGCGCGCAGATGTACCCCCCGCACCGCCTGACCAAGGCTGAGGACGTCGCGGCCGCGATGGCCGTCGCGCTATCTCCCGCGCTGCTGCCGTTCACGACGGGCGCGGTGATCCCCTGCGACGGCGGCCTCTCGCGCCTGCAGGCGTACGAGGCGCCCACGACGCACGTGTGAGGGAGGCCCGTCGCGCGGGGTGGCGGCCGGCCATTTGCTTCTTCTTTCGAGTTGCGCGCGCGCTCACGGGTTTTGTTTTTTGAGGAATAGAGGCGCATAGAAAGGAGAGACACGCACACGCACACACAGACGCACGCGCGCATTTTCCGAGTTGCACCCATAGAAAGAGAGAGAGGGAGAGAGCGCACCCATGCCGCTGCGAGAGAGAGAGCGGCGGCGGCGGGCGGGGGCGGGGGCGGGCGGGCGGCGGTGCTCCCTCCTCTCCCCCCTCTCTCGCTCGCTCGCTTCAAACGCGCACACACAAACACCCATCACACATTTGCAAAATCAGAGCATGCGCACAAAGATCCACTCGCGTCCGAAAAATAAATAGAAAGGCGCGTTTTTTCTGCTGCGGATCGGCGCCGCGCTCGACCGCGTCGAGCGGCGAGCGGTGAGCGGTGGGAGAAAAGGCGCGCGTGCGCTCCCCCTCTCTGCCCCAAACACGAAACGCCAAGCCGACAAAAACCAACCGACGCCAGCACCACCACCAAGCCCCCCCTCCCCTCGACAACAAGCAACCATGTCCGGCAAATGTGCGCGTGAAGTTTGAAGAGGAAAACGCGAATAAAAGAGGGCGCTGTCGTCGCTGTCGTTGCCGCCGCCCCCAACCCTCCCTTGGCCCCGCTCCTCACGCCCTCCCCCCCACCCGCCACCCCCCCCAATCTCCTCCACCCCCAAAACAACAACATCCCCCCCAAAACGCAGCGATCGTCATCTTTGGCGCGACCGGCGCCGTCGGCGGCGCCCTCGTCGACCTGCTCGTCACGCGCCCCCAGGCATTCGCCATGCCCTATCCGCTTCGCATCGTCGCCGCCGCTCCCGACGCCGTCGCCGCGCTGTCGGCCAAGTACCCCTCGGCGCCCTCGACGGGCAACGGCGGCGGCGGCGGCGACAAGCCCCCCGCCGAGGCCTCCTTGGGCGGCGGCGCCGGCGGCGCCGCCGCAAGCCCCAAGCCCCCCGCAAGCGACGTCGAGCTCGTGCCGATCGATGTCGACGCCAACGACCCCGCCGCCGTGCGCCGCGCCCTGGACGCCGGGCAGGACCGCGGGCACTCCCTGTTGGCCGTGGCTGTCTGCTCGGCGATTGGCGGCTACCACCTCGAGCCGCTCAGCGAGATGGCCTCCGGGGAGACGGTCGCGCAGGCCGTGTCGCGCGAGGTGCTCCCGGCCGCCAACGTCCTCAAGGCCGCGGCGCACGCTCTGGCGGGCGGGCAGCACCCGGACCCGCCTGCCGCGGCCGGTGGCCACTTCTTCCGCGCCTCGATCGTGGCGATCTCGGGCGCCGTGGTGGCGCACGGAATGAAGCACAACGAGATCTTCGCCGCGCGCAAGGGGGCGGTCGAGGCGATGTACATTGCGGCGGCGGCGACGCTCGCCCAGTCGCGCGTCAAAGTCAACGTCGTGTCCCCGGGGCTGATCCGCTCGCCGGCCTCGGCGGGCGTCTCGATGGCCGAGCCCGCCGCGACCAAGTCGGCGCAGCTCTACCCGCCGCACCGCCTGGCCGAGCCCGAGGAGGTGGCGGCGGCCGTGGCCGTGGCGCTGTCCCCGGCGCTGCTGCCCTTCACGACGGGCGCGGTGATCCCCTGCGACGGCGGGATCTCGCGCATCCAGACGTACGAGGCGCCGACGGTGCACGTGTGATGGGGTTTGTGATGGGGTTCCTTTTTGGAGTTGAGCGAGCGCGCGCACGCAGAGGCACGAGGGCGGGGCGGCGGGCCGTTTTTCTTTTTTTGGAGTTGAGGGATAGAGACGCATAAAGCGCAGAGAGACGCACACACACGGCAGAGGCGCACCGTATAGAGACGCGCACACCCACACCCGAGCACTCCCGAGTTGCACCTAGCGCACCAAAAACACCAGCAACAAAACAAGAGCGTCGTCGCTGCGTTCGTTCCGTTGGGCGTCGGCGCGGAGAAGAGCGGGGCGCGTGCGCCACCGCATGCTCCGCCAAATCACAAGCTCGATCGATCTCGCTCCACCTCCACCACCACCACAGCAACACCACCATCACCATCAACCTGCACATGCACGCGGCCCTCCGGCGCTGCTGCGCGACGGGCGTCTCGTCGAAACCGCCCTCCTCTCTCTGCCTCCTCCCTCTCTCTCCTCCTCTCCTCCAAACGTCGTCGTCGTCCTTCCGCAAGCAGCGCGCAAACATGGCGACTACGGCCGCAACGTCGACCTCCATCGCGAGCGCCCCAAAGCACATGCCGAGCGATCCGTACCCGCACGGCCTAAAGTCGCTGGGCGGCGCGACGCTCGAACAGGTGCTCAGCTCGCGCCTGGGCGGCTCGCTCGCCGTCGGGCCCCTGCCGGCCTCAGGCTCGGCCTTTATCAAGCCGGCGTCGGTGTCGTATGGTCTCGACGGCAAAACCAGGCGGTGGGACGTGATCGAGGCCCACCCGTCCGTCGGCGTCATCCTCTATCACGATGACCTCGACGCGTTTGTGGTCGTGCGGCAGTTTCGGCCGGCCGTCTACGCGTCGCTGCTTGCGGCCGCGGACGCCTCCTCACCTCCTCCCCTCCACGCGGCGTTCACGGTCGAGCTCTGCGCCGGACTTTGCGACAAGGACGGAAAGCCGCCCCAGGAGATCGCCGCCGAGGAGGTGCTCGAGGAGTGCGGCTTTGTCGTCCAACCCTCGGCCATCCAGCCGGTGACGAGCGCCGTTTCTTCCGCTGGGACCGCGGGCGCCGCGCACCACCTCTTCTTCGCGCGCGTGTCAGAGTCGATGCGCGCCGTTTCGCACGAAGGGGGCCACGGCAACGGCGGGGGCTTGGCCGACACGGGCGAGGCGATCGAGGTGCTCGCGCTGCCGTTTGAGCGCGTCGACGCGCTCGTGCTGGACGGCGCGCGGCTGTCCATGTCCCCGGGGCTGCAGTTTGGCCTGACGTGGGCGGCGCGGGAGCTGGAGCGGGGGAGGCTGGGGGGTAGGGGGAGGGGGGCAGGAGGCGGCGAGAAGGAGGACGGCGACGGCCTGCTGACGGCCGAGCTGCGCCTCAAGCCGGTGCTGCCGGCGTGAAGACGACGAGGACGAGGACGACGACGAAGAAGGAATAAGAAGAACGACGGGTGTAAATACAGACATCGTCCCCGTCGGCGCACGTGCTGCGCGAGGGAGGCGGCGGAGGACGAGGACGAGGACGACGGTGGCGCCGAGGGACCCCCTCGACCGGCGGCGGTGTCTCGCTCGCCCTCGCTCGCGCCCCCTCGCGCCCTCCCTCGCCGACGCCCGAAGAGCGCCGCCGACTCCCCAACCCCCTTTTCCAAATCGTCGCGAGATCCGGCCTCTCCGGCTGTCGCCGTCCGCTTGGGTCGTCGCAGAGGGTGCGCGAGACTCGTACTACCCCCGACCCGGCGTCTTTCCGGACGCCATTGCGCGCCCTGCCCCTGGAGAGCGAAGGCGGGGAGCGGGGCGGACAGAGGCACCCGGATTTGCTCCTCCCCTCCTCCTTCTCAAGACGCCCTCGCTCTCTCTCCGTTCAACGTCCTCCCCACCCTCACACACACAAACGTCGACCCCTTTTTTTTCAGAGACAAACACACGCCGATCACAACAATGGCCCTCATGCAGTCCAAGTTCGCCGCCAAGGCCGGCGCGCGGTACGTTCTGCTTTTGGGGCGAACTTGGAGAGAGAGCAAGAGACTCGCGCGCTCTCACAATCGCCCCCCTTTCCTCTTAACCAAACCAACACCAACACAGCCCCTCGGTGCGCTGCCAGTCGGCCAAGGGCGCCGCCGCCGCCGCGGCCGCCGCCGTCGTCCTCTCGGCCGGGGTGAGTTCCTGCGCGACGAGCGCGAGAGAGAGCAAAAGGAGGGGGAGAGCTCAGCAGAACGAGCTGGGGATCTCGCGCGCGGGCCGGCGCGCGCCTCATTCGCCGCTGGGCTGCGCTCGATCCGCCCGACGGAGCACCAATCTCAGGCCCGCGCGGCCGCGGGGCCGCGGATGGCGCCGGCTCGGAGGAGCAAAAGGGAGGAGGAGAGCGGCAACGACACGAGAGAGAGCCGAGGTGGAGTCCCGTCTCTCCTCTCTCTTCTCTCTCCGCCGGCCTCCCCCCCCGCCCCCGCCTCTGCGGCCCCGCGACCCCGTGCCGAGGCGCCCAGCAGGCGCGATTGGCGCCCCCGGACCCGCCCGCGCGCGAATCCGCGCCCGCGGTCGCGCCGATCTCGCCGCGCGCACGTCGCAACTTGGAGAGGAGGGGGCCCCTTTTTTTCGCCGCCCCCCCGCCGACGAGATGTCGCGTGCCACCGCCGCCGCCGCCGCCGCCGATCCCGCCCGCTCGCCGCCTCCCTCCTAAAAACCCACCACCCCAATCCCCCAAACCCACAACCCCAAACAAACAAACACCAGGCCGCCAACGCCCTCACGTTCGACGAGCTCCAGGGCCTCACCTACCTCCAGGTCAAGGGCTCGGGCATCGCCAACACGTGCCCCGTCATCGAGCAGGGCTCGACCAACCTCAAGGACCTCAAGGCCGGCACGTACAAGTTTGACAAGTTCTGCATCGAGCCCACGTCGTTCACGGTCAAGGAGGAGTCGCAGGTGCGTCCATCCAGGTGCAGCGGCTGGAGTCGGCCGCCGGCTTTTCGATCCGAGCGGAAACCACGGCCGCCACCTCTCGCTGGACGCCCCCCCCCCCCCCAAAAAAACACCAAAACGCCCCCAACTAACCGAAACCCACCACCAAAACCCACAACACCAACAAAATCCTCAATCAACACAACAGGTCAAGGGCGGCTCCCCCGAGTTCGTCAAGACCAAGCTCATGACGCGCCTCACCTACACGCTCGACGCCATGAGCGGCACGATGAAGGTGGGCGGCAACGGCGACGTCGAGTTCAAGGAGGAGGACGGCATCGACTACGCCGCCGTCACCGTGCAGCTGCCCGGCGGCGAGCGCGTGCCCTTCCTCTTCACGGTCAAGCAGCTCGACGCCAAGGGCACGCTCGAGGCCTTCGGCGGCGACTTCGTCGTGCCCTCGTACCGCGGCTCCACCTTCCTCGACCCCAAGGGCCGCGGCGGGGCCACCGGCTACGACACGGCCGTCGCGCTCCCCGCCAAGGGCGACGACGACTCGCTGCTCAAGGAGAACATCAAGAACATCGCCGCGCTCAAGGGCTCGGCCGTCTTCAGCGTCGCCAAGGTCGACCCTGCCACGGGCGAGATCGCGGGCGTGTTTGAGAGCATCCAGCCCTCGGACACCGACCTGGGCGCCAAGGTGCCCAAGGACGTCAAGGTGACGGGCCTGTGGTACGCGCAGCTCAAGCAGTAAAGCAGCTTTGCTTGCTTGCTTGGTGTGAGGGGGGCCTGTCCTTTTTTGGGGGGGAGAAAGGGAGGCTTGCGTTGGGGCGGCGGTGGTTTTTTTTTTCTCTCTTTCACGCTCTGCGCGCGAGCGGGAAACAGAAAATCTCCTCCCGCCTGCGCGCCTGTCCTCTTCCGATCCTTCGATTGGGGCTGGGCCCCTGTTATTCTTAGCACTGATGGCCTATTGTCCTCCTTTTTGCCCGCCCCCGTGTAAGCGTGTTTGTTTGTCTGTCTGGCGACTGGTTTTCGATTTTTGCGTCGAGGGCGAGTGTCGGGGTCGCGCGGGCGAGAGCGCACATCAAAAAGAGCCATCCCGACCGAGCAGCCGAGCGCCGCTCTTCGGGCTCTTTACTACTAGCAGCGCGCGCGCATATAGATCAGCTCGCCTCCTCACACAAACCGAACCCAACCCGCAGACACCCCGAAACATTTGAAAAGAGGAGGACGCAAGCAAGCCCAACCCCCATCAACCAACCAAAAAAATGGACCCCCTGGCCGCCGCGAGCGCACGCGTGCTCGAGTGCGCGGCGCTGATGGCGGTGGGGTACCGCCTGCGCGCGGTCGGCACGCTCACGGACAGCGACGCGGAGGTGAGGTACCATGCTTTGGCGGCTTGATCGGTCAACACACCCTTGTCGTGAAAGCCCCCTCCCTCACGCCCAATCGCCCCAACCAAACCAAAAACAGACACTCCGCCGCATCGCCGTCAACGCCACCCTCCCCGCCCTCCTCGCCGTCACCTCGCTCGACGCCGTCGCCCACGCCGCCACCGCCGCCGCCGCCGCGCCGGCCGCGGCCGCGCTCGCCGCCGCGGCGGCCTCGGCCGTCGTCGGCGCCAGCGCCACGCTGGCGCCCGCGGCCTTTGCGCTCGCCTTTCACGGGAAGCGCACGCCGCGCGAGCGCGCGCTGCTGGCCGGCTCGGCGTCGTGCGGGGGGGACGTGGCCCTCATGGCGGTGCCCCTGTCGGCGGCGCTCTTCTTGGCCGGGGGAGGAGGAGGAGGAGGCGGGGTCGGGGCTGTCGTCGTCGGCGTTGGCGGCGGCACCACCACCGCCGCCGCCGCCGCCGCCCTCGCCGCCTCGGTGCTCTCGGCCCACCTCTCCACCCACCTGCTCTCCTACCTGCTCCACGCCCGCGCCGGCCCGGCATTCCCCGCCAGCTACGTCCACGCCGACGGCGGGGAGTACCGGGGGGAGTGGCGGGGCCTCAAAAAAGAGGGCCTGGGAACTTATCGCTACCCGAGCGGCGCCGTTTATGCGGGGCAGTGGCGCGACAACGCGCGCGACGGCCGCGGGCACTACAGCTTCCCCTCGGGCGGGTGCTACGAGGGCGAGTGGTCCAACGGCCTGATCTCGGGCGTGGGGGTGCGCACGTACTCTTCGGGGAAAGTGGCGTGCGGGCGGTTTGAGAGCGGCAAACTGGTGGCGCCGCTGGCGCTTTGGCAGTGCCGCGCGGCGGCAGAGGGGGCGGCCGAGGCGGCGGTGGCGGCGGGGCGGGTGCCCGTTGGCGGCGGGGGGCTGAGGGACGCGGCGCGGCGGGCGTTTTCGTTCTTTGAGGGCGGCGGGGGGGAGTTTGGGGCGCTGGCGGGCGCGGTGGTGGCGCTCGGGGTGGTGGGGCTGGCGGCGGTGGGGGTGGCAGAGGCCGGATCAGGAGGAGGAGGCGCCGCCGCTGCTGCTGCCGCCGCCGCGGCCGCCGCCTCCTCCTCGTCCTATTCCCCTCTGCGCGCCGTGCCCGAGGCGCTGGCCGCCGTCGCGCGCGCGCTGGCGCCCGCACACGCCCCGCTGGCCCTCTTGGCCGCGGGCGCCCACCTGGCCGGCGCCGTGGCCGAGGTGCAGGGCGCGTGGGTTTGGGGAGCGATGCCTGCAGCGGCGGCGGCGGGAGGGCCGGCGGCGGCAAAGGAGCAACAGCAGCAGCAGCAGCAGCCGACCAACCCCACCAGCAGCCTGTTCCAGCAGCGCCACCTGGCCGACGCCCTCACCACCCTCGCCCCGCGCCTCGTGTGCGCCCTCCTGGCGGCCAGCGCACTCATGCACGCGGCCGCGGTCGTCAGCGCCGGTTCCTCCTCCTCTGCGGCCGCCCTGGCCGCCGCCCTCGCGACGGGCGCGGCCGTCGGCGCGCTCGGCGCCGTCGCGCCGCTGCCGCCCGCGGCGCCCTCGCTCGCGCGCCTGTTCCGACTGAGCGAGCCGCTCTCGCGCGCGGTGCACCTGGCCAGCCACGCCGTGGGCCTGCCGCTCATGGCGCTTCTGGCGCACGGCGCGGCGGCGGCGGGCTTGAGTGGTGGTGGTGGTGGGGGTTTTGTCGCCGGCGGCGGCGCGGCCTTGTTGTCGTCGTCGTCGTCGTCGTCGTCGTCGTCGTCGTCTTTCTTCGCGTCGCCGGCCAGCGCGTACGACGCGTCGGCCGCGTCGCTGCTGCTGGCGGCGGCGGCCGTGGCCGCGCTGGCGCCCGCGCTGTACGAGCGCTGGCGGTGCCTGCCGCTCGGGCAGGGGGTCAAGATGGTGCTGAGGGCGGGCACGGCGGCGGAGGGGGGAGGAGGAGCAAGCGGGGGGGGCGGCGGCTCGGCGCCGCCGCCGCCGCTACGGGCCGCCGCGCTGCCGCTGGTGCTGGTGCCGTCGTCGTCGTCGCGCGTCGCGATGCGTCCGCCGCTGCCGATCGCGTGGCGTGCCAGGGCGCCAGGAGGAGCAGCAGCAGCAGCAGCAGCGGCAGCGCCGACGCTGCACGGGCGGCGGCGCCTCTTTTTTTCCCGTCGCTTTGTTTCGCCCGCCGCCGTTGGCGCCCGCGTCTCGTCGTCGTTTTGAGATAAGGTTTCAACTCAAGTCTCCATCCATCCGTCGTAACCAATCAGTCCTCCCCGTACTCGTCCTCCCCGTCGTCCTCCTCCTCCCCGGCCTCGACCTCCAATCCGTCGTCCTCCTCGTGCTCCTCCTGCTCCTCCGCCTTGGCCCTTGTTGCGGCGGCCGCCCCCGCCCCGTCGCCGCCGCCGCCCCCCGCGGCGGCCGCCGCCGCCACAGCAGTGTACTCCTCCGGCATCACGACCGCGCCCGGAAATGTCAAAAAGCCCTCGCGCAGGGCCCCCACGCGCGGCATCACGTGCCACGCGAGCGTGAGGTTGACTTTGTTCCCCCGCAGGCCGTTGCCCTGGTCCAGAAAGGGGTACTCCTGCTTCAGGTCGGGCAGCTTGAGGTGAGCGGCCGGGCGCGAGGCGACGACGGCGTCCCACAGCACGACCTTTGATTGTTTTTTGTTTTTGGTTTTGGTTTGGGTTTTTGGGGGAAAATGGCGGGCGTTTAAGCCTGTCGCGAAGAGGAGAAGGAACACAAAGAGCAGCATGCACCATGCAGCCAAAAAAGGCGGGGCAAAAGAGAAGCGGACCCAACAAAACAAAACGAACGAAAACGAACCTGGTTGAGCGTGTTTTTCGGCGTGCTGTACTCGGCGCGCAGCGTCACGAAGAGCTGCTTGGTGTTCCAGTTGAAGGCGCGGCGGAGGTCGGCGTCCAGCGAGATCCCGCCCAGCAGCGCCTGGTCGTGCTTTCCCCTGGCTACGGCCAGGCGGCGCACCTCGCGCACGGCCAATTTTGCCGGCGGCCACTCCCCGGGAACGGGTTTGGGGGAGACGAGCACGTCGGCGAGCGCGGTGAGCGCGCACAGGGCGGCGGCGATCGTCGCAAAGTAGGTGAGGACCGCGTTGACGCGGTGCCAGGCGGTGTGCATGGTGGGTTGGTTGGTTGGTTGGTTGGTTGGTAGATGTGGAGCTGGAGCCCGCGGGGAGCGGGGCGCGCGCGCGCGGGCGGCGCACCGATCACGCGGGCGGGGGAGGGAGAGAGAGAAGCCGCGGCGGTTGTGTGCTCTTCGTTTGATCGGGGGAAGGAAACGATCCTGGGCGCGCGCAGAGAGAGCTCGAGTGCGAGTGTGTGTGTGTGTGTGCCTGTGGAGTCTCTCTCGCTCTCGTGTCTTTTTGGTTGGTGGCGCGATCTCTGGGCGCGGGAGGGGGCGGTTTCAAGCCTCGAAACTTTCAAGGGGCAGCTTTCGATCGGGCGCCGCCTTCGAGCGGCGGATGGACCGGCTGACGCGAATCCCGCTGACGCCGCGGTGTCGCAATTGAAACAGCGGCCTCCCTATCTCTCTCTCTCTCTCAAAAGCCACATCGGCCGGGGGTGGACACACACGTACACACACGTACACACGCACTCAAACGACAGAGCCATCAGCATGGAAGTCGACGGGCTCGAGTACAACTGCCCCTGCGCCCAGGTCCGAGAGCTCGACTCGTCGCACGCGTGGCGCCCGCCCCGCCTGATGCGCATCACGGGCGCCGACGGGCAGGCGGAGCACGCGCCGTTCCGCATGCTGTCGGCCGTGATCGCGCGAGGCATGGGCTCTTGGATGGAGGCGGTCGCCTCGCGCCGCGCGCAACCGCCGCGCACCACCGCCGACAACGGCACGCCCCGCGTCGTCTTCTTCAGCGGCGACCCCTGCGGCACAACGCCCCGCGTGGTCCGCATCCGCGACTTCCTCAACGGCACCGGGTTCGACGGCGAGGTGCTGTACGTGGCCCAGTCCCCGCTGCTCAAGACGTCGGCCCCGCTTTTGTGCTGCCCGCCGCCGCCGCCACAGGCCGACGTCTTGCGCGCGCCGCCGCCCGAGCGCGGCGACGGCGAGGACGAGGACGATGAGGACGAGGAACTGGATGACGGGGACGCCGACGACGGCGAGGGCAGCGGCGGGCCGGCGGAGGAGGAGAAGGCGGCGGGAGAGGAGAGGAGGGAGACGGACACGCGGCGGAAGCGGCGGCGGGGCGACAGCGACGGCAGCGACGCGGACGGCGACGACGAGGGCGAGGAGGACGAGGCGGAGGAGCCCGAAAAGCAGCAGCGAACCACCCCGCCGCCGCCGCTGGCGCCGTGGCGCGCGCACCTTTGGATGAGCAGCCCCGCGGGCCCGCACATCCTCTCCGGCGCGCACTACGACGACGAGGACAACCTGCTGTGCGTGCTGCCGGCCCCTGTCCCTGCCCCGCCGCCGGCCGCCCCCGCCCGCGCGGGCACTGCCGCCGCCGCCGCCGCCACCCCGCCGCAGGCGTCCGTTTGCGACAGCAGCGCCGTCGCCGCGCCGCGCCACCCGCTCGGCTCGGGCGCCAAGCTCGTCTGCCTGTGGCCGCCCGAGCTCGGGGCCGCCATGGCGCCGCACGCGCCCGCGGGGGAGTGGGCCAACCACAGCGCGCTGAGCGCGGCCGACCTGCTCGAGGAGGACGAGCAAGGGGAGGGGCTGTTTGCGCCGCTGCTGCGGCCCACGTCGTCGTCCTTGGCGGGGGCGGCGACGGCGGCGGCGACAGCGGGGGCGGGAGCGGGGGTGGCCGCGGCTGCGGCCCCCTCGCCGTCGCCCCGGTCGCGCCGGCGCCCTGCCGACCCCCCCGTGGCGGCGCCGCCGCGCGCGCGCGATGAAGAAAACGACAACGACGACAACGACGACGGCGACGGCGGCGGCGGATGGGGGGGGCCCGAGGCGGCCGCGCTGCGCCGCCGCCGCTTCCGCGCGTGCGCGCGCCCGGCGGCTCTGCGCTTCCTCGTGCGCCCGGGTGAGGCGCTCTTCATCCCCGCGGGATGGTGGCACGCCGTGCTGTCCGAGCCGGGCACGCTCGCGGTGAACTACTGGTGGGCGCCCCCGCCCCCGCCCGCGCGCGCGGAGCCGGAGACGTTCTTTGACCCGCCCGTCGGCCCGGGCTACGCGGCGCCCCCGCCCCCCGCCTCGCTCTACGCCTCGGACGAGCTGGCGCTCCGCAGCGCGTTCGGCAAGTCGGCGGAGTCGCTCGCCCTGCTGGCGGCCCGGGCGGTCGCGCGCCCGCTGCTGCGGTGCCGCGGTTTGAGCGGCGACGACGGCGGCGACGCCAAAAGCAGGCCCGGCGCCGCGGCGGCGGGGGGCCAAGATCCGCCGCTGCTGCAGCAGCAGCCGCAGCAGGAGCGGCAGCGGCGGCAGCAGCGGCGGCGCGACGACGACGCCGACCTCGAGTGCGAGGCGGCCAAGGGCTGGAATGCCGACGAGGGCTGGCCCGCAGCCTCGTTCATGCGCGTGATCGCCATGCCGCCCTCCCCCGCCCCCCCCCAGCAGAGGCGGCGGCGGCGCTGCCCCCCCCGCCCGGGCCCCCCGCCGCCGCCCAAGCCCTTCCTCTGCTTGTCCCACCCGCTCGGCTGGACCTTCCGACTCGACCGCTGCCGCGAGTTCCTCGCCCTGTCGCTCCTGAGGGCAGAGGCGCGCGCCGTGGGCGCCGCGCCCCTCCTCGGCCCCCCCACGCGCGAGAGCGCGACCGCCGTGCACCTCCTCTGCGCGGCCGCGGCGTGCGCCCACGGCAACTCCGTCGCGTGCCTCACGCACCTGTTCGAACGCGGCGGGCTCACGCCCGACGACATGCACAATATCGAGATGGGCCGGATCCGCGGCAACGGCACGAGCGGCGGCCCTTGGAACCGCGAGGAGGCGCTGGCGGAGGAGCGGCGGCGGCGGCGGCTGGAGGAGGAGGCGCGCGCCGCCGACGGCGCTGCGCCGCCCCGGCCGATGGCCGGGCGCGTCCTCGACGCCGCCCTCGCCTCCCCGCTGGCCGCCTTCCTCCTGTCGAGGGTTCTGGACGCGCAGAGGGCGCTCCTCGGGGCGCGGGAGCAGCGGCGCGTGGAGCGCGACTTGAGGCGCCGGGAGGAGGGCTTGGGGGGTTGGGGCAAGCACGCCAGCAGCGAGGAGGAGGAGGACGACGACGACGAGTTCGGCAGCAGCGAGGAGTGGCAGGAGGACCTGCGCCTGGACGACCAGATCTGGGGCGCGTTCTACGACGACTTCTTCGACCGCTGGCGCGCGCAGCACGGGCGGCGGCAGCAGCAGCAGCAGCAGGAGGGGCGGGCGCAGCGGGAGCAGCGGGAGCAGCGGCGGCAGCAGGAGCACGACGCGCTGGCGGAGGCCAAGCAGAACGCGTTCGACGCCATCATGCGCCAGAACCGCCTGCTTCTGCGCATCGCCGCCCGGGCGGCGGCCGCGGGCGCGGGCGCGATATGAGATGTGAGATGGAGATCGTTGCCTTTTTTTGTTGGTTGCAAACACAAGAACAATGCGAGAGATGCGCGCGAACGCGCGCGCGCGAAAACACACCCGACAAAAAAAAAGACGCCGCTCTAATAGTCGTCCCCGCGCGACAGCACCTCCTTCTGTGTCGGATGCAGGTACAGCGTGTGCTCATACTGCGCCACGTACGACCCTTTGACGTCGCAGAGCGGGGGGTAGGGGTCCACCACGCCCGCGTCGCACAAACTTTTCAGCGCCATCAGGTACTTCGTCTCCCCCACGCGGTCCAGGTAGCGCCGGCAAAACGCCAGCGTGCCAAAGTTTTTCTCGATCGTCGACAGCAGCTGCTTCGCCCGGGGAAGCCTCAAAGGCACGTGCCCGGCGTCAAAGTTCTTCATGTAGTGCGAGCACTCGAGGTCCTCGTGCACCAGTCCCCGCCCTGTGCTCCCGAAAGTCTCGATCGCGTAAAACTCCCCCTCCTCCATCCGCGTCTTTTCTCCGCCCCGCACGATGGGCACGCTCTTGCCCGCGTGGATCTGGTACGGCCCGATCGAGTGGCCGTTGAGATTGCGCACACACTTGACGGGGAACACTTTTCCGGGCGACAGCTCGACCTCGTGCGACTCCATCACCTCCTGCACGGCCTCGCCCACGTCGCACAGGCGCGCGTCGACCCCGGCCGCCTTGATGCCCGCGTTGGTCGCCGCCTTGACGGCCGCCAGCAGGTTGTCGTATTTGGGGTCGAACGCCACCGTGAAGGCCGAGTCGATGATGCGCCCGCCGATCTGCGTCCCAAAGTCGAGCTTCATCACGTCGCCGTACTGCAGCACCGTCTTGTCGCCGGCGTTGGGCGTCCAGTGCGCGGCGACGTGGTTGAGCGAGCAGCCCGTGGGGAACGCAATCCCGGCCTCCAGCCCGTTGGCCTCGATCAGCGTCCGCACCGTGTCCTCGAGCGTCTCGCACATGTGCGTGAGCGAGACGCCCGGCTTTGCCACCTTGTCGCGGATGTGCCGGCGCACCTGACGGTGCACCTCGGCCGCGCGGCGCACGTCCTGGACCATCCCCCCGGCCTGCGCGGTGGCGCGGTAGAGCGCGCGCTTCTCCTCGCTCGTCTCGCGCGCGCGGTTGTCGTCGCCGCCGCTCTCGTAGGGCTGCCACTCGCCCTCGGGGTAGATGCCCGAGGGGAAGAGGAGGCGGACGGGGACGGAGGGGGGGTCGGTCTGGGCCTTGGGGGTGGCGGTGTTGTTTTTGGCGCCGGCCGCTGGTGCTGCTGCTGCTCCTGTTGCCGTCGCCGTCGCTGCGCCGCCGCCGTTGTCGCCGCCGCCGCCCGCCGCCTTTTTCGCCTTCTTCTTGAGCTTCTTCTTCTGGTTTTTGGTCAGGCCGCTGGCGTCCGGCGCGTCGTCGTCGCCGCCGTCGTCGTCGTTGTCGTCGTTGGCGTCCGCCACGGCCGCCTTGCGCTCGAGCTCCGAGGCGAGCTGCTGCTGCTGTTGAGCGTCGGCGGCTGCGCTGGTGCGGGTGCTGGTGCTGCCGTCGGCGTCGGTCGCGGCAGGCGCGGCAGGCGCCGTCGCGACGTCGGCGGCCGCGGGCGTCATCTGGCGGGGTGCTTGCCTGGGGGTGGGTCGGGAGTGGGCGCGGCGCGCCGTGCAGCTGCCAGGAGCGCGCGATCCCGGGGGGCGCGCGCGCGCGTGTTTGGTTCAGGAGGAGAGGAGCAAAAAGGGGTGGAGGGGGCGGCGCTGTTGAGAGCGGTTTTGGGGGCGGGCGCGTGGCACCGTCGGTTCGGAGACGGGAGAGGAAGCGGGTGTAGTTGTTGACGTGGTTGTGGGAGGAGCTGTGCGTGTGCGCGCGCGTCGTCGGGATGAAGAGCGATTTGCGAGAGGAAGAGGGTCGCCTTCCTCCTCCCTCCTGCCCCCCCCTTTCTTCCCTCCTCCCCCCCGCACGCAAAACCGCAGCCACAGACTTGTCTCCCAATCGAACTTCCAATGTCGTACTAGGCTTGAACACGCACCAGTGGCCGCTGCCACCAGCTTGAAATCCCCAGGCAAGCCTCTCTAGGCAGCCCCTAAAACCGGCGGGCGCGAACAGGACAGGCCTCAGCCTGCCCCTCCTTCTCCGGCCCTTTCCGCGATGACAAGAACCTACGCGCGCGCGCGCACAGCGCCTCTATCCTAGGCCGCGCTGGCCAGCAGGCCCTCCAAGACACACACACACACACACCATGACGTGCGTCGTCAAGCGACGCGGGCGCTTCCTCGTCACGACCGACGACGCCGCGAGGGAGGCGAAAGCGGGTTACGGCGGCGCCTCTATGGCGGCGGCGGCAGCCGCAGCGGCGGCAGCCGCATCATCGTCGCCCGCCCGCGCCACCGCGACCATAACCGTCAAGCAGAGAGGCAAGCGCCAGCGCCTGCGCGAGGCCCTGCGCGAGGCCCTGACCAGGCAGGCGGCGTCGCTGTTTCGCATGCCTTCGCCGCGGCGCGGCTCGGGCGGCGGCGGCTTTAGCGGCGGCGGCGGGTCCGCCTCCCCCCCGCCCGGCCTGGCCACGCCCTCGGCTTCCTACCGGCGCGGGCGCTTCGTGGTCGTGGAGGAGAGCCTCTCGCCCGCGCCGCCGCCCGCTGCTGCTGCTGCTGCTGCTGCAGGGGCGAGCGCCGTGGCGCCGGCTGCCGCCGCGGTGGCTCCTCCTGCCAAGGCGGCCGAGGCCGCGGCTGCGGCGGCGCGGTGTCCGCCTCCCCCCGCTCCTCGCCGCCGCCCCCCCGTGCCCCCCCCGCCGCCGCCGCCCTGCTGCTCCTCCTCCTCCACCTGCGCCTTCCACGTGCAGCGGCGCGGGCGCTTCGTCGTCTCGCACCGGCTCACGCTGCCGCTGCCGCTGTCGCCGCGCTGCTCGTCCCCTGGAGGCGGGCCGTGAAGAAAAATGAGCCCCGCCGAAAGCGCCCTCTCGCCGCGTTTTTTCAACGGCCGCCGACTCCGCTTTACTTCTTAGCACTCCAACCGATTGATTCCCACCCCAAACAGCTCCCCTCTCCTGCGCCCCGCATTGGACGCGCCCCCACGACTGTTCGAGCAATTGATTGAATGCCTGGCCGAATTGTTCCGCCCCAAGATGAAAAATACGACGCCTCTCTCGTTTCTCGCCGCTCCGTCGCCTGCCGCCGCGCCGACCCCAGAGCTTCCTCCCCAAAACGCACGGGTGCGCTCTCTCTCTCTCACACACACACGAACATATACACACCACACGCTCCTGCAAATCGCCTCTCCTCTTCCCCAACCACCCGTGCAACTCTCCGCCCGCCCCCTTTTGGCCATCGGGGCGCGGGCGCGCATCTCGCTCCCCTCCTCCTCCCCGCTGATCCCGACATCCCAATCGCGCGAGAGACCCAAAGCGCAGGCCGAGGCCACCGGCACAAGAGCGGCGCACGTCGCGCCACTAGCGGCCCTCTCCGCCCGCCGGCCGCGCGAGAGGACGGCGCGCGCGCCGCACAAGAAGGGCTCTTGAGAGAGAGGGCTCGTCGTCCGACAACAAGCAACCGTCCTGAACGCGTCCGCAAGAGAGAGCCCCCCACCATCATCCATCATCATCCATCACATCCGAACTAACCAGCAGCAAGCCACAGCACCAACAACAGCACCAACACCATGTGGGAGTTCTGGCGCGGGCGCGCCAACCCGTCCAAGCAGGCGCGCCTCTCGTCGTCCGGCGCCTCGGCGCGCGCCGCCAGCGCCGACGGCACCGGCGCCGGCGCCGACGGTCATGGCCTCGGCGCGGGCGGCGGCGGGCCCCTGGGCCCCACCGCCTCGGGCTCGAGCGGCCTCGCCGGCGCGGGCGGCAGCGGCTACGCCGGTGGCGTGGGCGCTGGCGGCGCCGGCTCGTCGTCGGCCTTTGCTGGCGGCGGCGGCTTTCCCGGCGGCGGCGGCGCCGGCAGCGCCGACCCCCGCACGACGCCCGCCAGCACCCCGCACGCGGGCGGCAGCCAGCCGCGCCGCTCCCTGCCCGTCGTCAACTTCAAGGACCTCAACCTGAGCGTGGACGGCGGGGAGTTTGACGAGGACGACGAGTGGGCCGGCGCCGGGGAGGGCGACGAGGGCGAGGACGCGGACGACGTGAGTTGCCGTTCGCCCTGGTTGTCACCGCCCCCTGCGCGTGCGCGTGCGCGCTTTCGGTCTTCTTTTCGCGAACGAGCGCGAACGGCTCACCCCCCCCCCCCTTTTTTCTTGCCCTCCACCCCTCCCCCGCAAACCAACCAACAAACAACACCACCCAAAAAAACAGGTCGACGACGACCCCACCAACAAGCGCGCCATCATCGCGCGCTCGTCGTCGCGCGGAGGCGGCGTGCCCCGCCCCCGAGGGCGCCCGGGCCGCGGCGGCGGCGCCACAAGCAACAAGCTCATCGTCATCATGGTCGGCCTTCCCGGCCGGGGGAAGACGTTCCTGTGCAACAAGCTCCGGTGCTACCTCTCCTGGTTAGGGCACACCACCGCGCACTTCAACGTCGGGCAGTACCGCCGCATGCAGCGCGGCCAAACTGGGGAGATGCAGGACGCGGCGTTTTTCGACGCGGCCAACAAGGCCGGCGTCGAGGCGCGCAACCGCGCCCTGGACGCGGCCTTGGCCGACCTGATGGCCTACCTCGAGTCGGAGCACGGGCAGGTGGCCATCTTCGACGCGACCAACTCGACGGCGGAGCGGCGGCAGAAGCTGGTGGGTTGGGTTGGGGGGGGGGTGGTGGTGGTGGCGTGACGACGTCTTCTGCCAAGCGCCTTTGCTCAGAAGGAAAAAAAAGGCGCCTCCCGCCCCCCCCCCCCCCCCCCCCTGCCCCGCGCAACTCACCCCCCTTTCAACCCCCCCCCCCCCCCCCCCCCCCCCCCCCAAAAAAAAAAAAACCAACAACAGATCGACACCTTCCACGGCAAATTCCAGTACCTCTTCATCGAGTCCATCTGCAACGACGAGGCCGTCTTGGAAGCGTCCTACCGCGCGAAAATGAGCTTCTCGCCCGACTACAAGGGCGTCGAGGCCGAGCAGGCGCTGCGCGACTTCAAGCAGCGCATCCAGAAGTACCTCGACGTGTACGAGCCGATTACAGATAGGCGGATGCACTACATCAAGGTCGTCGACATGGTCACGGGGCGCGGGTACATGGACGTCAACCGGATATCGGGTGAGGACGTGTAAAGGCGCTGTCGTCGCCCGGCGACGGTCAGGGGGGAGGGTCGCCCGGCGACGCTCGGGGAGCGCGCGCAAACCCTCACGCCCCCCCCCCCCCCCCCACCCAAAAAAACCAATAAAAACCCCACAAAACAACACCAAAACACAAAAGGCTACATCCCGGGCAAGATCGCCTTCTTTCTGATGCAGGTGTGCAAGGCCGGCATGACGGCAGGGCAGGCCCGCCGCATCTGGCTCACGCGCCACGGCGAGAGCGTCTTCAACACCCTCGGGAAAATCGGGGGCGACAGCGGGCTGTCCCCCCGCGGGCAGCAGTACGCCCAGCTACTTCCGGAGGTGCTCGAGTCGCGCCTGCCCTCGACGGACGAGCTCGCGAGCGCGGCGGCCGCGGCCGCCGCGGCGACGAGCGGTGGGGACGTGGCGACGGCGGCGCGGGCGGCGGCCGAGGCCGCCGAGGCGGCGCGGCAGGCGGCCGAGGGCGGCGGCCCCCCGCCCGTGCCGCTGTCGGTGTGGACGTCGACGCTGCGGCGCACGATCCTGACGGCCAAGTACCTGCCCTACCCCAAGCTGCGCTGGAAGGCGCTCGGTGAGTTGAAAAGGGATTGGTTTTAGATGGGTCGGTGTTTTTTGTTTCTTCCGCGCCCCGTATTCCCTCACTCGCCGTCGCCGTCGTCCTCGCGCCCCCGCCCCAAAAAAACAAAAAACCCCACGAAAAAAACCCCGCAGACGAGATCCACGCGGGCACCATGGACTCGATGACGTACGAGGAGATCGCCGAGCGCTTCCCCGAGGACGCGAAAGCGCGGCGCAAGGACAAGCTGCGCTACCGCTACCCCTCGGGAGAATCCTACCTGGACGTGGTGCAGAGGCTCGAGCCGGTGATCGCGGAGATCGAGCGCGAAAAGGAGTGCGTCCTGGTGGTGGCGCACCAGGCCGTGCTGCGCGCCGTGCTCGCCTACTTTCTGGGGGTCCCCCTGCGGGACCTCCCCCGCATCGAGGTGCCCCTGCACACGCTCGTGGAGCTGCAGCCGCGGCCCGACGGGACCGTGGGGGTCACGCGCATCCCCGTGCCGCTGCCGATCGACGCCGTCTTGATGGCGGGGGGGGGCGGGGGGTCGTCGGCCGGCGGGGGCCACGGCGGGGGCAGCGGCCACGGCGGCGGCCACGGTCACGGCGGCGGCAGCGGCGACGGCGGGCACGGCTCGGCGGGCGGCCAACTCGGCGGCGGGAGGGGGCTCGGGGAGGACGCGCACGCGGCGGCGGCCGCCGCGGCGGCGTTTGCGGCGGCTGCTGGCGGCGGCGGCGCGGTCGCCGCGCACCACCACCACCACCACGCCCCTCACCACCACCTGTCGCGCGCAGGGTCGGCGGCGGCGGCGGCCGTCGGCAGCGGGTCGGCGTCGCAGGCCGACAGCGGCGACGGCGAGGGGGCCGGCGCGGCGTTGCTGGTGGGCGGGAGGGGGGCGGCCGCGGGGCTGGGGGTGGGCGGGGTGGCCGGCCCCGCGCGCGCGCCGTCGCTGTCGGCTATGCTCCCGGCGCCCAAGAACCTGCTGCCGCTGGGGACGTCTCCCTCGGGGTCGCCCGCGGCGGCGGCGGCGGCGGCGGACGCTGCTGCCGACGCCGACGCGGCGCCAGGGGCGGCACAGCGGCGGCCGATCGTTGGCGCCGACGACGACGCCAATTTCGTCGGCGGGTCCGAGCGCCTGCCGAGCCTCACGTTCCCGGCCGGCGCGCCGCTCTACGCCTCGGGCGGCAGCAGCGACGTCGCCCGCTTTGCGGCGGCGGACGGCGGCAAGGGCGGCGCGACCCGCCCAGCCGCTGCCGCCGCTGCCGCCGCCGCGCCGCCGCCGCCGCTCATCGAGACGGGCCGGCCGCGCCGGTTCAGCGACGCGAGCGGCCTGCACGGCGCGCTGTCCAGCCCCACGGCCAGCGCGGGGGGCGGCGGTGGCGGAGGCTGCGAGGGGACGGGGGGGCCGGCGGTCGCCGCATTGGCGGCGGCGGTGGCGGCGGCCGAGGCGGAGGACGGCGCCGCTTGCGCCGGCAACGATGTCGACGACGGCGACGGCGGCGACGGCACGGCCGCGGCGCTCGCGGCGCTGGCGCTCGGCGGCTCGCCCACCGAGACCAAGGGGGGCCAGCCGCTCGCGGGCGCTTAAGAGGGAGAGAGGCGGGATCTTTTAACTGGTATTACAGCAGGTGGTGGTCGTTTCTTGTGCAAAGAAGAAGAAGAAAGGGGCACCAAGCAAAAACACGCTCACGGCGGCGCCGCCGCCGACGCCGCGCCGCTGCCGCTGGACGCCGCCAGCTCGAGCGTCGCGCGCTGCATCTTGCGCAGCATGTTGAGGAACCCGTTGTTGCGCGACGGCGTCAGCGACTGCTTCAGCCCCAGCGCCTCGATGAACCCGGGCGTCACCGAGAGGATCTCCTGCGGGGAGCACCCGCTCAGGCCCGTCACGAGCAGGGCCGCGAGGCCCTTTGTCAGCTGCGAGTCGCTGTCGGCGCGCCAGTACACGACGGCGCGGCCGCCTTCGCTGTCTCCCCCCGCCTCGGTCCTCAGCTCGGGCACGACCCACACCTGCGACACGCACCCCTCGACCTTGTTCTCGGGCGTGCGGAGGTCCTCGGGGAGGCCCGGGAGCTTGGCGGCGTAGAACAGGAGCTGCTTGTAGCGGGCCATGGGGTCCGGGACGGCCTGGAAGGCCGAGACGATGCGCTGTAAAGGGGCCGGGAGCGGGGCATTGGCGGCGTTTGCGACGGCGTCGGCGCCGTTGGCGGCGGCGGCGGCGCTCCGGCGGCGGGAGCGGGCGGCAGCAATGGGGCGCTGCTGCTGGTGCTGGTGATGCTGGTTCTGGCGCTGCATGGGATTGGAGGACGAGGCGGCGGTGGCGGCGCACGACGACGAGAGGAGGAGCGCGGGCGGGCGACGCGGGGTGGTGGTGGTGGTGCTGGTGGCGATGGGGGTGGTTGCTGCTGCGGCGCGCGCGCGGCCATGAGCGAGGGAAGCGCGCGGCATGATCGCGGAGCTCATGGCTGGGGGCGGTAGTGGCGCGGCTGCGAGGCGGGCGGGATCGAACGAGGGCCGGATTGGGCGTGCCAAGGAGGCGGATGGAGGGGGAGGTGTGGGTGAGGGTGTGGTGTTGCGCGGCGCGCGCGCGGGTTGGGGGGCGACGCAGCTGTCTGCTTCGATATCGCTTGCGACGATGTGGTACCGCGTCTTCTCAAGACGTAAGAATGTGTGAGCTGAGGCGCCGTCGCGTCCGCGGGCGAGAGCGATCAAAGAGGACGACGAGCGGACCGCCTACCGTGGCGGCCGGGCGCGTCGTCGTCGTCGCCGCCGCTGAACGCGCTGTTGTTTCTCACGCGACCGCGCTTCGCTTCGAGTGCCAAATACGATCACGCATGCAACGACGACAATGGCGGTCGTCGAGTCCCGTCGCGGACCGCGCCGACGCCGTCGTCGCCATCGACGGCGACGGGGGCGGCGACGAGGCGGCGAGCGGCGGGGGCGACCGAAGCCCCAACATCCTCCTGGCCGCCGCGGGCCTGTACGACGGCCACTCCGGCGCGCTCGCGTCCTCGCTCCTGGCGCGGGGGTCGCCCCTGGGCAGGTGGCTCGGGCGGATGAGCGGGAGCAGGCGGCAGCAGACGGGCGATGGGGGCGACGGCCTGCTGAGCGCCCTGGTGCCGGCGCTGCGGCGCGAGGGAGGAGCAACGACGGCCACCGCCGTCTTTGGGCGCGTGTTCGCGTCCTTCAACGCGCGGCTGATCGCGCGGTGGCTGACGCCCTCGGGGCGGGCGGACGGATCCACGGCGCTCGTCGCCGTGATCACGGCCGCGCCGGAGGACGACGACGACGACCAAGAGGAGGAGGAGGAGGACAGCAGCGGCGCGCAGGAGCATCAGCAGAAGCCGCTGCCGCGCCTGTCGCTGACGGTCGCCAACGTGGGCAACTCGCGCGCGGCGCTGTGCGTGCGCCAGCAGGCGCCCGAGACGCGACAGGCATCAGGAGGTGACGAAGACGAAGACGAAGACGACGACGACGACGAAGACGCCCTCCCCTCCGGCCCGCCGTGGCGCGCGCTGCCGCTCACGCTCGACCACACACCGGCGCGGCCGGACGAGGCGCGGCGGCTCGACGCAATCAGCGCTCCCGCGTCGCTCGTCGCCGCCGCGTCGCGCACGGCCGCAACGGGCAGGCTCGCGGGCGAGCTCGAGGTGTCGCGGTCGTTCGGCGACGCGGCGCTCTACAGGCGCCTCGGCCTCTCGGCGGCGCCGGAGCTGTCGTGGCTGCCGCTTATTTCTGGGGCCGCCGAGCTGCTGGTGCTGACGACGGACGGCGCGAGCGAGGCGCTGTCGCCCGGGGAGGTGTGCCTCGAGGCGTGGGCGGCGGCGGCGGGAAATGGAGGACCAAGGGGGTGGCTTGTGCCCGCGCCGACGCCCGCGCGGCCCCCGGCCGTGGCGTTGCCGCCGCCGTCGCCTTCGCGCGAGCACGCGGCGGCGTCAAACCCAAAACCGCCGCCGCCACTTCTCCTCTTCTCCGAGCGCCTCCGAGCGTCCCTCTCCCGCCTTCCCTCGCGTCTCGCGCTCCGCGCGGCGGGCCTGGGGGCCGAGTGGCGCCCGCGGCCGCCGCCGGCCTGCACCGACTGTCCCGACCGCCCCATGTCGGCCGCGACTGGCCCCGCCTCGGCCGCCGCCGCCGACGGCCCGCCGCCGCCCCACCCGTGCACGCGGGCGCGCGCCGCGGCCGCGCGCGTCGCTGCCGAGGCCATCAACCGCGGCTCCGGTGACAACGTTGGCGTGGTGGTCGTCGACGTGGCGTGGCTGATGATGATGGAGCGGCAGCGGAGGCAGCTGGAGGAGGAGGCGGAGGAGGGGGGCAGGCGGCAGCGGCGGCGGCACGCGATTGCCTCCTCCGCGTCGGCGGGGGGGGCGCTTGATCCCGGCGCCAAAAACAGCAGCAGCAGCAGCAGGAGCAGCAGCCTCGACCCGGGTCATCATCATCACACCCTCGCCTTCTGGCCCCCGCTGCCGCCCGACGCGCGCCTCCTCCTCGACGCTCAGGCGCGGGAGGCGCGGCGCTTTGCGCTCGAGGCGGCGGACCGGCTGGCGGCGGCGGCCCCCTCCTCCTCTCCCGGCGCGCGCGGGCTGGTGGTGGCGGGCGCGGGCGCCGACGCCGTGCCGATGCCCGCGCGCGAGCGGCGCGCGCTGCGCCTGCGCGAGTCGGCGGCCCCCTTTTGCAGCAGCGGCGAAGCGGCGGCGACGGCGGCGGCGGCGGCGGCCGACAGCGCCGAGATGTGCGAGGCGGTCGTGGTGGTGCCGCCGCCGCCCGCGCTCGCCTTGGGGGCTGGCGGTGGCGGCGGCGAGGAGGGCCTTCCGGAGAGCGGGGGGGTCGTCGTCGCCTTGGGGGGCGGCGGCGGGGGCGACGCGACCGTGCTTGCCTCGCTGACCTGCGAGCGCGGCGGCGGCCGCGACGGGCTCGCCGGGGGAGACTACGCCGCCGCCGCCGCCGCGGGGGGCGCGTTTTGGGGGGGCGGCGGCGGCGGGGCCGCGGAGGACGAGGACGGCGAGGACGAGGAGGAGGACGAGGAGACGGCGCGCGCCAACGCCGCTCTGTTTGGCGCCGCGGCAGAGGACGACGGCCCCTCGTTTCCTTCTCGCGGCCGCCGCCCCCACCGCCGGCTGTACCTGCTCCAGCGCGTCGTGCCCTCCTCCTCCGGGTTTCCTTTTTCCTCCTCCTCCTCCTCTTCGGCCGAGGCCTTGCCCCCGCACGCGCACGTGCTGCCCCTCCCTTCATCCTCCTCCTCCTGTTCTGCCGACGACGCCTCTGGCGGCGGCGGCGGCGGCGGCGGCGGCCTGGTCGTGACCTCGCACTGGTGGCCCGCCGTCGCTTCTTCTTCTGCTGGCGCCGACGGCGGCCCGGGGGGGGGGCCCTTTCCCTCGCTGCTGGCCGCCTCGGCGGCGTCGCTGGCGCTCCCCTCCTCGTCCTCCTCCTCGCCGCTGTCGCTCGTCGGCGACTTGCTCACCGCGCTGGCGCCCGAGGCCGAGGCCACGGGGCCCGAGGCGCGCGGCTACGAGCGCCTGCCGCGGCCGTTGAGCGCCGTCAAAGGCGGTGGCATTGGCCAGGGCGCCGCCGCCTCTGCCGCCTCCGCCGCCCCCGCCGCGCCCCCGGCCCTCGTGGGCCGCGGCGCGTTTGGGGAGGTGTGGCGCGCGCGGCGGCGGACGACGAGCGACGGCTCAGGCGGCGACAGCGGCGACGATGACGAGAGCGCGCCCTCGTTCGTCCTCAAGCGCGTGGCGGGCGCGGCGGGCCCTGCAGCCCGCCGCAGCGCGCTGCGGGAGGCCTACTTTGGCCGCGTCATGGCGCGGGCGGCGGCGGCGGCGCGCGAGCGCGAGGAGCGGGAGGGGGAGAAGAGCTGCCGCCTGTTTGGGGCGGCGGCGTCGCAAGGCGGCGGCAGCGCCCCGCCAAGCCAAGGTCGGCGGTGGGCCTGCGCGGACGCGGACGCGGCCGCGCGCGCGGGGGCGGTCGACCACGTCGGCCGGTTTGTGGAGGCCTTCAAGACCGCCCCCCTGGCGGCGGCCGAGGCCGAGGCCGAGGCGGCGGCCGAGCGGCGGAGGCAGCAGCCACAACAGCAGCCGCATCGAGGCGGTGCCGCGGCGGGCGCATCGAGCCAAGCCCCGGACGCCTGGCTCGTCTTCCGCGACGAGGGGCGCTCGCTGCACGACCTCATGTACAGCGCGCTCGGCGGGGAGGAGGACGAGGGCAAGGGCGGGGGCGAGGGCAAGGGCGAGGGCGGGGAGGGCCAGCGCCAACGGCTGCAGCAGCAGCAGCCGCGGATCCTCGGCCCGAGCGAGTGGTGGCATCGTCGCCGGCGCTCGCGCGCGTCGTCGCAAAGGCTCGTGCGCGAGGTCATGTCCCAGCTGCTGCGCGCGCTGGCCGCCGCGCACGCGCGAAACCTGACCCACCGCGACGTCAAGCCGGAGAACCTGCTCGTACGCGAGGACGCGGCCGGAGCGCTGCGCGTGCGCCTCATCGACTTTGGCTCGGCCGCGCCCTCGTCCGACGCCGCCGCCGCCGGCGACGACGACGCCCGCCTGCTCGCGCGCCTGTACGGGCGCGGGCGGGGCCCGGGCGCGGGCGAGCTCACGCTCGATTATTCGCCGCCCGAGCTGCTGTTTGGGTCGGCGGCGTCCGAAGGGGGGGAGGAGGAGGACAAGGGGGGAGGAGGGGGCGAGGGGCGGGCGGCGGCGGCGGCGGTGGCGGCGGCGGCAAATGCGCCCTTTGCGCAGCGCCGGACCGCCGTCGACGTCTACGCCGCGGGCGTCGTGATGCTCGAGCTCGCCCTGGGGACGCCGCGCGTCTTTGCGCTGAGCGCGGCTGCGGCCGACGCGCTCGACCGGCGGCTGCTGCTGCGGCAGCAGCGGGCCGGCGGCGGCGGCGGGAACGGGGGGGGCGGGGGCGCGGAGCAGGCGGCGAGGCGGCGCCTGGCTTTTCACCTTCAAGGGCTCATGGACGCGTGCCTGTACCCGCCGCCGCCGCGGCGGCGGAAGCAGCAGCAGCAGCAAGACCAGCGAGACCAGCAGCAGCAGCAGCAGCTGTTGGGGAGGCCCGAGTGCGCGCCGCGCGCGCTGGCGGCGGCGCTCCGCGCGCGCGACCCCGCAGGCCACGGCCTGCCCTCGCCGTCGGGCGTCGACCTCGCGCTGTCGCTGCTGGCCTGGCGGCCCTCGGACCGCCCGACCGCGGCCGAGGCGCTGCGCCACCCGTTCTTTGCCGAGGAGGAGGAGGAGAAGGAGGAGCGGGAGGAGCAGGGGCAGCCGGCGAGCGCGTGAGGCACTCGTCGGGGCGCAATCGCCCCGGCCGCTTTCGCCCGGCGCTTTGGTTTCTTTTTTTTGTTGGCAGTTGCCCCCCTTTGCATGTTTGTCGGCGCGCGCGCGGGCCAAATGCGGCCCGGCAACCGTGTAAACAGGCGCCAACGGTCGTGATCGAAGTAGTGGTCGGGTTGAATCGGGGTCGGAGGGGCCGCAGACAGGGCGCTTGCGGGCGCGCGAGAGAGGCAATCAGGAGGAGGGGGGGAGGCGATTCGCTCTTTCGCGCCGCTCTCCCCGCCCACTATAATCCGCCCAGCGCGCCCCTCCATCCCGCTCTCCACACAATCCGCCCCAAGGCGACCCTCCTCTCCTTGCCCGCCGACCCAATTTTACCACCCCCCAAACAAAGTTTGGTCCTCTCGACGTGTCGACAAAAAGTGCGCTCCCCCTCTCCCCTCTCCTCCTCCTCCCCCTCGTCCCATCACACCCTTGCACCGCGCGCCCCTCCCGCGCGAAACTGGGCCCCGGCGCGCGCCATCCGAGCGGCCGCGGCCCTTGAGAGTGCGCCCATGGCACAAATTGACGCGGCGCCGGCCCCCGTGGCGTGAGTCTCGCGGGCGTTTTTCTCCCGGGGCGGCGTGAGGGGGAGAAAAAAAAAGGAGGCACTTGTCTCCCCTCCCCTTTCCTCCCCCGCGCCACGTCCGCTCGCGCCTCCAATTGGCCGCGCCTGCGCCCCCGCGCGGCCCGGCGCGCGCGGCCGCGAGTCCGGGTCGAGCGCGGGGCGCGCGATTGGGGCGCGCCGCGCGCGCCGATCGACGCCCCGCGCGCCGCGAGCGGCGCGGCCGAAACACGCGCAAGGGTGCTTTTTGGAGGGCCCAGAGCAAACAACCCCGCGGTGTGCCTCGCCGCCTCTCCCCCCCCCCCCCCCGCCTTCGCCCGCTCACACGACCCTCCTCCTCAAACCACGCACGCCCCCCCCCCCCGAAAACCCACCAACAAACCCCAAAAAACCAATCCCACCCGCAGCGCCCCGCCCGCCCCGGTCATGGCCTCCCTCAAGACCTCGGGCGCATGCTGCGGTCAGCAGGCGGACCAGCAGGAGCCGCCGACACCGACGGCCGACTTGGTCGTTCGCTTGGAGCAGGTCGCGCGGCTAGCGCCGGCGGCCCCGGCTCCCTCCGCCGCCGCCGCCGCCGCCGCCCCTCCGACGACAGAGGCAGCAGCAGCGGCAGCAGCAGCTGCCGCCGCGAGGCAAGAGCCGCCCGTCGTCGTCGACGACCCGATGGAGTCGGACGACAACGCGCCCGCGCAGACGCACCAGGACCAGCAGCAGCAGCAGCAGCAGCAGCACGAGGCGACGCCGAGCATTGGGGTGCCGGCGGCGACGGCGACGACGACGACGCCGCCGACGCCCGCCCAGCAGCAGCAGCACCAGCAGCCGCCGCCGCCGCACGCGCCGCTCTCGGCCGCCGACCGCCGCCTCCACCGCTGGCTGCGCGCGCTCATGCGCACCTCCTTCTTCACCCCCTGCGCCGCCCACCGCGACTGCAAGAAGAACGAGGCCACCTACTTTTGCATCACGTGCGCTGGCGACGCCCCCGCCGACGCCGACGCCGCCGCCGGCGAGAGCGCCACCGACGTTGCCGCCGCGCTCACGCCGCCGCCCCTCGCCGCCGCCGACGCCGACGACACACAACCCACCAACTGCAACCCCCACCACCCCTCCTCCTCCCCCTGCGGCCTCGCCCTGTGCGCCCACTGCGTCACCTCCGGAGGGCACCAGCACCACGCGCTGCTGCAGGTGCGGCGGTACGTCTACTGCGACGTGGCGCGCGTGCAGGACGCGGCGGCCTGGGTCGACCTCTCCGGCGTGCAGGCCTACACGATCAACCAGGCCAAGGTGATCTTTTTGTCCCCCAGGCAGGCCGCCAAGCAGCTGCGGGCGGGGTCGCCGGGCAGCTGCGCGACGTGCGCGCGGGCGCTGCGCGACGGGTGCAGCTACTGCTCGCTGAGCTGCAAGGTGAGCGCGCTGGCGGCGAGCGGGCGGCTGCGCGCGCTCAACAACAACGGCGGCGGCGCTGGCGGTGGCGCTGGGGTGGGGGCCGGAGCGGGGGCGTCGGGTGCGGCCGCCGCGGGCGTGCACCACCACCACCACGGCCACCACCACCACCAGCCGCGCCAGCACCACCAGAGCCAGCCGCGCCACCGCGACGCGCCCGCGCTGGGCGCCGTCGGCGGCGTCTCGGCGCGGCGCTCGAGCGCGACTGGGGGCGGCGCGGGCGGCGGCGGCGGCAGCAACGCGGGCGGCGCGGCGTCGGCGGCGCCTCGCCAGCAGCGCCAGCAGTCGCACCACCACCACCACCACCACCACCACGCGCGGTCCGCCCGCGGCGCGCGCGCGGCCAGCGACGCCGGCGGCGCGCTCCTCGGCGGCGGCGCGGCGCGCGGCGGCCGCGGCGCGTCGCCGCCGCTCATGGCGTCCCCCCGCGCGGCGGCCGCGACCGCGTGCGGCGGCGCGTTCGCCGCCGCGCTGGGCGCCCTGCAGCACCAGGAGGAGCGCCAGCAGCAGCAGCGGCAGCAGCAGCAGCAGCTGCAGCAGCGCCTCATGATGCTGCAGCACCGCTGGAGCGACCCAGGCGGCATCGGCGGCCTCGGCGGCGCTGGCAGCGGCGGCAACAACAGCGTCGGCGGCATGGGCCTTGCGCTGGCGCAGGACCTGCTCGCGGCGCTGATCCAGCAGCAGCAGGGACATCAGCAGCAGCAGCAGGCCCTTCAGCAGCAGCAGCAGCAGCAGCAGGCGTCGCCGCTGATGCAGGCGCTGGCCGCGGGCAGCCACCTCCTCCAGCAGCAGCCGGCCGAGGCGGCGGCGACGGCGGCGGCGGCGCAGGCCATGGCGGCGGCCGCTGCGGCAGCCGCCGCGGCCGCCAACAACCACCACCCCAGCTCCGCAGGCGCCCTGCAGACGCCGCCCTCGGCCTTTGGCGCCGGCGCTGGCGGCGGCCGCGCCCTCGCGTCCATGTCCCCCCCGGCCTCGCCCGAGTCTGCCGCGGCCGCCAACGCCGCCAACGCCGCGGCCGCCGCCTGCCTGCCGCGCGGCCGGCCCGCCGCGCCCTCGGTCGCGTCGGTGCTCGGCGCCGTGTCCGGCGGCGCCGGCTGCCTCCCGGGCAGCGGCAGCAGCGGCGGCGCCCTCCGCACGGCGCAGGCCGCCGCGCGCACGTCGCTCGCGCGCGCCCTCATGGCCGGCGGCGAGGAGCAGAGCGGCGAGGTGGGCGGCGGCAGCGCCGGCACCGGCAGCGGTGGCGGCAACAACGACGGCGGCGGCGGCGACGATGCCGCGCCCGCCGCGACCACCACCGGCCGCAAGCGCTCGTCGTCGGGCTACAAGCCGTCGCCCTTTGCGCAGGCCGCCGTCGCGGCCGCGGCCGCGGCCGTGGCCGCCGAGCGCGCCGCCGGCCGCGGGCCGGCGGGCAGCGCCGGCAGCGGCGGCGGCCGCGGCGACGGCGGCAGCAACGACGGCCCCCTCGGCGGCGGCGGCGGCGGCGGTGGCGACCACCACCACAACCACAACCACAGCAGCTCGTCGGCCGACACCGCCGCCGGCGGCGGCTCGGGCGGCGGCCGCGGCGGCGGGGGCGGCTCGGCCCCGGCCTCGCGCCCGCCCCCTGTTCTGCTCGCGCCCACTGCGGCCGTCAACAGCGCGCTCCTGCTCAACGGCGGCAGCGGCGCGCTCTCGCGCCGCAAGCAGTTCTCGCCGCGCCGCAGCAGCGTGGCCGCTTGAGAGCTTGCCGTGCTGGTGCACCGGGGGCTTTCCTTAGTCTCCCCCAAATGAACCCCCTCTTCCCTTGGTTCCAACCCGCGGCGCCCCCCATTCTTTCCTCTCTCCCCCCCCCAAAAGCGGGCGCGCGCCCCCTCTCCGGACAAACCAAAAACGAATACTCGTCAGACAAACACAACCGCCCCCTCTCTCCCCCTCTCCGAACAAAAACGAACACACACACACACACGGCTCTCCCCTCCCCCCGGGAAAAGAAGCATAGAACGCGCCCCCTCTGAACGATCGCGTTCTTCTTTGCCCCGCCCCCGAAAGTGCCGGCGACGCAGCCCGTGGCGCGCGCCCTTCTTCTTGCCCCCATCCATCGGTCGGGACCCCTCCTTTTCAGACATGCATCGGTGTGCGCGGGACGAGCGAGAGTTTTTGTCCTCGCCTATGCCCCAGCTGCCCCTGGTCGCCCCCCCCCCCCTTTCTCTCTCAACACAAAAAAGACAAACGCCGGCGTCGATGGTTGTTTTTTTCCGGCCTGGTCGTTTCCTCCCGCCCCCCCCCCCCCCCCATTACAGACCCGCCGCAGCGGCTCTTTTCGTTAGAACATGTTGACCCGCACAACCACAACAACAACAACAACAACCCCACCACCCCCCTTCTTCTTCTTCTTCTTACGCCGGCCCCCCTGCCCCTCGCGCGGGCGCCGGCGGCGCGCCAAAAACCCCTCTCCCCAAAATATAGCACGCGGGGGGTTGCGCCCCCCCCCCCTCTTTTTTTTCGCCACGTACAACACCGCACACCGGCCGCACACGGCCGTTTTTTGGCATCACAAATCCGTTTTGTAATTTTCGGCTTCGTGTTTCCATCGGCGTCGTCGTTTGATTGGGTGGGGGGCTGGACCGGGGGGGTCGGCCCCCGGCGAGGCGGCGGGCGGGCGGGCGGAGAAAGGCAAGCGCGATGAGCCGCTCCCTCCGCCGGGAACGCTATACTTCTCACTCTCACTCACTCTCAAAGAGCAACAACACACACACAGCTTCGAGCAGGCCGTGCGCCGCCTCGCTTTCCCTTGCAACCCGCGTGCGTTCGCCGCTCCCAAAATTGAGTCAACCAAAAAAGGTGCTCCCGTGTCTTCTCCTCCCGCCCGCGCAATCACCACCGACCCCCCCCGCCCCCCAAGCCACGGCCCCGATCCGAATCCTGCAGTAAATCTGCCAGAGCACCCCAGCGCGACCGTCGTACGACCCCGCGCGCGGCCGGCAGGGCCAGATACCCCGTCCGAATTTTTTTTCGCGCCGGGGGAATCGTCGCCCGCCCTGCTGCTCCGGTCGCCTTCCACCCCCAAAACCCCAACCATGGACTCTGCCATGGGGCTGCTGATGCCGCCGGGGATCTGCTCACCAGGCCCGGGGGCGCCGCCACTGCCCAAGGACGTCAGTCTCGTCAAGACGGACAGCTTTGCCTCGACCGACACGACGGCCATGGCCGCCGATGCCGCCGCCGAGCCCGCCGCCAACACCAACAACGCCCTCGCCCTCCGCCGCCGCTTCTTCGCGCCCAACGCCACCCTCGCGCACGCCGACGCCCCCCTCGCCCTCGACCGCGGCGCCGGGTGCCGCCTCTTCTGCGCCGAGACCGGGCGCGCCTACCTGGACGCGCAGAACAACGTGGCGCACCTGGGCCACGGGCACGCTGGTCTTGCTGCCGCGGTGGGCGCCCAGCTGCTGCGGCTCAACACCAACTCGCGGTACCTGTCGGCCGAGCTCGGCCTCTACTGCCGCGAGCTCGTCGAGACGCTGCCGCCCGGGATGAGGGGGCGCGGGGGAGGGGGAGGAGGGGGGCAAGAGGGCGGCGGGGAGGGGGAGGGGGAGGAGGGCGACGCGCTCGCCTTCCTGACCAACTCGGGCAGCGAGGCCAACGACCTCGCGCTGAGGATCGCCAAGGCGCACCACGCGCAGCGGTGGTTCGGCGGCGGCGGGGTCGGCAACGGAGGCGCCGCGGCGGGCGTCGACGGCAACAGCAGGAACCCTGCGAAAACCCCGCCCCCTCCGCCCCCGCCGGCCTTCCACGTCGCCGTGCTCGCGGGCGCCTACCACGGCCACCTCGACTCGGTCGCCAGGCTCTCGCCCTACAAGTTTTGGGCCGCGCCGGCGCCGGCGGCGTCCTCCGGCAGCGACGAAAGCGGGAGCGGCGACCACCAAGGCGGCGGCGCCTCTGCCGCCGCCCACGAGAAGCCCTCCTACGTGCACGTGATCCCCCTGCCGGACGAGTTTGTCGACGGCCGCGCCACGCGCCTGTGCGACGGCGCCGCCGCCGCGCGCGCCGTCGCCTGGGCCGCGCGGCGCGCGGGCGGGCGCATCGGCCTCGTGCTGGCCGAGTCGATCCCGTCGTGCGCGGGTCAGTCCCTGCTTCCGCCCGGTTACTTGGCGGCGCTCTTCTCGACGCTACGCCAGGAGGAACCGGGCGTGTTGTGCTGCGTGGACGAGGTGCAGACGGGGTTTGGGCGCATCGGTCACCCTTGGTTTTGGGCGTTTGAGCCGCAGCTTTTGCCCTACCTCGGCGAGAACGACTGCAACTGCCTCCCCGACCTCCTCACGTTCGGCAAGCCCGCCGGCAACGGCTTCCCTCTGGCCGGCCTGCTCGCCACGCGCCGCGCCGCGCGGGCCTTTTGCGAGCTCTCGGGCGAGGCCTACTTCAACACGTTTGGCGGGAGCAACTGCGCCGTGGCCGCCGGGCGTGCGGTGCTGAGGGCCGTGCGCGAGGAGCGCCTCGCCGAGCGCGCGGCCGCGACGGGCCCCGTGTTGGGCGCGTTGCTGCGGCGCGTGGCGGCCGCGCACCGCGCCCACGTGTCCGACGTGCGCGGCGTCGGGCTCTTTTGGGGGGTGGAGATCGGGCGGCGGTTTTTTGTCGCTGATGAGGCCGCTGCTGCTTCTTCTGCCGCCGAGAAGTCGCTCCTCCTCCCGGCCCCGGCCAAAGCGGCGTGGGTGGCGCGGCGGATGCGCGACGCCTCGGCTGTGCTCGTCTCGGTCGACGGCGTGTTCGGCAACGTCCTGAAGATCAAGCCGCCGATGGTGTTTGGCCCGCCCGAGGCGCGCGAGCTGGCCGCGGCCCTGGACGCCACGCTGTGGGCGCTTAGCGGCGGCGGCGGCGGCGCGGTGCGGGAGGACGAGCTCGCGGCGCTCGAGAGGCGCGAGCTTTGCGCGCATGCGTCGGCCGTGGCGCCCATGCGCGAGAGGTGCGAGGAAAACGCGCGCGCGCTGGGGCTGATGCTGTAGCGAGTGGGCGATTGGGTGCGCGGCGCCTTCTTGTAAAACATGCGCTTGCTGGTTGGGGTGATTATTGCGATGGGGGGGGGGGGGAGAGGGACAAAACGGTGGCGAAGAAATGCTGCGATGGCTGTGCGCGTGCGCGGAAAAACAGAAAAAAACACTCGAAAAAAGCCATCCCACTCTCAGCGCCTGCGCTTGGGCCGCACGGCGCCAAACGCCCCGGCCGCGCCGCCGCCTCCGCCACCGCTGCCCCCAGCCCCATGCCCACCACCCCCACCACCGCCACCCTCAAAGTGGCCCCCTCCTCCTCCGCCCCCGCCACTGCCGCCCTCGCCACCCCCGCCGACGCCACCGTCCCCATCGCCACCGCCCTCCCACCCCCCCATCACCGCCGCGTAGCTCTGCAGCACCGCCGGGTCCATGGCGTCGTAGTCCACCGCCAGGCCGGGGTAGGCGGCGCCGCCGCCGCCGACGCCGCCGATGCCGCCGCCGCCGACGGCCCCCCCCCCAAAAACCCCGTCGTCGACCAGCCCCGCGGCCGCCGCGGCCGCCGCCGCGTCCGACGCCGCCAGCTGCGCCTGCGCGCGCCGCGCGGCCGCCTCGTCCCTCAGCACCTGCTTGGCGCGCTCGGCCCGGCGCGCCTGCTCGCCCCGGCGCTCGGCCACGCCGGCGCCCGCCGCGTCCAGAAAGGCCAGGCGCTCCTCCAGGGCCGAGGCGACGTGGCGCACGCGCTCGAGCCACGACGAGAGCGCCGCGACGACGCCGGGGACGGCGGCGCGGGCGCAGTCGCGCCGCCCGGCGGCCGCGGCCTCGACCGAGAGCACCTTGCTGACGCCGTCGAGGCGCCCGCGCAGGAGGCCCGCGTAGATGCAGTCGGCGATGAGGAAGTCCTCGAGGGCGCTCTCCGAGTCGAGGCCCAGGGCGGGCAGCAGCCGCGCGTAGGGCAGCGCCCGCGCGCCCTCCGAGGGCGAGGCCGCGGCGAGCGAGACGGCCGTCGCCTGGCGCAGCTTGCGCGCCTGCGCGGGCGTGAGCGGGGGCAGCGGCGACTGAGCGTTGGTGGTGGTGTTGCTGTCGCTGTGGTAGTCGCTCCACGTGCCGTAGCAGAAGATCTCGAGGGCGCGGACGTAGGGGGCGAGGTCCCGGTTGTTGCGGAGCTGTTTTGGTTTGTTTTTTGAGGAGGGGGTGAGCGTTAGGTGCGGTTTGGCGATCGGTGCGCGTGGCGTCGGCGGCCGGCGGCGGGCATAAGGGCCGCGCAGCGGGGAATGGAGAGGCCTTAACGGCGAGCGCTCTGAAACGCTACCACATGATGAACGCACCTCCTGCACCTGCGCCAGGTCGAGCAGCTCGGCGAACGCGAACAAGCCCGGCTCGGACGTCGCCTTGACGATGAGGTCGGCCAAGCCGCGCCCGCGCGCAGACTTGGCCAGCAGCAGGTACGGCTGGAGCTTGGGATCGGCCTCCATCGCTGCTGCTGCTGCTGCTGCTGCTTGCTGCTGGGGCTCCCCACGCGCGCGCGCGAGGGAGAGAAGAAGAAGAAGAAAGGGAGAAAGAGGCTTTCGGCAGTGGTTGCGTTTTTCGTTCCGCCCTTTCGGTCGATGGCTCTCTTGCGTGCTTTGGTTTGTGCTGCCACACGAAGGCTTGTGTTTGTGCGTGTTCGTCTCGAGTGGTGCGTAGTAGCGAGTAGTGGGGAGGCGAGCGTGCGTGAGGGAGGAGGAGGGCGGTTCTGGGGGGGTCGATGCCCAGCGCCGCTGCCGCTGCCGCTGCCGACGCCAACGCCGCTGCTGCCTCCCGCTCCGTTTCGCCCGCCCCTCACTCGCAATCCTCGCAAAAACGAAATCGCCTTACAAATCGAGATCCAATCCCTTTTCTCACTGCACCTTGGCCGCCGCCATCAGCCGCTCCGCCAGCGCGCTCCCGCTCTTGGCCGCGATCACCGCCACCAGCTCCCCGCCCAAGCCCTCCTCGGCGCCCAGGTCGACGCTCGCCTCGTCGCGCGCCACCGCCACCAGCCCCTCGGGCAGCGCCCCGCCCTCCTCGCCGCCGCCCTCCGGCAGCGGCCGCAGCGGCACGACCAGCGCCGCGCGCATGTACGCGAGCTCCTCGCTCCCCTCGGCGAAGAGCGACGCCAGGCCCTGCAGCTGCCCCGACGACGACGAGGAGGGGGAAGGGGCGGCACCCCCGCCCCCCTCAACGACAACCCCCTTGACGCGCCAAAACAGCTCGACGCTGTCGGTGGGCACCAAGCCCGCAGACTTGCGCAGGCGCATGAAGCGGTTGACGACCTCGCGCGCGGCGCCCGCGCGCGCGAGGGCCGCGTCGGGCTCGAAGTCAAGGACGACGAGGACGTCGCCGTCGCCCGCGGCGTCGAGGTGGCCGGGCGGGGCGGCGGCGGCTGAAGCGGAAGCGGAAGCGCCGCCCTTCTTGCCGCCGCCGCCCTTTTTGCCGCCCTTGTCCGCGGCCGGCGCCTCTTCCACAGCAGCCGCCGCCTCTCCCCCTGCCTCTCCTCCGCCCGGCGCCTTGAACTCGCGGATCACGCGCACCTCCCCCTTGGCGAGCTTGATCCCGGCCACCTCGACCTCCCCGCTCGACTCGAGCGCCAGCACCTCCTCGGCAGACAGCGCCTTGAGCGCCGCCGCCACGCGGGGGAGCTCGCGCCCGAGGCCCCGCGCCGCCAGCGCCCCCCACTCTGGTTCCGCCCGCAGAGAGCAGTACTTGAGGGGGTCGGCGCACGCCTCCACCTCGCGCACGTTGAGCTCCGACAGCACGTACTCCTTCAAACGTCCGGCCACGTCGTCGAGGAACTCGGCGTCCGGGTGCACGACGACGGCGCGGCGCAGCGGGCGCTTGAGGGGGGCGTTGCGGCGCTCGCGGAGCACGCGCCCGAGCTCGACCACGCGCGTCATGCGATCGACCGACGCGCGGATGCGGCGGTCGCCCTCCTTTTCCTCGCCCCTTTCGGGAAAGGGCGCAAAGTGCACCGACTCGGGCATGCTGCCCACGGGAAGCGCGCGGATGAGGTTGCGGTACATGTGCTCGCTGAGAAAGGGGGTAAAGGGGGCCATGCTGCGCGCGAGGGTGAGGAGCACCGAGTGGAGCGTCGCGAGGCAAGCGCGCGCGTCGGCCTCGCCCTTTGCCCCCTTGAGCCGCCCCCGGTTGAAGCGCACGTAGACGTTGGTGAGGCGCTCGACGAAGCGCACGAGCTCGGGCACGACCGTGTAGAGGCGGTAGGCGGCCATCTCCTCGCGCACGAACGCGACGAGCCCGCGCGACGCGGCGAGGACCCACACGTCGAGCACGTTGGTCGCCTCCTTTGAGAGGTCGACCGAGGCCGGCTCGAAAGCGCGAACGTGGCGGCGCGCCGGAGCGCCGCCGCCGTTCTCCGCCGCCGCCGCCGCCTCGTCCTCCTCCTCCTCCTCCTCCTCATTCTCCGCCCCGGCCGCCCCCTGCCCCCCGTGCCCGATCCCGGCCTCGTACCGCGCCACCGCCTGCACGAGGAAGCGGTAGGCGTTGTACCAGGGAAGGAACACGTCCTTGACAACGCCAAACACCCCCTCCTCCTTGAAGCGCAGCGTCTCGGCGCGCACGACGGGCGAGTTGATGAGGTAGAGGCGGAGGGCGTCGGCGCCGTACTTGTCGATGACCTCCGTGGGGTCCTGGTTTGTTTTTTGTGGGGGGTTGAGAGAGAGAGAGAGTGAGTGAGCGGGGGCGCGGTCGGGGGCGAGAGCGACGGGGCGGGCGGCGGGCGAAAGCAAAACGAGGAGGGGGGTTGTGGCGGGGATTGGAGACTGCGGGCGCGGAGAGAAGGCATCCCACCGTACTATGATACCGCCGTGATTGCTGTCGCGCGCGCCGGCTTATATCGAGAGACTTGGCGGCGCGCGCGGGGCGATAAACGCCCCCGCGCGCGCCGCCGTGCGCCGCCCCTCCCCCCCCTGCGAGAGCGAGAGGGTTTGGTGCTGGGGGGCCAGCATGGCGCCGGGGGAGAAACCCCCCAGCAGCCGCGCCGGCAAGCAGGCAGGGTCGTGGGATTGTTTGTGTGCGCCCTGCCCCCCGAAAAAAAGGGAAGGGCGGCGCAACGGAGCCTCTCGCCGAGCGCGCGCTTTGTTCTTTTCCGTCTTCGTTTCGGTCGTCGCTCGCAAAAAAAAAACTCTCTCTCTCTTCTCCTCACCGGGTAGTTCTTCAGGCGCTTGGACATCTTCTTCCCGTCCGCCGCCAGCACCAGGCCGTTGCACACCAGGTTGCGGAAGGCCGGTTTCCCGAACAGCGCCGTGCTCAGCACCATGAGCGTGTAGAACCACCCGCGCGTCTGGTCCAGCCCCTCGGCCACGAAGTCAGCCGGAAAGTTCCTCTCAAACCGCTCCTTGTTCTCAAACGGGTAGTGCAGCTGGCCGTACGGCATCGACCCGCTCTCGAACCAGCAGTCGAAGACGTCGTCGACGCGCTTGAGGGGCGGGAAGTCGGGACCGCGCGCAGAGGGGATCTCGAGGCCGTCGACAAAGTGGCGGTGGAGGTCGGTGATGGTTGTTTTTTCCTTGTCGCCGCCGGCGCCGCCGCCGCCGCCGTTGAGCCGCTCCTCCAGCTCGGCGACGCTCCCTATTACGACCACCTCCTCCCCGTCGGGCGAGCACCACACGGGGATGGGCGTGCCCCAGAAGCGCGAGCGCGAGACCGCCCAGTCGTGCGCGCCCTCGAGCCACGCGTGGAACCGCTTGTCCTTCACGTACGAGGGGACCCAGTAGGTCTCGGCGTTGCACGCCAGCAGCTGCTCCTTGATCTTCTCCACGGCGACAAACCACGAGGGCACCGCCCGATAGATCAGGGGGGTGTCGGAGCGCCAGCAAAAGGGGTAGCTGTGCGTGAGCGTGGCGGCCTCCACCAGGCGTCCCGAGCGCTTGACGGCCTGGACGATCTCCTTGTCGGCCTCCTTGACGTGCCTGGATTTTTTTTGGGGGGGTTGGGGTTATGGGTGGTGGTGGGGTTTTTTTTTGGGGGGGGGGGGGTTGAGCATCGCGTTTTTCCGCGTCTGTCGTCGGCAGCCGGGGCTTTTTCGCCGTCTCGCCGACGCGTTGGCACGCAGAGCACGACACTCACTTCCCGGCAAAGTCCGTCACGGCGTCCGTGAACCGCCCGTTGAGGTCCACGGGACAGGGGATCCCTTCCCCTTTCGCCACTACCCCATGCGCGAGGCAAACGCGGTAGTCGTCCTCGCCAAACGCCGGCGCCTGGTGGACCACCCCCGTGCCGCTGTCCGAGGTCACGTAGCCGTCCGTGACGACCGAGAAGGCGCGCGGGTGGCTCTCGGCGTCCTCGGCGTGCGCCTTGAAGTAGGGAAAGAGGGGCTCGTAGCGCAGGCCGTCGAGGTCGCGCCCGGGGAAGCGCGAGAGGATCTCAAAGCCGGCGGCGGCCGCGGGGGCCGCTGCTGCCGCCGCCTCGCCGCCGCCGCCGTCCTTGGCCGCCGCCGCCGCCGCCGCCGCCGCCGCGTCGCCGCCGCCGCCCTTTTTTCCGCCCCCGCCTTTTCCCCCGCCCCCGCCCTTCTTCTCCGCCGGCACCGCGCCCGGCAGCGCGCACAGGCGCGCCTCGGCCACCACGTACACCTTGCCCGTGGCGGGATCTTTCGCGCGCACGTAGGTCAGCTCGGGGTGCACGCAGAGGGCGAGGTTGGAGGGGAGGGTCCAGGGGGTGGTGGTCCAGGCGACGAGGCTGGCGCCGTCGGGGTCGCCGACGATGGGAAAGGATACCTGTGTGTGGGGTTGTGTGTGGGGAGTGGAAGGGGGGGGGAGTGCGGGAGCGGTTGAGCGTGTTTGTTTTGCGCGCGAGAGGAGCGCGCGCGCGCTGCAAGAAGAAGAAACGCACGCGCCGCTCTCGCGACGATGAAAAAACGCCGCTTTCCCACGCCATCTTCGCACTCACCGTCACCGCCGGGTCCTGCACGTCCTTGTAGTTGAGCCCGGCCTCAAAGTTGGACAGGGGCGTGGAGCAGGCGGTCGAAAAGGGCATCACTTTAAACCCCCGGTAGACCAGCCCCTTTTCGTGGAGCTGCTTGAAGACCCACCACACGGACTCCATGTACGTCTTGTCCAGCGTCTTGTAGTCGTTCTTGAAGTCGATCCACCTGCCCAACCGACGCACCGTGCGCTCCCACTCGCTCGAGTAGCGCATGACGATGGCGCGGCACTCCTCGTTGTAGGCGGCGATGCCCATCTTCAGGACGTCGTCGCGGCTCTTGATGCCGAGCTTCTTGTCGATCTCGTACTCGACGGGGAGGCCGTGGCAGTCCCACCCGAAGCGGCGGGAGACGTAGTGGCCCGTGACGGAGGCGTAGCGCGTGACGATGTCCTGGGGTGGGTTTTTTTCGGGGGGTGGGTTTGGTTGGGGGGTGGTTTTTTTGGGTGCGTGTCGAGTGAGGGCGCGGGGCGGGCGGCGGCGGATGCGGGCGGCGGCGGCGCGGCGATCGCGCGGCGGCGGCGGCGGCCTCAGACGGCGTTTGCCCTGTCCTACACACCTTGAGCGTCCCCGCGAGGATGTGGCCGTAGTGCGGCAGGCCCGTGGCGAAGGGCGGGCCGTCGTAGAAGACGTACTCGGGCTGCCCCTCGGTGCGCCGCAGCTGCTCCTTGAACGCGTCGATGGCGTCCCAGAACGCGAGCGTCTCCTCCTCGCTCTTGGGGAACGAGAACTTCTTGCCCTCGGGGACGTCCTCCATGGTGGCGGCTCTGGTCGGGAGGCGGTGTGTTGATCCACAAAGGGGGCGCGCGCGCTCGCGGGCGCGCGAGACAGAGGGAGGAAGAGGGGTGAGGAAGGAGAGCGCGCCTCCCCTCTCTGGCTTGTCGTTGCTTGCGCCGATCGATCGGGTGGTTGGGAGGCACGAGGAGCTAGCTAGGTGTGAGTGGCGCTGCTGAGAGAGAGAGAGAGAGGCAGAGCGCGTGTGTGTGTGCGATGAGGGCAGTACGAGAGAAGAGTACTCCGCTCTTTCTTTCTTCGGCAGCGGGCGGCGACGAGACGAGGCGCGCCGTCGCCGGCTCTGCCGCGCCGCGGCCCCTTGCCCCCCCCCCTTTCCCGACGCCGCCTTCTCTCTCACATACACACCATCTCCAGACACTCTTTACCTCGCGCTCTCTCTCAGACAGCCACACGTCCCCTCCTCGAACACACGCCCAGGCGAACAGCAACCACAACGCTTGCTCCCTCTCTCGTTGTGTCCCCGTCCTCTTGCTTTGAGAGGGTGAGTTCTTCTTTCCTCTTCGCGCCCCACACGCGGCGCGGCGCGCGCTCGCCTGGGCTTCGGAGCCCTCCACGCGATCGGGCGGGCGCGGCACTACCCACCTCTGGCGCGAGCAGCCGCGCTCGTTGCGGGCCTTCAAAGACGCGTGGAGAGAGAGAGAGTGGGCAGCACACCTGCCTCTTCCTCCCCTTGAGCCGACGACGAGGCGCGCCTTGCTTCCCTCGCCTGTCGAAAACTCGCGGCGCGCGGCGGGCCCCGGGCGCTTGGACGAAACCGGCTGCCGCGATCGCCGCGCTCCGGCCGGGGCTAGGGCCATGGCATGGCGGCGATCACACTCAAGCGAGCGAGCGTCTCGTCCTCCTCCTCCTCTCTCCACCTCTCACCCGCCTCTCTCTCTCCCTCCCGTCGGAACACACAACCACCATATCACAGCACAGCCAGGAGCGCCAACCGGAGGAGCAGCAGCAGCAGCAGCCGGAACAACAACAAACAGCACCATGCACGCCCTGCGCGCCCCCGCGGCCGCCGCGGTGGCGGCGGGCGCCAGCACGAGCGGCCGCCTTGCCGCCGCCGCCCCGCCGCGCCCCCTCCTCGCCGCCCCCGCGCCCCGCCTCGCCCCCGCCCCCCTCCGCGCCACCGCCGCGCAGCAGCAGCAGGCGGCCGCCGCCGACGGCGGCAAGACCGTCCTCGTCAAGACGGCCAAGCCGGGGGAGGAGATGCCCTTCCCCTGGTCGGAGAAGGACCCGTACCGCCTCCCCGTCTCGATCGAGCGCGTCCAACGCCTCCTGCTGTCCAAAGGTTGGGAGAAGCCTTGGGTGGACCAGATCGTCGACCGCGTCATGAAGGGCACGCTCAAGACCACGGAGGAGCGCGCCGCGGGCGTGGTGGACTACCTGGCCTCGATCGGCCTCGAGCAGGACGAGATCTGCAACATGGCGTCCGTCTCGGTGGTGCTGCTCGGCTTGAACCCGAAGACGCGCCTGGCGCCGACGGTAAGCTACCTGGAGCGCCGGGGGGTGCCGCGCGAGGTGGTGCCCGAGGTGCTGCTCTCGCACCCGCGCATCTTCGAGTACCGCGTGACGGACGAGGCGTCCGCGAGCGTGTCCAAGGGGGCCGCGCGCATCCAGGTCGACGTGGTGCCGGCGGCGCTCATGGCGGCGGCGGCGGGCAAGCGGGGGGCGGCAGCGGCGGCGGCGGCGGCGGCCGGCGAGGAGGAGGGCCCGGCGATCGCGGTCAACTACTTCCGCGAGGGCGCGTCGTTCCTGCAGTCGCCCGTGTCGCCCGCGCCGCCGATGCCCTCGAGCAAGTAGGATTGCGTGCGATGTTTTTTGTTTTGATGTTTTTTGTTGGAGGAGGGAAAGGGGGCGCGGAGGGGACGGCGCGGGCGGGGGGGCTCGATCCCTCCCCCCTTTTTGCTTCCTCTCGCCCCTTTTGGCCGCCGCCGCCGCCCTCCCAACTTGTAACTTTGCCTGGCCTCGTGTACCAATCCTATTCGGCACCCCCATGTGGCCGCTCCCCTCGACGACCCCCCAAAAGAGATTCCCTCCCACCCGCCCTCCGCCGCCGCCAGCGCCTGTCGCGCGCGCGGCGCGCCCGAATCGCACCGCGCCGCCAACGGCGCCTTTCTTCACGCACCCTCGCCCTCTCCCGCTCGCCCCCCCTGACCCAGTACGTACTATCTTCCCTTTCTCTCCCAACGCACCAGCCCCTCCTCTCCAAAGCTAGTACAATAGAAACCGTCCTTTCCCCAACGCGAAGCTAAAGAGAGCCTGCTCTTCCCTTCCATCCCCCCGAACTCGAATCGCGCGCGCTCTGAGGCGCGCGCCCCCTCTCCCGCCCGAAAAAGCAGCCATGTCGTCGGAGAAGGACGACTGGAAGGTTTCCCTGGCGGACGACCAGCCGTCGCCCACCAAGTGGAACCAGGTGTGCGCGAGCGAGCAGCAGAGCGAGGAGCCGAGCGGGGAGCCCCCTTTCGCAGCCGCTGCTCCCCAGAGGCCCAACAACAAGCGCAGGAGCAAGCTGCTCGTCGTCGGGGCCGTCGCGCTCGCGTGCGTCGGCGTCGGCCTGGGCGTCGGCCTGGGCGTCTACTACGGAGGTGAGGACTCGTTTCCCGGGGCAATTGGACTTGGCGCGCGCGCGCGCGCGCGTGCGTTTGGAGCACAGAGAGCGAGCGAGCGTGCCGCCGCCGCCGCCGTCGCGCGTGCGCGAAAGGGCGCTCGTCGTCCCCTTTCGCCGCCCCCCCCCCCCTCCCACACACTTACACACCAACATCACCACCAACCCCACAACAGCCCCCCCGCAACACCCGCAGGACCGCGTCAAGCTCCAGGGCGGCTATCTCCCGCAGGAGCTGGGCGGCCCCGCCACCCCGCCCCGCACCCCCCGCGTCGCCGACGCCCTCTCCGCCAACGGCCGCCCCAACGTCATCGTCATGATGACGGACGACCAGGGGTGGGACGACCTCGCCTTGCACCAGCGCCGCATGGGCAAAGCCGATACCCCCCTGAAAACCCCAAATATGGACCGCTTCTTCCGCGACCGCGCCACCGAGCTCTCGTCCTTTTACGTGACGCCCATGTGCAGCTCCACGCGCGCGCAATTGCTCACGGGGCGGGAGTATGCGCGCACGGGCGCCATGTGGATCAATTCCGGGTGGGACTACTTGAACGTCGACGAGACGACGATCGGCGAGGTCTTCAACGACGCGGGGTATCACACAAGCCAGTTCGGGAAGTGGCACAACGCAAAGGACGCCCGTTACGCGCCCTGGGACCGCGGGTTTCAGCACTCGGTCTTCCCGCTCGAGTACGTGATGTTGGACGCGCCTTTTAGGTACAACGGCGTGTGGAAAAACACGACGGGCTGGCAGGAGGAGGTGCTGATGGGCGAGTTTCTGAATTATTTGGGATCGCGGGCGGCGGCGCAGCGCGCGGCGGCCGAGCAAGGGGGGCGGGCTGGCGGGAGCGGCGGGGGAGGAAGGAGCGGGCGGCGGCTCGAGGCCGCGGCGGGAGCGGGAGCGGGAGCGGGGGCGGCCGGCGGCGGCGTCGAGCCCGACGCGCGCCCCTTTTTCGCCTACTACGCGCCCTACAGCATCCACGCCGGGCACCGCAACGCCGACATGTCGGGCCCGAGGTGGTCGAGGCCGGCGCCCAAGGCGTACCACGACAAGTACTACGCGGTGCCCGGGCTGGCGCGCGACACGGCGCAGGTGAGAGAAAAAGAGAGAGAGAGAGAGAGAGAACAAACGAGCGGCGAGAACCGAAGAATAAAAAAACGCGCCGGAGAGAAAAAAACACTCCACCCTCTCACCGGACCCCCCTCGACCCCCCCCCCCTCCCCCCCCCCTTAACCCCCACAACAACCAAAACCCCAAACAGGTTTTTGGCATGCTCGAGTTCTTCGACGTGCAGTTTGGCCGCTTGCTGGATTGGCTGGACGCCCACCCAAAGGTGCGCGACAACACCTACTTTTTGGTCTTTGGCGACAACGGCCCGGCCCTGTTCGCCTCCGAGTCCACGCGGGCCAACAAGCCCACGCGCATGCCCTCGGGCATGGCCGGATCCAAGGGCGAGGTGACCGAGGGCGGGACGCGCACGCTGTTTGCGGCCATGGGGCCCGGGATCGCGAAGGGCGCGGTTCGCAGCACCCCCATTCGCGTGGACGACGTCCTGCCCACGGTCGCCGAGCTGGCCGGCATCGACCTCGTGACCGCTTTACCGATGACGGGCAAGTCGTTCGCCTCCGTGCTTAAAGCGGGGCCCGACGAGGGCCCCGAAGCAGGGGCGACGGACGAGCTGAGGGACCGCGTTGTCTTTTCGCTCCAGCCCGACTGCGTGGACGGAGACTTTATTCCCGAGCTCGACTCGAAGCGCCGCACAAAAAAGCCCCAACCTTTGCTCGAGTGGGACAAGGGCCGCAACAATACCGGCTGGCAGCGGTGCATGGGCGCGCGCTGGCGGCAGTACAAGTGGCTGGGCGCAGGGGTGGACGGCGAGTCGACCCACGAGCTGGGCGAGCTCTATCGTTTTGATCTCCCCCAAGGGTGGTCCGAAGACCGCGGGGGACTGGCGAAAAACATCCCGCTGGGGGTGTCCCACCTGGAGAGCGACAAGACGCGCGTCACCGACACGGAACCCGAGGTGGCGCGCAAGCTGCGCGACGCCGCGCGCCGCTGGTTCGAGGGGGTCGTGCGGGACGAGCCGCACTCGTTTGAGCGGCCGACCATTTTCATCGGCGACGAGGGAAACGCCAACTGGAACGCTGCGCTCGAGGCGGTCGCCGAGCGTCCCCCCGGCCCTCAAGGCGCGCAGGTCGTGCCCATGGGCGTGCAGGGGTTCCACAGCGACGGGCAGCGCACGCGGACGCGCGCGCGGGTCACGCGCGCCGGAAACTACATCGTGCGCGCGACCTACAGATCGGGCCGCCCCGCGCGCGTGCGCATTTCGGTCGGTTCCCCTGCGGACCTGGACGCCGGGCGGGCCGCTGCGGTGGAGGCGACGCTCCAGCCCAACGCCGGAACAGGGCGGGGGTCGCAGACGATCGGGCCCATCGAGCTCAAGGAGACCCCCAGGGGGCAGCGGTGGGAGATCGAGGTCAAGGTCTTGAGCGGGGGCGGCGGCGGCGGCGAGAACAGCGCGCCGCTGTTTGCGCCGCTCACCAACATCCACTTCCGCCCGCCCGTGCAGGGCAACGACGACAGCCTCGCGGACGAGATCGACCCGCGGTCGGTGGAGCGCATGCTCGAGCAGGAGCTGGGCGGCACCAAGCGGGGCGACAAGCAGCTCGCGGGCGGCGCAGCCGGGGCGCCCGAGGCGCCGCCTGAAGAGGGGCGGCGGTGATAAGCGCTCTGATGTCTTTTTTCCTTCTTTCCCCCCGCACTTTTCACAACGTATATGCACACGCACACATCCCCTCTCTCACCTTCTTCTTTTTTGGAGTGGGAGGCATCACACACACATATTCCACAGCCCCTTTCCCCCAAAAAAGAAGCGAGAGGCGGCGGTTTTATCCTCCCCCCAACCGACCGAACGACGAAACAAACACGCGGGCGCGTCCTGCGGCGCGCCCCTTGCCAACCTTTACTTGTGTGTCTCTTCCTCCAAAACCCCGTCAAAAATAAGTACCCTTAGAAAACACACATCATCACCCCTTCCTCCTCGTGAGACCCTTTAATCTTGAGAAATTTGCGTATCTGTCTCGCCGCGCGCCGACGCTCTTGCGCCGACCAAAAGCGGGCCCAAAGCGACGAAGACGACTGTTCACACACACAAACGCTCTATCTTCTCCCCAGATCCAGCACGCCCCTCTCGAGATCCATCGCTCTCGCTGCGGCTGCGCGGATCAATTGGACGCAGCAGGCGATTGATCGGACGAGAGAGACAACCCCCACCACCACCACACACCCCACCACACAACACACACAAAAACCATGTCAGGCTTGTCGCCCAAGCACGTCGAGGACGCGGCGCGCGTGCTCCGGGGCCTCGGGCTGGTGCTGGCGCAGGCGGCTGCGGCCAGGTGAGAGAGAAAGAGCAAGCGGGGCGGTTTTGATTTGTTTTGGGAAAGAGAGGACGAGAGGCGGGTGGGGGAGCGAGAGAGCGAGCGCCTCAGCAAACGCGCGCATCACACCCAACGCCCGCGGCGCCCCCGCGCAATCCCTCTGGCGCCCGTACTGCGTCGAGCGTCCGATGGGCATCAACCGCAAGGCACCTGGAGGCGTCGATTGGTCCACCGACGCCAGCGGAGAGCGCTTGGCTCTCCGCCCGCCGCCGCCGACACTCACGCGCCTCCCGCCCCCGCCTGAACCGCCAAAATCACAACAACAACAACAACAAACAGCCCCCTCGCCGGCCGCCTCGCGGCGGCCGACGTCGACCGCGCCGTCGCCGCGGGCGCCTCGCTGCTGCGCGCGGCCGCCGCGGCCCACCGCGACGCCACCGGCGCCCTGTCCTCGGTAGCGGCGGCGGCAGGAGGCGCCGCCGCCCCCGCCTCCTCGTCCTCCTCCTCCTCCTCGCTCTTGCCGCCCTTTGCGGCCGCGGCCGGGAGCCCCGTGGCGTTCTACCTGTACCCGGAGACGTCGCGGCAGCTGTACGCGTTGCTCCTCAAGGGGCAGCAGCAGCCGCAAAACCCGCTGGCCGCAGCGGCGGCGCTGGCGGCGGCGGCCGCCGCGCAGGCTGAGTCAGTGGCGGCGGCGGCGGCGCGGCAGGCGGCGGCGGCGGTGGCCGAGGCAGCGGCAACAGGGCCGGCACCGGCCGTAAGCGCCAGCGGCGGTCGCCTCGAGTGGCCGTCGGCGCACGAGTCGCCCTTCACGCAGGCAGAGCAGGACGACTTTGGTCGCGGGCGCCAAGCCGCGTCGGCGTTCAAGCAGCAGGAGCAGCAGGCGCCGGCGGCCTACCCACCCTCGCGCGAGCCCTGGCCGCCGCAAGCCGCCGTCGCCGCCGCTTCTTCCGCCCCTCCTCCCCCTTCTTCTTCTTCTCCTCCTCAGAACCAGCAGCCCCAACCGCCGCGCCGCGAGCTGCGCGAGCGCGCCGTCCCGACCTCCCCGCTCGCCCGCGCCTGGGGCTTCGCGTCCCTCGGCGCCGCGCTTGTCGTCGGCGGGCTGCGCGACTCAGCAGCGCGCGCGCTCGGCGGCGGCGGCGGCAACGCGGCAGAAGACCCACAGCAACCCACCTCGCAGGAGCTTCAGGAGGGCGGCCAACCTACCACCAACATTGCATCCAACCCCAAGCCAAAGCCCCTGGCCTTGTCGTTCGTCAGCGAGTCCAACGCCGAGCGCCTCGCCGCCGCCCTGTGCCGCATGAGGGGGGCCGCGCTCAAGCTCGGGCAGATGCTCTCGATCCAGGACGACACCCTCCTCCCCCCCGCCCTGTCTCAGGCCCTCGAGCGCGTGCGCGCGGGCGCCGACGTGATGCCGCGCCGCCAGCTCGAGGCCCAGCTCGTCTCTCAGCTGGGCGTCGGGTGGGAGAAGAAAGTGCGCGAGTTTGACTGGACACCGTCGGCGGCCGCGTCGATCGGCCAGGTGCACCGCGCGGTTTTGCTCGACGGCCGGAGCGTGGCCGTTAAAGTGCAGTACCCCGGGGTCGCGCGCTCGATCGAGTCGGACGTGGACAACCTGATGCGCCTCGTGAGGCTCACGGACGCTTTACCTAGGGGACTGTACGTGGACGCGGCCGTGCGCGTGGCCAAGCGCGAGCTGGCGCTCGAGTGCGACTACACGTACGAGGCCGAGGCGCAGCGGCGGTTCAAGCGGCTGGTCGAGCGCGACGCGGCGCTGCTGGCCGGCGGGGTCGGGGGACGCGGGTTGTCGTCGTCTTCTTCCTCTTCTTCTTCTTCCTCTCCTCGCCGCCCTCGCGGCGGCCCCAACGGTTGTGGGTTTTACGTCCCCGAGGTGATGCCGGAGCTGTGCGCCCCGCAGGTGCTCACGACCGAGTGGGTGCGGGGCGCGGCCATCGACGCCGTCGCCTCGCTGCCGCAGAGCGAGCGCGACGACGTCGCCGCGCGCTTACTGCGCCTGACGCTCCGCGAGCTCTTCTCGTGGCGCTTCATGCAGACCGACCCAAACTGGGGCAACTTTCTGTACGACCGCGACACGGACACCCTCAACCTGATCGATTTCGGGGCCGCGCGCGACTTTCCAAAGCCGTTTGTCGACACCTACCTCCGCATGGTGCGCGCGTGCGCCGACCGTGACCGCGAGGGCGTGCTGCGCCACTCGCTCGCGCTCGGCTTCTTGACGGGCGACGAGGCCGCGGCCATGATGGACGCGCACGTCGAGGCCGGTTTTGTGGTGGGCGAGCCGTTCGCGGACAAGGCGGGGGTTGCTGCTGCGGGTGGTGGGTTGGTGGGTGGTGGGTCGGGTGGTGGTGGTGGGTCGTCGGGCGGCGGGGGCCTCCACGACTTCGGCGCCTTGGGCGGCATGACGGCGCGCGTGGGCGAGCTCGGCTCGGTGATGCTCAAGCACCGCCTGAAGCCGCCCCCGGAGGAGTCGTACTCGCTGCACCGCAAGCTGAGCGGGGCCTTTCTGGCGTGCATGAAGCTGCGGGCGCGCGTGCCGTGCCGCGACCTGTTCCTGGCCGAATACGAGGCGCACGAGTTTTTGGAGGCCGCGGAGGGGGCGGGAGGAGGAGAGGGAGGGGCGGCGGGAGCGGGAGCAGCTGGAGCGGGATCTGCTGGGGTGTCGGCATCGGCAGCGACGGCGGCGTTTGGCTAAAACATGTTTGGCTCTTTGAAAAGACTCACTATTGTCTTAACCACGCAGACAGCAGCTGTCTTATCTCTCCTCACGTGGGCACGCAAACGGGCACGGCCTCGCCCGCGCCGTCGGCCAGCTTGGCGGGCTCGGCCGCCTTGACCGTCCCGCCCGGGCACCAGCGAGATGCGGCGGGCAGCGGGGACGATCCCGCGCCCGAGACGGGCGTGCCCCCCGGCAACGCCCCCTCGACCACCGCAAACCGAAAGACGCACCCGATGGGGTTCAATTTGAGCGCCAGCAAACCCCTGCCGCCAGGACCGTTGGGCTCTAAGGCGACGACCGTGCTGTTGCCGTCCTCCTCCTGATACCTGCCCGACCAGTAGCGCGTCAGGAGCCCGCGCTTGATGGCCCAGGCGGCGGCCTTGCTGCCGTCGTTGCCGTCGTTCCCGGCCGCTGCAGCCGACGTCAGGTTGAACGGCAGCGTCCCGAGCTGCCCTTCGGGCAGCTGGCCCGGCGCCTGCCAAAAGTCGGGGCTGCGCACGGTGTTGAGCATCGGGCAGGACCGCGACGACAGCTCCACGCCGCACGCCGCGTTGACCGACAGCGCGAGCTCGCGCGGCGGGCAAGACGCCGCCGCTTTCGCCTTGGCGTCGTCGTCCAGGTACGTAATGGACGTGGCGGCCGCGAGGTCGGCCGCGGCCGCGCGGAAAAAGTCCGTGCACGTCACCTCGCGGCGAGGCGACACGATGGCGGCGAGGCGCAGGCGCACAGGGGACGACGCGGCGGCCTGCTTCTTTTTCAAGTCGGCGGCGGCGGGGCAGGCCGGGCAGCCCGCCGCCCCCCCCTTGGCGCAGCAGGGCCCCTGCCAGCCCGCGCAAGCCACGCACGCGGGGCCCCTGGGCAAAAAGGAGTCCGGGCAGCGCGCGCACGCCCCCGCCGGGGGCGAAGACGCGTAGAGGATCGCGCTCGACGACGCCGTGGCCTTTCCGCCGCCGTCGCAGGCAGAGACGCACAAGCTGTTGTCGCGGGGCCCCGCCTTGATGCCGCCGCCGCCGGAAACGGGGGCCGCGGGGACGGAGATCTTGGCCGGGCCCGTTCCGGGGGCGCAAGAGGGGGCGGCCGCGCTTTTAGCACTCTCCCCGAGCAGGCTCCCCTCGGCCACGCGGTAGGAAAAGCCGCTCAGCTCGCGGCCACAAAAATAATTGTCCGACCAGGCCTCGCACGTGAACTGGCGCTCGGCCGACCGCACCAGCACGCGCCCGCTCCCCGGCTGCGGCGCCTCGATCACCACGAGCGCCGAGGGCCGTCCCATGAAGCAGCCGGGGGTGGGGCAATAAAAGGGAAAGCACAGGGCCGAATGGAAGGCCTTGCGGTTGAAGAGGGCAGAGGAGGTCATGCGCGAGTCCGGGCCGCTGAGCAGGCTGTGGGAGACGGTGCCGTCCCCGGCACCCCCGCCGTAGGGCTTCTTCCCATCACCGCCCGCCGCCGTCGCGGGCAGGTCCGGGTCGGCGAATTTGTCAAAGACCAGGGCGCGGCGCTGGCCCGGCTGGAGGGCGGGGGGTGAGCCTGCTTGGTCTGGCGGCCTTTTGGGGTTGCCACCCTTGGCGGGCGGCCACGCCCCGGCGGCGCCCCGGCCGGACATGGCCGAGCACTGCACGCGCACGGTCCCCCGGGCGGGCACGCGCGGGTCGTAGCTGTACCGCGACGACGCGTAGGGGGAGGAGTCGTACGACGTGGCGCACTCGAGCGAGTAATCGGGGCCCGCGGGCGTGATGAGCGCGGTGCCGTTTGTCAGGACGTCGACGCGGAGTAAAGAGGCACAGCTGTCTACCGTGCCGCACTCGCCGGGCGAGCGGGAGCACGGGTCGGAGGGCTGGGGGTCGAGGACGAGGAGGGCCGAGGAGGCGACGGTGGGGGGGGCGGCGGCGCTGGCGGCGGTGGTGGAGAGGAGGAGGAGGAGCAAGGCGAGGAGGAGGGGGAGCGAGGCGGGCGGCGGCGGCGGCGAGGCGCGGCCATCGCGGCGGCGGGGCGCCACCATCGTCTTTTTGTGTTGGTGCGAGGGGCGCAGGGCGGGCGGGCGCGCGCGCGGAGTGGAGAGGTTGCCGGTCGGCTTGGGCTCGTCTGTTGGGCGTTGGCGGGGGGCGCGCGGCGCTTGGTGTTGGCGCGCGTGGGTAAACCCCGGAAGCAGTTGAGAAAAGGTCGGAGTCACGCGCTGCGTTTCCAAAACTTGAGAGAAGGAGGAGTCAAGAGCTGCTGCTGTGTTGGAAGAGAACAAGTGATCCGGGGCGTGCGGGGTGTTTTTTGCGTCAGGCGAGCGGCGCGTCTTCTTGTAGAGGCGAGGCGCCGCCTGGCGCGGCGGAAGGCGAACGCAGGTGCCGCCGCCCGCTCTTCCACCGCCCGCGCGCGCCCGCCCATCCTCCAAAGCGCAAAACAATCACGACGCGGCCCGACTCTTCCCCCCAAATCCAATGCAGGCGTCGCTCGGCCGCCAACGCGCCGCGTCGGGCGCATCGACCGCATCGAAGCAGCAGCAGCAGGCCCTTGGTCAATCCGCGTGCGGCGCCGGAATGGCCCCTGCGCGCGCGCTGGCCCTGGTCGCGGCCGCGCGCCTGGCCCTGCGCGCGTCGGCATCAGCATCAGCATCAGCATCAGCACCATGGTCAGCAGCAGTACCAGCAGCAGCACTCGGCGCCGCCCGTGTCCAGCAGCGCCACACTCGCTCACTCTCGGCGTCGGCCGCGCGCGCCGCTCACGCCACCGCCGACGCCTCGGCCTCGGCCCCCTCTCCTCCTCCTCCTCCCCCCCCGCAACCTCCAAGCGCCACGCTGGTCGACGCCGCGCAGCGCGCGCGCCTCGCGGCCTTCCTCGACCACCTGCTCCTCACCAACGAGAGCATGAACCTCACGGCCGTGCGCGACCGCGACGAGGCGTGGACGCGCCACGTCGAGGACTCGTTGGCGCTCGTGCCCGTGATCGAGCGGTGGGCGGCCAGGGCGACCGGGGCCGGGGCGGGGGGGGCGGGGGCGCCTTTTGCGTCCTCAGCGTCAGCATCAGCGTCATCAGAAGGAGCGGGCTCGGTGGCGGCCACCGGCGGCGGCAGGGGCAAGAAGGGAGGCGCCGCCGCGGCGCGCGGCAGCGACCGGCGGAAAAAGCAGCAGCAGCAGCTGGCTTGGTTTGAACAAGAGGACGACGAGGACGACGAGCCGCAAGCGCCGCCGACGCCGCCTGCCGCGGCTGCGGGCCCCGAGCAACCCCCCTCCCAACCAACAACCAACAACCCCATCCCCTCAACCTCGCTGCGCCTCATCGACGTCGGCACGGGCCCGGGCCTGCCGGGCATGGTCCTCGCCATCGCCAGGCCCCAGTGGCGCGTCACGCTGCTCGACTCGCTCCGCAAGCGCTGCGATTTTTTGCGGGCTGCCGCCGCACAGTTGAACCTCGACAACGTCGACGTGGTGTGGTCGCGCGCCGAGGACGCCGGGCGGCAGCCAGCGCTGCGTGACGCGCACGACGTGGCCGTCGCGCGCGCCGTCGCCGAGTCGCGCGTGCTCGCGGAACTGTGCCTCCCCTTTGTGAGGCCAGGGGGGGTGTGGGTGGCCGCAAAGGGGGCGGCGATCGAGGGGGAGGTCGAGGCGGCGGGAGGGGCCATCGCGGCGCTGCGCGGGCGGGTGGTGGCGATCGAGGCCGTCGACTCGTTCTACGGGACGGGCGCGGTGGTGCCGGCGGAGGCTGTGGCGGCGGCGATTGGGGCGAAAGAGGACGGCAAGGGCGGCGATGACGCCGCGACCGCTGCTGCCGCCGCACCTGTGCGCCGCACGGCCATCGTCGTCGAGAAGCTCGGCCCCACGCCCGCGGCCTATCCCCGCCCGCCCGGGACGCCCAGCAAGAAGCCGCTGTGACCTGAAAGATTTGCTTGTTACTTAGGAAGAATCTGCTCTCTTAACAAAACAGGCGCCGTCATTGCCGTCGTTGCTGTCGTCGTCGCTATCGAAACCTCTCTACGCCTGTCTCTAAAAACCTGACTAGTCATCGACGACCTCTATCGCCTCGATTCCCTCACTATCAAGCCGACGCCTCGACGACGGCGGGAGCCTCCGCAGCAGCAGCAGCCGCATCAGCAGCCGCATCAGCAGCCGCCGCCGCCGCCGCCGCGCCCTCGCCCCCATCCTCCTTCTTCTCCTCTCCACCATCAGCACCAGCCGCCGCCGACGCCTTCTTCGCCTTGCCCCCGAGCGCCGCCAGCATGCGCCCGTACACCTTGGCCTCCTTCTTGTCCTGCTCGCGCATCTGCGCCTTGACGCGCCGCTCGAGCGCTTTCACGTCGGCCGAGGAAGGGTCGGCGTCCAGCGCCGCGCGCACGTCCTGCTCCGCCTCGACCAGCTCCCCCAGCGCGGCCAGCGCCTGCGCGCGCCGGTACAGGCCCTTGGCGTTGGCCGGGTCGACGTCGAGGGCGCGCGTGGCGGCCTCGCGCGCGAGCGCGTACTCCTTGGCCTTCAGGGCGGCGGCCGACTGGTTGAGGGCGACGGCCTTCTTGAGGTCGCGGCACGAGCGGCGCAGCTCGGCCGGCGTCGGCGCCTTGGTGGCGGCGGTCGCCGCGGCCGCGCCCGCCTCGTCCTTCTTCTTCTTCCCCTCCTCCACGGCCGCCGCTTCCCCGTCCACGGCCATCGGCTCCTCGTAGCCGTTGCCGGCGTCGAAAGCCGCCGGCCCGGCGTTCGACGCCACCTCGTCAAAGTCGCGGTCCGTGATCAGGCCGATCAGGTCGGCGGCGGCCGCGTAGTACTTGAGCGCCGAGCGGATTTTCCCGGACGCATAGGCGGCGTTGCCGCGGTCCTTTTTCTTCGAGGCCGCCGCCAGCTTGTCCGCCGCGCTCATCTCCCACTGCTCCTTGGACTTAGTGACGGCGACGAGCTCCACGTCAAAGGTCAGGGGGGAGGCGTGGGGGGGCACGGGCACGCCCAGGGGGGCGTCGGGCCACCCAGTGGGGCCGTACAGCAGCTCAGGGTCGGAGACGGTCACGAGGCAGCGCTCGCCCTCGCGCATCTTGAGCAGCGCGTCCTCGAGCGCCTCGGGCAAGGGATGGGGCGGCTGGCCCTCGCCCAGGACGACCTCGAGCTCGTCGCCTTCGAGGCGCTCCCAAAAAGGGGCGGGGGGGTCGGCGCTTTTGGCGGTGGTTTTGGTGGCGTCGGCGGCGGGCGGCAGCGTGGCGCGCAGGCGCAGGCGCACGGTCGAGCCGTCGTTGGGGCGCTTCCACCCGTCCACCTCGTTCATCGTCTTCTTGACCACGCCCGGGCCCACCTGCTCGACCTTGCGCAGCTCCTTGAGGGTGACCTCGACCTCGGCGTACTCGCAGCCGGCGGGCAAGGGGCCTCCAGAGGCGGGGAGCAGCTCGGCGGCATAGTCGGCCGCGCGCAGCCTGAGGACGGCGCGCTCGCCGACCTTCATCGTGCGCACGGCGCGCGCCAGCCCCCGGCACAGGTGCCCCTCGCGCACGGTGAAGGCCGCGCCGCCCGCGCTGCCGTCGTCGGGGGAGGACAGGAGCGGGGCGGGCTTGTCGGCATCGGCCTCGGCCTCCATCGCCGCCGCCGCCTCGTCCTTTTTCGCCTTTTTCTTCTTCTTGTCGCCAGCGGCGGCCGCCCCTGCCCCCTCAGCCTCCGCCGCCCTCACCACGTAGCTCACGACCACCTCGTCCGCGTCGCCCGGGGTCTGCCACCCCTCGCCCTCCTTGACGACTGTCTTGATCACCCCGCCGTCGCCCGCGATGTCCTTGACGCTGCGCCACGAGAGCAGCTCCACCTCAAAGTCGAGCGTGGCGTTGGGGGGGATTTTCGGGGGGGAGCCGGAGGCGCCATAGGCGGCGTCGGCGCGGCACGTCAGCACTGCTTTTTCGCCCTTTTTCATCGTCGCCACGCCGGCGTCCCAACCGCGGATCACCTCCCCTTTCCCCAAGTTGAAGGTGAAGGGCTCCCCGCGGTCGCGCGACGAGTCGAACTTGTCGCCCGAGGCCTTTTCATCGTCCGCGTGCAGCGTGCCCACGTAGTGCACCGTGACCTGGTCGCCGCTCTCGGGCGTGTCCCACCCTTCGCCGGGGACGAGCACCTTTTTGCGCACGGCGCCGTCGGGCTGTGTTTGGTTTTTTGGGTTGTTTGGGTTTTTTGGGGTTTGTCGGGGTGAGCCTAGGCTAGGGGAAAGGGGGCCGGGTGCGGGAGACTGGGGCGGGCGGGTGGGGGGCAGGGAGAGGGGATGGAAGCCAGAGCGAGGCGCGGCGTCGTCGTCGTCGCTTCCGGAGAGCGGCGCGGCGCGGTGTCCCCCCGGTCGCCGCTCCAACCTCTCTCCGCACTCGCGCGCGCGCGCGCGCGCCCCCTCCGCGCCCCCCCGCCGCGACGGGGGGGCGTACTTGAAGAGCACCAACCACTCACCGTCACGTCCTTGACCTCCCCGACGGGAAAGTCGTCAAAGCTCTCCTCGGAGGCCGACATGATGCTTTCTTTCGGCGCTTCGAGAACCGAAGGTGATTGGTTTTTTGGGGGGGCGGGTGCGCCGTTGCTCGGCGTGTGGCGCTAAATGAAGTGGCGCTTTCGCGAGGTAGCGCGTGGTGGTAGTGTGTGGGAGCAGCAGCTGTCGTGTGTGGTTGTGTGGGGGGAGGCGGGAGCGCGCGCGCGAGCCTTTTTTTGGGGGGGGGGATCGCCGCGCTCGAGCCGCCCGGCGCCGCCGCTCCGCGCGCGCGGCGCGCCCCCCCCCCGCGCTCTCGCCTCCACAAAGAGGGCGCTCCCCCTCTCACTCTTGCCTCTCACACACGCAACAACCCCCAGCCCGCCCAATTGCCCTCCCACCGGCGCCCTCCGTGCCGTGCAACCTGTTATCCCATCTCCCTCCAACAACGCGCCCGCGCGCGCCATCGCTCTCCTCCTCGTCCTCCCTCCTCTCGTTGCTCTCCGGAACACGACCACGACCCCGCCCGCGCTCGCGTCTTGTACACCAGCCAGCCAAGCCAACCAACCGACCACATCGGATGGCGACGCGAGCATAGCCGCCCGCCCTGAGCGCGGCGCGCGCTCTCGCGAGTCGCAAGCAGGGCGGGCAACAAGGCCCCCTGAGCGCGGGCGCGAAAGATGGCGTCAGCAGGAGGAGCAGGAGCAGGAGCGGGAGGAGGCGCCCTCGTCGTGATCGTCGGGCTGACCGGCAAGACGCTGCAGCTCGACGTGGAGCCCGGGACGAGGTCAGCTGGCACCAGGCTTCGTGGACACGCATGCGTCCGCGAGTCGAGAGAAGGGATTCCTATATGTCTCTCTCCTCGCCTCGCGTCGCTCGACGCCCGCAACGCGCCACCTGACGCCCCCCAAAACCAAAAAACCATAACAACAACCAAACAGGGTCGACGCCGTCCAGTCGGCGCTCGTCGCGTTCACGGGCATCCCCGTGTCGGACCAGATCGCCGTGGCCTCGGGCGTGCGGCTCGACCCGTCGCAGCCGCTCGCCGCGTACGGCCTCCCCGCGGGATCGGCTGCCGGCGCCAACGCCGACGCCCCCGCCTCCCAAGAAGACCCCCAGGACCGCCCCATCTTTCTGTACCAGCGCCAGTACCTGCGCCCGGGCGCCGAGCCCCCTCCAGTGGACCCGCTCCCGCCCGTCGAAGCCCCCCCGCCGTCGAGCGCCGCACTTCCATTCCAAAACACCAACCCTACAACCACCACAACGCGCGCCGCCGCCCGCGCCGCCGTCGCGCTCGCCCCCCGCCCGCCCCCCGACCTGCCCCCGCACCCGCTGCTCGACCCGCGCCTGGGCGGCGCCTTCTTCGCCCCGCGGCGCGTGCGCGCCCTCCCCCGGCTCGAGCGCGCCTTCGCCGCCCACGTCGACGAGGGGCGCGCGCTGTGGGAGTGCGGGCAGGCGCGCCTGCAGGGCGCGCGCCGCCTGCTGTCTGAGGCAGAGGCCATGGCGCGCGCGGCCGACGCCGCGCGCGCCAACGTGGAGGCGCACTACCGCGGGGCCGCGCGGCACTACGCGGCCTTCGCAGAGCGCTTCGGGAGGCGGCACGCGCGGCACGCGGCGCTGCTGGCCGAGTACGAGCGCGCCGAGGCGGCGCTGCAGGGGACGGAGCTGGCGCCGGCGCTGAGGGCGCGGCTGGCCGAGGCAGCGGCGCGGCGGCAAGCGGACGAGGATGAGAGCGAGGAGGGCGGGGAGGAGGGCGGCGGCAGCGGCAGGGGCGCTGCGGGGCGGCCCTCTAGGGGGGCCGCCGCGGTGCCGAGGGTCTTGGCCGACCTGGTGGCGATTGGGGGTGGAGGTGCAGCGACGATGGGATCGGCGTCGGCTGTCGTCCCTCCCGCGACCACCGACGCTTGCCCCTCTCCTTTGGCCCCCTCGCTCCCCCCGCCGCCGCCGCCCTCGCCAGGGGCGGCCGCGGCGGCGGCGGCGGGCGGCGCCCCCCCTCCGTCGCCGTCCCCCTCCTCCTCCTCGATCGCGCCGCCGCCGCCACCGGCATCGTCCTCCTCCTTCTCCTCCTCCGCGGCCGTCCTGCCGGAGCTGCACGCCGCCTGCAGGCGCGCGCACGAGCGCCTGGGCCAGCGCGCCGCCGCCGCCGAGGCCGGCGCGCGCGCGCTGAGGGCGGCGGTGGAGGCTCTGTTGGTGCAGGCGCCCCCCGTCGACCTGGACGCGCTGGGCGCCCGGCTGGGCGGCGCCGAGGCCGAGGTGGACGGCCAGGGCTCTGTGGTGCAGGTGCTGGCCAAGGACCTGCGGACGGCGCAGGCGCTGGTGGAGGAGGCGGCGGCGGCGCTCGGAGGCGGGGGCGGCGGCAGGCGCGGCACCGGCACCGACGACGACGACGACGACGACGACGACGACAACGATGGAGCGATCGGCGCCACCGCCGACGCCGACAACAGCCTGCTGTCCTCTTCCGACAACGACGACGACGGCGAGGCCCTCGACGACGACGACGACGACGACGAGGCCAACGTCGACGCCGCCGCCTGCCCGGGCACCGCCCGCCGCCGCCGCCGCCGCTTCCGCCGCCGCCAGCGCGCCCTCCTCGACCGCTGCGCCGCCGTGGCCGCCTCGGTCGCCGCCGCGCACGCGACCGACCTGCTCCCCCGCGCGCGCGCCGCCGACGCCCTGCTCTCCGCGCTGTGCGCTGACTGCCACGCCGCCAAGTCGCGCATGGCACGCGACGTCGCGCGCCAGCTGCAGCGCGTGGCAGCGCAGCAGCAGGCGATCCGCGACCTTCGCTCGCGGCTGGCCGCGCTCGACGGGAGCCTGTCGCGCCACGCCTCGGCGTTCGCGCGCCTTCGGGCCGTGCACCGCCTGCCCGCGGCCTACCGCCTGGCGCTGGCCGAGTGCGCGCGGCGCGCCGCGTGGCAGAGGCTGTTCTCGGCGCAGGCGGCGCGCCTGGCCGAGCACATGGCGGGCGCGCGCGAGCACGAGGCGGCGCGGCGCGAGGCTTTCCTGCGGCGCGCGGCGGCGTCGGCGGCTTCAGGGGCGGCGGCCTCGGCTTCCGGGGCGTCGCCTGCCGCCCCTCCTCTGGCCGTGGCCGACGTGCTCCCGTCCGACGTGCTCGCGGCCATGGGACTCCTGCGCGAGGCGCCCCACTGCGAGGTGCGCGCGCCCGCCGAGGACCCGGGCCTGCTGCCCGTCGGGCCCGACGACCTGCTCGCGCTGCTGCAGGAGCGGCTGCCGCCCCGGGGCGCGCGCGGGCGCGAGGCGGCCGCGAGGCTCGGCGCCGGAGGAGCGGCGGCGGGCGCGGCAGGGGGCGGCGGGGGCGAGGAGCAGCAGCCGGACCTGGAGGCGGAAGGCGCCGCCGCCGCCGCCGCGAACGCGGTGGCCGCGGCCGTCGCCGCGGCCTCGATCGCGGCCGAGGAGGACGGGCTGGTGCTGTTTTCCGCTGCCGCCGAGGGCGAGGGCGCGGGCCGAGCAAAAGAGGAGGCCGACGCCGACCTGTCGTCGCTCGAGCGCCTGTCGCTCGAGAACGCGCGCCTGCGCGCCGACCTCGCCGCGGCCGTCGCCACGGCGGCCGCGCGCGAGTTCGACGCGGTCGGGCGGGCGGCGGCGGCCCAGGGCGGCGGCAAGGGCGCGGCGGCCGTGGCCGCGGCCGCGGCCGCGCTGCGCCGCGCCGCCGACGAGGCCAGCGCCAGGGCAGCGGCCGAGAGCGGCGGTGATGAGGCCGCCGGTGCCAGCACGACCACCCCAGCCACCACAGCCTCCGGGCGGCGCCTGCGCGAGGCCGTGCAGCAGGCCGAGCTGCCGTCGCTGGCGGACGCCGTCGCGGCGGAGGCGGCGGCGGCGGCGGCGGGCGCGGAAGAGCAAGAGCAAGGGGAAGGGGAAGAAGAGCGAGGCGTCGGCGCCGCCGCCAAGGCGGCCGCGCGCGCGCTGCGCGCGGCGCTGGCCGCCAAGGACGGCGTCGCCGAGCGGCTCGAGGCGCGGGCGCGCCGCGAGGCCACGCGCGCCGAGGCTTACGCGAGGCGCGTGGCCGATCTCGAGCGCGCGCTGGCCGAGGCGACCGGGGGGCGCGGCGGGGGTTGATACAGAGAGCGTGTGAATGCAAAAAAAAACTCGGCTCCGACTCGCGGCGCGTCGCTCGCGCGCGCGCCGACGCCGATGCCGTCGGCGCGGCTTTTGATCAAAGGCGCGCTGCTCTCATGCGCTTCACACTCTCTCTCTCTCTCTCTTCACATCAACACACTCACACGCCAACACACCACCCCATCCTCTTGAGGAAGAGAGAGCGGGCGCCGACCGCGGCACACACACACGCGCGCGCGCGCGATGCCGCCGTACGGCCAGCCGGAGAAGGTGGACGAGGGGCGCGTGATGGACGAGGTGCGTCGTATGTGTCGCGGCTCTCTCCAGTTCTTGCATGGCAGTACTACCGCCCGGCGCTCTCATCCACGACGCGACACCCCAACACCACAACCAAACAAACAACAAACAGGTCCAAGCGACGCTGCGCATGCAGTACGTCCAGGAGTTTTACCAAACCGTGCGCGACAAGTGCTTCAAGATCTGCGTGACGAGCCCCGGGGGGAGCCTGAGCAGCGGCGAGCAGAAGTGCCTCGGCAGGTGCATGGACCGGTACCAGGATGTGCGTTCTTGAGAGGAATGGTCGAGTTTGTTTTCGCCGCCGCCGCCGTCGTCGCTTGCTCGCCCATCGACACCGCCGCTGCGCAGCGGCAAGCTCACAACGCTCTCTCTCGCGCGCCAACACAACCCCCGCCCCCCCGCCCCCCCACCCGGAAAAAAACAGGCGACCAACGTGGTGACCAAGTCCGTGCTCAGCCAGCAGGGCATGAACTGATCCCGGCGCAAAACGAAACGCACGTAGCCCCGAAAAACGAACGAACGAAAAACTCGGATCGAACGAACCACTGACGGGCGCGATTGCCCCCCTCCCCCCAATCCGAGACACGGCTGCATCGGCGTCGTTGCCTGCTGGAGTTGTTGTAAAAACCTCAATAATGCTCGGGGTGTGCTGTGCTATGCTGCGGGTATGCTGTGGTGGCGGTGGTGGCGATGTGTGCTTGATTGCGTGCGCATGCGCCAAACCGAAAAAGAAGAGCAACTCTCGATCGGGGGGCGCGGCGGCGCCGGCGCTCGCTCTCTCTCTCTCTCTCTCTCTCTCTCTCTCTCTCTCTCCCTCCCTCCCAACCCCAACCGCAACCCACTCGTCACTCACCCCGCGGCGGGCCTCTCTGCGCACGGGTCGTCCAGGTCGACGCGGCTCAGCAGCCCCCGCCCGGCCATGCCCGCGTCCATCAGCCCGCCCTCGGCTGCGCGGTCGAGGCCCGCGCACCGCCGCGCCACGAGCGCGCGCAGCCGCGAGCGCGGGTGCGACGCGAGCCCGGCGAGCGCGTCGCGCAGGCCCGGCCGCGGGTTGCACGCCAGCGTGAGGCTCTCGAGGCCGCGCGGGTGCGCCCACTGCAGCGCGGCCAAGCACGAGGCCGGGACGGGGCCGATGAGCTCGAGGTGGTCGAGCGCGGGGCAGTAGGAGGGGGAGGCGGAGGCGGGGGAGGAGGAGCTGCCGCCAGCGCCGCCGCCGCCGCCCCCATCCCACAAACCCAGCCCCCCTGCCGCCGCCCGGTCGAGCGCGCGCGCGCGGAGCGTGCGGGCGGCCGGCGGCTCGGCAGTACCCAGCGCGCGCCTCGCCCACTCGCCCGCCAGCGGGAACGCCCCAAACAGCGCCCCCAAGGCCACCCAAGGGCGGTCGCCGCAGCGGCGCTCGTGCGCGCGAAACGCCGGGCTGCCCTTCAGCCTGCCGCCGCGCCAGAGCTTGATGTCGTCCACGACGACGGACCCCGCCGCGTCACCGTGCGACGGGTCGTACACGAACGCCCGCGACGCCAGCAGCGGGCCGTACCCGGGGGGCGGGACAAAGCCCACGCGCAGGCGGCGCAGGCGGGGCAGGCGCGCGCCGATCGACGCAAGCGCGCGCCCCTGCCCTGGCCCGACCATCGCGTGCGGCAGCAGCAGGGCCTCCAGCTGCGGCGCGGCAAAGGGGATGGCCTCGACCGCCGCCGCCGTGGCGCAGCAGTCGCAGTCGAGCTCGAGCACGGCGAGCGAGGGGAAGTGCGCGGCGACGGCGAAGACCCAGCGCGAGGCGGGGCCCAGGCGCTGGGCCGCGTAGGCGCGGCACTTGCGGCGGTGGCTGGCAAAGTCGGCCTGCGCCTGAAACAGCCACGCCACGTTGGACGCGTGCTCCGCCGCCACGGCCTCCGCCACCCGCCGGTGCTCTTCCTCGTCGCCACCGCCCGCGCCGGGCGGCGGCGGCGGCGGCGGACGCAGGCCCAGCGACGCCAAGTCCTTGGCCGGGGCCCACGCGACCAGCGGCGCCATCCACGCGGGCGCCGGCTCGGGGGGCGGGTCGAGGCGGGGCAGGCGCGCGCGCAGGCGCAGGACCGACGGAAGAGTGGGCAGGCCGTCGGCCTGCAGCAGGTCGTACGCCTCGTCCGCCTCGCCCGGCAGCGGCTGGGGCTGGGGCTGTGGCTGGGGCTGGGGCTGGGGAGGCGCCTCGTCCATCATCGCAAGCACGTCAGCGAAGAGGTTTGGGTTGACCCACACGGCCGGCTGATCGCCGCCGCCGACGCCGCCGCCGACGCCGCCCGCCTCGCCCTCCTGCGCCTCCTCCGCCTCCTCCGCCTCCTCTTGCTCCCCCTGCTGCGCGGCGGCTTGGACGATCGTCTGCAGGCTTTGGGCAAAAGCGCTTGCGCCCGCGGCCTGAGCATGCAAGAAGGTCTCCTGCATCTGCGCCTGGTGCATCGCTCCTCCGTGGGGGTCGGCCGTGGCCTGCGAGTCGCCGTCGCCCTCGTCGTCCTTGTCGTCGTCGTCGTCGTCGTCGTCGTCGTCGTCGTCGTCGTCCTCGTCGTCGTCGTCGTCGTTCGCGTGCATCGTGGACGCCTCCCCGTCCGCGTCCGAGCCTTCTAAGCCATCGACGCAGAGCCTCCATTCCGCGAGCGTCTGCGGCAGCCGGCCGCCGGGAGGGGCCCACGCGCGCTTCCGGCGGGCGCGCAAAGACAGCCCGCGGCGGGGGTTGGTGGCGTGGTCGCCGTCCTCGTCCTCGCCCTCGCCTTGGGCGGCGGCCCCTCCTCCTCCTCCTCCGCCACCGCCTCGGCGAGGCGTCCCGGGGCGCCCGAGCGGGTCGCGCGCGGGGACCGCCGGCGCGGCCGCGAGCAGGACGTCGCCCTCGCGGTACAAAAAGTCGCGCGCGGCGCTAGCGGGGCCGGCGGCCGGCCCGCTCGTGCCGCCCGTGCCCTCCAGAAGCAGCGGGGCCTGGGGGGCGCTCGGCGGCGCTCCGCCGCCCTTGGCCTCGCCGCCGCGCCCGCGCCACCGCAGCGCCAGGCCCCGGCGCGCGGCCGCCGGCAGCTCGGGAAGGCGCATGGCCACGAGGTACGTGAAGCCAAGCCCGTTGCCCGCCCCCGCCGCCACCGCCGGCGCGGCAGCAAGCGCCGCGACGTGCTCGGGCTGCAGGGGAAAGCCCAGCCGCAGCTGCCTCAGGAGCGACAGCGGCGCGACGGCGTCCTTCAGCGCGCCGGGCGTCGGCCCCCGCGACTGCAAAGGGAAGTGCTCCTGCCGCCAGCTGATGCCCAGGGACGTCAGGCGGGGCAACGGCGGCACGCTCAACCTCAGCGAGGGCTGGAGCGCGGGGTCGAAGCGGAGGGTCAGGCGGCGCAGGCGCGCGGCGGGGCCCGCGGCGCGGCGCGCGCGCGCGACCGCCGCGGCGAGGGGCGCGGGCAGCGGCGGCGCGGGGTTGCCGCCAGGGGGGCTGCCGGGGCTGCCGCCGACGGTTCCCGTCGTCGGCAAGGAAGGCGGAGCGGGGTGGGACGAGCGCCGGCGCTTGAGGCGGCCGCCGCCGCCGCTCTGTCCTCGGCCGCTGGCGTCGCCGCCGTCCTCGTCGCTCCCGCTCGCGCTGCTGCTGTTGTCGGCGTCGTCGTCGTCGTCGTCGTCCTCCCAGTCGCCGTCGCAGGAGTCACCGCCGCCCTCGTCGTCCGCTCCCAAGTCGTCCTCGGCGTGCGGGTTGCTGCTCATGCCGTCGAAGCGCTGCGCCTGTCCCTCCTCCTCCTGCTCCCGCCGCTCCTCCTCCTCCTCGAGGGCCGCGACCACCGCTGGCAGCAGCAAGGGCGGCGGCGGGTCGGCGCGCTTGTAGCCGTCCGCCTCGCCGGGCGGCCGGCGCGACCCGCTCGGCTCCTCGCGGCGGGCGAGCGCGAGCCGCCGCAGCCGTGGCGAGCGCTCGCGGCGGGAGCCCATGTCGACCGCGTCCCGCCAGCGCGGGTTGCGGCACCAGCGGACGAACGAGGGTGGGTAGGCGAGGTCCAGGATCAGCGCGGGCGACAAGGTGCCCCGCTGCTGCTGCTGCCGCTGCTGCTGCTGGTTCTGGCGCTGCTGCTCCTGCTGCCAGGCGAGCATAACGCTCCGGGCCTCTGCGGCGGTCATCGGGCCGCTCCACCGCGCGTGCAGGTGCCTGGCCACCTGGAGCGCCCGCGCCGCCGCGGCCAGCGCCTCCGGGTCGGGGACGGCCTCCCGCCCCAACGCGGCGTGAATCGTGCGCAGAAACTCGACGTGCGCGTCCGCGAGCACCCTCCCGAAGCGTTCGAGCACGAACGGCACCAAGATCCCGTCCCCGCCACCACCAAGCGAGAGGGAGGTGAGGCGCGAGAGCGCGCAGAGCGCGTCCACGTCGGCCCTTTGGGTGCGCTGGCGCGTCTCCCCCAGGACCAGCGCGCGCAGCCGGGGCGCGGCGCGCGGCAGCAGCGCGAGCGCCCCGGGCCGCACGCCGTGCGCGGCCTCCAGCTCGAGCCGCCGCAACGAGGGCCCCGCGCGGCAGATGGCCGCGACCTCGGCCTCCGAGATGAAGTGCGTCGAGAAGCGCACGGAGCGGAGGCCGCTGCTGCCTCCGTGGCCGCCGCCGCCGCCGCCGCCACCACCGCCGCCGCCGGCGACCGGGGTCGCGCACGTCACGAGCGTCAGCAGCATGGCCGACAGGTCGTACGTCGAGTCCCAGCACATGCACCGGCAGCTCCGCCGCCGCTCGTCGCGCGGGTCGTCCGCGGGCGGCGCGTCCTCCGGCAGGCCGTCGCGCAGGACGAGCGAGCGCAGCGTGCCGGCCAACGGGGACGCCACGTTGAGCGCGAGGGCGGGGAGCACGTAGGTCGCCTCGTGGATCGACGAGGGGGCGAGGTGCATGCGGGTGGCGCGCGGGAAGCTCTCGGCGAGGCCGCCAACGCCAACGCCAACGCCGACGACGAGCGCGCGCCTGAACTCGCGCGCGGCGGCGTCGCACGACGGGACCCCGGAAAAGGCCAGGCGGCGCGCGCGCGCGCCGGCGACGGGCCCGAGGGCGCGGCAGGTGAGGCGCAGGGCGGCGAGGTGGCGGCGCGCCCCGAGGCGCGGGACGATCTCCTCGGCGAGCAGGTCGGCCGGGAGGGCGTCGAGCAAGGGGCAGCGGCCGCCGGGCAGGGGGGTGGCGTACGGGGGCGGCCGGGGGGCAGGGGGAGGAGGAGGCGCCGCGTCGGCGGCGAGAGCGGCGGCGGCGAGAGCGGCGCCCGCGGCGTCGACGCCGTCTTGCTCCCCGGCCGGCGCGTCGCCGGCGTCGGGCGGTTCGACCTCCATGACGAGCCGGCGCGCGCCTGCTGATCGATTGGGGGAAGGGGGCGCGTGCGGAGGCCGCTCTCGGAAGAAAGGGGTGAGGAGGAGGAGGAGGATGGGTGTGTGTGTGCGCGCGCGCTGCCAGAAGTATCGGTCGGTGCGTGCAATCTGTCGCGTGGATGTGCGTGAATACTACGGGTCGAAACTACGGGCTGCATGCAGATAGCCTTCGGAGGGCGCGCGCGCCTTGATGTCTTGCCGTCGCTCGCGCCACCGACTCCCCCGCGCGCGCCGGCCGGTCGCTCGCTCGAGCGACAACAGGCGCGGCCCAAGAAAAGAACGCCGACTCGATCCCCCCCCCCGCACACACACACACACACCCAATCCAACATCTGCAGATCAATTGAAAGACACACTTCTTTCAGAGCAAAAGCGACGACCAAAGAAACGATTCTCTCTCACTCTGCCTTGGCGCGCTTCCCCCCGGTGTCCCGGCCCCACCCCTTGCCCCGCCGCCGCCCCCTCCCGCCCCCGCCCCCCCCGCCCCCGCCCCGCTCGCGCGGCGGCGCCTCCTCGATCCCCATCGCCGCGAGGCCCTCGCGCATGCGCGCCACGAGCTCGCGCACGTCCCAGGCGTCCTCCACGCGCAGGTCGTCGCCCACGGCCGTGCGCCGCAGGGCGGTCAGGTGCCCCCTGGTGCCCGCCAGCTCTGCCAGGTCTGCCCCAAGCGTGCGCACGTACGTGCCCTTGCTGACGACGCAGGAGAAGCGCACGTCGCGGCGCGGGTCGTAGGGGACGACGGGGGCGCGCTCGGCGCGGTCGCGGCGGCGCGCGCGGCCTGACAGGGGCTGCTGCTGCTGCTGCTGCTGGGCGGCGCCGCCCTCGCCTTGAGTCGCGACCGCCGCCGCCACCGCCTCAGCCTCAACCAACCCCCCCTCCGCCTCCTCCACCTCCACCGCGGCATCCGAGTCCTCCGACGGCGTGCGCGCGCCCCCGCGCGACTCGCGCAGCGCCCGCCGCTCCGCGTCGCTCGCCTCCGCCTCGGCCGCCGCCGCCTCGCGCGCGGCCAGCGCCGCGGCCTGCTCGGCATCGAGCCGCGCGCACTCGTCCGGCGAAAGCAACCCCCTGTCCGGCCGCGCCTCGATCTCGAGCGACGCCACGCGCACGGGCCGCGACGGCCGCGACTCCTCCGCGCGCCGGGCGGCCTCCCCGCCCTCGCGCGCCAGCTCGTACATGCGCTTCCCCCCGCCCGCGTGCAGCGCCGAGTAGATGGGCGGGCGCTGCATGACGCCGTCGCCCGTCAGGCGCTCGGCCGCGATTTTTTTCAGCTCGGCGTCCGTAACGCCCTCCCACGCCGCCTCCTCGCACACGGCCGTCTCGGCGTCCTGAGAGGGGGTCGCCTGACCCAGGCGCAGCGTCGCCGTGTACGCCTTGTCGCGGCCCATGAACGTCTCGATCGACTTGGTGCCCTGGCCTGTGCAGACCACCAGGAGGCCTGTGGCCATCGGGTCCAGAGTCCCCGCGTGCCCCACCTTGGCGATCCCCAGGGCGCGCAGGGGCCGCTTGAGGGCGTGGCACACGTCAAAGGAGGACCACCCTGGGGGCTTGTCGACGAGGACGACGGCGTTGGCAAAGGCGGCGCGCAGGTCGGCCGGGAGCGGGTCCTTTGGGTGGAGGAGCGTCGGCGGGGCGCGGGGAGGTGGCGGCGGCGGCTTTCGTTTTTCGGCGGGGGGTGGGGGGGGAGGTTCTTTTTGTTCGTCTTGCTCTTTGTTTGTTGCTGGTGCTGCTGGTGCTGGTGCTGGTGCTGCTGCTGCTGCTGCGGCCGGCTGCTCCTCCGCCTCGGCCGCGACGTAGAGCGCGTCCAGCGCGTCGGCGTCGGCCATTCTGCTCGGCGACGATGCTGCTCCGTCGCTCGACGCGGCGTTGGCGGCGTTGGCGGCGGCGGCGCGCCGAGCCGGCGGCAGCGGCGGAGGCAGGTGGCCCACGCGCAGGAGCGAGGGGGCGACGGCGGCGGCGGCGGCCGCGCGGGCGAGGAGGATCGAGGAGCGCGCGCTCGTCGTCGTCGTGGCCCCGCGCGTCGCGAGGAGCATCGCTTGTCGGCGGGGGGCTCTCTCCTTCCTCTTTTCGACACACTCCGCTTTGGCTCGCTCTCTTTCGTTCGTGTGTGGCGCGGCAGCGAGCCGATCGTCGAGGGGTGTAGATTGGCGCAATGCGAGGGGTAGTACCGCGTTGTGTGATTGTGAGCAGGGGTGGTGTGGCGGCTGCGGGCGTTTGAGAGCCGGTAGGCAGGATGTTTGGGGGGTGCCAGTCGGCGCGCCATCAAAGTCGCTCTCGCTCTCTCAAGCGCGCGCGTCACACACAACACATCAACATCACTAGACACCAGCACGCGCACGATCCTCCTCGACCACCTCGCCAACATCCAGAGACAGAGAGACACCAGAGAACGAAAACAGGAGCAAAGCTCTTTCGCGCCGCCACACCCCTTCTCGCGCGCCGCGTGAGACATCATGGTCAAGGGCGTGCTCAAACCGCGCGCCCAGGGCCGCGGCGGCGCCAAGGCCAACAAGCAGCAGCAGCGCAACCAGCTCGCGGCCGTCGACGCCCCCTCGTCGGAGGAGTTTGACGACTTTGGCCGCGCGCTCGACGCCGCCGCCGCCGCCGCCGCCGCCGCCGCCGCCGCCAAGGGCGGCCGCGGCCGCGCCCGCGCCGCCGCCGCCCGCTACTCGGACGACGACGACGAGGAGGGGGAGCAGGCCGTCCTCGGCATCTCCTCGGACGACGACGACGACGACTCGGACAGCGAGGACGACTCGGACAGCGAGGACGACGACGACGGCGACGAAAAAGAAGAAGACGACGACGACCTCGACGCGCTGATCGCGCGCGGCGGCAAGGCGGGCCGCCTGGCGCAGCAGGCCAAGCACCTCGCGGAGGAGCTGCGCATCGCGCGCGGGGAGCGCGACTCGGACGACGACGAGGAGGGGGGCGAGGCCAAGAGGCGCGGCGGACCCGGTGCCGCCGGCGCGGCGGCGTGGGGCGCCAACAAGCGGCGCTACTACGGCGACGACGCGGACGACAGCGGCAGCGGCGAGGAGGGCGACGGCGAGGAGGAGGACGAAGAGGCGGCAGCGCGCGCCGAGGAGGCCGAGGCGCGGCGCCTGCAGGCCGAGCGCGCGGCGGGCCTGGCGGCCGAGGACTTTGGCCTGCCCGGCAGCGACGCCGAGGAGGAGGGCGACGATGAGAGCGACGACGACGACAGCGACGACGACGACGCCGCCGCCGCCGGCGGCGCCAAGAACAAGAACGCAAAGCAAAACAAGAAGGCGCCCCACGCGCTCGTGCGCGAGGAGCGGATCGCCAAGGCCGCGCTGGCCGACCTCCCCGACGAGGCCCGCCGCGCCGCGCTCGAGGCCGACGCCCCCGAGCTCCTCGCCCTGCTCGACGAGCTGCGCGGGGCCCTGGCCGAGGTGCGCTCGCGCGCGGGACCCTTGCTGAGGGAGGTGCGCGCGGGCGGGTTGGCGACCGCGGGGGGGCTTTCCTACCTCGAGGCAAAGCACCTGCTGCTGACGCAGTACTGCGCGTGCCTCGTCGCCTACCTTTTGCTGCGCGCCGAGGGCCGGGCCGTGCGCGGGCACCCCGTGGTCGCCAAGCTGGTGCAGCTGCGCGCGTACCTAGAGCGCGCGCGGCCGATCGACCGGCGGCTCGCGTACCAGGTCGACAAGCTCTTACGCGCGACGGCGGCGGCGCAGGCGGCCGACGCGGCGGCGGCGGCGGCGCGGGCGGCCAACGGGGGGCGCGGCGGCGGCGTCGGGAATGACGGCGGCGACGACGACGACGCGGCGGAGGCGGCGGCTGCCGCGGCCGCGGCGGCGGCGGGCGGGCTGCGGCCCAACCCGGCCGCGTTCGTGGGCGCGGACGCGGACGGGGGAGGAGGGCAGAAGAGGAAGCGGGGCCGCCGCGGCGGGGTCGAGGGCGAGAGCGAGGACGACGACGCGGGGGCGGCGGCGACCTACCGCCCCCCGCGCCTCAACCCGGCCTCGATGGAGCTCGACGCCGAGGAAGTCGGCCCCGACGGTCAGGCCGTCCGCCGCGCCACCGCCCGCGAGCGCCACGCCCTCCGCGAGGCCGCCCGCCGCGCGCGCCGCTCCGAGCTCGTGCAGGAGCTGCAGGCCGAGCTCACGGGCGCGCCCGAGGAGCTGCGCGCCGAGGCGCCCGGCCTCGACTCGTCCGCGGCCCTGCTGGCCGCGCGCCAGCGCATGGAGGCGCGCGAGCGCGCCGAGGAGGACCTGTTTGCGCGCGTGCCCTTGTCCAAGGCCGAGGCCAAGAAGCTGAAAGCGCAGCAGCGCGCGGGCTTGGCCGGCGCGGGGGGGGCGCTCGACGATTTCGCGGAGGAGGTGGCAGACCTGGTCGGCGGGCCCGGGGCGGGCGGCAGCGGGGGCATCCTGGGCCGCCTGTCCCAGCGCTTCGGCGCCGACCTGGCGGACCAGGCGGCGGCGGACGGCGGGCGCGGGGGCGCGTCGATGCGGTCGGGCGACGCCGACCTGGCGCGCCGCCCGTCGCTGCACGAGCGGCGCGCGGCGTTTGACGGCGCAGCCGGGCGCAAGGCGGCGCGTCTGGCCGAGGAGGAGGAGGGCGCGCCGCCCCCCTTGCGCCCAGGCGGCAAGCGCGGCGCCGCGGCCGAGGGCGCCGAGGAGGACGACTTTTACGCGGCGTCGCGCGCCGCGCGCCAGGCGGCCAAGCGCCTCAAGGGCGAGGCCGCCGACCGGCAGCGCGCCGCCGAGTGCATGCTGCCCCCGCCCCTGCCCGAGGCCGCGCAGGAGGACGGCGAGCTGCGGCCCATCACCGACGCCATCCAGCGCAACCGCGGCCTCACGCCCCACCGCCGCCGCGACCTCAAGAACCCGCGCAAGAAGCACCGCGTCAAGTACGCGCAGGCGGGCGTGCGGCGCAAGGGGCAGGTGCAGGGCGTGCGCGAGGCGCCGGCCACCGCGGGTGGGTACGGGGGCGAGGCCACGGGCATCAAGGCGCGGCTGGCGCGCGGGCGCAAGCTGGGCTAGGAGCGGCCACGCGTCCCTTGTACGTATGTATGGTTTCTCGTTTTCTCGGGCTCAAAACGTTTCCCTAGATTTGCAAAGAAAGACAAAAACAAGACGACGACGACAAACACACGCCTCGCGTCGCTTGACGGGGGGGGGGGGGGGGGGGCGGCGGGGGGGGGCAGGAGGAACAACTTCACAAAACCCCCTCGCCCGCCCCTCCTCCTCCCCCTCCTCCTCCAAGCCCCGCCCCTCCTCCCCCATCACCACCCCCGCCAGCCCCGCGCAGCACGTGCGACAGCAGCCTGCCCCAGCTCGCGTCCATGAGCGGGCTCTCGGCCACGTCGATCGACCGCAGCGCGCCATTGCCCTCGAGCGCCGCGCACACGACCTGCGCCCCGGCGTCCGTCACGGCCGTCCCCCGCATCCTCAGGTGCCGCAGCGGCAAGCCGGGCGCCGCGAGCATGCCCGCCAGCGCCGTGGCCGAGCGGTCGTCGGCGCCCGTGCGCGAGACGTCGAGCTCCAGGAGCCCCGAGCGCGAGGCCGCGCGCGCCAGGGATTTGGCGATCGCCTCGACCCCCACCGCCCCCACGCCGCTGCCGGCCACGCTGAGCCAGCGCAGCGCCGAGTTGTGCCTGAGGGCGTGGCCCAGGGCGATGCCGCCCTCGGGCCCGACGCCCGTGTCCGAGAGGTCGAGGCGCTCGAGGAGGACGAGCGGGGAGGGAGAGGAAGAGGGGTTGTTGTTGTGGTTGTTGCCGCTGCCGCCGTTGCCACCTCGCCGCAGCGCCTCTGCCAGCAAAGACGCGCCCTCGTCTCGCAGGGGGTTGCCCGCCAGCACGAGCGTGCGCAGGCGGCACCCCACGGGGCCGCACAGGGCGCGTGCGAGGGAGGCCGCGCCGGCCGGGCCGACGCGGTTGCCGCTCAGGTCGAGGTGCGCGAGCGCCAGGTCGGGGTTGCCCCCTCCTCCTCCCTCCTCGTTGCCGTTGCCGCCACAGTCTCCCTCGCCAACGCCGCCGAACCTGCTGCCCCCGCTGCCAAAGCACGCCTCCACCACCGCGACCACGGCCCCGTCTTCGAGCGCGTTGCTCGCCAGGCTCACGGTGTGCACGTAGGACGCGTCCGAGAGCACCTCGGCGATCATGCGGCTCAGCTTGGGCCCGGGACGCAGGCCGTCGGCGGCGAGGTGGCGCAGCGCGGCCGCGGCGGGGCGGCGGCGGGATGCGGCGGCGGCGGCGGCGGCGGCGGCAGCGGCGGCGGCGGCCCTGGCTGCTGCTGCTCCTGCTGTGGGGCTGTTGCTTTTGAAGCCGCCGCCGCCGCCCTCCTCGTCATCTTCTGCATCCTCCGGAAAAGACGCGGAGGCCTTGTTCTTGTTGTTGCTGCCCCTCAAAGGAGGCGGCGAGCCGGCACCGCCCCCCGCCGCCCCTTTGCTCGCAACGACCACGGGCGGCGCGCTCGCGAGCGTCGCGCGCCGCGCGCCCGGATCGTACGCCTCGGGCGCCCCGGCCACGTCCTCGGCCGTCAGCCCCTCCGCCCCCGCCGCGAGCGCCGCCGCCGCCCGCTGCCGCGCCGCCTGCCGCCGCGGCACGCTGAACACGTGCGCCGCCTTGCGCAGCAGCTGCGCGCAGTGTGCGTCCGAGAGGCCGCTGCTCGCGCCGCCCCTCACCTGCTGCGTGTAGTAGCCAAACAGGTCCCGGAGCGCAAGTCTGCCCCCCGAATCCACCAGCGCCAGGCGGCAGCGGAACAGCCAGTCGCGCACGAGGCTTCCAGGCAGGCGCGCGGCGTGCGAGCGCACGTACAGCAGCGGGAAGCCGTCGCCGGGGGCGTGGGCCCACGGGTCGACGGCCGAGAGGCGCAGGAGCTTTTCGAGCGTGTTTGCCGCGCACAGGAGCACGGCGGCGCGGACCGTGCCCTCATAGGTGGCCAGGGAGCGGAGGTCGCCGAGCTGCTGGAGGTGCTGTTGATGTTGATGTTGATGTTGGTGGTGTTGGGGTTGGGGGGGGAGAAGCGGGGCGTCAGCACCACTGCCCGATCCGAGTGCTGCGCGCCCTCGACGCCGCAAAAACACCCGAAAAAAAGGCCGGAAAAACCCGCCGAAAAAAAATATCAAACCTCACTCACCTCCTTGAGCTGCTCCGCCACGGCCGCCGCCGACGCCGCCGTCGCCAGGGGCGCCTCCCCGCCGCGGTAGTAGTGCACGTACCCGAGCACCGCGGCTGTTGGCCCTGTGAACAGCAGCGCGCTCACGGCCACGCGCGCCTCCTCGTACCCCCGAAACGCGAGCTGTGCCCCCGCCTCCAAAACGCGGTTGCCGTGCACGGTGGCGGCGCACAGCTGGACGTCGTTCATGAGCACGTCAACGATCCTCCCCAAAAATGCGACGAGGTCGGAGAAGTAGCAGCGTCCCTGGTCGCGCAGGTCGAGCTCGCGAAACATGGCGGCGGCCATGCAGTAGTGCGCGAGGGCGTAGAGAGACAACACGGCGAAGGCGGCGAGGCGCACGGCAGCGGCGGCGGCGACGGGCGGCGAGGCGACGACGAGCGCCGCTGCTGCCGCCGTTACCGCTGTTGCTGTTGCTGTTGCTGTTGCTGTTGCTGTTGCTGTATCTGCCGTCGCTGCAGCTGCTTCCGCGCCCTCTCCCTCTCCCACCACCGGCGACAACACTTGTCCCCCAGAATCAGCAGGAAAAGAAGAAGAAGAAGCAGGAGGGGAAAACCGCCGCAGCGTGAGCGCGGCCGCCGCCAGCGCCGCCGCTGTCGCCGCCACGTGCAGCGCGAGCGAGAGGCCCGCGAGCAGTCCCAGGCCCCAGTCCACCAGCAAAGGCGCCCTCTGGTCGAGCAGGTCCACGGACCACCAGAAGAGCCCGCCAAAGGGGCGCCACAGGCGCTGCCACTGGTTGCACAGCCACGAGAGCAGGAGGACGAGGGCCCAGGCGGGCGTGACGACCACGTGGAGCAAGCCCCGCCAAAAGGCGCCCGGCTCGGTCGCGGGGCCGAAGCCCGGCCCTAGGCCCTGCGCATAGGCGGCGGCCAGGGCGGTGGCAGCGGCGGCGGCTTTTGCGGCGTTGTTGGAGGCGTTGGTGGCCGAGCGCTGCTGGTGGCTGTGGTGGTGTCCCTCGGCGTTGAGGGCAAAGGCCGTGGCCATGCGCGCCCTGAGCGCCGCGCGCTGCCCCGCGAGCGCGGCGGCGGCCGACGCGGCCGCCGCCTTTTTGGCGGCGGCCGCGCGCTTCAGGCGGCCAAAGAGCGGGGCGGCTGTTGCGGCGGCGGCGGCGGGGCTGTTGCTGCTGATGCCGCTGCTGTTGTTGTTGTCGCCGCCCGCGATGTTGATGAGGGAGCGCAGGCTGCTGCCATAGGGAGCGGCGTGCAGGAGGCTCGGCGCCGAGGCGGCGCGCATGGCGGCGGAAGAGGGGCCGCTCGAGAGGCCGCGGAGGTCGGCGGGGGCGTCAGGGTCGAGCGGCGCCTCGTCGTCGTCGTCGTCGTCTTCGTTGCCGGCGCCTTCTGCCGCACCTGGGTACGCGCTGTTGCCGCCGTCATCGTGGTCGTAGTCGTAGTCGAGAGTGGCCGGGCGCGCCAGGGCGCCACGGCGGGCGCCGAGCCGCATCGAGCCCTCTTGTGTTTGGTTGCCGTTGCGATCGCCGCTCGCCGCCGCTCGCCGCCGCTCGCCGACACTGTTGCTATTTCGGGGCCGTTCTCTCTCTTTTGTGCGCGCGCGCGTCTTTCGGAAGGAAGGAGGGGGTCTGGCTTGGATCGGCGTTGCGTCTTTGAAGGGCTTGTCGTTTTGCGGACTGGGGGCAAGAAGAGCTTCTTGTGCTGCTCGTTCAGAGGCAGCGAGGGCGGATCGTCGCGAAAGCCAACCGGCGTCGGCGTCGGCGTCGGCGGAGGACGCACAACAGCAGCGGCGCCCCCTCCTCCCTTTGTCGCGCTCGCTCCATTCTTACACCGCGAGCGCGCGGTATCTTTCTCTACGAAGCCTCCCGTCAACGATCACCATGGAGGCCAACGCCAAGGAGGTCAGATGTCGTCCCATTCGCCGTGCGCGGGGGAGAGAGGAGACCCAACAGAAAGCCCCCTCTTCCTCCTCCCGAGACGCGAAGAAACCTGCTGACAACCAAGAACCCCACAAAACCCTCAAACCACAGCTCCAGGACCAGGCCGAGCGCAACGAGATGCTCGCGTGGGCGTGCGCGCGCGGGCTCCAGGCCGACGTCGCCACGCTCGTGTCGCAGGGCGCCGCCGTCAATGGGCGCGACCGCCGCGGACGCACCGCCGCGCACTATGCCGCCGCGCGCGCGCACGCGAGCGTGCTCGAGTACCTGGCCGGCCGCGGCGCCGACCTCGAGGCCGAGGACGCGCGCGGCAGGACGCCCGTGCACTACGCGGCGCTGAGCGACGTGGCGGCGGACGCGGCGCTGCGCACGGCGGCCGATCACGCGTCGCGGGCGGCGGCGGCGGCGGCCGGGGGCGCAACAATGGGCGGAGGCGCCGCCGCTGCCGCCGCTGCCGCCGACGCGGCTGCGGCCGCGGCCGACGCGGCCGGCGGGCCCGACCTGCTCGACGACCGCACGCCCATGCAGCGCGCGCAGGCCGCGGCCCTGGGCGCGCGCGGCAGCGGCGCCGAGGCCGTGGGCCTGCTCGCGCGCAGGCTTCCCGCCTGGGTGCTGGACGCGACCGACGGCGCCGACGACACCCCCCTCCACCTGGCGTGCCGGCACGGCGCCGCCGACGCCGCGCGCGCCCTGCTGTCCGGCGGCCGGTGCCGCGCCAGCCTGGGGGCGCAGAACAAGCGCGGGCTCACCCCGCTGGGCGAGGCGATCGCGGGGGGCCACCTGGGCTGCGCGGCGGCGCTCGTGGCCGAGGGCGCCGACGTGTCGGCGCGGGTCTTCTCGGCGGGGGCGGGGGCGGGGGCGGCGGGGGCGGTGGCGGCGGGGGCGGGGGCGGCGGGCGGCAATAGCGGCAGCAGCAGCAGCAAAGCCGGCAGCGCAGCTCCACCCATGTCCGGCTTCACGCTGCTGCACCTGGCCGCCGCCGCGGGCCAGGCCGACTCGGTGCAGTACCTGCTCGACTGCCTGGGGCCCGCGCTGATCGCGGACGCGGCCAACGCCGACGCCGCGACCCCCCTGCACGCGGCGGCGGCGGCGGGCTCCTGGTCCTGCGCCGAGCTGCTGCTGCGCGCGGGCGCCGACTGGGGGGCCGAGGCGTCCGGGGGGCTGCTCGCCGCGGACATGGTGCCGGACGCCGCGCCTCGCGCCGAGGCGCTGCGCGAGATGCTGCGGACGGGCGAGGTGCCTTCTGTAGCGACGGCGGCTGCGGCGGCGGCGGCCTCGCGCGGCGGCGCTAGCGGTGCTGGGGCTGCTGGCCTCGGGGGGTGGCTCGGCGGGCTGCTGTCTTCGGCGGCGGGCGGTGGCAGCGCTGCTGCTGCTGCTGCTACCGCCTCCTCCACCGAGAAAAAGAAGCAGGTGGCGGCGGCCGACAACGACCACGGCTTGGGTGCGGCCAAAAAGGCGGCGGCGGCAGCAGGAGCGGGCGGAGGAGGAGCGCGGCGCATGGTCGCGGACGCCGCCGCGACGGCGACGACGACGACGACGACCGCCACAGCAGCAGAAGCACCAGGAGCACCAGGCGGCAAAAAGCCCCCAACGACGACGACGACGACGGCCGCCAACGCCGCGACCCCCAAAACCCTCCCCGAGCAAATCGCGGCGCTGCCCGCGCCGGCCGAGCGCGCGCGGCGCGTCGAGGCGCTCGCGCGCGGCACCCCGGACGACGCGCTCGACGCCCTCGTCTCCGCGCGCGAGCTCACCGAGCCCCAGGCCGAGGCCCTGCGCGCCCTCCGGCGCGTGTCCCACGTCCTCTCGGCCTCGCGCCTCGTGCGCATGGTCCGGCGCGACGAGGGGTTTCAGGACGACGCGACCGACCCCGCGGCCGTCGCCGCGCTGCACCACGTGCGCTCGGCCGTGGCGGCGGCCGCGGCCGCCTCGCAGCGCGCGGCCTCGGCCCCGACTGGCCCCGAGCGCGAGGCCGCGCAGGCGTCCGCGCGCGCCGCGGCGGAGCTCGCGCGCAAGGCGGAGGACCGCCTGCTGCGCGGGGAGGAGGCCGACCCGGCCGCGGCGAGCGTGGCGGCCAAGCTGCGGTCGATGCACGCGCGGCTGCGCGAGGAGGCGGGGGGGCTGCGGGTGACGATCGAGGACCTCGTCAACGTGCCCCCCAACGTGAAGAAGGGGTCGACCGAGGCCGCGGAGCTGCGGGACCGGGCGCTGCGGGACGCGGACGAGCGCGTGGCCGAGTTTGAAAAGGCGGTCGAGGCGGCGCGGGCGCGCGCGGTGGCAGCGCTGGTCGGCGGTGGCGGGGGTGGTGGTGAGGCCGAGGCGAAAGGAGGAGCGGAGAAGGCAAAAGTGCAGCAGGCCGCCGCCCCTCGCGCGCCTTCTCCTTCTCCTCCTCCTGTAGTGGCTGCTGCTGCTGCTGCTGCCGCTTCGCCGGCCGACAAAGGAGGCGAAGAAGAGGACGACGACGACGACAACCCGCGCGTCCGCCGCCTCAAGCAGCAGCAGGAGGAGGAGCGCGAGCTCAAGGCGGGGGCGGCGGCGGCGGCGGCGGCAGCGGCGGCCGGCGAGGCCGAAGCCGCTGCGGCGCCGCCTGGCGACCTGCCCTGGCGCGACCAGCTGTGGCTGTCGTTCCGCGAGAGCAGCCTGCGCGCGCTCAAAGCCATCGCCATGACGGTGCTGATGGTCGCGCTGCTGTGGCTGACGGGCACGCTGCCCGGGCAGGAGGGCACGTGGGTCGAGCGGCTGCGCGACCGGCTGCTCGAGAGGCAGCAGCAGCAAGCGGCGGCGGGCTTGGCGGCGGGATCGGCGGCAACGGGCGCGGCGGCAGCCATGGGCGCCGCGCAACAGGGCCCCCCCGAGGCCGGGCTCGCCGCCCAGGCTGCGGCGGCGCTCCCCGGGCAGCACGACGAGTTTTGAGAGGGGAAAAGAGAGAGGTTGTCTTGTAACGTTTTTTTTTTCTGTTTTGCAAAACGCGCGCGCGGGGGTAAAACCGACGAAAGCGCCTAAAAAGGGGGTTGGTGTTGTTTTGTTTCTCCTGTCTCTCTGTCTTTAAAAAAAGTGCGAAAACGAAACCATGGGGGGGGGGGAGGGAGAGGTGGTGTGGCGTCTCGCCCCCCATCGCGGGGGGCGGTGCATCGATAGATGGATGGTCCAACAAAAAAGAAAAGAAACGCGCGCAAAAAGGCGGCGCGAGCAAAACGCCGCCTCGTGCATTTTTTCATTCCTCCTCCCCCTCCTCCTCCTCCTCATTCCCCCACTCCCCCTCCGCTCTCTCCTTACGAGAACCACGCGAACAGCAGGCCCTCGCCGCCCGCGCAGTTGACAAAGAACGGCGCGAACACGAGCGACTCGACCGCCATCAGCTTGATCAGGATGTTGAGCGAGGGGCCGCTCGTGTCTTTCAGCGGGTCGCCGACCGTGTCGCCGATCACCGCCGCCTTGTGCGCGTCGCTCCCCTTGCCGCCGAGCGAGCGCGCGTGCTCCGTCGCGCCCGCCTCGACGTACTTTTTCGCGTTGTCCCACGCGCCGCCCGTGTTGGACATGGACACGGCCATCTGCACGCCCGACACCAGGCCGCCGGCGAGCACCCCGGCGAGGGCGCGCGTGCCGAAAAACATGCCCGTGATCAGCGGGGTGAGCATCACGAGGGCGCCCGGGGGGATCATCTCGGCCAGGGAAGAAGCCGTGCTGATCTCGACGCACCGCGAGTAGTCCGGACGGGCGGTGCCCTCCATGAGGCCGTTGATCTCGTTGAACTGGCGCCTCACCTCCTCGACCATGGCGAGGGCGGCTTTCCCCACGGACTTCATCGTCATGGCCGAGAACCAGTAGGGCAGCATGGCGCCGACGAGCAGGCCGGCGAAAACTTTCGGGTCGAGGATGGACGACTGCACGAGGTCGATCTTGGCGCGCGTGACGTAGGCCCCGAAGAGGGCCAGGGAGACGAGGGCGGCGGAGCCGATGGCAAACCCTTTCCCGATGGCGGCGGTGGTGTTGCCCGCGGCGTCGAGCGCGTCGGTGCGCTCGCGCACGTCCTCGCCCATGCCGCCCATCTCGGCGATCCCGCCCGCGTTGTCCGAGATCGGTCCGTAGGCGTCGATCGCCAGCCCCGTAGACAGGGTCGCGAGCATGCCCAGGGCGCAGCAGGCGATGCCCAGCATGCCCGCGAGCGAGTTGCCGACGTAGATGGCCGCGGCGATGACGAAGCAGGGGACGATGGCCGACTTGTAACCGAGGGCGAGGCCAAAGATGATGTCGGTCGCCGCGCCCGTGCGGCAGGCGTCGGCGACGTCTTGGACCGGGGAGTAGGCGTTGGACGTGAAGTACTCGGTCTGCAGGCCGATGGCCAGCCCTCCCCAGAGACCCGCGGCGACGCAGACGAACATGTACCAGTTCTTGACGACCTTGATGTCAAAGGTGCGGGTGGGGTCGGCCGAGGGCACTGGGAGGTCAAACGTGGTGGGCAAGGCGCCGAGGGCGAGGGCCAGGGCGACAGGGGTCATGAGCACCGTCGAGACGACGAGCTGGGCCTTGAGGGCCGGCTCGATCTCCGGGATGGACGTGGCGGGCTTGAAGTCGGTGGCGAGGAGGGTCGTGACCATGCAGACGAGGATGCCCGCGGCCGAGATCAGGAGCGGGAAGGACATGGCGGGCCACGAGTGGTGGACGCCGAGCGACGAGACGGCGGCGACGACGAGCGCGGCGCACGTCGACTCGGCGAACGATCCGAAGAGGTCGGCGCCCATCCCCGCAATGTCCCCGACGTTGTCCCCCACGTTGTCGGCGATGACGGCGGGGTTGCGCGGGTCGTCCTCGGGGATGTCCTTTTCGACTTTTCCGACGAGGTCGGCGCCCACATCCGCCGCCTTGGTGTAAATCCCGCCGCCGACGCGCCCGAAGAGCGCGATGGAGGACCCGCCCAGGCCGTAGCCCGTGATGGCCTCGTAGAGGCCCTTCCAGTCGTCGCCGTAGAAGCGCGAGAAGACCTGGATGACGATAAAGAGGTTGAGCAGGCCGAGGCCGGCGAGCAGGAAGCCCATGACGGCGCCCGAGCGGAAGGCGGCCATGAAGGCCGGGGCGATGCCGCGGCGCGCCTCGAGGGCCGTGCGGGCGTTGGCGTAGGTGGCGATCTGCATGCCGAGGTAGCCCGACACGATCGACGTGAGCCCGCCGACGATGAAGGCGATGGTGCTGAAGGTGCCGTTGCGGACCTCATCGGCGCGCGTGCGGCCGTCCTCGGGGGCGACGATGGACAGCAGGCCAAAGATGGCGCCGGCCATGAGGCACATGAAGACGCCGATGTAGCGGTACTCGGTGAAGAGGAAGGAGCGGGCGCCCTCGGAGATGGCGTCCTGGATCTCGGCGACCTTGCGGACGATCTTTTTTTTGGTTTGGTTTGGGGGTTTGGGTGGGTTGGTTGGTATGGGGGGGGCGGGGGCGGGGGAGGGGGCCGGGGGCGGGGGGGGGGGGGGGGGGGGGCGAGAGAGGAGAGCGGTGAGCGGTGGGCGTCAAAGGAAAAGAGGAGGAGCAGGCGGGGGCTGCGAGCGGGCGAGCGGGCCGAGGGGAGGGGCGCGTTGGGGGGTTTTCGTGGGGGGAGCTGCTGCTGCTGCTGCGGCGGGAGCGAGAGCGGCGGCGGCGGCGGCGGCGGCGGCAGCGGCTCTCGCGCGCGCGTCCGCCCCCCCTGCTCGTCGCCAGCTCGCCCCCGGCGGCGCCCCCCCTCTCTGTCTCGCGCGCCCCCCAAACCGACGCACGCGCCCTTCGCGACGCCCCGCAACGGCCAGATCAGGGCGCGCGTGGGCCCCAGCGAGCGGTTGCGAGGGCCAGGGGCCGCCCGGGGGCCGCTGATCACGAGTGGGGAGGCGCGTGCGGGTGCGAGAGAGGCGAGATACGAAGGCGAGGCGCAAAAAACGAGCGTCTCATTCCGGGACGCCGATTCGGCGCGCCGCTGAGCTCCGCGGCCCCGCGACCCCGCGGGGCGCGCTCCCGAGCCCTACGTCTGCGGCCTCGCGCGGTCGCGCGGCCGCAGTACCCAGAGCGCGACGCGCCGCCAACGGGGGCAACGTGTGTGGGGGAGGGGGGTCGTGACCCCCCAAAACAGACTGTATCGCTCCTCTCACCTCCTCGTCGCCGCCCCCGCCCTCGAGCAGGTACTCGCGGTTGCCCGAGCCGCCGCCGACGCTGATCTGGCTCACGCGCCACCACATCAAGAGGCCAAAGAGGATGCCCGCAATGGCGGCAATCGGGATGAAGAGAGAAACGGCGGACCCGCTGAGCCAAGTGTCGATGGCCGCGGATGAACCGCCTCCGCCCTTCGCGAGGGCGTCGAGGACGACGTCGTGCATGGTTGGGTGGAAGTTGGTGGTTGAGTTTGGCTGGATTCGGTTGTGTGTGTGGAGCTGTGCGGCCCTTCCCTGTTTCGCCACCAGGAGGAGAAATGGATTTGGTTTTTGGAGTGAATGCCGCGGCGGCGGCGGCGCTTTTTCAGAGGAAGCGCTTCGTCGTCCCCGCCGCTTCGCGCGACTTTTGTCGTCTCGTCACACACTTGCAAATTCGATCGATCGATCGCTCAATGAATCCAATCAGTGCGTCTTGTCCAGGTTGTGCGGGTCCGCGGCAGGTCCGCTCCCGCCGCCGGCCGCCAGGGCGGCCACCATGTTCAGCGCGGAGGACTGCCGCAGCGTCGCGGCAGGCGGGAGCGCCGAGGCCGAGGCCGACGCCGACGCCGCCCCCGCCGCGCCCCCGCCCCCGCCCCCGCCCCCGGCCCCGTCGCCCCCGCCGTCGCCGCCGCTCGCGGAAAGCAGCGGTGCCATCTCCACCCCGGCCGCCGCCCCCTTGGCGGCCCCGTCGCCTCCTCCCCCCGCCAGGCCGCCCTCGTCCCCACCGCCCGCCACCGCCCGGCGCATCACGCGCAGCAGCGCCGGACCAAACGGCAGCCGACTCAGCACCTGGCGCGCCGCCAACTCTACGCGCCGCGCCGCCGCGCCCCGCTTCTTCCCGCCGCCGCCGCGCCGCCGCCGCCGCGCCCACGCCTTCATGCCCTCGTCCAGCAGGATCACGGGCGCCGAGAGCGCCAGGACCGCGCGCCACTCGGGCCACCCCAGGTGCGTGATCCCGAACACGGCGGCCAGGGCGGGGACGTACATGATGAGGCAGTGGAGGGCGACGCTGACGGCGATGGCCGCGAGCAGCCACGCGTTGGCCCAGGGGGGGGTCTCCAGCAAGGAGCCGTCCTCCGAGAGGTTGTTGAGCGCGTTGAACATCTCGACGATCACGAGGACCGTCATGGAGACGGTCTTCGGGTGGCTGTCGCGGAAGACGGCGCAGTCGGCGACCGGGGGGGGAGCGGTCGTCGCCGCCGCCGCCTCGAGCAGCGCGCGTCCCGCGCCCGCGCCCCCGCCCTCTCCCGCCGCCGCCGCCGCCGCCGCCGCCTTCGCCGCCGCTTTTGCCGCCGCCGCCGCCGCGCCGGCCCCGCACTTTTGGAACGCCGTGAGCTGCCCCCACGACAGCCTCGGCCCCGCCTCGAACGACAAAAACCACCACAGAAACCCGGCCACGGTCGCCGCGCCCACGTAGAGCCCGACCACGGCGTACCGCAGGAAGAGCCACCCGTTGACGATCGGCTCGTCGGCGCCGCGGGGGGGCCTCCGCATCACGTCGCCGTCGGGCTTGTTGAACCCGAGCGCCGTGGCCGGCAGTCCGTCCGTCACGAGGTTGACCCACAGCAGCTGCACGGGCGTCAGCACCTCCGGAACACCCAGCGCGGCCGCGGCAAAGATGGCGGCCACCTCGCCGACGTTCGACGAGATCATGTACCGGATGAACTGCTTTGTGTTTGCGTAGATCGCGCGGCCCTCGCGCACGGCCGCGACGATCGTGGCGAAATTGTCGTCGGCCAAAACCATGTCCGCGGCCGCTTTCGCGACGCTGGTCCCGCCGCCCATGGCGACGCCGATGTCGGCGCGCACGAGGGCGGGGGCGTCGTTGACGCCGTCGCCGGTCATGGCGACCACCCCGCCGGCGGCGCGGAGCAGCTCGACGAGGCGGAGCTTGTGGAGCGGCTCGACGCGTGAAAAGACGCACAGGGCCTGCGCGGCCTCGGCCTGCTCCGAGGGGCTCAGGGCGTCGAACTCGGCGCCCGTGAGGGAGGCCGGAAGGGCGCGGGCGGAGGCGTTGGAGGGGCGGTCGGGGCCGGAGGAGGAGGAGGCGAGGGCGCCGAGGGAGGCGGCGCTGCCAAAGGCCGGGTCGGGCGAGGCGCCGCGGCGCAGCAGGCTGCCGCCGCCGCCGCCAGACGCCGAGCCCTTGCCGCCGCCGTTGCCGCCGCCGCCCGCCCACGCGCCTCCTCCACCCCCACCCTCGACATCGTCCCCCCCCAGGCCGCCGCCGAGGAGCAGGCCGTCGTCCACGCCGCCCGTGGACGTCAGCAGCATCAGCGTCACGTCGCCGCCGCCGCCGCCAGGGCCGCTGCCGCCCGAGCCGCCGCCTCCCCCGCCCCCGCCTCCTAACGCGCCGATCTGCCGCGCCACCGCCTCTGCCGTCGCGCGGTTGTCGCCCGTGACCATGACGACGCGGATCCCCGCCGCACGGCACACGCGGATGGCCTCGGCGGCCTCGCGGCGCGGCGGGTCGTGCATGCCCACGAGGGCGACGAACGTGAGCCCGGCCTCGTCGAGCGCGGAGATCTGCTGGCCCTGGCCGCCGTCGCCGTTGCAGTCGTTGGCCGCCGCCACCGCGCGGGCGGCCGGCACGCGCTTGAAGGCCAGGGCGAGGCAGCGCAGCGCGGCGCTGCCCCCGTACTGGCCCATGCGGTCCATGACGGCGCGGCGCATGGCGTCCGACATGGGCACGGTCTGCAGGAGGCCGCCGCCCGACGCAGACGACGACGAGGAGGCGTCGGCGAGCGCGTGCGAGCAGCGCGAGAGCACCGACTCGGGCGCCCCCTTGCAGACGAGCAGCGCGCCGGCGCCGGCGTCGGGCGACGAGGGCAACGCCGAGGCGAACGAAGGCGGCGCGACGAGCGCGCTCATCATCTTGCGGTCGCGCGTGAACTCGAGCACGGCCGCGCGCGGGAGGCGGCCGGCCCAGTGCGCGTTGCTGGGCGGGAGGCCGACGGCGGCGGCGGCGGCGGCGTCCTTGCCGCCCTCTCCTCCGCCGTTCTCGGGCGGCAGCAGCAGCGCGGCCGCGGGGAGGCCGAGCGCCGAGGCGAGCGCTTGGAGCGGCGGCGCCGGCGCCGCCGCCGCCCCGCCTGCCGCCGCCCCCGGCACGCCCACCTTTTCAGCAAAGACGCGCAGCGCGAGCTCGGTGGCCTCGCCCACGCGGCCGTACGCGGCCTGCGCCGGCTGCCACGTCATGACCGAGTCGTTGCAGAGCGCGCCGACGAGCGCGGCGGCCGCCAGGACGGGCGCCGCGGCCGCGGGCGTCGGCGACAGCAGCTGCTGCTGCTGCTGGGGGGGCTGCTGCCCCCCAGCCGCCGCCCGCACGACGGCCCCGCTGCGCGCCGCGTCCGGGGGGATGTCGTACGTGGTGCCCGACACCTCGTACTCGGAGATGGCGACGGGCGCGTTGCCGCCGCCGCCGCCGGTCGGGTAGGCGGGAGGAAGAGGAGGGCCGCCGCCAGACAGAAAGCCAAACCCGCCCGCGCTCGCCGCGCCGCCGCCGCCCGCGCCGCTCACCACCGACAGCGCCGCCACCCGCACCACGCTCATCTGGTTGGTCGTGAGCGTGCCGGTTTTATCCGAGCAGATCACGGTGGTGCACCCGAGCGTCTCCACGCTGGGCAGCGTGCGCACGATGGCGTTGAGGCGCGCCATCTTGCGGGTGCCCAGGGCGAGGCAGGTGGTCACGACGGCCGGGAGCCCCTCTGGAATGGCGGCCACCGCCAGCGCCACAGCGATCTTCAGGTAGTAGATGCACCCGTGGAGCCACCCGCCCAGGGCCGGGTCGCCAAAATGGCCGATGTTGACGACCCACACGGCGACGCAGATGCCGGCGATGACCTTGGACAGGAGCTCGCCAAACTCGTCGAGTTTTTTTTTCAGGGGGGTCGAGGCGTCGGCGCCGAGGCCGCCGCCGTCGCCGCCGCCGCCGCCCTCGCCGCCGCTTCCGGCCATGGCGTCGCGGATGCGCCCGATGGCCGTGGCGCTGCCCGTGCCGACGACGACGCCGCGGGCGCGGCCACTCGTGACCATCGTCCCGCTGAAGAGGACGTTGATCTTGTCCTGGTAGAGGGCGCGGCCGCCCAGCGATTCTGCGGCTGACGGGGTGGTGGCGCCGTTGCCGCCGTAGCCGCCGCCGCCGCTCATCCCGCCGCCGCCGCCCCCGCCGACCCGCCCGGCCACCTTGTCCACCGAGTGCGACTCCCCCGTCAGGATCGACTGGTCCACCCGCAGCACCGTGCTCATCAGCCGCGCCACCCGCACGTCCGCGGGCACCTGCGCCCCCACGGCCACCTCAACCACGTCCCCAGGCACCAGCTCTGCCGCGGGGATTTGCGACAACCGCCCGCCCCTGAGCACCAGGGCGTTGGCCGCCTCGTAGGCGCGCAGCTCGTCGATGGCGCGCTCGGCGTTGCGCTCGGTGACGACGCCCACGGTGGCGTTGGCGACGAGGATGAGCACGATGACGCCTGGCTCGACGAGGGCGCCCGCCCACGACTCGCCGGACGAGGCGGCGAGGAGAAAGTCGATGACGGCGGCGGCGAGGAGGATCTTGACGAGGAGGTCGTCGAACTGCTTGAGGACGAGGCGCCACATGGGGGTGCCTGGTTTTTTTGGGTTTTTGGCGGGTCGGTTGGGGGTTGTTTTGGAGTGAAGAGAGCGGTTGCGGGTGAGCGCGGAGGACGACGACGGCGCTCGCGGAGCGCGCGCGCGCGCCCGTCGCGCGAGCGCGTCGCGCGGCGGCGGCGCATCTTTGGCCACTCTATCTCAAAGGCGGTGGACCTGGCTGCCTGTCGCCCCGCCATCATGCTGCGCCGCGCCGCCTCGAGGTGCGCGAGATCCCCCCGACCCTTCGCGCGGAAGGACAAACAGCAAAACGCACCCTCGTCGACCGGGAGCTCGTTCCTCCCGTGTTTTGCTCGCTGCCGCCCGACCGCGATCTCATCGAGCCCCTTGTCCAGTGAGACGCCAAAGTGCGCGGCGACCTCCTCCACGCTGCGCGCGTGCGCGTGCTCCGCAAAGTCCATCGCGCCGGGCCGCCCCGGGCCGCTCTTTGGCCCGCGTTCAAGGGGGAAGAAGAGGTTGGGTGTGGGGGAGGGAGGGTGGGGGGCTCTCTCTCTCGCTCGCGCGCGCGCGCTCGCGTGATGAGGGGAATGCAGCGGGACAGCAGAGAGGTCGATGTGTCGGTGGTGGTGTCGCTGCAACACAATGAATCGAAAACTCTAGGCGCAAGAAAGAGACGAGAAGAAGAAATGGTGGGAATGCGGCGAGCGTGGTGCAAGCGCGAGCGCGGCGGTGATGAGGAGACGGAGCGCGCGCACGCCGCCCCGCTCCCCCGCGCGTCACCTCCCCCTCCCCTGCCCGCCGCCCCTCCCCCTGCCCCTGCCGCGCCCCGCTCCTCCTCCTCCTCCGCCCGCGCGCGCCCCGCCCGGCAGCTCGTCCGCCGCGTCCAGCCACGCCTGCCAGCTCGGCAGCGCCGCCGCCGCCGGGGCGCCACCGCCGCCGCCGCCGCTGCTCCCCCCGCCAACCCCTGCCCCTCCTCCCCCGATGAGCTCGCGCGCTTGCTTGCCCCTCTTCTTCTTGCCCGCCAGCAGCAGCGCCGGGAGCTCCGCCGCGGCGGCGGCGCTGAGGGCGGCGGCGGCCGTCGAGAGGGCGCTGGCCGGGGGAGCGGCGGCGGGCTTGACGGCGGCGGCGGCGGCGGGCTTGGCGGCCGCCGGCGGCAGGAGCGAGACGGGCCCGTCGGCGTGGGCGGCGCGGCGGCGGCGGTCGCGCGGCGGTGGCGGCGGTGCGGGCGGCGGTCGCCTCTCTTCTGCTGCTGCTGCTACTGCTGCTGCTGCTGGAGCGCCTGCCTCAGCCATCTCCGCGTCAGCGCCGTCACCATCGCCGCTCTCGGTCTGCGGCGCCGCCGCGTCCTCGGACGCGCTGCTCTCGGCCGCCGCGGCCGGCGCCTCGGCGCGCCGCCGCCGTTCCTCGTCCTCCTCCATCGGCGCCGCCTCGTCGTCCTCCTCTTGCTCCTCCTCCAAACGACGCTCGCCGCCCAGCACAAACGCACCAGCCGCACCGCCTCGATCGTACACCGCGGCGGCGGTGGCGCCGTCCTCTCCCGCCTCGGCGTCCACGAACACGCGCGGCGCCGCCTCCTCCTGCGCCCGCCGCCGCCGCCGCTCGGCCGCCGCCGCCTCGGCCGCCGTTGCCTGCTGCAGGCGCGGCGCGCTCGCGGGCGCCACGGCCAGCGACAGGCCGTGCTCCTCCCACAGCTCGCGCGACCGCCGCGCCACCCAGTCTTCTTTTGGTGCTGCTGATGCTGCTGCTGCTGCTGCTGCTGCTTCTTCCTCCTCCCACGCGGGCGTCGCGCGCGGCCAGGGGCCATCCCAGTGCACGATCAGGGCCTGAGGCAGCGACGACGGCGTTGGCCTTGGCGGCGGCGCGGCGTTGCCGTTGTTGCGGTTGCCGCTCCCGCCACTCCCCCCACCCTCCTCCGGCAGCAGCAGCAGCCGCCGCTCCGCCTCGGCCGCCAGACCCCCCACGTCCGGCAGCAGCGGCAGCAGGCCCGCCACGCGCCCGTACGCCGGGGCCACCCCCGCGAGCGCCGACGCCGCCAGCACGCGCGCGCGCGCCAGCACGGCCAGCGCTGCCAGCGCAAAGGGGGGGAAATGCCCCGCGGAAAGCAGCGCCGTCAACTGCGCCGCCGCGGCCAGGGCCTCCGAGCCAAGAGTCCCGGGCCCACCGTCTCCCAGCAGCTCGGCCGCGGCGAGGGCGCGGCGGGCGACGAGGGCGCCGAGGGCGCGCGAGGGGATGAGGAAGGAAGAGGAGGAGGAAGGCAGCGCGGAGCCGGTGGTGCCGCCGCCGCGCTGGTGCGCCTGCGCGCGCAGCCGCGCCGCGCACTCGCCGAGCCTGAGCGCCGCGAGAGCGCGCAGGGCGCGGCGGCACCCGCGCAGGTGGGCCAGGTGGCGCGACGCGCGGTGCTGGTGCTGCGCCTTGTACAGCAGGCGCTCGAGCAGGGCCGCCTCGCGCCACAGCACGTCGGGCAGGCGTAGCGCGTCGGCGGCGCCGGCGAGGTCGGCCGCGTCGACGAGCGCGGCGAGCGCGGGGGAGCCGGCGGCGCACGCGACGGCGGCCGGCGGCGCCGCGAGCGCGGCGGCGACGACGGGGGTGGCTGAGGTAGATGATGCGTTTGGGGCCCGTGCGCGCGACATGGCGTTTGGATTGGTGGACGGGGGCAGATGGAGAGAGAGAGAGGCCGGCGCGCGCTCCGGTGTGTCGAGGTGTTTTGTTGCGGTGCGCACGCGGTGTCCTGCTCCTCTCGTCGTCGCCTCTGCCGTTCGTCGCCGACGAGACGAGTAGTACTATTAATGAGCGATCATTGGGTTTGTCGACGGTCGTCGTTGCTTTTCGGATTCGGTCGGGCAAAGGAGAGAAGCCGAGACAAAAAGGGCATCCGCTATCCGCCGGCGACGACGACCGGACGACGACGGCGGCGCGCACGCGCGCTGTCCCGGCGCTTCATCATCTGCTCGTCCTCCTCGCGCCGCGACCGGCTCACAACCAGCAACACCACCTTCCCCCCCAACCACTTGTTCGAGCGATACTTCACGCGCGCGCTCTCCACTTTTCAGCCAAGCGAGCAAGAGAGAGAAAGAAAGAGAGCCGCCTGCGCGCCTCTGCTCTGCTGCTCTGCTCTCTCCCTCCCCTTCTTTCGATTGCGCCCCCCGCGCGCGCCGCGACCCCGGCCCCTTGCCCGTGTGCGTTGCTGGTCTCCCTTCGAAGACTCGTAGTCGTAGTAGCAGCTCCCCTTGAATTAAGCGCCCCTGCGGGCCGCTTTACTGTTCTTCGGCGTACAGGTGAGCAGCGACGGGGACCCCTCCACAGTTTCGCCCTCCCCCTCCTTTGGATTCGCGCGCGAATCCTCGCGCGATCGGCGCCCCTTTCGGCCCCACCGTCTGCTCAGGAGGATCTCGTGTGGATTACTGCGGCGCGGGCCTTGGCGGGACGTGGCGAAGCGCGCCCCACGCGCCGGACGGCGCACAGGAGACGGTTGAACCAAGGAGGAGGGGAGGCCTCTCCGCCTGCTCTGAACCCTCTCTCCTTTTCGCTCCACGCCGCCCCCCCCCGAAACGCCCCGACGATCAATCGAACCGACAGTCCTGAATACGCCGACAAGACACACACACACAGACCGTGATACACCACACTACCATGACGACCGCACCATCATTGCCGTCGCAGCTTCCGGAGCTGCTCCAGCGGCACCTGGCGCGTCTCGCCGCGTCGCTGCCGGACACCGCTGGCGCCCCGCTCGTGGCGGCGGCGGCGGCGTCGCCCGCGGCGCTTACGGCCGCGCGCGCGGCGGCCGCGCTGCGCACCCCGCTGGGCGCGCTCGCCGGCCTGGCCGCCTTCCTGGCGTTTTTGGCGGTCTGGGAGCAGCTGCGCTACCTGGTGTCGCGCGTGCGCGTGCGCTTGGGCCCCAAGGACGCCGTCGCTGCTGCTGCTGCTGCTGGTGCTGCGGCCGACGCCAACAGCAACGGCAACCGCGCCGACGCCACCACCACTCCCACAACAACAGCAACCCCCAAGCAGCAACCTCAACACCACCACCACCGCCTCCCCTGGTCCATCTCCCTGCTCCCAGGCCCACGCTTTGTCCCGCCCTTTCTCGGCGGCATCGTTGCCATGGTGCGCGACCCCCACGCCTTTTGGGAGCGCCAGCGCGCGTGGTCGCGCCAAGAAGGTGCCGGCGGCCTGAGCTGGAACAGCATCGTCACAAAGTTCACCGTCATGGTGACCGACCCGCCGCTCATCCGCCACGTTTTCACCCACAACTCCCCGGAATCGCTGCTGCTCGACTTGCACCCCAACGCCAAGATGATCCTGGGCAGGCGCAACATCGCCTTCATGCACGGCCCCAAACACAAGGCGCTGCGGCGGTCGTTCCTCGCGCTTTTCACGCGCAAGGCGCTTGGCGTGTACGTGCGCAAGCAGGACGCGGTGATCCGGGCGCACCTGACCGATTGGATGGCGGCGGCGGCGATTGGTGGTGCGGGTGGTGGTGGTGGTGGTGGTGGTGGTGGTGGTGGTGAGGCGGGCCAGAAGAAGAACGAGGAGGGCGGGCGCGGCGGCAGCGGCGGCAACAACGACAACGGCAGCAACGGCAGCGGCAGCATCAACGACAACATGAGCCGCGCCGAGCTCGCCGCAGCCGCCGCCTCGGTCCCCCCTGGCGTCTTCACCCCCTTGCGCGAGGTGCGCGACCTCGTGCGCGACATGAACGCCTACACCAGCCAGGAGGTCTTCGCGGGACCCTACCTGGACGACCCCGACGAGAGGGTGCGCTTCTCCGACGCCTACCGCGCCATGACCGAGGGCTTTTTGGCGCTGCCGCTGAAATTGCCGGGGACCAAAGTTTGGCGCGCCATGCAAGGGCGGCAGTACGTGATCAAGGTGCTGACGCGCGCGTCGGCGCGCAGCAAGGCGCGCATGGCCTCGGGGCTGCACGAGCCGGACTGCCTGCTCGACTTTTGGACGCAGCAGCTGCTGGTCGAGTGCAAGCAGGCCGAGGCCGAGGGCGTGGCGCCGCCCCACTACGCGTCTGACGGCGAGGTGGCCTACACCGTGATGGACTTTTTGTTCGCGTCGCAGGACGCCTCGACCGCCTCGCTCGTGTGGACGCTCGCCCTCATGGCCGACCGGCCCGACGTGCTCGAGCGCGTGCGCGTGGAGCAGGCGACCGTGCGTGGTGGTGGCGAGGGTGGGGACGGGGCAGCGGGGGGCAACGGCTTGGGCGAGACGCTGACGGCCGAGGCGCTCGCGCGCATGCCCTACACGCGCCAGGTCGTGCGCGAGGTGCTGCGGTACCGCCCCCCGGCGCCCATGGTGCCGCAGGTGGCCATGCGGCCCTTCCGCCTGGGGCCCGACTACGTGGCGCCGAAGGGGGCGTTCATTATTCCTTGCATAGTCTCAGCGTGCCAGCAGGGCTTTTCCGACGGCGAGACGTTCGACCCGGACCGCTTCTCGCCGGAGCGCCGCGAGGACATCGCGTTTGCGTCCAACTACCTGGTGTTTGGCCACGGCCCGCACTACTGCGTGGGCAAAGAGTATGCGATGAACCACCTCGTGGCGTTTTTGGCGCTCGCGTCGACGTCGCTCGACTGGCGGCGCGAGCGCACGCGCGAGAGCGACCGCATCCTGTACCTGCCGACCCTCTACCCGGGCGACGCGCTGCTGCGGTTTGCTTGGCGGGACGGCGAGCAGGCGCGGGTGTGTGGGAGCGGGGGTGGGGGCGGGGGAGGGATGGCGGTGGCGGGGGCGGCTTGAGGAGGAGGGGGGGGGGGGGGGTGAGGAGAAGCGTGCGCGCGTGCGTGCGCTGCGCTCCCCCCCCCCCCCCCCCCCCCCCCCTTTCCCCTGACCCGAATAATAGCGAAAACAAACGACAATCAATATTTTTTATTTCCTGTAGCCGGACAAGTTTTGGGGGGGGGGGGGGGGGGGGCTCGTTGACGAAAGACGAGGGGGTTACACAGTGTCACCCTCTCTCCTCCGGGCTAGTTCTCTCTCCCAAATCAAACAATCATACGCGTAGCGCGATGATACATCGATAGGGTGAAAGAAAAGGGAGTGAGAAGGATGTTAAGGGGCTTTCGCGTTTCCAGATCAGCGCGCCGCGGGTCCGCCATCTCCGGCGGGTTTTTGAGCGGCCACGCGGGGCGAGAAAACAAAGGCACGGTGGAGGGCCGAAGAAAAGGTGCGTGCATGGGCGTGCATTGATAAAAAGTTTCGCATCCAGTGTAGGGGGGATAGGAGGTGCTTGCTGGCGCAACGGGGCATGGCGCGCTTGCCCCGCTCACAAAGGGAAGACAGAGAGCGGGAGCGAGGTCAAAGACGCGCGACCGGGCTCGATTAGACGGCCGCCGCGTCCCTTTTTTCTCTCGCCCCCCTCGCGGCAACTTCCTCACTTTTGCTGCAGAATCCGAATGTCGTACTGGCACCCGACCGTCAGCTCGGCCACGCCGCTGCCCTGGGTCAGCGGGACGGCCGGCGGAATGAGCGAGCAATAGGCAGTATTGCCGATGGAGCCGACCTGCGTCAACGGCCACGCCGTCGACCTCATGTCGCTGTTGCAGAGCGCCTGTGAGGCCATAAGGAAGCCCGACGGGCAATCAAGTTGGACATCAAGGGTCCCCGTAAGGCTGTCTAGTAAACAGTTCGGGCGCGGGAAGTCCGAATCCCGGACCGTGCAAGAAACCGTCCCGTCTGCGGCCACGTCGACGGTGACGACGGTCGAGCGCACGCTTGTTAAGAACTCGTTCACGCGCCCCTGAACCAAGCGGAAAGTTGCGTCCGAAGCCTCGAGCTCGGCGATCTTGGCGTCCATACGCGCAGCAAAGGCGTCGAGGTCGGTCTGCGAGGCGGCGCCGCACGTGTTGGACACGTAGTCGCACCTGGCGACAGCAATTGTGGAGAGAGGGGGGGGGGGGGGGGCGTATTTTTATCAGCAAACGTCAGCTCTCAAGGCGCGCCTATAGAGGCGACTCGGGGCCTTGCTTTATGGGACAACGAAGAAAGCCACTAGCCCCACCGCCGCGCGCGTCACGGTCGTCGTCGCCGCCCGCGGAGACGACGCCGCCGCCGACGGCTCGGGCGGCGGGAACCCCGAGAAACAAACAAACCATTGTTTGTTTGTCACTTGTCGCTTGTCGTCATTACGCACAAACCACAGGATGACGATTTCATCACCGAGCACACGGGCGACGTGTGCTTCTTGCCGCCCTTGCCGCTGGCCGGGCTGGCCGCGGCCGCGGCGCCCGCGCAGAGGAGGAGGCACGCGAGTGAGAGAAGGCTCTTCGTCTTCATCTTTTTCTTCTTTTTGGGGGGGTCACTTGAGTGTCGCGAGGCTGTGGTGATGCAAGCTAGGATGGAAATGCCGGTTCTGTCCGGACAGATTTAAAGGGCAGGAAGAAAAGTTTGTGTTGGTGAATGGAGGAGGGGGGATGGCGGCGCGGGGGGACGATGAAATCGTCCGTGATGGGGGCCCACCAGCTCGCAGCGAAAAAGCGCCTCTAGCCTACCAAAAAACACCCGCCATCGCGCGCCCTCGAGCGCCTCGCTACTGCCCGCACACCCGGCGGCAAATAGAGATAAGGAAATAGTGCTGCCTTTCATGCTCTTCTTTCGCGCCATTCGACCCCGACGCGCACGAAACAGCCTGCCGTCGCGGTTGCGGACAGTTGACGCGGCGGTGGGCCCGCGCCGGCGGCCGCGCCCCCCAGCTCCGCCCCCTCACCATCCTTTCTCTCTAGTCGTGTGCAAGTCTCCTTAAAAAGTTGTGTGTGTGTGTTGTCGCGGGGAGCTCTCTACCACGAGAGTCTCGTGTCGTGTTGGTTTGTCTAAGTGTCGTGGGTTGTTGATGGGCGTGCGCGTCCGCGGCGCGACCGAAAGGGGGGGAGGGGGTGTGAAGGTGGTGCAGCGGGGGGGACGGCGCGCTTGACGGAAAAAAAAGGGGGGGGGGGAGGAGGGGGGGGGAGGAGGAGGCGGGCCGGTAAAGAATAGGGCCGCGGCGGAGCCCCCCGAGATCCTCGTCAGTGAAGGGGAAAAAAAGCGCGGAAAGAGGGAAAAAGGACGGAAAAAAATTCTAGGTGCGGGGCGTGTTGTTGGCTCGTCGTTTCCACAAAAAAGAACAGCAGCGGCAAGCCCACGCCTATCTGTGTCCTCCAAGCTATCAGGCCTGCTGCTGTTGCTGCTGCTGGGGCTGCGACTCCGCCGCCGCCGCCTCGAACGCCAGGCCAGCGCCCTCAGCCTCCACATCGACCAGCTCCTCCGGCTCGTACTGCCCACCGAGGACGCCGACGCCGCCGACGCCGCCATTCGCCTCGGCCGCCTCGAACGCCGCCGGCAGGCGCGCCCCCTTGTACTTGCCACCACCGCCACCGCCGCCGGCCTTCTTGCCAGCCTTCTTGCCAGCCTTCTTGTTGTGCGGGCAGCGCGCGCCGCTCCCACCACCGGCGCAAGGGTCGCCACCAGGGTCATCATCGCCGTCATCGGGGATGTTGAACGGGTCGGGGGGAACGGGCGGGTCGTCATCGTGGTTGTCGCCGTAATTATAGATGGTCGAGTTGCAACCGCCGCAGACATTGGCGCCGCACCCGCACGGCTGCTGCGCAAACTCGGTGGCGTTGAAGGCCGCGGTGGCGTTGCCGGCGTACTGCTCGAGCAGGACCGTGATGAGCGTGTTGATGGTCGGCTGCACGGGCACCGAGACGGGCAGCACCGAGAGCGTGGCGACGAGGCGCGCAATGGCGTCCAGCACCGCTTTCCCGCCGCCCGTGAGGCTCGACAGGGCCTCGATCAGCGCCTTGATGGTGATGGCGGCCGAGGTCGACGCGTCCATGGCCTGCTGAGACGGCTGGGCCGTCAGGGAGCACGTGGCGGTCATGTAGAGAGTCACAGGGCCCGCCTCGAGCCCCCGGGCGGCGTCGGCGGCACAATAAAAATCGCCCCCCGTCGTGCCGCTCGCGACGAGCGCCACGGCGCGCGCCTTCTGGTCCTCGCCCAGCTTTTGCGTGGCCTGGCAGTAGACCTGCGCGGCCATGCCGGAGGGGCACGTGGCTTTCACCGAGAACGCGCCCGTGTCGAGGAGCGAGCAAATGGGCGGAGCAAACGCGGCGTTGCTCGACGGGCACAGCACCCCGCCCGTCGCCGAGGCCGTCGCGACGATCTCGGTCTTGGAGAAGCTGTTGATCTGGTTGGCCAGGGCGCGGAAGGCCTCGGCGAGCGCCGACACCGCCAGCACGAGGGCAGTCGACCACGTGCTCACGTCGCCCTCCACGGGGGCGACGATCGTGTTGGTGATCTGCGTCACCTCGGTCACCGTGGCGAGGTTGCAGCCCGGGTCGGACTTTAGGCGGGCGCAGCTGTTGTTGTTTTTGTTTGGTGGGTTTGGGTTGGTGGGAGATGGGGAAAGAGGGGGGGGGGGGGGGGGGGGTTGAGAGAGGGAGGAGGAGCGGGGGGGCTCTGTCCACTAAAAACGGCATCGCGGCGTCGGGGACTCACAGGCCGCAGTCGCCAAGCGCCGAGCACACGTCCAAGGTGGAGCTGCCGTATTGGCCGCCTCCTCCGCCGTTGTTGCCCCGGCCGCCTCCGCCGCGGCCGCCACCGCCGCCGTGGTTGCCGCCCACGACCGTGCGCTGGCCGAGCGCGGCGAGCGGCGCGAGGAGCAGGGCCGCCGCGAGCACGACTCGGAGCATGGTGTCCGTTGGCTGTCGCGCGCGTCCAACAAAAGAAAAGGGGGACGCCGAGAGAAGTCTGAAGGGAAAAGTCTTGGGGTGGGGAATCAAGAGGAGGGGAAGAGGGGGGCGAGGGCGTTGCGTGGTTTGCGGGAGGGGAGGATGTGCGTTGTGATGATGGGCGAGGCGAGGTCGGCGTTTCGGTTTGTTCGGGGAGCGCCGCCAACGGTCGGCGGCGGCGGCGGCATCGGCGGCGGCGCGGCGCCAGTCAAAGCCAGAGAGAGCCCTCCCTCTCTCGCGCGCACACGCCCCCCGACCCCCCAAAACGCATCGACCGACCCCGCGCAAAGCCCCAGTTACAAGCGCGCGCGCCGCATCCTCCCTAAGACGAGCCCCGCCTCTCCTCTTAGACATCAAAGCAAACACACAACAAGCACAACAGCAAGCAAGCGGCGCCGCCGCCTCTCTCCCCCCCGCGCCGCAAGAAACCCAAAAAAGAAAAGATGTTCTCGCAGGCCATCCTCCGCAAGGGCTCGCCCCTCCACGCCGCGTGGCTCGCGGCCAATGGCCTCGACCGTCGCCTCAAGCGCCGCGACGTCGTGGCGTTTGACGTGACCAGCGGGGCGGCCCAGGTTCGCCAGCTCGCCGGCGTGGCCACAACGGTCGCTGCCGCGCGCCGCGGCCGCGCCGCCAACGAGAGCGAGGAGGAGGAGGAGGAGGAGGGCGACGACGAGGAGGCCCCGAGCAGCGACGACGAGGAGGACGAGGAATACGCCTCAGGCGGCGGCGCGCGGCGCCGCAAGCAGGCGAAAAAGAACAAGAACAAGAACAAGAAGAAGAGCAAGACGACGACGCCTGCGGCCGCCGCCCCGTCCCCCGCCCCCTCCCCCACCCTCCTCCCGCTTCGCTACACGGGCGCGCTCATCCTCGGGCTCGTGCGCGTGCTGGGCAGGCAGGTCGTCTACCTGCACGAGGACGCGCTCGCGGCGATGGTCGCGATCGAGCGCGAGGACGGCGGCCGGGCCAAGACGGCGGGCAAGGCGGCCGAGGCCGAGGCCGCAACTACGCTGCCGGCAGCGGGCGCGGGCGCGACGCCAACCACCGCCAGCGGCGGCAGCAGCGCCGGCGCCCAGGCCGCGGCCAACCTGCTGCGCCGGCGCGGCGGCGGCGGCGCGCACGCCGCGGCGGCCCTGATGGCGCTGGTCGGCCACTTGCAGCAGCAGCAGCAGCTCGACACGTCCGCGCAGGAGGCCGCGCTGCTGCTGGGCGGCCCCGACGCCGAGGCCGAGGCCGCGGCCGTTTGGGGGGCAGGCGGGGCGGGCGCCGCCGCCGCCCGCCTGGCCGGCGCGCTCGCCGCGGCCCCCTCCTCGTCGCTGATGCTATCGGCCGAGGGGCAGCAGCAGCAGCCGGCGCACGGCGCCGAGGAGCAGCATGAGGAGGAGGAGGTCGCAGGCGGCGGGCTCTTTGACGCGACGGCCGCCCTGCGGCGCGCGCGCCGTCAGGCGCGCGAGGCGGCGGCGGCGGCGACCAAGGGCGCTCCCAACGCCGCCGTTCCCGCCGCCCCTGCGCGCCATCACCTCGAGCTGGAGGACGTCGTCTTCTTGGACGCCGGTGGCGCCGTCGCCCTCGACGCGCTCGCGTTGGACGACGAGGAGGCCGGGGGGGCCGGCCTCGAGGAGGAGTTTGCCGAGGCGCAGGCGCTGCTCGCGGCCGACGTGGCCGCGGGCGAGTTCTTCGGCGGCGAGCAGGCGCGCGACGAGGCGCGCGCGCAGGCGTCGGCGGCGGCGGCCGTCGCGGCGGCGTCGGTGCTGCTGCGGACGGCGGCGGCGATGACCGAGGTGGTGGCGACGGGACAAGAGGAGGAGGAGGAGGTCGCCGGCGGGGCCGCCTCTGCTGCTGCCGCGGCCGCCGCCGCCCCAGCCGCTGCTGCTGCCGCTGCCGCCGGCGCCCCGCCCGCCCTCTGGCAGCAGCAGCAGGACGAGGAGCAGGAAGAAGAGTTTTTGTCGCCCGGGGTGATGGTCCAGCAAGAGGAGGAGGAGGATCACGACGACGACGAGGAGCGCGTGTCGGTGGCGCTCGACGCGGGCGCGCGGCAGCAGTGGGCGGCGGCACCGGCGCCGGCCTCTCAAGCCGCCGCCGCCGCCGCCGTCCACGGCCCCCCGCCGACCACCTCCCCCAAGCGCCAGACGCGCGCCGACAAGCGCCGGGCGGAGGAGGTGGCCGAGGCGCGCCGCAGACTGGCGGCCCGCGACGAGGGTGCCATCGCGGGCGAGGAGGACCTGGCCGAGGAAGAGGAGGGCGACGAGGCGGCGGCGGCGGCGGGAGGGCCGACGACGCCGCGGGGCCCCTCGCGCGGCGCGACCGGCGCGGCGGCCGCCACGCCCCCGCGCCGGCCCATGCTCCCCCGCACGCGCGCGGCCATCGACATCATGCAGCTCGTGCGCGACACGCGCAACCTGCGCGGCCCGGGCCTGGCCGCCCGCGCCGTCCCCGTCCCGGCCGGGCGCCTGCCGCCCGCGCTGCGGCGGAGCGCGGCGCTGCTGGCGACGGCGGCGGGAGCGGGAGAAGGAGGGGCAGGAGCAGGAGGAGCCGCCGGGCTGGCCCCGCCGCCGCCGCCCTCGTCTTCTGCCCCCGCCGCCGTCATCGCGAGCACGCAGCTGCCGGCATCGGCCCTGCGCGCGCTCCTGACCGACCCCTCTCCTTTACTCGACCTCACGCACATGCGCGCGTGCGGCGCGCGGCCCTCGGCGGCGGCGGCGGCGGCGGCCGAGCTCGCTGCTGCCGCCGAGGCGGCGGCGGCGGGAGGCGACGGGGCGGCCGGGGCCAGCCGCCGCCGCGGCCGCCACGCCGAGGACACCTCCCCCTTTTCCCCCCTGCGCCCGCTCACGCTGGTCGCGCTGATGAAGGACGTGCGCAAGGACGAGTACGTCGAGCTCCAGGGCCCCGAGATCCCCGAGGAAGCCGCGCGCATGGAGGGACAGCAGCAGTCGCAGCACGCGGGCGGGGGCGGGGGCGTCGGCGGCAGCGGCGCGGTGCGCGCGGCGGCGCTCTGGCGCTCGGCCGTTTTGGACCCGCTCCCCCTGCTGGGCGGGAGCCAGGCCGTGTTCGGGCGCCGGGGCTTGCCTCAGGAGCTGACGGGCCTGGTGGACGAGGCGCTCAAGGGGGCCTGGGTGGGTGGCGAGGAGGAGGAGGACGAGGGGACTGGGGCGGGGGCGGCAGCGGCCGCGGCGCCGGCGCCGCCGCCGCCGCGCAAGAAGCAAAAGGTGGAGGAGGCGGAGGTGGCAAAAGCAGCCGCGGCGGCGGCCCCCGAGCAGGAGCACGAGGAGGAGGTCCTGGAAGAGATGGCAGGGATGGCGATGGCGATGGAGGCGGAGGAGGAGCAAGCGCAGCCGCCGCCGCCGCCCTCATCGCCGCCGGCGATTTCCGTGGGCGGCGGTGGTGGCACCCCGGCCGCCCACCTCACGTTCGCCGCCGCCGCCACGGCCGTCATCGTCGTTCGCTCCCCCGGTGCCTCCGGGGCCGGGTCCATGCCGCATCCGCCGCCGCAGCAGCCGCTCCCCTTTGCGCCCCCCTCGCCCCCGGCCGCGCCCGGCGCCCCGCAGACGAGCGTGCCCCCGCGCGTGCTGGCCGCCACCAACGAGGACGAGGAGGAGGAGGTCGAGCAAGCGGGCGAGGAGGCCCCCGCCGCCGAGTCGGCTGGTGACGCCGCGGTCGCGGCCGCCGAGCAGCAGGCCGCGGCGGCCATGGTGGCGCCGTCGTGGCGGCTGCTCATGCGCGCGCGGCGCGAGTGCGCGGCGGCGGCGGCCGAGGCTGCTGCTGCTGCGGGGGAGGAGGACGAGGAGGAGAGCGGGGCCGCCGCCACCGCCACCGCCGGCCGAAAGCGCACGTGCGGGGCCGCCGCCACCGCTGCTGCTGCTCCTGCCGCTGCAGCTGCCGCGCCCGTGGACGCGCGCCGCCTGGTCGTCCTGTCGGCGGCACAAGCGGCCGCGGCGGGGGGCCCGCGCACGGCGGCCGCGCGCACGGTCGCCGCGCTGATGGGCTTGGCATCGCGCGGGCTGCTGGAGCTGTCGCAGGGGGCGGCGTACGCGCCGATCCGGGTGCTGGCGCCGGCGACGACGACGGCGACGGCGACGGCGAGGCCGCAGCAGCAGCACGAGGAGGAGGAGGAGGAGGAGCAAGGGGGCGGCGGCGGCAAGCCCCCTCGGCGCGGGGGCCTCCGCGCGCGCCAACGCTGAGAGAAGAGGGCAAGAGCGACGCTGGCGACGACGACGCCGCCCGCTTCGCGCGCTCGCATTCGCACGAACCAAAAGCGCGTCCCGCACACACGCGCGCATGCACAGACACACACACGCACAAACGCAACCGCCTTCCGCATCCACACATGACAACGCATAAATAGAGAGCGCAACCCTCTGTTGAAACGCCCCCACGCGCGCGCGCACCATAAAAAACGAACCCCAAAAGAACAGGGGACGACGAGACCGCGCCTCCTCGTTACGCAACCTCGCGCGTGCCCGATTCTTTCGAACCCCCCACCCCGTTCCCGCTTCGAGGGACCCCAAGAGCGAGCCAGAGGGGCCCGCCCGGCCTCAAGAGATGGGCGGCCGCCTCCATTGCCTCCGCGAGATCGAGGACATGCCTTGGCTGCCCGCCGCGCTGCGCGACGCCGTCACCGCCTTTCTCCGCACCGTCACGGCCAGGAGGCGCCCCTTTGACGCCGCGGGGCCCGTCCTCGCGTCCTTGCTCCCGCTCTCGTCGTCGCCGGGCCCCGCCTCCCCCTCCCCCTCCTCCTCGGGCCACATCGTCGACCTGTGCTCCGGCGGCGGCGGCGCGCTGGTCGACTTGATGCGCCGCCCTGGCCTCCTCCCGGCCGACTGCCGCGCCTTACTGACCGACCTCTACCCGAACGCGCCCGCCTACGCCTACCTCGAGAGCCAGCTGCCGGGTCGCGTGAAGGGGGTGCGCGAGCCCGTCGACGCCTCGTCCGTGCCCCGCTCTTTGAAAGGCGTGCGCACGCTCTTCAACGCCCTCCACCACCTCGACCCGCGCAGCGTCGAGAGCTGCATGCGCGATAGCGCCGACGCAAACGAGCCCTTTGCGGCGTTCGAGGTCGTCGAGCGCCACCCTCTGGCTTTACTGGCGATGCTGGGGGTGATGCCCTTTCTACCGCTTGTGCTGACGCCCTTTACGAGGCCTTTCAAGGCGTCGACGCTGTTTTTCACCTACCTCGTGCCGCTGGTCCCGTTGTTGGTGACCGTTGACGGTTTTCTGAGCTGCCTGCGCGCCTACTCGATTCAGGAGCTCGAGGGGTTTTGCGCGCGCGCCAAGGCGGAGAGGGCGTCGCGGGGCGAGGGCGGGGCGGCGGCGGCGGCGTATGAGTGGAGCGTGGGGGCGGCGCCCCGCACGTGGGGCGGGCTGGCGCCGTTCCGGCTGGTTTGGTTGGTCGGGAGGCCGGCGGCCGTCGGTGGCGGCAAGGGCGACCAGAGCGCCGAGCTGCTCGTGTGCGCGCGCGCCGGCGACGGCGACGGCGACGGCGGCGGCGGCGGTGGGCCGCCCTGAGCAGACGTTTCGTTCCGCACCACCAACAACGACGACGACAAATAGCCTTCTGCCCCCTGCTTTTGCTTCGAGGGAGCGCGCGCTTTTTTCCCGCCCGCCGCCCGCCTGCGGCTGCCGCGCCCTCTTCTTCACCTGCGCACCATCTTTCCTAAGCCACCACCCCCAGACGGCCCCGCTTCCCCTCTACCGGCTGCGCCGCCGCTCTCCAGCTTGTCTATGTGTAATACCCCCGTTGCCATGCCTTGCCTTGCCTTGCCGTTCCGCGCTCGACCCTCGAGGCCACACCGGCGCGCGCGCTCGCGCGGTCGGTCGGCGCCGCTGCAAAGGGTCGCGGCCGCTCCTGTGCTGTCTCGGCACATCTTTGATCGATCCGCCGACAACGACGACGACGGCGTCAAGATCGACACCTCAGTGTGTCCGCAACCTACAGACTCTCACTGCCTCAACCCCGACGTGCGCTGAAGAAGCAGAGGAAGACGACGAGCGAGAGCAAAGGGATCAACCGCCACTCCTTTGAAGCACGTCTTCCGATTCCCCCCACACTGATCAAGGAGCCGCCTGAGCGCGCTCGCGCTCTTGTCGCTTGACTCGGTGTCAAGGGCCGCGCGGGATCGCAAGGCGTAGGCGCAAAAGCGGGCAAGACAGCACCTTGTGTCTCGTCCTCGTGCCCCTGTCTCATTCTTCCTTCGCGCGCGCCCTCTCTCTCTCAACTCATCACAGAGAGCACGCTCTCATCGAGAGACCGGAACAAGGATGGGTGTGTCGAATCGGCCGTTCTCTGCAGGCCCGCCCGCCATCGTCGCCGCACCCGCCGACGAGGAGGGCGCGCCGCCGATGCCGACGACGCCGACGCCCGACACGCTCACCCCCCGCAAACCTAACCCCCCTCAAACAACCCACAACACCAACACAGCCTCCACCATACCCCCGGGGCCCCAGGCCGCCTCCCTCGACCCGGGATCCGCCCGCCGCCTCCTCCGCGAGCGCATCCTCTCGGACGTCGTCGGGTCGGTGCGCGATGCGTCGCCCGGCGTTGCCGGCGCCGGCGGCGGCAGCAGCGGCGGCCGCTGGCTCGCCCTCATCCTCGACGACACCACCACGCGCGTCGTCTCGTCGTGCGTGCGCATGCACGAGCTCTCGGACGCCGGGGTGGGCGTGGTCGAGGACCTCTCAAAGGGGCGCGAGCCCCTGCCCGTCCCGGCCGTCTACTTTATCGCGCCGACCCCGCAGTCGGTCGCCCGCCTGTGCGCCGACTTCGCCCCCGGCGGCGGCGGCGCGGCGCCTCTTTACCCGTCGTGCCACGTGTTTTTCTCCAGCCGCGTCCCCGCCGAGGCAATCGAGCGCGTGCGGCAGTGCGCCCCGCTCGTGGCCGCCCTGCGCACGCTGAAAGAGGTCAATGCCGAGGTCGTGGCCGTCGACGGGCGCACGGTCGTCACGGGCCACCCGCACGCGCTCGCGCGCCTGTTTGGCGAGCGCGCGGGCGAGCCGCCGGCGTCGTCGGGCGGCGGCGGCGGCGGTGGCCCGCGGTCCTTCGGCGGCGGCGCTTCCCCTTCCGGTGGCCCGTCCGACTACGACCGCGAGCTCGACTCGATCGCCGGGCGGATCGCGTGCCTGTTCGCCACCCTCCGCGAGTTCCCCTCGGTGCGCTACCGCGCGGGGAGGCCGCCCGAGCCGAGCGACCCGCCGGGCAGCGACGCGCGCGCCCTGCTGACGCAGCGCCTCGCGACGCGCGTCGGCGAACGCTGCGCCGTCCTGCAGCGGTCGGGCCTGCTGCCCTCGCGCGAGACGTGCGACCTGCTCGTCCTCGACCGCACCATCGACCCCGTGGCCCCCCTTATCCACGACTGGGGCTACGAGGCCCTGGTCTACGACGTCGTGCCGTCGATCGCCGAATCCGGGGGGGTGGCGCACTTCTCCGCCGAGGACGCCGCTGGCAGGAGCGCCGAGCGCGACCACCGGCTCGACGAGGGCAGCGACGTGCTGTGGCGCGAGACGCGCCACGCGCACGTGGCCGACGTGTACGCGTCGCTGGCGCGGAGGTTCGCAGACTTTCATCAGCGCAACCGGGCGGCGAGGTACCAGCAGCAGCAGCAGCAGGCGGGAGGAGCAGGAGCAGCAGGAGGAGCAGGAGCAGGAGGAGCGGCGGGCGGCAGCGGCGGCGGCGCTCCCGGCGGCGGCGGCGGTGCCATGTCGTCCGCGGGCATGCGGCAGCTGGTGGCCGCGCTGCCGCAGTTTCGCGACGGCCTCGCGCTTCTCTCGGCGCACGTGTGGGTCTCGTCCGAGGTGCAGGCGGCCACGAAAGCGCGGCGGCTGGACGACGTGGGCATTCTCGAGCAGGAGCTCGTGTACGGCGAGAAGAACTCGCAGGACCTCGTCAAGTTCCTGGCGGGTGGGTTGATTTTTTTGTTTTGGTTTTTTCGTCGCTTCGGGGGGCGGGCGTTTCGAGCGACGCGCGCGCGAACAAAAAAGAGCATCTCATCTCCTCCTCCCCCCCCCCAAAAAAAAACCCCACAACCACCCCCAAAACACAGAGAACGCCGCCACCATGGCCCCGGAGGACCGCGTGCGCCTGATCGCGTGCTACGTGGCCACCCACCCGGAAAAGCTCGACCCTTCAAAGGCGGCGCAGTGGGCGCGGCTGGCGCGGCTGTCTTGGCCCGCCGACCTGGCGCCCGTGCTCAACCTGGCCTTCCTCGGGGTGCCCGTGATGAAGCCCGAGGCGGCGGCGGCTGCTGCGGCGGCGGCGGCGGCGGGGGGAGGCGCGGCGGGCGGCGCACCCCCTGCGCCGAGCGCGCTCTCCGCCTTGGGGCTGGCGTCGCTGGCGTCGCGCGCGGCGCGCGCGGGCGGCGGCGGCAGCAAGAAGAAGGGCACGTACGCGCGGCGGCCCTGCCGCGACGCGGACGGCGGGTACGCGCTCGCGGCGTTCGACCCCGTGCTCCTGGCCATCGGGGAGGACGCGTGCGCCGGGCGCCTGCCGCAGGACGAGTACCCCCACGTGCGGCCGCCGGGCGGCGGCGGGGGCTTCGGCGGCGGGGGCGGCGGCGGCCCGATGATGGCCGGGTCTTCCTCGGCCGCCGCCGCCGCCGCCGGACAGACCGACGACGACCCGGGCGCCCTCTTCGGCGGGGACTCCGTCGCGCGCGCGGCCTCGGCGCGCACCAACCGCTCGGGCCTCAACTGGGCGCGGCCGGGCCCGCTGACGGCGGCGGCGGGGCTCGGCGGCGGCGTTGCCGGCGGCGGCGGCGGCGTCGCCGGCGGCGGCGGCGGCGTCGCCGGCGGCGGCGGCGCCCTCGGCAGCAACCTCAACAACAACAACAACAACAACAACAACAACAACAACGGCGCGGCCCCGTCCCCGACCTCCGCCCTGGCCGCGGCCGGCCCCTCGAGCGCCCGCCGCCTCGTCATCTTTGTCGTCGGGGGGGTCACGCGGGGCGAGGTGCGCGCGGCGCACGCGCTCGCGCGCCTCACGGGGCGTGACGTCACGCTGGCGTCCACCTCAGTGCTGCGGCCCTCGGTGTTCCTGGGGCAGCTGGCGCAGCTGGGGACGGCGTACGCGGTGTGATGGCGTATGGATCTCGATAAAATGCTTAAAACAACTTCTAGAGTTGCAAAGACCCAGAAAAAAAGATGGCAAAAGTTTTGAATCGACGGCGACGGATCGAGGACGGCAGGGCGGCAGAGAGGCACGGACCCTCAAAACGGCAAAAGAGCGAACAAATCCGTAACAACAAACAAAAGAAGCCGGAGCGCTAGATCTAGGGGGCTGAAGAACCCGGAGAAAGAAACACGTGTGGACCCTTGAGCGCCGGGCGGGAGCGCGCCGGCGGAGCAAAAGCTAACACCAGAAAAAAAGAGACGGCGCGCCATCTCTCCCTCCCTCTCCCTCTCTCGAAAAGCAAAAATGTCGAGGGAGAGGGAGAAGGAGGGGAGGCGGCGCGCGCAGGGAGTGAGCCGGGCAGGTCGAGGTGGGGGGGGAGGGGAGGGGAGGAACGTGCCGGGGGTGGGTTGGTTGTGTTTTGCGAAAACGGCAAGAGGGGGCGCGCTTTTGTTTTCCGGGGGTTGTGGTTTGTGGCAGAAGAGAGAGAGAGATGCGTGGTGGCGCTTGTTTGTTTGTTTGTTTGGGGGTGCGGGTCGAGGATTCTTCGGGGTGGAGGAGGATGGCGGGCAGAGAAAAGGCGGCGGTGTGTGTCGAGGGGCGGCATTCTGGCGATCTGACCGCCGAAAAGAAGAACCGAAAAAAGAACCGCCAGGGGGGAGGGGGGGGGCTGGTGTTTTTTTTTGTTCATGCGTGTGTCTGTGTTTGTGTGTATTTGCGCAGGGAGACGGCGGGCTGGGTTGGATGGGAGGCCCGGGGTCTCTGGCGATGGTTTTCGCTCGTTCGCTGTGTGTGGGGGGTCTGTGTCACGAGGTCAGGGGGGGAGGGGGGTCTCTCTTCGGCGGCGGATGGGGGAGGAGGGCGGGGGTTGTGGGGGCGGGAAGGGAAGGGGAGAAGGCGGGGGGGGGGGAGAAGAAAGCAGGGGGGGGGTGTCATCGTCATCATCCGAACGCGGGCTGCTGCTGCTGCTGATGCATGGCCTGCAGGACGATCTGCCGCATCAGGGCGTTGGGGTCGGCCGACGCAGCGACGGCCGCGGCGGCGGCGGCGGCGGCCGCAGCGGCCGCAGCGGCGGCGGCCGAGGCGGCGGCGGCGGCCTCGGGTGGCTGCTGCTGCTCCTGCTTGACGGCGGCGGCGCCCGGCCGCTCAGCCGGGTACGCCCTGACGTACGCTTCCAGCGCACGGGGATGCGGCTGGGGCGGCAGCGCGTATGGGCCGGGCTGCTGCTGCTGCTGGCGCGCCGGGCGCCGCGCGCGCCGCACCGGGCCGCCGCTGCCGCCAGTTGCGCCCGCGCCGCCGCCGTTGCCGCCGCTGCCCCCAGCGCGCCGCACGGCGCACGCAAATTCGACCAGCGTGGCCGCCTCGCCCTCGACGGCCTCGGCGGCGGCCGCGCTGGTGGCGAGGTGCGCGCGCACGGCGGCCGCGGCCGCCTCGCGCGCGGCGGCGTCGCCGTCCGCAGGCCAGCAGGCAAAGGCGCCGGCGCCGCCGGCGGCAGCGGGCGGCGAGAGCCCGTGCGCGCGGCAGTAGCGGCGCAGCGAGGCGGCGCCGAGGCGCGACGCGAGGTCGAGCGAGGCCGAGGGGGTGGCGGGGGCGGGGGCGGCTGCGCCGCGGGGGTAGGAGGAGGCGGCGGCGCCCGGGGGGGAGGAGGCGGTGGTGGCGGCGCCCAGGCGCGACGCGCGCGGGGGCTGCTGTTGCTGCTGCTGCTGCTGCTGCTTGGGCGGCAGGAGGAGCGTCGGCGGCGGCGCGCTGCTCGTGGCCGGGGTGGCGGTGGCGGTGGCCGGGGCGGTCGCCGGGGTGGCGGCGGCGGCGGCGCGGGGCTGCTGCTGCTGCCGCCGCTGCTGCCGCTGCTCCTCGCCGCCCGTCTGCGACGACAGCGCCGACGACACGTCGTCCGGGTCGGTCGCGCCGCCCGCGGTCGCAGGCGCGCCGAGCGTGGTCGTCGGCGTGGTGACGGCGGTGGTGGTGGCGTGGGCGTGGGCGGCGGCGGCGGCGGCGGCCGCGGCGCAGGGCGGCCTCGGCGCGTCGCCGCCGACCGAGCCCGCGGGCGACGCGCCCTGCGCGGGCGTCGGCGTCGCCGTCGCCGTCTGCTGCTGCTGCTGCTGCTGCTGCTGCTGCTGCTGCTCGGCCCAGCCCCCGGCCTGGTCGTCGTGCTCGGGGCGCCCGTCGGTGCCCGCGGCGCCGCCGGCACGCTTCAGGTCGCGCTGCTTGCGCGCCGCGCGGCACTGGATCGTGCGCTTGGAGAGGCGGCCCATTTTTCTTTCTAGGTGTGGGGGGGGGGCGCTTCGCGATGCGCGCAGTGCCTTCGTCGCCCGTCGTCGTCGGGCGGCGGCTGGGCTCTGCTTTCTTTCTGGGGGGCTCTACCTAAGACCCGAGGCCGTTCTATCTCTCTCTAAATGGATGCAGGGGAGAAGGGGTCCGATCCAATGCGTGATGGTGGTGTGGTGGTGAGGGGGAGAATGGGTCACGACAGCTGTTGGTTGAGGGTTGAGCGGGGGGCGGAGGGGAAAGAGGGGGGAGGGGTGAGAGAGAGAGCGAGGAGGTTGTTGTGCTGGCTGGCGAAGGGCAACCCTCTTCGTCTTTTCCGCCGCCCAAAACGCGGCGAGCGAGGGCCCGAAGAGGCCGAGCGCCGCCGCCATTGCACGCGCCCGGCGATGAGACGCGCGCGCACGAGGTCGCGGGGCCGCCACGGGGCGCGGGCGCGGCGCCTGGGGCGCGCGCCGCACTTGTTGCTTCTCGAGGGGAGAGAGAGGCGAAAAGAAGCCCCCCTTTGCAGTCGTGGGCCATCCAGCGGCGGCGCTGGGGCGCGCGGCCGGCGCGCGGGCGCCAGATAGGCGCCGCAGGGTCTCAAGATCCCAATGACGCGGGGACTCACGATGGGATGCTGTCAAGAGGGCAGGGGCGCGGGTCGCGATGGGAGAGAGAGGGGGGGCTGCTGCTTCTGCTCTGTCCGTCGAAAAGAAAATGAAAACGCGGGCGATGGAGGGTCTCTGAGAGCGAGCCGTGATGCTGACACTCCTCTGCTTCTTCTTCTGCTTCTTCACTCGTCGTCCCGGTTTTTGGAAAAGGACGGAAGCAGGGCTCGCCGGGGGGGGGGGGGGCGTTTTGGGCGTGTTGTCCAGGAGGAGCCCAGGAGAGAGAGAGGAGAGCCCCCTCTCTCTCTCCCCCTCTCTGAAAGAGGCTCTCTCACCCCCGACACACACAACGAAAAGAAAAAACCACAAAACCCGATGGCCGAGCCCGACCCCGACGCGATCGCGCAGCGCCGCATGGTCGCCGACCTCTTCCGCGTGCAGCCGCACCCGGCCCTGCGCGACGCAACAACGGCGCTGCCCCCTTACGCCGACGATGCCGCGGCGCTCGCGCGCGCGCGCCGGCGGCGCCTGCGCTCCTTTGCCCTCGCTGCCGACGACGCCACGGGCGACCTCCTCCCCCAGTGGTGGCGCCTCGCCCAGACGGCCCCCGAGCACTGGCCGCGGCCGACGCCGTCGCTGTGGCCGTGCAGGCCCGTGCCGTGCAACGCCGCCGCCAACCCCGCCGCCAACCCCGCCGCCAACGCCGGCAACGCCCGCACCCCCTTTTTGCGTGGCGGCCTCCTCGCGGCCTCGGCCGGCGCCACCACCACCGACCACCGCGACCAGGCCGCGGCCAACGTCCTCACGGACGCGCCCGACCGCTTCTGGTCGTCCACGGGCGAGGAGGCGGCCCGGCGGCCGCCGCCGCCGCCGCCGCCGTGCCGCCGCCGCCCCCGCGCCGCCGCCTCCTCCTCCTCCTCCTTTTCCGAGGAGCGCCTGACGTTTGTGCTGGCCTCAGCGTCGGGCGGGGGCGCCGTTGTCAGTGGCGTCAGCGTGCGCGCCTACCGCGCCTCTTTCCAGCCGGGCCACCCGGTCTACCCGCCCTTGGAGCTGCAGGTGTGGCTCGGCGCGTCGCTGGCGTCGCTCGCGCCCGCGGGGCCCTGGCTCCCCTTTTGGCCGTCCGCCGAGCTGCAGGCGTTTCCGGTGGCGGCCGCGTCGGTCGCGGGGGGGGGCAGGGCCGGGGGGTGCGGCGGACATGGAGGGGCGCGCGTGCTGCAAGTGCGCCTGCGTGGGCGGCCGCAGTGGCAGCTCGAGGACCTGCGCTTCTACCTGGCGCTGCGGTACTGCGGGGCCTCGGGCGCGCTGCTGCCGCCGGCGACGCCCCTGCCCTCGCCCGCGGCCGCTGAGGCTGCTGCTGCGGCGGCGGGGGCGGGGGCAGGTGGGGGGACCTTTATCCCGCCGTTGCTGCGGTGGCACGCGCGCGGCCGGGGGAGCGGCACCGAGGCGGCGATGACGGCGGCGGCGGGGAAGGAGGACGGCTGGGACATCGGCGCGGAGGAGGCGGCGAGGTGGTGGCGGCGGCTGCGGGAGGAGCGGCGGCGGTGGGGGCGCTGGGGGCGGTGGGGGCCGCCGCGGCGGCAGGAGCGGCATCACTCGGGCGGCCTGTTGTTCCGGGCCGGCGAGCTCGTCGACCGCACCGAGGGCGGGCGCGGGCGGCAGGCGTCGGGCCTGGGAGGGGAGGACGCCGCCGCCGCCGCCGCCGACGATGACGGCGAGGACGACCCCGACCGCCTCGCCGCCGCGCTCCGCGCGCGCGCCGTGTGCCTGTGCCGCCCCCGCGCGCCGCCGGCGTACGCCGAGGCCCCCCCTCCCGCCGCGTGCCTTCAGAGGCTGCTCGCCGACCGGCTGCTGCCGGGCGACCGGCTCCGGCAGGGCGACCGAAAGGGCGGCGGCGGCGCGCCGTCCGAGATGGCCGCCGGCGGCGAGGCGCTCTGGAGCCGGGCGTCCCACGCCGCGCACGCGCGCCACGCGGTCGCGGGCGGCGCGTTCGTCCAGGAGCGCGGGTTCTGGCTGCCAAGCGCAGGCGGGGGGGGCGGGGGGTGCTCGTGCATGGACCGCGCCTACGGCTTTGGGGCGCTGCGGGCCGCGCGCGAAGGGGCGGCGCTGGCGGCGCTGGCGGCGGTCGGGGAGGCGGGGGAGGGGGACGAGGAGGAGGAGGAGGAGGAGGAGGAGGAGGGACAGGATTGGATGGAAGAGGAGGATCGGATGGACGAGGGCGACAAGCGGGCCCCATCAGCCGCAGAAGCCGCCCCGCTGCACGGCGCCGCCCTCGTCGACCCGTCTCTCGCGCCGTACTGGCCCGTCGGCCCTGGCCCGCCCCGCCGCTCGCAGGCCGCCGCGCGCGTCCCCCTTGCGTCGCTGTTTGAGATCTACGGCGGCGGCGAGGCGGAGGAGGACGAGGAGGACGAGGAGGGCGACGACGACGCCGCGCGGGCGCGGGCCGACGCTGTCGCGGCGGCGGCATGGGCGTCGGCGGCGTTGTCGGCTTGAGCGTCGCTTGAGAAATTGGAGCGCTTCCCCCGACGACGCTTCTGTAAACACACACCGGCGAGCCCCATTCTCGGCATTGCTTCGATCGCCCCGCGGCCCCAAGAGGACCGAGCTCTCTGCGCGCGCGACCGACCCTCTGTCCTTTCCTCTCCCTCTCCCTCACCCCGCCTTGTGATTGTGAGGAGACGGACGACCGCACCGTCTGCCGATCAGCCGCATCACCATGGCCGCGGTGTCGCGCGCCGCGATCGCGCGCGCGGCCGCGACGTCGGGCACGATGATGGCGCTGGGCGATTGCCTCACCCAAGAGCTCTCGCGGCGGCGGCAGGCGCGCGAGCGGGCGGCGGCGGCGGCGACGAAGAGCCGCAAGCGCACCGCTGCCACTGCCGCCGAGAGTTCCTCCTCCTCGCCACCGAGCCACGACTGGGCGCGCACCGCCCGGTTCGCCATGATCGGGGCGGGCCTCCACGGGCCCTTTTTCGCCGCGGGCCTGGGGTGGCTCGACCGCCTCTTCCCCGGCGCCGCCACGCCGAGCCTCGTCGCCAAAAAAGTGCTCACGGGCCAGCTCACGCTCTTTCCCGTGTACACGGTATGTTTTCTCGCGGCGCTCCGGGCTCTGGAGGGAACGCCCATCGCGCAGCTCGGCGCGCGCCTCGAGAGCGAAAGGGGGTCGCTGGCCACGACGATCGCGCGCGGCAGCGTCTTTTGGCCGCTCGTCAACGTCGTCAACTTTTCCGTCGTTCCCCCCGGCAATGCGCGCATCTTTGCGATGAACTGCGCGGGCCTGGCGTGGAACAGCTACCTGAGCTTTGCGACGCAGGAGGGAGGAGGCGGCAGCGGGGGCGCTACGGGCGGGGCGGCGGCGATCGTTGGCGGCGGAAGGAGAGGGTAGGAGGGCTGAAATCGTGTAAGCGTCGTGACTTTTCCTCGTTTGTGCATGTGTGCTCGGGGGGGCGAAATGTTGTCGTTGGTTTCATTTTTAGTGTTGGCTACGTCAAAAAAGAGAGGAAGAGAGAGAGAGCGGCTGCAAAGAGCGTGCGCGGCCCCCGCCTCAACTCTCACGCCAGCCCCTCCTCCTCCTCGGCGCGCGCCGCCGCCTCGTCCGCCGCGTCCTCGTCGTACAGCCGCTGCCAAACGAGGACCCCCCCGCACACGAAGAGCAGCGCGCCCACCCCCAGCGCGAACGGGTTGCCCATCGCCTGCCGGAAAAACTCGGGCGGCAGGATGCCGCTGCCGATCAGCATCTCGCGCTCGCGCACGGTGAACTTGTTGGCCGGGAGCTTGAGCAGCTGCCCCTCCTTGAGGCGGTCGAGGTTGGCGCCCGCGTTCAGGGCGGCCATCTCGGCGCGCGTGATGCCGCGCTTTCCCGCGACGTCGGCGAACGACTCGCCGCGGCGGACCGGATAAAGTCGGTAGGTGGTGCCGATGCCGCCCAGGATCTCCTTGTCGCGGGAGGAGAGCTTCCCCGCGGGGAGGAGGATGGTCTGACCCTCGCCGACGTCCTTCAGGTCCGGGTTGATCGACTTGATCTGCGGGATGGACAGGTCTGTGGTTTTTTTGGTTTGGGGGGGGTTGTGTGGTCCCGTCGGGGGGGGGGCGGTTGGCGGGCAGCGGCGGCGGCGCGTCGGCGCGCGTGTCGGGCGACGACGACGACGACGGCGAGCGGTCGCGCGGGCGCGCGCGCGCGCAGCAGCCAGGTGCGGCGTGGGCTTGCGCGCGCGCCTGCCTGCATCCATCCGGCAAGCTCAAGCACCGACGACGGAACTCACCGCGCTTCTTGGCGATCGTCTCGAGCGTGTCGCCCTTGCGCAGGGTGTATGGCCGCACGCTGACGTCAAAGGGCCCTGTTGCGCGGGGGACCAGCGACGCGGCGCGCGACTGCTGCTGCTGCTGCTGCTGGGGGCGAGGGATCGACGGGACGGCGACGCGCTGCGTGTGTTGTGTGAGTTTGTTTGCGGAAAAGGGAGAGGAGAGGTGGGTCGTCAGTTGGGGAGCTCCTCTCTTTGCTCCGTTCGCGTCTTGTGCGGCCACCGACGCACGAGCGAGCGCGCGCGTTTGATCACGACGCTCACCATCGCCAGCCCTGCGCGCGACGACGAAGAAGAAGAAGACGACGACGACGACGGCGCCGAGCCGGGCGCGCGCACGCCCAGCGCCGAGGCCATTTTGGTTGCTCTCTCTTGCTGCGTCGGCCTCTTCCGTTCGTTGGCGGGAGGGGCAGTCTCTTGGTTTTCGTTCAATGCACACGCGCGAGGATTTTGGCGGGTGGATGGGCTAGGTAGCGACACTGAAGCGTGAGCGAGAGGAGAGGCTGAGGGGGTCAAGCTTCAAGAAGCGGCGGCGGCGCGCGGGCGCTCCAGCACGCCGCCGACGACGCCTCCGCTCGGCGGCGGCTTCTTCTGTTCCTGTCCTCTTGATGGCGACGAAAGAGCCGCCCACGCATCGAGCGAATCAGTACTACCCGCTCAGACCCTTTGCCCCATCGATCAACCCACACTGACTCCTCGACACGCACGCGCGCCGAAACCAAAACATCACCAGCAGCTGCCCCAACACCAACAAAATGCAGTGCTCGTTTGCGTCGTGGCTGCGCGCGCAGCGCGGCGGGTACCTCCACCCGGACCTCGACCTGTTCGCGCCCTCGTCCTCGTCACCAGAAGACCGCGTCGTCGTCGCCAGGAAGCCCATCCGCGAGGGCGAGCTCCTGCTGCGCGTGCCGCAGGCGGCGACGCTCACGACGGCGCCCTCGTCGGCGGCAGCGGCGGCGGCCTCCTCATCCTCCGCCTGCCCCCCGACCCCGGCCGCGGCCTTCCTGGCCTCGTCGCACGCGGCCGCGTCGTCCCCCTCGACGGCGGCGAGCCCCTTTTTGCGCCTGACGATGCAGCTGATGGCCGAGATGCTGGCGTACGCCGAGCAGCGCAAGCGCCAAGGGGCGGCGGCAGGCGGAGCGGCGGGCGACGGCGGCGGCGGCGGCGGCGGCGGCGGCGACGACAACCGCGACTCTGGCGGCGCACCTGCACACGCCTCGCGCTTCGGCCCCTACCTCGACACGCTGCCGAGGAACTCGAGCGACTGCCTCATGCACTGGCCCGCCTCGGACCTGCGCCTCCTGAGGGGGACGAGCGTCGACGCCTCCGTCGGCGGCGCCCTCGGCGGGGGCAAGGCCGGCGGCGCAAGCGGCGGCGGCGGCGAGGCCAGAGCCGCCGAGGGCGCCGCCGCGCTGCGCCGCGCCTTTGCCGGCGGCGTGCGCGCGACGCTCGCCGAGCGCCCGGACATCTGGCCGCCCGCCGCCGCCCGCGCCGCCCTGGCCCTGGCCACGGGAGGAGGAGGCGACGACAAAGAGGACAAAGACAAAGAGGAGCAACAAGACGACGACCCCATGTTTGCCCTGTTTGCCAAGGCGGCCGACTGCGTGCAGACGCGCGCCTTTCACCTGCGCAGCGACAACTTTGTGACCGGCGCCCAGCTCGAGGAGGAGGCGGACGGCGGGGCGCTCTTTTTGCTCCCCGGCATCGACATGCTCAACCACTCCTCGGTGCGCGCGCGGCGCAATACGTCGCTGCTGCGCGTGACGGCGATGTCGGCGGGCGCGGCGCGGCGGGCGGCCGAGGCCGAGGCCGAGGCCAAGGGGAAGGCCAAGGGAGCCAACGCCAACGCCGACGCCACCGGCGCCAACGACGACGACGCGACGCTCGGCGGGCTCGAGCCCGGCGCCTTCTGCTTCGTGATGCGCGCGGAGCGGGCCGTCGCCGCGGGGGAGGAGGTTCTTCACACGTACGGCGACCTGGGCGACGCGCAGCTGCTGCAGACGTATGGGTTTGTCGAGTCGCGGTTTGCTTCTTCGCCTTTGCCCCCGGCCGCCGGCGCCGGCGCCGCCTCGGCCGCTGCCGCTGCCGCGACGACGGCGGCGGCAACAACCGCCCCCTACCTCAACCCCTACAACTTTGCGCTGGTGCCGTACGCGGACCTGGAGCGCTCCGCGCGCGAGACGCTCGCAGGCGGCGGCGGCGGCGGGGGGGGGGCGCTGATGCGGCGCAAGCGCGCGCTGCTGGCGGCCGCGGGCGTGCTGCCGCCGTTGGCGGCGGCGGCGGCAGCCGCGGGGGGCGACGAGGCGGCGAAAAAGCAGGACAAGAAGAAGAAGAAAAGGGGCAGCAAGACAGACGACGATGACGAGGTCGCCGGCGGCGGCGCCGAGTTTGTCGTGTCCGTGCGCGACCCGCTGCCCGAGCCGCTGCTGACGGCCGCGCACGTGCTGCTGCTGGGCGAGGAGGAGGTGTCGGTGCTGGAGCGGGAGGCCGGGGGGGAGGGCGGCGCGGCGGGAAAGAACAAGAAGCACCACCACCACCATCACTCTAAGAAGAAGAAGACGGCGGCAGAGGACGACGACGACGCGCCCGCCCAGGCCGGAAGCAAGCTCGACCTGTCGGCGCTCGGGCAGAGCCTGCGCCGGCTGCTGCCCGGCGGGCGGCCGCCCGAGGAAGAGGCGGCGGCGGCGGCGGCGGCCGGCAGCGAGGACGACCAGGACGTCGAGGAGGAGGAGGAGGACGACGACGACGACGAGCACGACTGGGAGCTCGCCGAGGCCGCCGGCGTGACGCTGCTGCGCGCCCTGGGAGGGGCGATGCCCGCGCGCTACGGCGGCGAGGTCGCGATGGCGGCGGCGGCCGAGGCGGCGCAGGGCGGCGGCGGCGGCGGCCGCGCGGCGCTGGCCGGCGCGGTGGTGCTGGGCGAGGCGGCGTGCCTCGACGCGGCCAAGCGCGCGGCGGGCGCCCTGGTGATGCGCGCGGCGGCGGCGCTCGCGGAGGAGGACGATGAGGACGAGGATGAGGATGAGGATGAGGATGAGGATGAGGAGGAGGAGGACGAGCCGCCGCGGGAGGAGAAGAAGAAGCGCGCGCGCGGCAAGGGCGGCGGCAAGGCAAAGGGCGACGGGCGCATGCACTTTGGCGACATGACAGCCCCGCCCGACTCCGAGGTGCTGGCGTCCGACGACTCCGAGGGCGTGGCCGGGTACGGCAGCGACGACGACGGCGAGGCCAAGAGGCCGAAGAAGGGCAAAAAGGGCGGCGGCGGGGCAAAGAAGGCCGCGGCCGGGCCGTCGTCCACGCGGCCGCCCCGCGTCTCGTCGCACGTGTTCGAAGAGGATGCCGATGGAAAGGTCCACGAGCGCTTCGGCGACATGGTCGGCCCGGACACGGAGCAGGGCCTGTCGGACAGCGAGGGCGAGGTGGGCTTGGCCGGGTGATTTCGAGGGGGGAAGGGGCTGGGAAGAGCGGATGACTGCTGTCGGGCGCGGCCGAGTCGGCGCGTGCTCGCCGACGAGCAACGCAACTCGGCACCCAAAAGTGCCTCTGCGCGCTCGGTCCGCCGTTTCTCGTTACGGTCGCACATCCCATTCTTTTTACCTATTTGCAACCTTTATCCTCACCCACGACTCGGCCAGACCCCTCTTTCCAAGGAGACGCGTGGACTCGACGCGGACAGAGGAAAAGAAAAAAAATGAGGGCTCCGTGAAAACACGCTCCCGCGCGTCCCCCTCCGGGACTTTGACACGACACCCAGAACAAGAAGAGGAGGAACCGTGCAACCGGGCAACCTCGAGGGCATGCGCGCGCCCGGCGCGCGCGATGGGCCCGGGAGGAGAGCAAGGACAAGGCGGAGGAGGGAAAGGAGGAGCAGCGATGAGGCCTCGCCTTTTTCTCCCTCGGTGGCAGGTGTCGGTGGTTCAGCAGCGCCCGCCGCGCGCGCGCTGCTGATGCTGGCGCTGGCGCTGGCCCTGGTGTCGCAGGCGCCCCTGCGGGCCGGGGCGGTGCGGGCGGACGCCGCGGGCCCCTTGCCGTCGGCGACATCAGCGGCAACGGCGACGATGACCCAAACGCCGCTGCCGCCCGCACCCGCGCCCCCGCCAAAAAGCAGCGCGAGCGCCGGGGTGGCGTCGCCGGCCGAGCTGCTAGCGGCGCTCGAGGACCCGGCCGTGGGCACGGTCGTGCTGTCGCGGTCGGTGCGCCTGCCGGTCGGGTGGGGCCCGGCCGTGATCAGCAGGCCCGTGACGATCACGAGCTCCATCCGCGCGGTCGTCGACTTTTGCGCCGGCGGCTGCGCCAACAACGCGACGACCGGCGGCGCCGCCGGCGGCGGCCCCGCCGACGTCGTGCGGCTGGTGGTGGCGCCCTCCGGCACGCTGTCCTTCCACCGCGTGTTCCTGCGCGACTGGGTGCCGCCGGAGGGGTCGCCCGCCGCCACCGCGGCCGCGCGCGACGCGGCCGCCGCCGGCGACGAGGAGGCGGAGGAAGGGGAAGGGCCCGAGCCGGAGGAGGCCGCGGCGGCGAGCGCCGCCGCCGCCCTGGCGGCCGCCGCGCGCGGCCCCGACGTCGCCACGTCCCCCCTCCCCGGCGTGCGCCTGATGCCGGGCGCGGGGCTCTCGATGTCGCTCGCGGCCATCCACTGGACCGCCGACTCGATGTGGCTCCTGTCGGCTGCGGGCGGGTGGTGGCGCCGCGCGGCCGACGCCGGCGCCATCAACGCGCTCGAGGGCGACGGGCGCGGAGCGGTGCCCGGCCCGCGCGCTGATGACGGCCACCCGCGCCTGCACGGCATCAAGGCCTACTCGGCCGACGGCCGGGGGGGTCGGAGCGTGCAGATGTCCGACTGCTACATGCCGTTCGACCTGTACGGTTGCCTGGAGCGCGACGCGCCGTTTGACGTAGCGCTCGTCTACTGCGTGAGTTGCTGCGTTTTTGGATTTTTCTGCGGAGCGGCCATCTCTCTCTCTCTTTGTCGCGCCACCGCGGCGGCAAGAACGCAACAACTCACCCCCCACCCCCCCGTTCCAACCACAACCCCACACAACGTAAACAAAAAACCCAACAAAAAAACAGCCCTACACCACCTACGACGCCCTGCGCAACCCGCACGTCGCCCACGTCCGCGTCTTCCACCCGGTCGGGCTCGACCGTCTCGCCTACTCGCCCCGCCGCCCGCTGGTGGTGTCGCGGCGGGTCCAGGTGGGCCCCTGCTCGCGTGAGCAGGCGTCCGAGTGGCCGATCGTCATGGACATGGACAACGTGACGGCGTCGGTGCTGGTGGACTCGGGCGGGAGCCTAGCCCTGCGCGGCATCACGTTCCAGGGCTCGCGCGGGCAGCCAAAGGGCGGGCGCGCATGGCCTGGGGACCTGCCCGTGCTGCTGGGGGCCTTCCAGCCTGTGGGCAGCGGCCGCATCTCGGTGCGCGACTCGACGCTGCGCGTGCCGAGCCCGCGGGCCGTGCGCGAGCTGCTGGACGGCATGCCCACGGGGGGGTCCGGCGGGCTCGAGAGCCCGGACCTGGCGCCGATCTACGCGAGCTCCGGGGGAGGCGAGGGTGGGGAGGGCGGCGGCCGGCGGCGGCTGCAGCAGCAGCGGCGGCGGCGGCGCCAAAACGGCCGCCTCCTCGCGGACCACACCGGCTCGGCCCCGCCCCCCCCGCGCCCCCCGGGCGACGAGAGCCCCTTCACCATCGCTTCGTGGTCCATCAGCACGGGCCAGTGGCAGCGGTACGTCCACGGGGGCCTGGAGCTCGGCCCCACGGGCGCGGGAATCTCCATCGGATACGGGGGGGTGGGCGGCGGCGGCATCGGCGGCATGGGCGGCGCGGGCGGCGGCGGCGGCCTCGCCTCGTGGACCTTCGACGACCTGACCGTCGAGCGCTGGGAGGAGATGGCCGGGGACGGCCCCGACGGCGGCAACGACCGCCACTGCTTCCACGGCTCGCTCACGCAGTCGGCGGTCTCGATCGAAGGCGTGCGGCGCGTGGCAACAGGCGAGGAGCTGCGCGCTGCGCTGCGAGACCCGGCCGCGCGCTACGTGCAGGTGGTGGCCGACCTGGCCTGGCCCGAGGACGACGGCGGCGGTGATGACGGCGGCGGCGGCGGCAAGTCGCCGCCCTCGTCGGCGTCCCCGGAGGCGGCCCCGCGCGGGCCCCAGGCGCAGGTGAACCGGGTGGTGGAGGTGCGCGCGTGCCGCAACGGCGACGGCGGCGGCGACGGCGGCCCCTTCACGGTCGACTGGTTGCGCGCCCCGCCCGGCGCCGTGCAGGTGGGCGGGTCCCTGTACTTCGAAGGCGACATGCGCATGGTCGGCCTCTGCTGGCGTGAGCAGCACGCGGCCCTGGCCGCAGCGGCGGCGGCCGGCGGCGCGCTCGCGGCGGCGCAGGCGGCGCCGTCGGCCGCCTCGCCCGGCCCGCCGCTGCCCCTCCCGGCGGTGCGCCCCGTGGGCGACGGCCTCGTCGTCTTCGAGGACGTGGAGCTGGCCGGGGAGGTCAGCAAAGCCGACTGGGACCGCGACGTCGGGCGCGGGTTTGTGTCGACGATGCTCGGGGGGCTGCGCCTGGGCGGCGCCGGCAGCGGCGGCGAGGGCGGCGAGGGCGCAGGCGGCAGCATCAGCGCTCAGCAGCGGCAGCGCTCCTACCGCCTGCAGCAGCAGGCGCTGCAGCAGCAGCCCTTTGCGGCGCAGCCAGGCGTCAACTACACGCTCGAGGCGCCCGCGCGCCTCGCGTTCGCGCACCTCGCCGTCTCGGCGGCCGAGGCCGCCGCCGCCGCGGGCCTGCCCCCGGGCAGCGGCGCGGGCACCGGGCGGGAGCTCTTCCTCAGCGCGTCGATGGTGTGGGGCCCGCCCGGCTGGCCCGGGGCCGCCATGCCCGATGCCAACGCCCTGAGCGGCGGCGGAGGCGGCAAGGGCCCCAGGAAGCTGTCGCCAGGGGCGGCCGCGGGCGTCGGCATTGCCGTGGCCGCGGGCGTGCTGCTGCTGGCGGCGGCGGCGGCGCTGGTCACGCGCTCGCGGCGGCGGCGGCGCCAGGCGGGCGGTCTGGGCGGCGGCAAGGGCCGCGACGACGGCGCGCTGCCGCTCACGGGCGGCGGCGGCAGCGGCTCCCCCCACTCGGGCAGCGACGCCTCCATCGCGGGCGTGGTGGGCCCGCGGTGGTGGCCGCCGTCCAAGGCGTCGCTCCTCTTCGGCGGCGGCGGCGGAGGCGGCAGCACCACCACCAACGGCTCGGGCCCGCGCGCCAACGGCAACGGCAACGGCGCCGGCCTCGCCGACTCGGCCACGAGCAACCTGGCCGCGGCGCGCTCCGCGCGGGCGCCCTCGGGGCTCGACGACGGCCGCGCCAGCCGCCGGCCGTCGACCTCGCTCTCGTCGTCGGGCGGCCAGCCCTTGCCCGTCGTCGCACCGGCGCCCTCTCCCGGCGCCGTGCGCGGCGGCGGCGGAAAGGAGCTCTCGCTGTCGCTGGGGCCCGGCGCGCGCCTGGGCGTGGCCGCGCGCCTTCTCGGGGGCCTGGGCGCCAACAACGGCGGCGCGATGGGGGCGTCGGCGGCGCACCTCATCGGGCCGTCGGCGGCGGCCGCCGCCGCGGGCTCGCAGCAGCAACTGCAGCAGCAGCAGCAGCAGCCGCTGCCACCGGCCGCCGCCTCGGCCGCCTGGAGCGCGTCGCAGGCGCTGCGCGACGCCGCCGCGGCCGGCGGGCTCGCCGACGAGCACGTCGTGCTCGAGAGCGTCCTCGGCGAGGGTGCGCACGGGCGCGTGTACCGCGGGCGCTGGCGCGGCGCGGCCGTGGCCGTTAAGGTGGTGCGGCTGCCGGCCGCGCCGCCCTCGGCAGCAGGGCGCCGCGGCGGCGCCGCGGCCGCGAGCAGCCGGCGCGAGCGGCGGCGGCGCATGGCGCTCATGGAGATCGCCATCAGCGCCTCCCTGTCGCACCCCAACGTCGTCCAGACGTACACGTACGCCGTGGTCGAGTCCCCGCTCGCGGGCGCACGCACCCACGACGACGCCGACGACGACGACGACGAGGACGACGACGACGAGGGCGGCGACGAGGGCGCCGCCGGCAACGCTGGCCGCGCCGGCGCCCGCGCCCTTCCCGCCGCCGCCCCCGCGCCGCTGCTGCTCGAGGGCGGTGGTGGTGGTGGTGGTGGTGGTGGTGGTGGTGGTGGTGGTGGTGGTGGTGGTGGTGGTGGTGGTGGTGGTGGTGGTGGTACTGCCGCCGCCGCCGTCAAAGGCAAAGGCAACCCGGGGCAGGTCGTCGTCCTCAACGGCGACGGCGACCCCAACGACGCAGACGGCGGCAGCACGACCGACAGCGACGCCGACGGCGCCGACGCCGACGCCGACGCCGACGCCGACGCCGCCAACCGCCCCGGCGGCGCGGCCGCCGCCGACTACGAGCTGCGCATCATCCAAGAGTACTGCGACCGCGGGTCGCTGCGCGACTTTTTGCGGTCGCGCGGGCACGCGCTGTCGCGCCACTCGGCCGAGACGGTGGACGAGGAGGACGAGTCTGGAGGCAACGGCGGAAACAACAACAACAACAGCGGCAGCCTCGGCGGCAGCGGCAGCGGCGCCTTCGCCGCGGCCGCCGCGCTGCAGTCGCTGCGCCAGGGCCGCCAGGACCTGCGCCGCCGCCTGCGCTTCCTCGCCGTCCTCGACACGGCCACCGACGTCGCGCGCGCGGGCGCGCACCTCCACGCGCAGCAGCTGCTGCACGCGGACATCAAGACGAGCAACGTGCTGCTCAAGACGACGGTCGCGCCGCCGCCCTTTAAGGCGCCGCCGCCGCCCGCGGCCGCCCCCGCGGCCGGCTCCACGGTCGCCCACGACGCCGCCTCCCAAGCTGCCGCCGCCGCCCAGCAGGGCTTCTGGGCGGGCGGGGTCAGCACGGCCCTGGCCGAGGGCGGCAACGGCGGCGGCGGGCAGGAGGAGGCCGAGCTGCTCGCCGCCGCCGCTGCCGCCGCCGTCGCCGGCGCGGGCGCAGCGGGCGTTGCGCCCGCGGGCACGGCCGCCGCCGTCGAGGAGGCGGCGGCGCTCGCCGCCGCCGCCGCGTGCCTCTTGCCGCCGCGCGGCTTCGTCGCCAAAGTGGCCGACTTTGGCCTCACGCGCCGCCTCGAGGACCGCGACGCCACGCACGTCAGCGGCGCCTTTGTGGGGACGCTTTCGCACATGGCCCCCGAGGTCCTGCTGAAGGGGCGCGTCAGCCGCCAGTCGGACGTGTACGCCTACGGCGTTTTGCTCTGCGAACTCTACTCTGGCGCGCGGCCCTTCCGGGGGGTCCCCCGCGCGCTGCTCGGCCACCGCGTCGCGCGCGACGGCCTTCGGCCCTCGTTCCCTCCGGACGCCCCCTTCGACTACGCCCTGCTGGCCGCGCGCTGCTGGGAGTCGGACCCGGCGCTGCGGCCCTCGTTCGACGACGCGCTGCGCGATCTCGCGCGGCAGCGGCGACGCGCGGCGCAGGAGGCGGCCGCGGCGGCGGTGGCAGTGGCGGCGGCCGAGCGCGTAGCGGCCGCGATTGTGGCGGCGGCGGCGGCGGCCGGGGGCGGCGGAGTCGGCGGCAGCAGCGGCGCGTGGGGCTCCGGGCCCATCCACGCCAACGCCAACAACGCCAACGGCAACAGCGGCGACGCGCTGCAGTGGCGCGGCGCGACGAGCGCCGCTAGCCTGGCCGCGCTCGCTGCGTCGGCCGCCTCGTTCTCGGCGCAGGCGGGTGGGGCGGGTGGTGGGGGCGGGGCGGGGGCGGGGGCGGGGTTGCTGCCCCAGGTCGCCGCCCCCTCCGCCGCCGCCGCCAACCAGCACTCGACGGCGCCCCAGGCCGCCGCCGCGGCCATCGCGGCCGCGGCCGCGTGCTCGCACCCCGCGCGCGCGGGCGGCGGCAGCAGCAGCGGGGAGGACGACGACGAGGACGACGCCGCCGACGACGGCGACGACGGCGACGCTGCCGGCCGCCTCAGCAGCGACGACGACGACGGCGGCTGCCCTCCTCCTCCTCCTCGCGGCGGCTCCCCCGCCGTCGCCCCGAGCGGCCCGCTCGTGGCCATGCCCGACGGCGACGGCACCTTTGGCGACTACGACACCACCTTTGGCGGCACCAGCCGCGGCGCGGCCGTGCGCCGCAGCGCCGGCGGGCCCTCCACCATCACCGCGGGGGTGGGCGCCGGCGGCGGCGGCCGTGGCGGCGAGGGCGGCGGCAGGGCCGCGATGCTCAGCCGCAGCCGCTACCTGAGCTCGGACGACGACGGCGACGGCGAGGACGACGACGACGACGTCACGGCTGGCGTGTCGCGCTCGGTCCTGAGCGCCGTGCCGCGGGAGATGTGATCAGAGAGAGGGGGGAGGGACGCTCCGAGGAGGGCGCGCAAGGCGCGCGCAACGTCGTTTTTTTCGGTCGCCGCGCAGCCCTCCTGTTCCCCCCCCTTTCTCTTCCCTCCCCAGACAAAACCAAGAAACCCCCCTTCCCGCAACACCACTCCAACAACGACAACGCTCTGGCTCCCTCTACCCTTTCCGCGCTCCATGGATCCATTTGTTTTTCGCTTTGCTTCGCGCCTTTCGCTTTCCTCTTTCCCCGAGAACAAAGAGGGCGCGGTCGCCGCCGCTGTGCTCCCCCTTCTCCCAAAGCTCCCCCCCTTTCCGCTTCTCGCCCCCTCAACCCCCCCCTCATCATGGAACGATACGCTGTAAGCAACACCCCTGCCTTTGGATTCTGTCTTTTGTCCCGAGCGCGCGCCCCTGGGCCTCTGCCGTCCCTCGCAGGCCGGCCGCGCGTGGCCCCCGCCCGCGGCCAGCGCCGCCGCCGCCGCTGTCACGCGACTCTTCTCTCCCTTGCTCCCGCACGCCAGCGGCCCCTTTGCAAACTTGACCTGCTCCCGAAGACCCGAAGAGAGCGCTCCTTATCATTACGCTTTCGCGCGCCCAATTTCCAGCTCGCCTTTTGCTTGCCACCGCGCGCGCGGAGAGACGAGAAGGAAAAAAAACGTCAGCCGGCCTTTCGTTTGCGGGGAGTGACCTTTCCGCGGAAGAAGACCTCTGTGTCCAAATGCCGCCGAGCGGCGCGCTCGCGCGCCTGATGGTGTCGCGCACCTCGACGGGCGGCGGAGGCTCTTCCGGCGCGCGCGTCAAGCTCGTCGTCGTCAGCGCCGCGCGCAAACGCCGCTCCGGCGGCAGCAAGGGCATTGCCGCGCACCGCGGCGGCGGCCGCCCTGCCGCCGCGCGCCGCCACACGTCCCCCTCGTCCTCCTCGCTGGTCCAGCTGCAGACGGCCAGCTCGGCCGCCAGCGTCGACGCGCTGCTCGACTCGATGATCGCGGAGGACGACGACGAGAACGACGACAACGGCACCAAGGGCCCCGAGCGGCTGCCCGCTCCCGCGCCCGAGTGGCTGCTGGCCGGGGCGGACGGCGGCGGCGGGGGCAAAGAAGGCGATGCGCTCGAGGAGGGCGAGGGCGAGGGAGCGGCGGCTGCTGAGCAGGACGACGAGGCCACCTTTGGCAGCGGCGGCAGCAAGAAGGACCGCCGCTGGGACGAGGCGGCGGCCGACGCGGCCGGCAGGCGCGTGCTGGACCGCGAGGCCCTGCGCCGCGAGCTCGCCTCGTTCGCTTTGGCAGACCTCAGCGAGGAGGAGGAGGACGACGACGAGCAGGAACACGCCGCCGCCGCCGCCGCCGCCACGGCCGAGGCCAAAACGCCCAGCACCCCGGACGCGACCGCCTTCATCCGCGTCAGGAACCTTGCGTCCGCCCTGTTTGGCGGCGTGGTCAGCACCAGCAGCAGCACCCCGACCAACACCATCGCCACCACCACCACCAACACCGCCGCCCCCGCCCCAAAACGCATCGACGAGACGGCCGGCCTCGCGTTTTTCGGCGGGCTCGACGCCCTCAACAAGGCGGCGCTCGAGGGCGGGGACCTCTCCGGCGCGAGCGCGGCCGAGCGGCGCGCCGCGCGCGAGCGCAACCAGTTTGGCGCGGGCGACAGCGGCCTCATCCCCGAGGAGACGTTCGCGAGCGTCTACTCCACGCGGGTGGCGTCGGCGACGCGGCAGCGGTGGGCGGCTGAGGCGGAGCGCCTGGAGCGCGAGATCCTGGCGGCCGGGGGCGGGGAGTGAGTGGAACGGCAACGGCGGGATGCGATGGGGAGAGGAAGATAGACAGAGAGCGATTGTTATTAATTCGTCTTTTCTTTCAGAGCACGGCGTCCTGGGTGCGGCCTGGGGCGGCGGCGATGGGCGGCGGCGCACGGGGCGGAGAGGAGGAGGGCGGTGGCGACGATGCGCCCGGATCTCCGCCGCCGCCGCCGAGCAGCCGCGCGCTCGCGGGCGAGGCGGCCCTCTTGCCGCCGCCCCGGCCTCCTCCCGACCCGGCGCGCCCGCCCAGCTTGCGTAGCAGGTCCCCGCCCTGCCCGACCACCCGCCCAAAAAGCAGCGCTCCGCCGCCGCCGCCGCCGCCCGCCCCCCCTCCAGCCCCCCCCCCTCCGCCGCCGCCGTTCCCCCCCCTCGCCCCTCCTCCTCCTCCTCCCGTCCCGCCGTGCCCCCGGTGGGGCTTGGGGGCCACCGCCGACATGCGCCACCACCCGTGCCCGGCCGCGTGGTCCAGGTCCTTGCGCGTGATGATCCCCGCCACTGAGCCGAGGGCGTCGACGACGACCAGGTGCCTGAGCCCCAATCCGACAAAGGCCTGGTGGGCGCGCGCGGCGCTGCAGTCGCGGCGCACCGTAAAGGGGGAGCGGTTCATGTAGGGTCGGAGGTCGAGGTAGAGGCCGTCGAGCGGGGAGGGGGGGGAGGAAGGGGGGGGGTCGGGGGCGCCGGCCGCGGCCGCGGCCGCGGCCGCGGCCGCTCCCGCGACTCCTCCTCCTCCTGCCCCCCCGCCAGCAGAAGCCGGCGCCCCGCCGCCGTACCCGACGACGTCCAGCTGCAGCGCGTCCAATGGGGTCGACGTCGCGCTGATGTAGCGGTTGTGCGTGAAGTAGCGCTGGAAGAAGGTGCGCATCTCGGTCTCGAGCTCGGCCTCTCGCGCGCGCGGGTCCTCCGCCGGCGGGCGGCCGAGCGGGCGCCCCTGGGCGTCGCAGAACTGGCGCCGCTGCAGCAGCACGAGGAGCTGCGAGCGCAGGACGAGGCCCTCGAGGCGGCCCCTGTGGTGTTGCTGGTGCTGGTGCTGCGCGTCCGGGGAGGCGGCGGCGGCGGCGGGGCGGACGCGCGCAAAGGCGGCGGCGGAGGGGTCGGCGGAGGACGAGGACGGGGCGGCCGCAGCAGCAGCCGCAGCAGCATCAGCATCAGCAGAGGGCCGGTGCTTGGCGTCGGCGTCGCCCTCGCCACCGCCGCCGTGCTCCCCCGGCATCGCGTCCGAGGGCCGCCGCCGCGGCAGCCCGGCCCCCGCGCGCGCCGACGACGACGCCGCTCCTGCTCCTCCCGCCCCCGCCCCCGCCCCCTCCTCCCCCTGCTTCCCCCCCAACCCTCCGCGCTCCTCCTCCTCCCACACCGGAAAGCCGTTGTGCGTCGTCGCCCTCAGCACCTGCAGCACGGCCGCCGCGCTCTCCACGGGCATGAACCCGCGAACGCCCGTCGCCATGACGTCGGACGCCGTGAGCACGTGGAGGCGGTGCGGCGGCTCGTCCCTCAAAAAGTAGAGGTTGCCGATCCGCTCGAGCTCCGACTCGTACACCCCGTCCGCGTGGACGTGGTGCGCGACCCAGTTGGCCACCACCACCGACATGATCACCCCGCCCAGGAACTCAACGCCGCGCGTGCCCTCGAGCACGAGCGCGACGAGGGAGATGGTCGAGCGAAAGACGCCCCCCAAAACCCCCGCGCCCGCCATCAGGGCATAAAGCCCCGGCTGCACCCCCCAGCTCGCCGGCAGAAAGCGGCGCAGCAACGTGCCCCACAAGGCGCCCCAGCCTGCCCCCACCATGATCGACGGCATGAACAACCCGCCCGGGATGGCGACGCCGGAGGCGACGCCCATCAAAGCCAAGTAGACGAGCACAAAGGCGGCGAGCGAGGGGGCGGAGAAGTGGGCGACGACGGCCTCGCCGGCGGGCGAGCCGATGGAGAAGAGCTTGACGATGGTGTGGTGCTGCGGGGAGAGGAAGAGGGTGGCGAGGTCGTTGTGGGCGCCCTCCTCGGGGCAGCTGTTGGGGTTGTTTTGTTTTGGGGGTGTTTCGGGGGTGGGGTTTTCGGGGGTGTGGTGGGTTTTGGGGGGGGGGGGGGGAGCGTGTGTGAGCGTTGGTTGTTCAAGCGAGGCGCGACCCGCCCCAAATGAAGAAGCACGACCAACACTCAACAGGAACCGGATGCCGTAGCCGTCCTCCTCCCAGTCCGGGTCCTTGGGCAGGCACCGTCCCATGGCCAGCGACAGCGCGAACGCGAGCGACACGCACAGCAGCGCCAAACCCAGGACCTCGCCGATCCGCAGCAGGTGGTGCGCCTTGCTGGCGCGGAGGCGCCAGAGGGCCATGCGCGCGCTGTTGAAGGCGGCGCCCAGCAGGCCCGCCACCGCGGCATTGACCACCATGAGCGGGAGCTGCAGGGCCCACTCGCGCTCGCCCAAGGTGCGGATGCCGGAGAAGCCGATCATGCCGCGCTGGGCGGAGCGGTCGAGCTGCGCCATCGTGAAGGTCGCGGCCACGGCGGCGAGAAAGCAGCGCCACGCGGTCTTGCGCGACCAGAAGCTGCACGCCTCCTCCATCGCGAAGAGCACCCCGCCGATGGGGGCGCCGAAGGCGGCCGAGATGCCCGCCGCCAAACCCGCGGACACCGCCTCGCGGTGGTCCGCGTCCCCCACCAGGTCGTCGAGGACCTTCATGCGCTCGCGCAGCCTCGCCTCGCGCTCGGGGCGCGCGGATCGGCGCCCGGGAAAGCACGCCCACAGGCGGCCCGTGCGCAGGCACCCGCACCGCGCGTAGGTGATCAGCGAGCCCACGCACGCGCCGATGTGCACCATGGGCCCCTCGGGTCCCATGGGCAGGCCGGCCGAGACGCTGCAGACGGTGCCGACAAACTTGGCGACGAGCGTCCGCCCCCGCAGCAAGTTGGGCACGTGGTTTCCGTTTAGGTAGGCCATGACTAGAGTGACCCCTGCGCCCGCGGCTTGTGGCGCCCAGTACTGGACGAGGCCGACGGCGAAGGAGACGAGGGCGCAGGAGAAGCAGGCGGACCAGAGGAAGGCGGGCCAGGCGGCGCGGGCGGCGGAGAGGCCGGAGGAGGATGACGGGTGCGGGGTTGGGGGGGCGGGGGGGGGGGGGCTCCTCTTGCAGCCGGCGGCGGGTTGCGGTGGCGTTGTTGGCGTTGTTGGCGTTGTTGCCGTCGTCGCTGTCGTCGTCATTGGAGAGGACGGACAGGGGCGTGGGTGGAGGAACCTGAGGAGACGGCGGCGACGATGACAAAAAGGCCGACGACGGCGACGGCGGCAGCGGCGAGGGCGAGGGCGAGGAGGAAGAGGCCGGCGCCGCCGGCGCCGCCGCCGCCGTCGCCGCGTCGAGCAGCGCCTGCAAGCGCGCCACCCGCCACGCCCCCGCCCGCCCCATGGCCGTCGACATCGCCACCGCGAACGCCCCCGTCGCCACCCCCGTCGCGATCGTCACCACCATCTTGGCCAGCGTGTGGCCCGTGTAGCCATAGACGCGCTTTTTCTCGCGCTCGCGCCGGCGCGCCTGCGCGCGGCAGCGGTCGCGAAAGACGCGGCTCTGCACGGGCTCGTAGTCGAGGCTCTCGGAGACGCGCTGGCTGCTGGCGGCGGTGCCCCACACGCGGGCGATGACCTCCTCGGGCGTGGGGAGGTGGATGTGGTTTGGGTTGTGGTGGTGGTGGTGGGGCCGCCGTGCTGTCGTTGTCGTCGTCGGGGGCGCCGCGGCGCTCGGCGGCGGCGGCGGCGCCTCGTCCTCAGCGCCGGCGCCCGCGCGTGCCATGGCGGCGTCCGACGGTCCCCTGTTCCCTGGCCCTATACTTTGCAGCGCCGGCGCTGCGCGCGCGCGCGAGGGGCACCGTGGGTGCTGGCCGAGCGGTAGTGGTGCTGCCGGGTTGAGAGAGTGTGCGCTTGTGAGAGAGGAGGCGCACAGGAGAGCGGAGGAAGGTCGATCCCCCCCCGCTCCGACAGCTGGGGAGGAGCGTCCTTCTCGGTCGCGTCCCTCCTTGAGCGAGGTTTTGGGGGGTTGAGTCAGAACTGGAGAGGTCGGCAGGGGTCGCGAGCTCGCGCGGAGCTGCTGAACCAAGCGGGGGGGGGGGGGGGGGGGGGGGGGGGGGGGGCAGTTGCTCTCTTTGCGATGCAAGGGAGCGCCGGGGTTTTTCGGGCGGGCGCGCCGACGCCGACGCGCGACGATGCCGACGCCACGCAAAAAGTCGGTCTGCGCGCTTGCTTCGAGCCACAATCAAGAACGCGCGCTCCTCTCTCTCTCCAGCCCCCTCCAGGACTAGGTACTACTGTGCGCGCACCGCCCCTCTCCATCCTATCACCATCACCACTACCATACGATGTCGGGTCCATCGCGACCAGGACGCGATGACAGCGGACCACGAGGAGGAGGCAAAGGAAGAGGGAGCGTCCTCGCCTCAACCCTCCTCCTCGTCGCGCGCGGCCTCCTCTCAGGGACCATCCTCCTCTTTCTCTTCAGCATCTCGATTGTCGCCACGCGCCGCTGGCGCGACGACGCCGCGTGGCGCCGCTTCCCCCCCGATTTCGGCTGCGACGATGACCGGCTCCTCGACCGCTGCACCACGGAACGCTTGGTCGCCACCATTTACGCCCCCCTGACGGCCACCCTGGCCGCCGCCCTCCTCACGGCCGCCGGGGCGACCCTCCTCCCGCCGCTCCTCTCATCATCCTCGCCCCGCCTGCGCCTCGCCGCGCAGCGCCAGCTGCCCTTTTCGTCCTTCTGGTCCTGGTGGTGCGGTGGGCTCAGTCGCGAGGACGCCGGTCTGGCGGCCACCGTCCTCCTCATCAACGCCCTCTGGGCCGCGTCGCTCGGATCGCGCTACGCCAAGCTGTTCAAGTACTTTTCGGGAAGCGGCAGCGGCACCCCGGCCTGGGCGCTCGAGGCCATGCTCGCGGCCATCGCCCTGGGGCAGATGCTATTTCCAAACCTGGCCCTCCTGTTTTTCCCCGTCACGCGCGGATCGCCGCTTTTGAGTGCCCTCGGCCTCTCCTACCCGTCCGCCGTGCGTTTTCACCGCTGGCTCGGGCACTGGACGATGGCACTCGCCTCGGCGCACTCGATCGGCTTCTGGGGCGTGTGGATCGCCCGGGGTACATGGGTCGCCGAGGCGTTTGCTCAGGGGTCGCGTGTCAACAACCTAGCCGGGGGCGCCTCGTTTTTGGGGGGCCTGGCGCTCTGGCTCACCTCTTTGGAGTGGGCGCGGCGCGCCAACTACGCCCTCTTCATCGCCACGCACCATCTGGGGTGGTGGGTGTTCTTCTTGGCGGGCGCGGCGCACTACGCCCCCATCGTGTGGTGGTTTGCGCCCGGGCTCGTTTTGTATTTCGCCGACGCCGCCTTTCGCGTGTGGGGGAACGCCGCGGGCGCAACTGGCGGCGGCGGCCATGGCGGCAGCAGCAGCAGCAGCGTGCTGGCTCTCGAGGTGGCCTGGGAGCAGCAGCAGGAGGAGGAGGAGGGGGCGGCTGGGGGCAAAGAGGGAGCGGGCGCGGCAGCTGTGGCGGTGGTGGCGCGCGCGCCCGCGGGCTTTGCCGCGGCCGACGCCGGCATCGTGTGGGCGCGCTGCCCGCAGGTCTCGCGCTGGCAGTGGCACCCGTTCGAGTACCTGCTCGTGCGCGGCGGGGAGGGGAACAAGGAAGGGGGTGGCGACGGCAAAGAAGGCAGCGGCGACTGCCTGCTTGCCATGCACGTCAAGGCCTACGGAGGATGGTCGCGGCGCTTCGCGCGCCTGGCGCGCGAGGCCGCGCTGGCGGGAAGGGCGGGGGACCTCGACCTGAGGCTCGAGGCGCCCTACGGCGACGGGCCGCCGCCCGCTGAATTGCCAGCGTCGCCCTCCTCCTCGTCGTCCTCGTCGTCCTCCTCGCCACCGATCGTAGTGCTGGCCGGCGGCATCGGGGCGACGGCCGCGCTGTCGCTCCTGCGCGAGCTCGAGCGCGAGCGCGAGCACGAGGGCGAGAACAACAACAGCGACCATCCCCGCCGCCCTATGCTCCTCGTCTGGACGTCCCGCCACGCGCCCGAGCTCGCGCTGCTGCTCCCGCGCCTGCTGGACGCCGCCGGTCGCGCGGGCGTCGACCTCGACGCGCGCCTGTTCTTCACGGGCCGCGGGGGGGTGGCGGCGCTCGCCCCAGGCGCCTGGAGGTCGGCGGCAACCGCGGCAGCTGCGGCATCGACTCAAGCCCCCTTTGCTGCCCTTCTCGACCTGCCGACGCCCCCCGCTGGGGCCGCGTCGACACAGTGCCCTGTTCTGGCGCCCGGCCGCTGGCTCTTCCAGCTCGCGCAGCGCCTTTCGGCGCATTTGCTGGCCTTTCTCGGCGCGGCCGCCGCGCTGCTGCTCGTGCGCCAGCTCGCCGTGGTGCGAGCCGCGAGGGGCGAAGGCGGGGACGGGTGGACGACCGCGCAGGCCGGCCTAGCGTCGGCCACGGGCCTCGCGCTCGGCGCGGCGCTCCCGGCGCTCGCGGTCGTGGCGGCGGCGAGGGCGGCGACGGCGCTGTTTTGCTTCTCCTCCTCCAAGGGGGGATCGGGGTCGGCGGGCGCAGCAGAGTCGCAGCGGCGGCAGGGTGGGGGAGGCAAGGACGACGACGATGGGGGGAGCCACGCGCTGCGGCGCCCGCTCCTGGACGACGGTCCCGGAGCAGCGCCGGGCTCGGCAGCAGCAGCAGCGGGGGGGCAACACCAACAGCAACAACAGCAACGAGGCCTCGCGCCGAATGTGCGCTTTGTCGCGGCCGCGGGCGGCGGCGCGCTCGCCGTCGTGTCGCCCGGCGGCGGTGATGGTGGCAACGGCGGGACGACCGATGACGCCGGCCCCGTCGAGGTGCCCCTGGCGCTCGGCCGCCCGGCCTGCCTGCGCGCGCTCGTGGGCGGCTGGCTTTCGGCCGTCAAGCAACGGGAGGGCGGCGGCGACGGCGACGGCGCGGCGGCAGCACCGGCGGCGGCGGCGGCCGAGGTGTTCGCGATGGGGCCCGAAAAACTTGTGGCCGATGCGCGGGCGCTGTGCAGGGACGGCCGCCTGCTGTTCCGCCTGCGCACGCACGAGCTGTGATGATGACGATGGCAGTGAAGAGAGAAAAGAGAGAACAAAATTAAATAAAATCGGGCCCTGTGTTGCTAAAAATCACGCCTCTCGCTTTTTCCCGCGCGCACTCTCGCCCGCGCCGTCTTTTTCTTTCTCTCAATTCCCCAGCTCGTTCTTCTCGTCCTTTGGCCGCGCTTCATCCAAAACCTCTCTCAAGGCCCGTCGCTCAGCACGAACGCCTGCTCCGCCAGGTCGATCGCCCGCCCCAGCGCCGCCGCCTTGTTGACCGTCTCCTCGTACTCGGCGGCGGGCACGCTGTCGGCGACGATCCCCGCGCCCGCCTGCAGGTGCACCGCCCACTCGCGCCTCGGCCGCTGCGGCCGCGGCTGCTGCGCCTGCGACGGCTGCTGAGACTGCCCCTCCTGCTGCGCCTGCTGCTGCTGCCCGTAAGAGTAGAGCCCGTCCTCGTCGGCGGTCGGGATGATCATCGTCCGCAGGCCCAGCGCCATGTCCATCGACCCGGCGAAACCGACGTGGCCGATCCCCCCGCCATAGGGGCCCCGCTTGGCGGCCTCGAGCGCGTCGATCGCCTGCATCGCCCGCACTTTGGGGGCCCCCGACACCGTGCCCGCCGGCAAAGCGGCCCTCAAGGCGTCCCACGCGTCCAGCTCGGGCCTCAGCGTGCCCGTGACGGTCGACGAGATGTGCATGACGTGGCTGTAGCGCTCGACCTCCATCAGGCGCTCCACGGCGACCGTCCCCGCCTGGGCGACGCGACCCACGTCGTTGCGCCCGAGGTCGACGAGCATGACGTGCTCGGCGCGCTCCTTGCTGTCCGAGAGGAGGTCGCGCTCGAGCTCGGCGTCCTGCTCGGCGTCGACCCCCCTGCGGCGGGTGCCCGCGAGGGGGCGGTTGGTCACGACGCGGCGGTCGTCGACGCGGCAGAGGATCTCGGGCGACGACGAGACGACCACGCAGCCGCGCGCCTGCATGTAGACCTGTCGTTTTTTGTTTTGGGTGATTTTGTGTTTGGTTTTCGTTGGGTTTTTGTGTGTTTTGGGGGAGGAGTGGTGTCAGAGTATCGGTGAGGGGAGGGCGCGAGCCACGACGCAAAAGGCCGGCGAAAAGTGGCAACGAAAGCGACCGAAAACAACCAGAAACGACCCAAAAACGATCACCCCCCCCCTCCAAAAAAACCCTCAAAAAAAAAGACCCACCATGTAGGGCGACGGGTTGACGACCCTCAGCGCGCGGTAGATCTCAAACGGGTCCGCAAACGTGCGCCGCTCGAACCGCTGCGACAGCACCAGCTGGAAGACGTCGCCCGCGGCGATGTGCTCCTTGGCCTCGGCCACGGCCCCCAGAAACTCGGCCTCGGTCATGTTGGATTGGCCGGGCGAGGCGGGGCGCTGCGAGAGGGCGAGGTCGACGGCCGCGGGCGGCAAGGCGGCCGCGAGGGGCGGGGGCTGCATGAGCTGGGCCACGAGCCCCTGCAAGCGGGCCACGGCGCGCGCGTGCAGGGCCCTCAGCACGTCGTCCGAGCGCTCGGACGCGGCGGCGTCGCACGGGCCCTCGCCCTCGCCCGAAAACACCCCCGCGAGCGCCCCCTTGCCGCTCCCGCCCCCGCAGCACCCGTCCAGGTGGGCCCACGAGATGGCGTACGCGATCTTGGTCGCCTGGTCGAACACCACCACGTCGTTGTACAGCGCGAGGTTGAGGTCGGGCAGGCGCCTGTCGTCCGGGGGGGCGGCCGAAAAGGGGATTTTCGAGCCGTAAACGTAGCGAACCGTGTCGTACCCTGCATAACCCACAAACCCACCGGTGAAAATCCCTTGTGGCAACCCTTCCACGGTCGCGGGCCTCCACCCGCGCGACAGCCGCGCCGCGTGCACGGTGTACCAATCGCGATTGGCGATTGAGGAGAAAGAGGGGGTCGGTGCGCGCGCGTCGTGACAGTAGTTGTAGCTGGAGGGGGGTAGAGCAGCAGGCGGGAGCGAAGAGCGCTCTTCTTCTGAAACTCGGGCGCCGCGCGCGCCGCCCGCGCGGGGGAGGCCGGCGGCGGCGAGCGAAGCGAGAGCAAACACGACGAGCGAGGTAGTAACACGGAGTGAAGAGGGGGCGATGGGGTAGGATCAAAACCAAACAAAACCAACCAAAGGCGAGCATAGTCAACGAATGGTGTGTTTTATGCCAAACAGGGGGTCGGTGTGAGGAGGCGAGGCGGGGGTGGCGTGGATCGGTGTTTTGAGGCGGGGGGCGCTGTCGGCCGCGAGAGCACGGCAAATGAAAAACAAAAACAAAACGAACACGACGACAAGAAAAGCTTGGGGGGAAAAACACGGACGAAAGGCGGGGGTGGAGAGTTGGAGAGCAAGGACGGGCGCGCGCGCGCGCGAGGGCGGGGCGGGGCCAGGCTGCGGGGGGGGGCGGGGGGGGGCGAGCGGACGGCGGGGGGGAGGGCACGCGTGAGCAGGCAGCCTCCTCCTTTTTTGGAAGGAAAAAAGGGAGGGGGGGCTCCCGGTGGCTCGGCGGGTGGCCTCGCATCGTTTGTGTGTGCTCAGAGGGGGGGGGGGGGCGGGGGGCAGGTCACGCGTGCGTGGGCATTCTAATTAAAAAGGGGGGGCGCTTTCGCCGGCGAGCAGGGGTGGGTGGGTGGGGGGATTGGGGAGGGGGGGGAGAGGTTGTTCCGTATGGCGCGCCCGCGCCGTGATAAGATCGGATAAGATCGGGGGGGGGCGGCGGTGGGGAAGAAGGAGAAAAAAAACGCTCGTGTGTGAGAGGGGCGCTTTCTTGGGGCGGGGCGCTGGCACAAGCCACAGAAAAAAAAAGACACGGCGAGAGCATGCTGGTCTTGTGGCGGTTGCGTTTTCGCGGTGTGCCTGTGTGTGCGTGCGCGCGCCCGCGCCCGCGCGCTCTCTCGAGAATGGGGGAGAGGCGGGGGGAACGCGGTGTTGGTTGGGTGGGGGGGGGAGAGAGGGCACTCACTCGGTCTGGGGGCGGGGGCGTTTTCCCTTTTTTTTTGGGGGGGGGGGGGGGGGGGGGGCAATGAGCGCGCGTCGAGCGCGCGCTGTGGTTCTCATCTCGCGGACGGCCGGGCCGCCGCACGACATCGGTGCGGCGGCCGACAGGCCGGCCTCTCTCTCTGCATAGGAGCGGGGGAAAAAAGGGGAGGGGAGCGCGCGTGCAGGGTGCAAAAAAAGAGAAAAAACAAATCTTCATATCTCTCTCTCTCTCCAAAAAGGCAAAAAAGCAGGCGACGCGAAAAACTCTCAAGAGAAACTTTCACTCGACCATCAGCCAGTCGGCGGCCGCGCCGCCCACGTCGGCCAGGTCCTCGGACGCGCTGCTGCATCCCGAGATGAGCGTGGTGAGCGCGGCGTCGAAGCAGTCGTCGTCGGCCGTGTCGAGCGAGGCGGCCGGCAGCATGGCGGCGGCGGCGGCAACGGGGCCGAGGGCGGTGGCGGCGGCGCCGCTGTCGACGCCCGCCGCCTTCTTCGCCGCGGCCTTGGCGGCCGCGCCGAGCAGGTCCGAGGCCGACGGCACGCGGCAGGACAGGTGGCGGCTGTGCGGCACGAGGTGCTTGGTGGGGCTGCCGCCGACCTTGGCGACGCGCCCGCCCGCCACGCCGCGGCGGCGCGGCGCCACGGGCGGGCGGGCGCGCGAGGGCTGGGCAGAAGGGAAGGGCGTCGTCGCGGCGTCGGCCTCGTCGTCGTCGTCGTCGCCGCAGCCGCACTCGTCGAGCAGGTCCTGCACGCTGGCGAGGTCGAGCTCGGGGACAGGCAGCGGGCGCGAGGCGGGCGCGGGAGAGCCGGCGGCGGCGGCCACGTTGCCGGCCGATGCGGACGAGAACAGGTGGGCCGTCGACGCGGACGACGCGCGGCGGTGCAGCGGCCGCAGCGCGGCCGACGACTCGAGCGACGAGCGGCGCAGCGCGGCGGCGACGGCGTCCTCCTCCTCCTCTTGGTGCTGATGGGGCTGGGGCTGGGTCTGGGGCTGCTGGTGCTGCTGCTGCTGGTACATCACCGGGCGGTAGGCGGACTGGAGCTGCTCCTGCGGGTGCAGCGGCATGGCCAGCGAGGGCGGGGCGCACGCGAATGCGGCAGCGGCGGCGGAGGGGGGCATGGCGGGGGCGGCGGCGGCTGCCCAAGGCCCCCCCCACAGCATCGCCATCAGCGGCATCGGCGGCATGCACATGGCCGCGGCGGCCATGGCGGCGGCGGCCGGGTTCCCCCCGGCCATCATCATGGCCGTCATCATCGCCATCATGGGGGCGGGCGCGTCGACGGGCAGGCCCGCGACGGGGAAGCCGATCGGCACGCCGAGCGCGGGGGCGGCGGCGGACGCCGAGTCACCGCGAGCCGCCATTTTTTGGGGGGTCGGTGGGAGAGAAAAAAAAAGTCGGTCGGTCGGAGGGGGGAAAAGCTCGGTCGATCAAAGAGGGCAAGTGCGGGCCACGAATGTGGTAGCCTGGGGTCTCTTGATCGCGCGCGCGGGGGTCGGGGGGCGACGAGGGCGGGGCGCGCGCTGGGGCGAAAAGGCCTTTTTTTTGGTGCTTGGGTTCTTTCTTCGCACTCTCTTTCTCTCTCGGTTCCGTTCGCACGAGGCTCGGCGACGGCGGGCGCGCGCGCGGGCGACGGGGAATCGGATTGCGTCGAATTGAACGCAAGGGGGTGGGCGGGGGACGCGGGCGGCGGCGGGTGCGCGCGCGCGAAGGTGGGTGACGCGGGGGGGGGGGAAGGCAGGTGGCAAAAGGGGGCAGGCACTCTCGCTCTCTCTCTCAAGCAACACTCGCGGGCTGCTCTGGCGTATTCTGTGTGTGGGTGGGGTCGCGCGTACTACGATGGAGCGCAGGTACGGCTTCTTGGAAAATTGAAAGGGAGGAGGCGAGGCCGGGGTGGCGGGGGGGCGGTTCCAAGTAGGGAGGCAGGAAGAAAAAAGGGCAAAACAAATCCACAGCGAATCGACGGGATTGCGCGCGCAAGACCCGCGCGGGGGCCGCCTCTCCCGCCGCGCGGCCCCGAATCAAGGTCCAGGGGCTATCACACCCGGCCCGCCGCCGTCTGCGGACCGAATTAGGCGGCTAAGGCGGGGTGGGGGCGTGGTTGTGCGACCTCTGTTTTTTGGGGGGAAGGTCGGCCCCCACTTTGACGCTTCCGGCCTTCGCGCCGCCGCCCGCCGCTTGCACCAACAATACTATCTATCCAACCCTCACGCCCTCTCGAGCACGGCGACCGTCTCCACGTGGTCCGTCTGCGGCATCAGATCGACGGGCTGGAAGGACGCCAGGCGCCAGCACGCGCGCCTCGGCCGGCGGTCGCCCCTTGCACGCCCGCCGCGCGCCGCCTCGCCGTCCTCGTCCCTCCCCTCGCCCTCCTCCCCGCCGCCGCTCCCCCCCGCCAACCGCGCCACGTCGCGCGCGAGCGTGCGCGGGTTGCACGACACGTACACGATGCGCTCGGCCTCCGCGCAGGCCGGGCCCGTGAGGAAGTCGATCACGGGTCCCCCCAACCCCGCGCGGGCCGGGTTGACAACGACCACGCGCGGCAGCGAGGCGCCCGCGGGCAGCAGCAGCGGTTCGGGCGGCGGCGCAGGAGGGGGCGCCTTGCTGCCGCCGCCCCCGCCGCCGCGCTTGCGTTTGGCCGCGGCCGGCACCTTTGCTTTGGTGCTGCCGCCGTTGGTGCCGCCACCACCACCACTGACCAGCCCGGCCTCGAGCGCCGCTGCGAGACGGTCCAGGTCGCCGCGCGCGAACGCGGCGGCCGCGGCGTCGAGGCCGTTGCGCGCGGCGTTGCGCCGCGCGTCGGCGACGGCCGACGCGCTCGCGTCGACGCCGACGAGCAGGCAGCTCGGTCCTCCTCCCGCCAGCGCCCCGAGCCGCCGCGCGATGGCGATGCCGATCGCGCCCGCGCCGCAGAACAGGTCGAGGATGGTGATTGGTTGAGAAGGAGGGGAGGAGGAGGGGGAGGGGCCGCCGCCGCCGGGCACCGCCGCGGCCGCCGCCACCCCACCCGCGTCGCCGCTCCCCAGCCCGCCGAGCGCCGCCTCGACCACCAGGCCGTAGAGCCTGCCTGCCTGCTCCGAGTTGACCTGGAAGAACGAGTCGGCGGACACCTCGAACGACAGCTGTAGAGGCTCAAAGGTAGAGGAGGAGGAGGAGGTTGGCGGCTGGACGATTAGCGTCTCGACGAGCCGAGCCGCGCTGCCCGCCAGCGCGACCGAGGACACGACGCGCGGCGCGCGCGGCGCGTGGCGGCTGCCGCCGCCGTTGTTGCTGTTGTTGTTTTTGCTTGTCTTGCTCCTTCGCGCCCCGTCCCCCTCCTCCTCCTCGCAGTGCACCACCGACGCCACGCCCAGGTCTTCCGCCGCCACGAGCGCCTCGGCCAGGGGCAGCAGGCGCCGCCGGGAGAACCCCTTGTCCGTGACGAGCGCGGCCATGAAGGCTAGCGGGCGGCTACCGCTGCTGCCGCTGCCGCTGCCGCTGCCGCTGCCGCTGCCGCTGCCGCTGCCGCTGCCGCTGTCGCTGCCGCTGCCGCTGCCGCTGCCGCTGCCGCTGCCGCTGCCGCTGCCGCTGCCGCTGCCGCTGCCGCTGCCGCTGCCGCTGCCGCTGCCGCTGCCGCTGCCGCTGCCGCTGCCGCTGCCGCTGCCGCTGCCGCTGCTGCTGCTGTCCGCCGCCGCGGCCGACCGAATCACGAGCCTGCGCAGCCGCCCCCGCCCCCCCCCCTCCTCGAGGTCCAAGAGCCCGTGCTCGGCCGCCAGCCGCCGCACAGCACCGAGCAATGCGTTGGCGCCCGGCGGCTGCAGGCCGCACGACGCAACAGGGACGACCGTGCTTCGCGTTCCGGGGGCCGTCATGCCGATCTGACGGCGCTGCTGATTCTGTTGCTGTTGTTGTTGTTGTTGTTGTTGTCGCTGTTGTTGTTGTTGTTGGCCGTCGTTTGGCGCCCCCCACACGTCCCCGGACACCAAAAAGGACGCCTTGTTGCGGTAGCCCCACTCTCCGGGCGCGGGGACGATCGGGCGCTCGCCCTGCGCCACGGCCTCGGCGGGCAATCCCCCGACGCGCGCGAGCGCCTGCCTAACAGCGTCCGCCTTGTGCTCGAGCTGGGCGCCGTACGCGAGGGCCTGCAACGCGCATCCGCCGCAGCCCCCTGGTCCCTCCGGGCGCGTGGTAGGGTCGACCATCCCGCCGGCCCACTCGGGGCAGGGGGGCGGGTGGAGGAAAAAGGTTTCTGACGGCGCCGAGGGCGGAGGGGAGACCGTGCGCTCGCGCGCGGCCTCGGCGTAGCCCTTTTTGACGGCGGTCACGCGCGCGTCGACGACCTCGCCGGGCAGGGCCCAGTCGACCAGGACGACGAAGCCTTTGTTGTTGTTTTGGGTGGTGGGGGTGTTTTGGGTGGCGGCGTCGTTGCCGCCAGCGGGGAGCAACGCCACCGCTTTGCCGTCGGCCGCGAGGCGCGCGATGCGGAGGGCCGGGAGGTGCTGGCCGACTTGGAGAAGCGCGGTCGGCGAGGAGGGTGATGATGACGAAACTTGTTGCGCGCGCGCTATGGCGGATAGGGATTGGCGGTGCTGCTGCCAGAGGCGGAGGAGGAGGAGGAGGCTCGGTTTCGGCGGAGGGCAGGAGGCATGATGGGTTCGGCAGTGCTTTGGCGCGTGGGGATGCTGCATCGTTGGGGGCTCGTTCTATCCGCGAGTGATGGTTGCGCGCGTCATTGAGGCCCTGAGAGGTTGGAGAGAGAGATAGAGAGAGAGGCGCGCGTTTTGGGGGCACCGGCGGGCAGCGGCCGACGCTCGCGACGCGCGCACGCACACCGGCGGCGGCGGCGATGGCGTCTCTCAAGACCGGGGGCGCGCACACAGACACAGACACACGCAGACGCTCCTCATCAGAATCATCATCACCACCACCACAACTCACACAGAACGGAACGACCACCCCCTCGAAACGTCCGCGCAACCGAACCGCGCAAGACCCTCTCTCTCTCTCCAAACGCGCCCCCTCCTTTGCTCTCCCGCCGCTGCTCTCCCCCCCGGATCGACGTAGTAGTACTACTACCGCAGCGCGCTCTCGGCAGCCTCTCAGCGAGCGTAGAGGCGGGGCGGCCTTGAGAGAGAGCCTCGCGCGGGAGGAGGAGCAGGGAGCGACCATGGTCTGGCGCCGCTTGCCCACGTTCTTCCCCAACTTTCCGCTGCGCATGATGCCGCTGTCGGAAGCGCAGGCGGCGCAGATCCGCGAGACGGGATGGGTGCGCGAGGCGGCCTTCCGCACAGAGCCCCACGTGAACAAGGTGCGATCACTTGCAAAATGCGCGGCGCCGACGCTCCGCCGACGCCGACGCTCGAGCACAGAAGCCCACGCACGCCCCCGCCCCCCCCCCCCCAACCAAACACACACACTCAAACACAACAGATCGAGATCAAGCGCTTCCTCGAGACGGTCTACGGCGCGCGCGTCGAGCGCGTCTCCACGCTCAACTACGAGGGGAAGAAGAAGCGGCGGCTCGACCCGAAGACCGGCCGGCCGCGCTTCGTGCGATTGCCGGATTGGAAAAAAGCCTACGTGGTGTTCCGCGGCGACGCGGCCGTGCCCGCCGAAGGGGCAACGACTGCGGGCGGGGAGGGGGGAACGTCGTCGGTCGGGCGGCAGGCGGCGGCGGAGCAGCAGCAGCAGCAGCAGCAGCAGCGGGGGCGGTGGTGGCTCGACCGCAGCCCCGGGGCGGGATACCCGGGTAGGCTCGATCGGCAATGGGGCGCTTCTTCTTCTTCTTCTTCTTCTTCTTCTACCAAGGGCGGAGGCCCAGGCGGGGGGAGGAGGTGAGGGGGGCAGGGGTTGCAATTTGTGTAAGAATTGCCGCGACAGACACACGACGATGTGGAGAGGGGGGAGCTTCTCGTCGGCTGACCGGATTGGGCGGCGTCGGCCTGCGCGCGTCGACCAAAAGCAGGAGACGCCGCTGCCGCACATCCGCCAAACAAGCAAAACTCCCCCGCCAAACAAAAAAAACGACAACTCGACAAAATGGCCCGCTCCCTCTTCTACCTCGCCGTGATGGCGGCGCTCGGTGCGTGACGTGACGTGACGAGGGATGGCGCGGCGCGGGGAGGCGAAAAGATGCCCCCCGACACCAGAGACGGAGAGCAGCCCCTCCGCACACGCGCGCGCCTCCCCTGCCCCGTATCAGCGCCCATTCACACACTGGGCCGCGTAGCATCCTTGCGCGCGCGTTTTCCGCATTGGTTTGAGGGCCCCTTGGCCCGCAACCACGGTCGTTGGCACCGGGGGCTGTCATCGGAGGCACTTTTTCTTTGGTCTCATCCGCCCGACCGCCCGTGCATCTCAACCCCCAATCCCAAAAACAAAACAACAACACAGTCGCCTCGAGCGCGGCTGAGCCCTTCCTCCAGGTGCGTGAGGTCTCTCATTGATGGATGGGCAAAGCTCGCTGCGGGACGATGGCCCGTAGCGGCCGCCGCCGCCGCCGTCGCCGTCGCGCCCCAGGCGCCCGCACTGACGCCTTCGCGCGCCGCGCCGCAACACAACCACCCCCCCACACCCCACAGGTCTCGCTCACGTTCGACAACAAGGCCAGCCACGCCCTGAACAACGAGAAGGCGGTCCTCGAGGAGCTCGCCAAGGAATTGTGCTGGACCGATCGCAAGAGCGTAGCCAGCATCCGCCTCTTCGACCAAAGCAGCGCCCTCAACACCGAGAGCCGCGGGGTCTTCGCCTGTTTCCCCACCAAATATAGCGTTGAGAAGATGCTCGAGTGGTGCAACGCCGGCAAATACCAGCGCGAGTTCTACGACGAGCTGACCGAGTGAGTTGGGCGGTGGCCTGCGGCTGTGTTTTTTTTCCGGCGGTCCTCTCGCCCCCGGCTAACGCCCCCCCCCCCACTACCGCCAAACCAAACCAAACCAAAAAACCCTCAGCCGCACGATGCCCGACCTCGAGGTCGAGAAGTACCAGTGCACGATCTGTGACACGAAAGCGCTGACCGCCAACGGTGCGTTCGCGGCCGCCGCAGACTTGATTGACCAAAGGCTCGGGCCGCGCCGCCGCCGCAAACGCTCACTCCCCACACCACCCCCGCCAAAAACACAAAAAAACACCACCAGGCCCCTGCTTCGCCAAGGTTGCGACGCCCGTGCGCATCGAGAAGCCCCCGCTTCCCAGCCGCAGCGGCTGAACAAGAGAGACGGAGGCGCATAGATAGAGAGAGTTGCACTCTAGTTGCACGCACATGCGCACGCGCACCCGCAGTTGTAAGAGACGCCGCCCCCGCCGCTCCGGACGCTCGCCTTGAAATCTCACCGTCGATCCTCGCCGAGCTGCTCCTCCAACCCCCGTACTGGCCAAAACTCCGCAAATCGCAACGCCTCGTTGGCGATTCCTCTATCCTCAACACGCGCAGCAGCCCGCCAACCAACCGCCACGCGCTCTCCCAAGCTCCGGTTTCGGCCTCCTCGCGCCCTCGACCGCGAAAACGAGATGATGCGCCCCCGGTCCGCGTCTAGGCCCCCAACAGACATCGGTCGCAGGCGAGGCGGCGGTGCACTGCGTGAGTACGGGCTCTCTGCGCTGTCTTCCCGCGCGCGCGCGCACGACCGATCATCAAGAGGACGAGGAAGGGGGGCACAACCGATAGCACCGGGGGTCACCCGCCGAACCAATGCATCGATCAATCAGCCAATCTCGTCGATCGCTGATCCACGTGCGGCGCACCTCCACTCATCCGACCGCGACCCACCCAACCCGAACACAAACCAAACCAAACAAACAAACAGACCCCCATCGCGGCAACACGGCAACGCCGACGCCGACGCCAACGGCCGCGGGTCGCCTTGGCCTCCTCCTCTTGTGCTCCTGCCTCCTCCTCCTCCTGTCCCTCCCGGCATTTGCCTCCTCCGCCCTCGACATCAACAACAGCAACAGCGACAACCCCCTCCCCAACCTAAGTTACCTCCAGGTCACGATGCTGTGGGAAGAAGAAGCGCCGCCGCCTGGCGGCGGCGGCGGCGGCCGGGCCGTGCGCGCCGCGGCGGCGGGGCCCATCCTCGACGAGGTCGCCGCCTCGCTTTGCCACGTGCGCCGGAGGCATGCCGGGCTGAGGGGGGTGTTTGAGGGGGCCGGAATGAGCGCCGGGTCCCCATCGGCGGCCACGGCCGTCGTCGCCTACTGCGCCCCGGACGACGCCGGAGACGGGAGCAGCAGCAGCGTCCGGCGGCGGCGGGGGCGGCGCCTCGCGACGGCCGAGTCGCTGCGCGCGCGCTGCATCAACTCGTTCTACCGGGGTGCGTTGGCGTCCGAGGTGCACGCGCGCACCGTGGGGGGCCTTGAGCTGCTCAAGGTGGCGTGCAGGATATGCGCCACGCAGCAGATGGGGGTGCCGGGCACAGGGTGCGTTTGATGGCGCGTGGGCGGCGGGCGACTGCTCTCCGCGCCGCGGCGGTGTAAGAGAAAGCAATCCCAACGGCGCGCGCCCCTCGTCCTCTCTCTCTCACACATTCACAGGCTCGCGCGCAGACACACGTCCACGCATCCATTCAACCGTCGCGCGCGCGCGTTCTTGAACACCCCGCTGCTCTCCAAACAAGAGAACGTTCTCGTCGTTCCTCTCCTCTCTCCTCTCCGCGCAAAGAGGGGGCGGGGCCGCCCCGCTGCGCCCCCCAAACCAATAACAGTACTACTGCCACTGCAAACACCTCAAGGATGGACTACTTCCAGTGGCTGTTCTGGGGCGGGATGGTCGCGCTGTTTTCCTGGACGCAGTGGCAACAGCAGCAGCGGCAGCACCACCAGCAGCAAGCGGGAGGAGGAGCAGCGCACCACCGCCGCGCCGCGGGCGGGCCCGCCGCCGCCTCCTCGATTGCTGGCAAGCTGGAGCAGGGGATGGCGGCGGCACAGCGCCAGGCGGCGGCGGCGAGCGGCGCCTCGGGCGCTCCCGGCGCTGCTCCGGGCGGCTCCGCCGCTGCCGCCGCCGCCGCCGCCGCTGCTCCCGGCAGCGGCGGCGGCACCCTCTCCGCCGACGGCCGTGCGGACGACCCGGTTCACGTGAGTTGGTTTTGTTTTTATTGGGGGGAGTTATCCTTTCACGACGGCGCCGCTTCGACTGTGCCGTGAGCTCCTCGCCTGGCCCTCTGGGAGGAGGGAATTGGGGGGGCAGAGCTGCCCTCACCGCCGCCGCCAAACCGATCGCCGTGCGCGCGCCCACGCCCCGCGCTCTCACACACGCCCCCCCACCGCCCGCCCGCTCCTCCCCCCCTCAAAACCGCAACCCCCCCACAAACAACCCCATCAGGACGCCGCCCTCCGCGACGTCGTCACCGAGTACCTTCTGAAGGCCGAGCAGCACCGCGCCGACATGGGCGACCGCCGCGTGACGGTCGAGCACGTGATGCTCGCGCTGGCCGAGGACCGCTGGTTTGGCGAGGTGCTCTCGGTGGCCGAGGGCTTGGAGGACGACGCGCTCAAGCGCGCCGTGCGCAAGTCGCGCGTGATCCACGGGCGCGGGGGCGTCGCCGGGGCGGGGGAGGAGGCGGCGGCGGCGGCAGGGGCGGGCAGCGCGGACGGCGCCGGCGCCAACGCCAACGCCAACAGCCCGACCCCGACCCCCGGGGGGGCCGGCGCCGGGGCCGACGACTCGTCCGCCGGCGGCGACCCAAACAACCCCAACTCCTCCTCCTACCTCCTCGGCGGCGGCGCCCTCCCCGCCGGCTCGACCCCCATCCCGAAAAAGGACGCCCTCTCCCTCTACGGCCGCGACCTCACGCAGCTCGCGCGCGAGGGCAAGCTCGACCCGATCATCGGCCGCGCGGAGGAGCTGAGGAGGGTGGCCGACGTCCTGTGCCGCCGCACGAAAAACTCGTGCGTCCTCGTCGGGGAACCCGGGGTCGGGAAAACCGCGTGCGTCGAGGGCCTCGCGCAGCGCATCGCCGCGGGGGACGTCCCCGAGAACCTGCGTGGGTGCCGCCTCATCGCGCTCGACTTGGCGCTGCTGAGCGCGGGCGCGTCCTTTCCGGGCGAGTTTGAGGAGCGCATGCTCGCGCTCATCACTCAGCTGCAGTCCCCCCCGCTCGCGGGAAAAGCCCTGCTGTTCATCGACGACCTCCACGCCATCGCCGGACCAAATGCCCAGCAGGGGGGCGGGGTCAACGACGCCTCGGCCATGCTCAAGCCGCTGCTGGGCAGGGGGGAGGTGCGCGTGGTCGGGTGCACGACGGCTGACAAGTACCGCCGCTTCATCGAGCGCGACCCGGCACTCGAGCGGCGCTTCCAGCAGGTCGCCCTCAACCCCCCGACCGTTCAGGAGACGGTGTCGATCCTGCGCGGCCTCCGCCGCAAGTACGAGATCCACCACGGGGTGCGCATCGCGGACGCCGCGCTCGCGAGCGCCGCCGCCCTCACCGAGCGCTACCTCCCCGACCGGTGCCTGCCGGACAAGGCGATCGACGCAGTCGACGAGGCGTGCTCCAAAGTGCGCACAGATCTGGATCTCAAGCCCGAGGCCCTCGACGCGCTCGAGCGCCGCGCGAGCCAGCTGCAGGAGGAGCGGCGCCTGCTCGCGCGCGCGGCCGACGCGGCCCTGGCCGACGCGGCCGCCGAGGCCGAGCTCGAGGCTCTCGACGCCGAGCTGGCCGACCTGCGCGGGCGGGCGGCAGAGATGGCGAAAGATCTCGAGGAGGAGATCCGGGCGTCGGCGCCCGCGCAAGAGCTGCGCGACGCGCTCGACGCGCTCGACGCGGAGATCGAGGCGGCCGAGGGCGCGGGCGACAGCGAGGGCGCGGACGAGCTGCGCACGAAGCGGCGCGGGGAGATATTGCGGCAGCTGAGGCTGCGGGCCAAGGGAGGAGGGTTTGGGGGTGTGGGTTCGAGCGGCGGAGCTGGCTTTGGCGGCGGCAAGACCAACAAAAAGGCCGCCGCCGCCGCCGCCGCCGCCGCCGCCGCCGCCGCCGCCCGCCACGCCAAGCTCACGCGCGCCGAGGTCGCCGAGGCCGACGTCGCGCGCGTCGTCAGCAAGTGGACGGGCATCCCCCTGACCAAGCTCGTCGAGGCCGAGGCCGGCCGCCTCCTCAGCCTCGCCGACGACCTGCGCCGCCGCGTCGTCGGCCAGGGCGAGGCCGTGTGCGCCGTCGCCGAGGCCGTGCAGCGCGCGCGTGCGGGCATGAAGGACCCGGACGGTCCGATCGCGTCCTTTTTGTTCTTAGGACCTACGGGGGTGGGCAAGACGGAGCTCGCGAAGGCCCTCGCTTCGGCCCTGTTTAGCAGCGAGGAGGCCATGGTGCGGCTCGACATGAGCGAGTACATGGAAAAACACAGCGTGGCGAAATTAATTGGTGCCCCCCCCGGGTATGTTGGCTACGACGACCCGGGGCAGCTGACCGAGGCCGTGCGCAGGAGGCCCTACTGCGTGGTGCTGTTTGACGAGGTGGAGAAGGCGCACGTGGACATCTTTGCGCTGCTGCTGCAGATCCTGGACGACGGGTGAGTTTTGGTGGTTGTTGTTGTTCGGTGGGGGAGAGAAGAAATGACGGGAAAAAAACAAACCGCGCCGCCGCTCACGCTCCCTCCTCCGCCGCCCGCCAAAAAAAAAAACAATCACAGCCGCGTGACCGACTCGCAGGGCCGCCTCGTGTCGTTCAAGAACGCCATCATCATCCTCACGAGCAACCTGGGGAGCGCCGAGATCTTCCAGCACACCTATGGCCGCCAGCAGCAGCGCCTCCTGAGCAAGGGGCCGGCAGAGGCGGCGGCCGAAAACGACGAAAACGCCGACGCCGACGCCGACGAAGAAGAGACCGAGGCCGAGGCGGCGGCGGCCGAGCACCTGCGCGAGCTCGTCATGGCCCGTGTGCGCAAGCACTTTGCCCCCGAGTTTGTCAACCGCCTCGACGAGTGCATCATCTTCGAGCCCCTGACGCCCGCGCAGATCCAGTACGTCGTGCGTCTGAAACTGAAGGGCGTGAGCGAGCGGCTCGCGGAAAAGCGCGTGGCGCTGGCCATGCGCGACGGCGCGCTGCGGTCGCTGGCGGCGGCGGGCTACGACCCCGTGTACGGCGCCCGTCCCGTGAAGCGCGCGGTGCAGCGGCAGCTCGAGACCCCCCTGGCGAAGGCCCTGCTGACGGGGCGGTACGCCGAGGGCGACACGGCGGTGGTGGACGCGGCCGACGGCGACGGGAGCAAGGGCGGCGGGCTGGCGTTTTTCCGCGTGGCCGCGCTGCCGCCGCCCGAGGACGACGACGACGACGAGGCGGAGGGCGGAGGGCAGGCCGCCGCCGACCCGGAGGCGGCCAAGAAGGCGCGGCGCGAGCGCGCGGCGCAGCGGGCGGCGCAGCGCGCGGCCGCGGAGGCCGAGGCGCTCGCCAACCCGGAGCCGGTCGACATCCCGGGCTACACCAGCGGCGCGGGCTCGTCGCCGGCGGCACGGCGCGCGGCGCGGCTGCGCGGCGGCGCGGCGGGCGGCGGCAAGGCGGCGGCGGCGGCGGTGGTGGCGGCGGCGCCCGGGCCGTCGGCCCCGCCTGCTGCTGCTCCCGCGCCCGCCCTGAAGTTCGACCCGCTCGCGGCGAAGAAGAAGGGCCCCGCGGCGGCGGCGAAACAGGCGGCCCCGCCGTTGGCCCCCGCGGCCGACGACGGCGGCGACGGCGGCGGAGGCGACGGCGGCGGAGGCGACGGCGGCGACGCCCCCGCCAACGGCAACGGCAACGGCAACGGCAACGGCGCTAGCGCCCCGTCTCCCGCCGACTCGACCACCGAGGCCGCCAGCGCCATGCTGCACCTGGACGCCGACCAGGTGCCGAGCTTCCTCAAGCCCGCCAAGCGCCGCGACGCGCAGGACGAGTCGCTGCCGACGTGCGCCGAGTGAGAGGGAGAAGGGGGCTGGTCGGACAATCGGCGGCCGCGCCTTCATTTTTTTCTTCCTCCTTCGGCTGGTTCGTCTTTTTGTTGCATTTTTCAGGTTTTGTAATTGCGGTCAATCAGTCTTCCCCGTTCTTCTTCTTCTCAAGCACCGCCATCAGCCGCTCGGCGATCCCGAGCAGCGCCTCGTCCGACCCCCGAGGGCCGATGAGGCTCAAGCCGACCGGCAGCAGCGGCGGCGGCGGCGGCGGCGACGGACGCGCGCCCCCTCCCCCTTGTTCGCCCTCGTCCTCGCCCTCGTCTTCGGGCGCCGCCCTCCCGATGGGCAGGCTGACCTGCGGCAGGCCGCCCAGCCCGGCCACGCACGTGAGCGACAGCAGCCGCCGCCGCCACGCGTCGAGCTTTGCCGGGGGCGTCCCGATTCTCACGGCGGGGCCCGGCGCACTCGGCAGCACGAGCAGGCCGTCCGACCCGAGGAGCGCGTCGAGCCGCCGGCTCACGCGCGCGCGGGCCTTGGCCGCGCGCCGCGCGTCGGCGTCCGTGATCGAGGCCGCCATGCGCAGGCGGTCGTCGACGCCCGGGCCAAACAGGGCAGCGCCGCCCCCGTCGTCGCCGGCGCTCGAGGGGCCGCGCCGCGCGCGGGCCTCCTCGACCCACGCGCCGTGCTCGCGCCAGATCTCGCGGGCCTGCGCCACGCGAAACGTGTCGGCCCACCCGGCGAGTGACGAGAGGTCGGCGCGCCACGACGAGGCGGCATCCTCGCCCTCATCCTCCTCGTCCTCGTCATCCTCCCCCGCCCCTTCCAGCAACCGAACCGGCGCCAGGTCGACCTCCGTCGGGGGCCCGCCCAGGACCTCGGACACGGCCGCGAGCCTGGCGGCGAGCGGCTCGTACAGCGCGCGCGCGGCCTCGGGGCTGGCCAGCGCAAAAGCGTCGCGCGCGACGAGCCAGCGCGGCCGCGGGCTGAAAAAGGAGGGGCGCGCCTCCGGAGGAGCGTCGTCATCATTGCACGCCAGGAGGAGCGCCAGCCCCACGCGCCGGAGGGTGGCGGCGTCGCGGGCAAACCACCCGCCCGTGTCGAACGAGGGCGCCAGGGCCCGCGCGCCGGCCATCGGCACGCGCCCGTGCGTGGGCCTGTGCCCGAAGACGCCGCAGTACGAGGCCGGGACGCGCACGGAGCCGCCTGTGTCGCTCCCCAGCGCGGCGTCGCAGAGCCCCTGCGCCACGGCGCTCGCGCTGCCCGAGCTGGACCCTCCCGGGATCCGCCCGGGCGCCGAAGGGTTGGGCGGGGTGCCGTAGTGCGCGTTCTCGCCGTTGAGCGAGTAGGCCAGCTCGTCCATGGCCGTCTTGCCGACCAGGGTGGCGCCGGCGGCGAGGAGGCGCGCCACGGCAGCGGCGTGCCCGGCCGCGGGCTCGGCGCCGCGCGTGGCGAGCCACGCCGGGGAGCCGAAGCCCGTGCGGTGCCCGGCGACGTCGTAGAGGTCCTTGATGGCGACGGTGAGGCCTTGCAAGGGGGGCCCGGGGGCTTTGGTGGTGGTGGGGGGGGCGGCGGCGAGGACGAAGCGTTCCGTTAAAGCGCCGCCGCCGTCGTCGCCGCCATCGGCGCTCGCCTTGGTCGTCGTCGTCGCCATCGATGTCGGGGGAAACGACGCCGCGGCGAGCGCCAGCCGGCGGCAGGGGCGGCAGGAGTACGACGACGATCGCGCGGCGGCCGCGCTCGGAAGCATTCGCAGGGCCGGGCGGGGGGAAAGGGAGGAGGAGGAGGCGGAGGAGGAGGGAGGGAAGGGGGGTGGTCCTCGTCCACGTGGTGGGTGCGCGAAAGAGAGACGCGGGGACCGCTCGATCGATCGACGATGTGCGTGAAGGTTGGGGGTGAGAGTGAGAGTGACGGGTGAGGTGGGCCGCTACTTCTGGCCCCTCGCCGCACGCTCCGCGGCCGCGAGGACGCTGAGCGGCTGGCGCGAGCGCCGCCACGCGGCCGCCTCGCCCTCGCCCACGCCCTCGCCCTCGCCCTCGCCCTCGCCCTCGCCGCCGGCGCGCCATCCGCTCTTGCTGCCGCTGGTGCTGCCCCGCGTCTTCTTCTTCGTCCTCGTTGCCGTCTTCGCCTTGGCCAGCGCCGCGTCGCGCTCGAGCAGTTGAGCGCGCAGCTCGGCCGCCTCGCGGCTGAGAGCCTCGGCGGTGCGCCGCGCGACGGCCAGCCGCGCTTTCAGCGCCGCTCTGCCGCCGCCCCCCCCCGCGTCCTCGCCGTCGCCGTCGCCGTCGCCGTCGCTGCTGCTGCAGCAGCTGCCGTTGCTGTTGCGGCGGTGCCGACGGTGGTTGTGGTGGCGGCGGCGGTGCCGATGCTGGCGAGGCTCGACATCCTCGCCTTCCTTGGGGACGGCGGCGACGGCGCGCGCCAGCGCCGCCTCGAGGAGCCGCTCACCCACCGCCGAAACGGCGGCGGCCGCCGCCGCTGCCGCGGCCGGCGGGGCCGCAGCAGCAGCAGCAAGAGCAGCAGCATCCCCGCACGCCGCCAGCCCCCGCTGCTGCGACTGCGACTGCTCGCGCTGCTGGTGGCGCCGCAGCCGCCGCGCCCCGCGCGCGCGCTCCTCCTCGAGCGCGCGCCGCAGCTCGCCGACATCGCGCGCGCGCCTCTCCTCCTCCTCCTCCTCCCGCGCGCGCGCTGCCGCTGCCCGCGCCCGCCGCCGCCGCCACCGCGCGCGCGCCATCTCGTCGTCCTCGTCGTCGTCGTCGCGGCCCTCAGCGAGCGCCCGCCGCAGCGCCGCCGCGCCGTGCCGCCGCGCGTCGCCGGCCTCGGCGGCCAGGGCGTCCAGGCGCGCGCGCAGGGGCGCCTCGATCTCGGCGGCCAGGCGCGCGCGCTCGACGTCCGCGTCCCACCAGGCCGGCGGGGCTGCGGCGGCGGGGGCAGGGGCGGGGGCGGGGGCGGGGTTGGTGGTTGCCGCCAGCGCCGCCCCGCCGCCGCCATCGCCAAGCGACAGTGAGGCCAGCGCCGCCTCAAACTCCCCCTGCCGCCGCTCGAGCTCGCGGCTCCAGGCGGCGCACAGGCTCGCGGCGCCGCCAGCGGCGCTGCCTTGCGGGGGCGGCCACACCCCCGACGACGGCGCCTGTGCCGCCGCCGCCGCCGCCGCCGCCGCCGCCGCCCGCTCTGCCGCCACGCGCGCGGCCGACTCGGCCTCGCACCGCCGCGTGAGCCGCGCGGTCTCGTCGCGCAGCGATCGCACGAGCTGGCGCAGGCGCTGCGGGGGGCGGGTCGTCGTCGTCGTCGCGTGCTGATGGCCGTGGCCGTGGCCGCGGCCGCCGCTATGCTGCTGGCGGCCGGTGCGCTGGTGGCCGTGGCCGCCGCCCCCGGCCGAGGCCGTGGCCGCGCCGCTGCTCGCGGGCCCGCCGCAAAACAGCTCGCCGCTCGTGTTGCCGTCGCCACCGCGGCCGATGCCGCACGAGGGCGGGGCGAGGCGCATCGTTGATGGATGGATGGATCGATCGACCAAGGAACAAAAAAAACAAGGGGAGGAGAGGAGCGCGCGCCGCGCTCGCGTTCGGTCAAACCGGGGCGGCGGCGCGCTGGCGGCGCGCGCTTGTGATCTCGTTTCTCGCAATGCGGACCTCCCGTGTGGGGCAGGAAGTCGACGCTTGTCGAATCGGGCGGTTTTGCCTTGATCAAGTGGGGCGGGGAAGGAGGAGGGATGGCGGATGGAGGGGCGGCGCGCTCGGGCTCGGTTTTGAGGGCGGGGGTGGTGGGAGAGAGAGAGAGGAGAGAGAGCCAAAAGGGGGGGGAGCGCCCCCCCGCTCCTTCCGCCTCACTCTTACTCAGACACGCACACAGCGCCCAGACGCCGTCTTTCCCCCCCACCACCTCCACCAAGAGGAAACGCACCTCCCCCGCTGTCACTCACACGCCCGCGCGCGCGCATCCTCCCCGCGCAGCCGCCGGCGTCGCGACAAACACCAATCAAACGGGTGTTGTTTTTTCTTCCCCCCCCCTCTTCCCCTCCGTTTGGAGCAGCGCCGGCGCGCGCGCGCGCCCCGTCTCTCTCTCTCTCTCTCTCGCCGAGGGACAGCACAGGCACCGCGGGAGGCAGGCACAGCGCCCCAGGACCCCCCCCGACACACCCACGCCCACAACGCACCCATGTCCGGCTTTGCCGCGCTCTGCGGGCTGTGCGGCGGCGTCGGCGCCGCCGGCAGCGCCGCCGGCGCCGCCGGCGGCGACGGCGGCAGCGTGGCGCCGGGCTTTGCGCGCCTGCGCTCGCTCATGGACGGCACCAAGCTCGACCAGCTCAAGCGCCCCATGCAAAACGTCGTCATCCTTAAGGACACGGCCACGGTGGAGCAGGCGCTCAGCGTGCTCGCAAAGCACCGCATCCTCTCGGCGCCCGTCGTGCGCGGCGCCCCGAACCGCGGTGAGGACAGCGACGACGACGACGACCTGCCCCCGGCCGACTCGACCCTCACGCGCTCCGTCTCGGGCCTGCCCATCGCCGAAACCAAGGCCGCCGTCGAGCGGGCCACGGCCGCGGCGCAGTGGCCGCAGAACCAGGCCACGTCGAGCCCCTTTGTGGGGCCCGGCAGCGGCCGCACGTCGCTCGACCTGACGCAGCAGCAGGTGATGGCGCTGGCGGCCGGCAACGGCGCCAGCGCCGCGCCCGGGCAGCTCTTGGGCTTCCTCGACATCCGCGACGTCCTCGCGTCCTTCCTCCTCGAGATCGACGAGGGCACCTTGGAGGAGGCCGCCTCGGCCGCGGGCAAGGCCGCCCCGGCGAGCGTCGCCAGCAACGGCAGCGGCGGCAGCGGCAAGCGCGGCGGCAACAAGCAGAAGATGCCCGACCTGCGCGGCATGAAGATGCTCGCCGCCATGCGGGTGCTCGAGCAGCGCGGCGCCGCCTGGACCAGCGCCACGCGCATCCGCGACCTCGCGGTCTTTGGCGGGGACGGCGACTTTTTCGCCGCCTCGCAGGCGGGGCGCGCCACGCTGCGCGAGCTCATCTCCTACTGCCTGGGCACCCCCGGGGCGAGCGGCGTGGAGCTGCACGCGGCCGCTCCCTTAGCGCCCGCCTCGCGCAGCCGGGCGGCGAGCGAGCGCAGCGGGGGCGCGGCGCTCACGACGGCGGCGGCCAGCAGCCGCGGCGCGTCGATCGAGGGCGGCGACGCCGAGGCCGCGTCGACGGCGGGCGCGTCGTCGGCGGCCGCGGCCGCGTCCTCGCGCGTCGTCATCCACCGCGTCGCCGTGTGCGACTCGGGCATGCGCATCACCAACGTGGTGTCCCAGACCGACGTCGTGCGCTACCTCTTCTCGCACGCCTCGGCCCTGGGCCCGCTGGCCAGGCGCACGGCAAAGGAGCTCGGCTGGGCCGACCGCCCCCTCGTCGTCGCGCCCCCCGAGCTCTGCGCCCTGGAGGCCATGCGCCTGATGGACCGCCGCCGCGTCTCGGCCCTCGCCGTCGTCGACCCGGCCTCGCACCGCATCATCGGCAACTTCTCCATGTCGGAGCTGCGCACCATCTGCGCCGAGCACTTTGGCTCGCTGGCCTTGCCCGTGGCCGAGTTCCTGGCGCTCGAGAACCACACCGAGTTTGCGCACGGCTCGGCGGCCAGCAAATGGACGAAGGACCGCAAGGGGCGCGGCAAGAAGGGCGGCGAGGCGGCGGCGGCGGCCGCGGCCGCGGGCGGGCCCGGCACCCCAACGATGGCGGCGGGCGCGGGCGGCGGCAAGGGCGGCAAGGGCGGCGACAAGGCTGGGGCGCCGGCGGGCGTGGAGGTGGGGCAGTCGCTCGTGCTGGCGCGCGCGGACGACACGTTTGTCGACGTCGTGGGGCGCCTCGTGCGGCACAGCATCCACCGCGTCTACGTGGTGGACGACGAGTGCCGGCCTGTGGGCGTGGTGACGTGCTCGGACGTGCTGCGCGCGGCGCTCAACGCCGTGAGCGGCGGCGGCTGCGGCAAGTGAGGACAACATGTTTTGTTTTTCTTCCGCGTGAGAGAGGGGGCCCCGTTTCGTTCGTTCGTTGTCCCGCGCGCCCCCTCCCTCTCTCTCTCTCCCCCGCACATCACACCCCGCCCCTTTTTTTTACACCCCCCTAGAGAGCAATAAAACCTAATCCGCCCCACCGCACCTCTCGACTACAATTTTTTTACCCGGTCTCCCCCACACATCGGATGGTGGCTCTCTTTTCGTCTATGTCTCTCGCGCTCTGGCCGGCCGGCGCTTGCCGCTGATTCACTGTCGCATTGCGTCCCTTCTGTCTCCGCCGCCCGCTCACTGAACGAGCCCCTCCCCACACACTTTCGCCCCCCACTGTCGGCCCCCCACACACACACAACTTGGAACGACGCTCGAAACCAAGCAGCAGCATCAAGAAACATCGTCCCGAAAGAACCGGCGCGCGAACCAAAGAACCTAACAAAGGTCTCTCTCTCACTCCTCTCCACACCTCTCGCCCACGCCCAAACCGTCGCCCCCTCCGCACCGCCAGCCCATCCCCCTACCGCCGGCGCGATGGGGTGCGCGAGCAGCAAGGTGAGCCGACTGCCGCGCGCGCGCCGCGCTGCCTGCCCCCCTCGCGGCGCCCCCCCCCGGGGCGCGAGAAGCAACAACTCCCTTCCTCAGAGAGGGCGGTCGAAAAAATACGCCCCGTCCGCGCCGCGCCCCCGCCCCGCCCCGCCCCGCCCCGCCCCCAATCAATCTTGGCCCCTCACTTGCCCCTCCTCCCCCAACCGCCCCCCCCCCCCCCCCCCCCTACACACACACCCCAGCCCGCGCGCGCCGACGCGCTCGCCGACATCGCCGCCGGCGGCCTCGCCAACGGCAACGGCGACGCTGTGCCGTCAAAACCGCAACCTGCCGCGGCGGCCGCGGCCGCCCCCTCTTCCTCCCCAGACGACGACCCCGCGGCCTCCCGCTCCCCCTCGGCCACCTCGGCCGCCTCGGCCGCCGCGACCGCCTCTCCCACCGCCGCCTCCGCCATGGTCGTCTGGCGCAGGCCCCCCAACCCGCTCAACGAGGCCGCGCGCCGCTCGGCGCTCTGCGCGTACGACATCCTCGACACCGAGCCCGAGGCCGCCTACGACGGCATCACGCACCTGTGCCGGCGCCTCTTCCGCGCGCCCATCGCCCTCCTGACCTTCATCGACAAGGACCGCGTGTGGTTCAAGTCGGCGGTGGGCCTGGGGGACGCGCGGCAGCTCGACCGCGGCAGCGGCCTGTGCGCGTGGACGCTCCTGTCGCGCCGGCCGGAGGCCCTGGTCGTGCCCGACATGCAGGCCGACCTGCGCTTCCGCAACTACCCGATCGTCACGGGCGGCCCGCACGCGCGCTTCTACGCCGGGGTGCCCTTACTGTGCCCGGCCACGGGCCACCGCCTGGGCACGCTTTGCGTGGTGGACCAGAAACCCCGCCCCAACTTTTCGGCCGAGCAGACCTCGTTGCTGGCGCAGCTGGCGGCCATGGCCATGCGCGAGGTGGACCGGCGCCGGCGCACCAACGCGGCGCGGTGCGCGGCCGTCGGCGCGGCGGCGGTGGCGGCCGAAAACGGCGGCGGCAACAGCAACAGCGACAAGGCGGCCAGCGCCGACGCCGACGCCGACACCGCCGCCGCCCCCGTCCCCGCCGCCTCGTCGTCGCCGCTCGACCGGCAAGGCGTGATGCTCCTCGACGCCTCTTTGCCCGTGGGGAAATGGCCCGTGCTCCTCGCCAACGACGCCTGGTCCAAGGCCACGGGCGTCGCCTCGGAGATGGCCGCGGGCGCTCACTTCTGGGACCTGTTCGAGCCGCCCGAGCCCGCGCAGCGCACGGCGGTGGAGCTGGCCGTCGAGCAGGGGCGGTCGTTCGAGCTGTGCGTGCTCTGCAACGGCGGCCTGCGCGACGGCACGCACCAGTGGACGCGCCTGCAGATGCGCCCGGCCGCTTCCCCGGGGACCGACGCGGCGCTGTCGCCCGCGGGACCCCGCGGGTACGGCCCGGCGCTGGCCGTGAGCGTGCCGTCGTCGCTGGTGGCGGCGGCGGCCGCGGGCGGCGCGGCGTCCGAGGCGGAGGACGGCGGCGGCGGCGCCGACAACAATAACAACGGCAGCGGCAGCGGCGACGAGGACGCCGACACCCGCCCCCCGCCGCGCTTCTACTGGGCGCTCGTCGAGCCGGCCGGGCGCGAGCTGGAGGCGGTCGTGCCGGAGACGTCGCCGGCGCTGCTGGCCGAGGTCGAGGAGGAGGAGGAGGAGGGCGAGGGCGGCGGCGCGGCGGCCAACGGTAACGGCGACGGCCACGGCACCACCTCCGACCCCGCCGCCGCCAAGGCCAAGGCCAAGGCCGCCGTCGTGCAGGCCGTCTGCGGCAGCAGCGACGGCGACGCCGGCGCGTCGTCGTCGTGGGCCGTCGGCACGGGTGCCGTCCCCGCCCCCGCCCCGGCCGCCGCCGCCGCCGCCGACCGCCGCAGCAGCTTTGAGCACCCCTCGTCGTCGTCCGCCGCCGCCGACGGCAGCGGCAGCAGCCGCCACCGCCACCACGCCCACAACAACAACGTGGCGAGCGGCGCCGCGGACGACGACTCGCTCACCGTGACGGGCCCGGTGCCGGGGGCGCCCGCGGCGCGCCGCCGCGCCTCGGGCAGCGGCGGCAGCGGCGGGAGCGGCAGCGGCAGCGGCGCCGGCAGCGGCGGCCGCCGCGCCCGCGCCGCCGCCGCCGCCTCTGCCGAGCGGCAGCAGCACGGCGGCCCGGCCTCGACCACCTTTTCCTTCCTGCCCGAGGACAACCCTTTACACGACATCACCCTGGGCGCCTTGCTGGGCTGGGGCTCCTACGGCCGCGTGCACCGCGGCTGGTGGAACGGCTCGCCCGTCGCCATCAAGGTCGTCCAGCAGCCGGCGGCGGCGGCCGGGTGGGGGGCCGCGGGGGCGGGGGCCGGGGGCGGCGGCGCGCACGGCGATGGCGGCGGCGGCAGCGGGGGCCTGGGCCCGCGCGCGGCGCTCGAGCCCCTCCTGCACCACCGCCTGTCACACCCGGGCATCGTCAAGCTGTACGAGGTCGTGACGCAGCGCGCCGAGGGCGCCGCGGACGACGACGACGATGACGACGACCACCACCACCACCAAGGCGGCCATAGCAACACCAACAAAAACAACACCGACGACCCCAGCTGCAGCGGCAGCGGCCGCTTCGGCCCCGGCGGCGGCGCCGGCCCGCCCCTCGAGGTCTGGATGGTCCTCGAGCACTGCGACCGTGGCACCCTCTCGGACGCCGTCGCCCGCGGCGAGCTCGCCGACATGCGGCCCGGCGCCGGCGGCTGCAGCTTTGGCGCTAGCGGCGGCGGCGCGGGGGGAGGGCGCTGCTACCACTACCGGCCCGACGCGCCGCGCGTGGCGGCGACGGCGCGCGAGGTCGCCGAGGCGATGGCCTACCTGCACGCGCAGTGCGTGCTGCACGGCGACCTCAACTGCAACAACATCCTGCTGTGCAGCCGCCCCCGCGGGGCGGCGGGCGCGGGCGCAGGAGCGGGAGCGGCGGACCCGCGGCCCTTCTGCGCCAAGGTGGCTGACTTTGGCCTGTCGCGCCTGGCGCGCGACGGCGACGGCACGGCGACGCCGCTGCGCACCGCCACCCACGGCACGGCCACGCACATGGCGCCCGAGGTCCTGCGCGACAACGCGCACTCGCGCGCCGCGGACGTGTGGTCGTTCGGCGTCGTGCTGTGGGAGCTGCTCTCGGGCGAGCGCCCGTTTAGCGGGTGCTCGTACGCGCAGGTCGTGGTGCGCATCGCCGCGCTGCTCGACGGCGACGCTAGCGCCAGCGGCAACGGCAACGGCGGCGGCGCGGCGGCGGCGAGCAGGCGGGCGGCCGTGCTGCCCGCGCCCGAGGGCGCCCCTCCCGCCCTCGCGCGCCTAATGGAGTGGTGCTTGAGCCCCCGCCCGGAGGACCGGCCCACGTTTGAGCAGGTCGCCGCGGAGCTCGCGGCGTTCGAGAAGGCGGCGGCGGCGGAGGCGGATGCTTGACGCGAGCGCGAGCCTTGCGCGCCCGCCTTCTTTCTGCTTGTTTTGCTTGTCCGTGTTTTTCTTTTCCCGTTCCCCCCCGCTTTGTTCCCCTCGCGCAAGCTGGGGTCCCCACCCCCAACCCCCCACTTGCTATTATGCATGCAGCCCCCTGCGCACATCTTCTCTCGCTCCTCTCCCGCCCGCGCGCGCGCCCCCCGCCTTTTCCGCCAATCTTTCGACCCCAGCCCTCTTTGGACGCCAGCCGTCCAAAGCGACCAAATTTCCCCTCCCTCCCCCTCCTCACACACAACCACCCTCATCCCAACTTTCCTGCCACTCTTGTTCTTCCCATCTTGGATCATTGCATGATTTAAAAAGAAGACGCCTTCAAAGCCTGCCGCTCTCGTCGTCCTCGTCCTCGTCCTCGTCGCAACCGCCGGCGCCGCCGGCGCCGCCGCTGCCGACCGCGCCGCCCCCGCGCGCCTCGCGCCGCTTCAGCGCCAGACGCCTCAGCGCGTCCATCCCGCGCGACCCCTCGAGAGAGGCGGGGCCAAAGGTGGCGCTTGCGTCGGAAATAACGACGACGCTGCTCCTGCAGCCGCCGTCAACGCCGCCGCCGCCGATTCCGCCCTCCCCGCCCTCCCCCTCGGCGCCGTTGAGCTGCCTCTGCAGCGCGCGCAGCTCGTCGCGCAGCCGAGCCATCTCGGCGCGGTGCTGTACGCGCGGGGGGCTGGGCTGGGACACCTGGCTGTCGCGCTCGCAGGCGCGCGAGGGCGGCCGCGGCGAGCGAGCCGGCGGCGGCGGCGGCGGGAGCGCGGGCGGGGGCGGGGGCGGCAGAGGCGCCGCCGCCGCCGCCGCCGCCGCCTCCACCAAAGGCACCACCCCGCGCTGGTCGCGCCCGTGCCGCCGCCGCGGCTTCGAGCGCCGCCGCGGATCGTCGTAGCTGCTGCTGCTGCTGCTGCCGTCGCTCTCCTCTCCCTCGACCGAATCCTCGTCCCGCCGCCGCCCCCCTCCTCCCCGCCCCCTGCCGCCACCGCCGCCGCCCCACTGCCGCCGCCGCCGGCCCCGCCCCCCTTGCTTCTCCGCCTCCTGCTCTTCTTGTTCTTCCTCCTCTTCTGTGCGCCGGCGGCGCATGAGCGCAGCGACCATTGCAGCCGCCTCGGCAGCCGCGGCCACGCGCCTCTTTTCGTCGATGATGAGGGCGTCGGCGGCGGCGGTGGCAGCGGCGGCGGCGCGGGCCCCGCCGCTGCCGCTGCCGTTGCCGCCGTCGTCGCCGCCGCCGCCGCCGGCCTCGGGCCCCCGCTCCCGCAGCAGCAGCAGCTCGATCTCGCGCCTGGACGCGGCCAGCTTGGCGGCCTGCTGCTGCAGCAACTGCTGTAGCTGTTGTTGCTGCTGCTGCTCTTGCTGCTGCTGCTGCTGCTGAGGCGCCGCCTGCGCCTGCGCCTGCGCCGCCAGCGCCCGCTCGGCGCGCGCCTCGGCCCCTCGGGCGCGCGCCTCGGCCCCTCGGGCGCGCTCGTCGGCCGCGGCGCGCAGCCGCGCCTGCTCGCGCGCGCGCTCGCGCTCGATCGCCAGCTGGTGCTCGCACTCGACCTGCAGCCGCCGCACCGCCGCCTCGGCCTCGCTCCCGCTCCGGGAGGCCTCGCGCCGGGCCTCGCGCGCGGCCTCGCCCAGCTGCCGCTCTGCCTCGGCCGCCGCGCGCTCGCGGTGCTCTGCGCGGCTGAGCGCGAGCCTCGCGCGCGCGGCGAGCTCGGCTAGCTCGGCGCGCAGGGACGCCACCTCGGTCGCGCGGCGCTGCTCGCGCGCGCGCCACTCGCGCTCGAGCACGTCCATCCGGTGCTGGTGCTCTTGCTCTTGTTGCTGCTGCTCGTGGCGGCGGCGGTGGCGGCGGGCCTCCTCCTCCTCCTCCTCCTCCTCCTCCTCCTCCTCCTCCTCCTCCTCCTCGGCGGCGGCAGCAGCGGCGGCGGCGGCAGCGGCCGAGGCTGCGGCGCGCTGGCATTCCGCCTTGTCTTGCTCGTCTTTGTTCTCTGTTTGATGCCGTTGCTGATTTTTCTGCTGCTGCTGCTGCTGCTGCTGCTGGGGCTCGGCCGACGCCACCATCGTCATCGTTGTCACCGCAGCCGCCGCCGCGGACGGACGCCCGCCCAGCACGCCCGGAGGGGGCGGCGGCGGCGGCGGCACCGCCGCCGCGCCCACCGCCTCATCCCCCCCTTCATCTTCGTCCTCCTCGCAAACCTCGTCGTAGTCATGCTCGGCGTCGACCACCCACGGGTCGGCTTTGCCCTCCTTTTCTTCTCGCGCCGCCGCCGTCGCCGCCGCCACCAAGGGGGGGTCGGCTGCCTCAAAAGCAGCAGCAGCAGCAGCAGCAGCAGCAGCAGCAGCAGGGGGGCCCGCGTCCTCGAGCGCCATCACCACGCGCAGCAGGCCCACCTGGACGCGCGCGCCTCCCCCGGCCTCGGCAGAGGGAGGCGACAACACGGGCGCGTAGCCGTCCACCCAGCACTCGTGCACGAGCGGCGCGAGCGGCACGCCGGCCGCGCCGACGAGCGCGTCGTCGCTGCCGTCCGCCGGGCGGTGCCAGAGCTCTGCCGACAGGAGTAGGCCCCCCCCCGCCCCCCCGCTGCCGCCCGCGCCCCCGTCTACCCCCCGCTCGAGCAAGGCCGCGAGGTCCTCGACGGGGGCGTCGAACTCCGCGGTCAGGCGCGCGCCGGGCAGCTTGGCCTCCCCGCCGCGGGGCGCGTCCACGGGCGGGGCGGAGCGCAGGACGAGGAGCGGCGGGCCGGCTGCGGCGGGGGCGGCCGAGGCGCCGATGGCGTGCGCGCCGGGCGACAGGCGAGCGCCGCCGCTGGCCATGAGCGAGGCGAGGGCGCGGGGCAGGCGTAGGGACACGTAGACGCGGGCCAGCGCGAGCGGGCAGCGCGGGCCCGGGCGGAAGGCGCGGCACTCGAGCGCCAGGGAGAAGCGGCGGCGGCCGCTGTTGTCGGCGGCTGGTCGGCGGGGCAGCATTGGCGTCGGCAGCAGCGAGAGCAGCAAGTGCGCTTCTGCGTCGTCGTCCTTGCTGATGCTTGCCTCGCCATCTCCCCCTCCTGTGTCGCTGCGAAACGATCGAGGCGCGGTCAAGGGCTCCGGAGATGCGTATTGAGAGTAGTGCGCCGTCGAGCTGGGCGCGAGCGGCATTTTTCGTGTTTTGGGTTGGTTTTTGGGTTGGTTTTTGTGCGGCTGTCGCGCGTTTGAAGGCTCGATCGGGCGCCCGAAGAAGAAAAAAGTCGAGTGGTCGGCTGGCTTTGGGGGAAGGGTCAAGGGTGTGGAGTCAGTTGTCGATGGATCGGCGATATATATGGCGCTTGTCAAGTCGTCGTCAGATGTGTGTTGTGTGAGAATGTCGGGCCTGCGCGACTGGCCGCAAGGCAGAAAGGAAGAAAGGGCGAAGGCGATGCTTTTTTGGGGCGCGGGGCGGCGGCGTCGTCTCCCTTTCTCTCTTCCCCCCTCCCTCTCTTGTGCGAGCACCCCCCATCCCTCCCCAAACAACAACAACACATCGACCCAAAGCACACACACACACACACACAAGATGCCGCATCCGCTGCAGCTCGTGCGCCGCAACGAGCGCACCGGGCGCTTCGAGGCCTGCGCCCCGGCCCTCCAGGCCTTGCGCGCTCTGGGCCCTGGCCCCGCCGCCGCCGTGGCCGTGTGCGGCCGCGCGCGCTCGGGCAAGTCGTTCCTGCTCAACCAGCTCGCCGTCGCCGTCGCGTCCTCGTCGTCGTCGCTGTCGTCATCGGCCGCCGCCGCCGCAAAATTCCGGGTGGGCAGCACGCAGCGCGCCTGCACCCACGGCATCTGGATGTGGTCGATGACGACGACGCGTGCCGACGACGTCGGCGACGGCGACGACGGCGGCGGCGGCCAGGGCTCGAGCCGGCTCGTCCTCCTGGACTGCGAGGGCACGGACGCGATGGCGACCGCCGTCTCCGCTTCGTCGCCGCCGGACGCGGGCGCGGGCGCGCCCCTGCACGCGGCGCGGCTCTTTGCGCTGGCGTCGGCCGTGTCGTCCGTGGTGCTGTTCAACAGCTCCGTCGCGATCGACGAGGCGGCCGTGCAGGGTTTGGCTGAGGCCGCTGGCCTGGCGCGGCAGTGGCAGCGGCAGCGGCGGCGGCGGCAGCAGCGGCAGCGGCGGCGGTTGCACGAGGAGGGCCAACGCATCGAGGACGAGGACGAGGACAACGACGATGACGACGAGGACGCGACCCCCTCCCCGAGCCTGCTCTGGGTCATCCGCGACGCCTTTCTGCGGCTCGAGGACGCCCACGGCAAAAAGATGACCCCCTCGCAGTGCCTCGAGGCGGCGCTGGCCGGCGACAAGGACGGCGGCGATGAGGAGGAGGAGGACGACGACGACAACGAGAGCAAAGAGGAGGACGACGGCGGCGCCACCGACGACGACGACGACCACGACGCCGACGACGCCGAGGCCGAGCTCGCCCGCTTGCGCCGCGCGGCCGCGCGCCGCACCATCCGCTGCCTGTTCCCGGAGCGCGCCGCCGTCGCCCTGGTGAGGCCTGCGCACGACGAGGCCGACCTGGCCGCGCTCGAGGAGGCGCCGCCTTCTTCTTCTTTTGGAGGCGGCGGGCTGCGCCCAGAGTTTTCGGCGGGCGTGCGCGCCCTGGCCGCGCAGGTGTCGGCGGCGGCGCGGCGCGCGCGCGAGCGCTGCGCGATGACCGGGCCGGCGCTCGCCGCGCTGGTGGAGGCGTACGTCGCGGCGCTCAACGCCGGCATCGCCGCCGAGGGGCAGCAGCAGCGCAAGGGGGGCGGCGAGCGGGGGGAGGGGGGCGCTGCGGCGTCGGCAGCGGTGGCGACAGCCTGGCCCGCCGTCGCGAGGCGGGAGCGCAGGCGCGCTGCGGCGGCCGCTGCACGGGCCTACGACGCGGTGATCACGGAGAAGGGGAGGAGAGATCGGGGAGGGGGAGCAGGAGGGAGGGAGGAGGAGGTGGATGGCGGCGAGGGCAGCGGCAGCAACGACGGCAACGACGACGACGAAGAAGACGACGAGCACGAGGCCGCCAGCAGGGAGCGTCGCGCCGCCGAGGCCGCCCTGCGGGCCTACCGCGCGCTCGCCGTCGGCACGGCCGCGGCCGTAGCGCGTGGCGAGCGCGCGGTGGCGGCGGTGTGCGCCGAGGCGTCGCGGCGGCGCGCCGACGCGCGCCACGAGCGCGAGGAGGTGGCGGTCGGGGCGGCGCTGCGCGAGGCGGCCGCGGCGCTGGGGGCCGTGGACGGCGGCGAGCTTGCCGCGACATCCGCGGAATCCGGCGCCGAGCTCGCCGCGTGCCGCCACCCGCTCCCGTCCGCCATGGCCGGCGCGATCGACGGCGCGCTCGCGCGCCTCCGCCTGAGCAGCACCGTCAGCAACGGCAGCAGCGGCAGGTGGCGACGCCTGGCCCTGTTTCTGCGCGAGGCATTGCCGCGCGCCGCCACGGCCGCCCTCGCTGCGCAAGAGCGGCAGGCGCGGGACGACGTGGCGCGCGTGCTGGCCGGGCTCGAGTCGGCCAGGCGCGCGGCGGCGGACGAAAAAGCGCGCGCCGAGGCGGCCGAGCGGGCGCTGCGGGACGCGCGCGGCGAGGCCGAGCGGTTGGTGAGTCGCGCCGCGCGCGAGCTGGCCCTCGCCGAGGCCGCCACCGAGGCCCGCGAGCGTGCGGCCGCGGACGAGGGCACACGGCGGGCCGCGGCGCTCGAGCGGCGCGCGGCCCTGGCCGAGGCCGCGCTGGCCGAGGAGAAGGCGCGCGCCCGGCGGGCTCTGGCCGCCGCCGCCGCGAGCGCGGGCGCACGGGCGGGCGAGCTCGAGCGGCAGTGCGCGGCCGCGCGCGACGAGGCGCGCGCGGCCGTGAGGGCACGCTCCGAGGCCGAAGAGCGGGTGCGCGCGGCCGAGCGCGAGCGCGAGGCGCTCGGACGCCGCGCGCGGGCCCTGGCGGCGGCGCTGGCCGAGGTCGAGGGGGTGGTGGCCGAGGGCGAGCGGCAGGCGCGGAGGGAGCTGAGGGTGCTGATGCCGAGGAGGACGGGCGATGGTGATGATGATGATGATGATGGGGGGGGCGTGGAGCAGGAGGAGGGCAAGCGGGGGTGGTGACGGGGCGAGCGAGCGCCGTGGGACCAACGAGGAGGCGCGTCTGTGCTTTTCAACTCGCGCGCCGTCCCGAGACAAACTGTGACCCATTCCACACTATCGACACTTGCTGCGCGCCCGGGCATCCCACTTGCCCCTTTTGTTCTTTCCTCGCTGCTTGCTCGAAACCCAAAAGGCCGCGATTGTTTTCACTCTTTTCATCTCCCGCGCAGACCAGTCCCCACTTCTCCCGCCCGCGCGCCCTCCCTGCAGCACGCACCTGTTACCTCTGTTTCACGCCTTCATCTCTCCCGTCTTCCCCCGGCCCGCCCGACCCCGCAAAACATCCCGAAACCATGCCCCGCCCGGCCCCAAAAACGATCCCGGTCCTCGTCGTGCTCGCGCTCGCGCTCGCCCCCGCCGGCGCCCTCGCCCGCAAAAAGTCCTCGAGCGGCGGCGCCTGGTCGGCCCTCACCAGGCAGAACGCGCTCCCCCTCTCCGACCTCCGGGCGTCGCCGTCGCCCGACGACGTGGCGGGCGAGCTCGGCGGGCGCTTTGTCGTGAGCGCCTCGGGAAGGGGGGGCAACGGGGGGACCGGCGGGGAAGGCCTCGCCTTTGGTGGGAACGGGGGGAACGGGGGCGATGGCCTGTCCTCCGTCGCTTTCGACTGCGCCAACGTCAACCCGGACGCCGGCGAGCTGGGCGCGGCCTTCCTGTGCACGTCCCAGGCCGTCTTTGGCGCGTCCGGGTCGGTCGTCAGCCAGGGCACCCTGCACTTTAAGGACGGCGTGCTGGCGGGAGCGTCGGTGCCCGTGACGGGGCGCGTCGGCGCGTACGGCGGCAGCGGCGGGGACGACCACCCGACCGAGGAGATCTCGCTCAATTTTTCCAAACTTGACGGCTTTATCCGGTACCGCCGCGTCTGATTGGAACGGCGAAGAACAAAAATGGAGGGCGAAAGCGCGCCGCGGCCCCCGAAGAAACACGCCGACCCCCCCCCCCCCCACGTCCGCTCCGTGAGCCAACTCCCCTCCTTCTTCCTCCTGCTAGTTGGCCCCTTTTTGGCAATAAAAAAGAGAGCCGGGACCTAGGCGTTGGTGTGCGCTTTTGCTTTTTAACTGCGTTATTATTTTTGTGCGTCGTCGTTCGTTTTGGTTGCGCGCCCTCTTGCGGCGCCTTGTCTCTCCTCCTCTTTCACTCTTCGTCGCTCGAGCCGTAGCCTGCTCCTCCTCCTCCGCTCGTGCCGCCTCCGCCGCCCCCTCCGCTGCGCCCGCCGCCGCGGCCGCCGTCCTCCTCCTCCACCTCCTCCTCGGACGACCCGCCGTTGCCGCCGCCGCCGTCCTCCTCCTCGCCCCCCGTCGTCGCCCCGCCCCCGCTCGTCGCCCCGCCGCCTCCTCCTCCTCCTGCAGCTCCCCCCGCCGCCGCCTCCCCCTCGGCCCCCCCGGCCCCGCCGCCCCCCTGCTCCGGCTTCTTCTTCTTCCACTGCCGCTTCACGGGCGGCAGCAAAAAGTAAAACGTGCGGTCCCCCACCTGCAGCAGGTCCTTGCTCCTGAGCGCCGCCGCGTAGGACGCCCCCTTGCAGCCCCCCGGCTGGCTCACCGCCTCCTTGGGCGCCGGGTCGTGCGCCGTGCCGTTGATGAGCACGCCGTTTTTCCCCAGGGCCCGCACGAACCAGCGGCGGTTGGGCTTGTGGTAGAAGATCTCGGCGTGCCGGCGGGAGAGGTTGGGCGAGCTCCCCAAGAGGACGTCGATCTCGGACGAGACGGTCGTGCCCGAGCGCCCCAGCGTGACGCGCGCCTTGCGGACGTAGTACTCGAGGCGCGGGGTGGGGCAGGAGGGCGGGGGTTGTTGTTGGGAGGATGGTGGGGGGGCGGGGGCCTCGGTGCCGGCGCCGTTGGCGTCGCCGCCGTTGCCGTTGGCGTCGGCGTCGGGGGCGGGGGCGGGCGGAGGCGGCGGGGCGGGCGCGGGCGGCGGCGACAGCAGCAGCGCGTAGGCGGCCCTGGGCAGGCGCGGGTCGTCGGGCGCAATCGGGGGGCGGGGCGGGGGAGGCGGGGGGAGCGGGTCGGCCACTCCCGCTCCCGCTGCCGCTGCCGCTGCCGCGGGCTCGGGGGCCTCCCCACCGCCCGCGGACGCCATCGTTGCGTCTCTTTCGGGGGCGCGTTTGGGAGGGGGGCTCTCTCTCTCTCCTCCTTCCTGTGTGTGTGTCGGGAGAAAGTTGCGGCCCTCTCGATAAGGAAGCCTCGCGCCTGTCTCTCGCGTGTGGGCTGCGGGCAGTTGTGTGTGTGTGAGCCGAGGCTGGTGCGGTCGTGCGCGTGGCTCGAGTTGATGTGCGTTTGTGAGGAGAGAGGAGGGAGCGCGCGAGTGTTTTGAAGGGCGGCGGCGTCGGCTCGCTCGCGCCGAGCGACGAAGGCGCCTTGCCCCTTTTTCTTCTCCGCCACTCTCTCTCGCAACGCGCGCGCGCCACACACCTCAAAAACCTCACTTTCAAACACGCGTCTCCAGCTACACCAGTACCGCGCGCGACAACAAATACCCGAGCAGCACCAGCAGTCCCCCCCACGGGCGCACAACCGATCGCCCTTCTTCCGGCGCGCGCGAGGGCGCGCGCGCGCGCGCACGCTGTGTGTCTTCGGCCCTCCCTCTCTTGCGCCATGACGCAGCGCGTGCGGGACGACGAGTGCTACGCCGACCACGAGGCCGCGCTCAAGTGTGAGTTCGATCGCCTCAACACCGCGCTGCCGCGGCACCCGTCAATGGCGCTCAACTCGCAACCCCCCGCCAAAAACCAAAACCAAAACCAACACACCCCAACAGGCCTCGACCGCAACAACTACGTGCGCGAGCGCTGCGTCGACGCCTTCGGCGCCTTCCAGGCCTGCCGGCAGCGCCGCGAGGAGCGCGAGGCCGAGCAGCGCCGCGCCGTCCTGCGGTCGGACGTGCTGCTCGGCCCGCTGCTGCGCGCTTGGGATCGCGTGGCGGCGGGGGACGAGCAGGAGACGGCGGCAGCACCGGTGGAGGCAGCAGCAGCATCAGGAACAGCATCATCCTCATCATCAGCGCCTGGGACGCCGCCCGAGGTGGAGGAGTGGCGGGCGTGGCGGGACGAGCGCGACCGACGGCAGCGTGAGGAGCAGGAGGAGCAGGAGCAAGCGGCGGCCGAGGCAGCGGCAGCAGCGGCAACGGCCGCCGCAACACAGCCCGGAGGATCCGAGCGGCGTCGATGGCCGTGGCAAGGAAAGTAGAGACTATCGGAGCGCATGCAGTTTAATATACGTACACCAGCGAATAATACATCAGCAGCACCCGCCCTTCTTGCCGCCGCCGGCCGCGGGCGGGCAGCAGCCCGCCTTGGCGGCGGCGGCGGCAGCCCCTCCTCCAGCTCCCGCAATCCTCGCGTCCTCCTCGTCCGCCAGCCGCTGCACCGCCGCCGCGCCCGAGCCGCACCCTGCCGCCCCACAGCACCCGGTGCCGAACGCCCCCCTGTGGGGACCGGGCGCCGTGACCTCGAAATGGGGCGCCAGCCACGAGCGCGCGAGCGCGGCGGCCGTGGCCGCGCACACGCGCGCGGGGTTGCCCCTCTCCAACGCGGTCGTCAGGTCGAGCTCGAAGCGGTCCGGGTGGTCGGTGACGGTCCCCTTGTATGTGGCGGTCTGGCAGTAGTCCTGGCACCCGCCCACGGCGAAGCCGCGCGCGACGTCGTCCGGCACGGCGCGCGTGTCGTCGTCGGCGGCGGCGGCGGCGTTGTCGCCTTCGCCCGCCTTTGCCCAAGCCCCCTCGCCGCCCCTCAGCTTGAAGACGCGGAACGTGACCGAGAAGAACCGCGCGTCCGCGCCCAGCACCTCGCGCAGCTCGGCGTCGTGCACCTCGAACTCGCGCGCGGCGGCCACGCGCGGGCGCGCAAACCCGGCGTCGCGGCAGAGCGCGAGAAAGTCGTCGGTGAAGAGGGCGCCCCCCAGGCACTCGCCCACGGCCACCGGGTGGGAGCGCGCCGCGCGCGCCAGGCGGCGCGAGCAGTAGACGTCGGCGAAATGCATCTCGCCGCCCGGGGCCAGGGTCTGGAAGGCGCCGCGGAGGACGGCGGGCTTGTCGGGCGAGAGGTTGACGACGCAGTTGCTGATGATGACGTCGGCCCAGGAGGCCGGGACGCCCTTTTTGTCGTCGTCGTTTGCATTTCCGGCGGCGGCGGCTTTGGAGGGGCCGCACCCGCCGCTGCCGCTGCCGCACCCGCCGCCGCCGCCGCCGCCGCCAGCGCTGCACTTGCCGCCCTTCTCTTCCTTTTCCTCGGCAGGGGCCGACGGCAGCTCCTCGATCCTGCCCTTGACGAAGCGCACGTTGCTCTTCCCCCCCGAAAAACCAAACTCCGAGGCGGCCCACGCGGCCGCGTGCCTCCTCCCCACCTCGAGCTGCGCGTCCGTCATGTCGACGCCGATCACGCTGCCCTTCGCGCCCACGAGCGCCGACGCCACGTACACGTCCCTCCCCGTGCCGCACCCCAGGTCCAAGACTTTGCGGCCCTCCAGGCCCGCGGGCCAGGGCGAGCCGCAGCCGTAGTAGCGGTCTTTGATCTCGCCGGGCACGCGCGCGAGGATCTGGCGGACGCGTTGGGGGGGGGGCGTCTTTGTGCAGCACGCGGCCGTCTTGAGGTCGGCCGTGCTCGTGAGGGTGGCGCCGTAGTACTGCGAGACGGAGGCGCGGACGGCGTCGGCGTCGCCCGGGAGGAGGGCGCCCGTGGCGTCGGGGGTGGGGTTTTTGGCGGAAGCGGTGGTGGTGGCGGCGGGGGGCGGCGCGGGGCAGCACGAGGGCGAGGGCTTGGGCGGGCAGCACGATGACGACGGCGGCGCCGCCGCCGCGGGCGGGGGCGCGCAGCACGAGGCCGACGGGGGGCAGCACGCGGCCGCGGCCGGCGCCGCGGGCGGCTTGGGCGGGCAGCACCCGCCGCTGCCGCTGCCGCCCTTCGAGGGGGGCTCGGGGGGACAGCCCATTGAGGCGGGGCGGGGCAGGGCGGGGGGAGAGGTGGGAGGTGGAGGAGAGAGAGGATGCGGGTGTGTGGTCGGTGCGCGTCTGTCTCTTCTGTGTATCGACGATGAGGGGATGCGGATGCGTGTGGTGTTGGTGTGTTGCCTTAGTACGCGTGTGCGTGTGGTTGGTGTAGCTCCGGGTCGGCCGCGCCACAGGAGATGGAAGAAAAGCAAGACCGGCGTGCGGCGCGCGGCGCGAGGTCGCGGCGGCCGCCTGGCGGTGTCGCTCGATCGGCGGCGCGCGCGCGACCCCCCGTCGCCCCGACCAAAAACCCCGAGCGCCCCCTCCGCCCGGCACGCCCACACACGCACGCGACAACCTTCGACCCCCTGCTTTTCACGACCCACCTAGCCCGTCGCGTGCATTCCAGAGAGAGCTCTGATCGCCTGCTGCGCCCCCCCCCCCCCCACCCCCCCCACCCACCCGCCCTCAGAAGAACCTCTTTTCGTCTCGAGAGCTTCTTCTTCGCACCCTCTCTGCTCTCCGCACGCGCGCGCCTCTGTCGGCCCTCTCCCCGGCCGTTTGCGCGCATCGGCTCCGCGCGCACCAATCCACCGCGCGCGCGCGCGCCCGCGGCCGCTGCAACAGGCGGGCGCGTGAAGAAGAGAGGAGGGAGAAAGTGGGAGAGAGAAGGAAGCCCCCCTCTTTCGTTTTTTTCCCGCCAAGCACAGCTTTCGGCCTCCAAGGCACATGAGCGCGTCGCGCCCGGGGTCGCGCCCGGCGTCGGCGCCGGCGACGGCCGCGCCCAGCCCGCGCGGCGCCGGCGGCCGAGGAGGAGGAGGAGGAGAGGCGCAGCAACAGCAACAACAACACGCGCAGGGCGCCGGCGCAAACGCAAACGCAAACGCCAACGCGCCGCCGCCGTCCCTCCACCAGCGCTTGGGCTCCGCGCACGCCGCGTACAAGTCTCTCGAGGGCGTGCCCGTCAACGTGCCCGCCGAGCTCTTCTTCGAGGAGGGCACGCCTGCGTGCCGGAGCGCGCGCGGGAGCTTCTTCCGGGGCACCATCCTCGCGCGCGACAAGGTCCACCCGGGCTGCATGGTCGTTCGGCTCGAGGAGGTCTCTCAGGGGGGGGCGCGCGGCGGCGGCGGCGGGAGCGCGGGCGGCGGCGGCGGCGGCGGCCGGTCCCCCTCGCGGCGGATCTACCTGCGCCGCACCGACCTGGAGGACTGGGTGGAGCGGTACGGGTCGGCCCCGGCGTCGGCGCTGCGGTCGCACGACTGGGTGCCGGACGAGGAGGAGGAGGAGCAGCAGGGCGGCGGGCGCAAGCGCTGGCCCGGCAGCGCGCACGAGCAGCAGCAGCAGCAGCAGGCGCAGCAGGCGCGGGGCGGCAAGCGGGCGGCCAAGCGCGCGCGCCGCCAGGAGGAGGAGGAGGACGAGGAGGAGGAAGAAGAAGAAGAAGAGGCGGAGACGGACGAGGCCGAGGACATGGAGGAGGACGGCGCGGCGGTCGCGGCGGCGCCCGCGGCGGCCAGGAAGCGGGCGTCGGCAGCAGCGGCGGCGGCTTCGGCGGCGGCCAAGAAGCAGAAGAAGAACAAGCGCCAGAGCGGCCGACGAACGGCCAAGGTCAAGGCCGAGGCGGCCGACGACGACGACGCGGAGGAGGAAGAAGAGGAGCAGGAGGACGAGGAGGTCGAGGGCAGCGGCGAGGAGGAGGAGGAGGACGAGGACGGCGACGGCGAGGACGACAGCGCCAGCGAGCTCAGCGTCATGGAGGCGCCCCCGGGCTACCCGGAGCCCCTGCCGCAGCCCGCCGCCGTCACGGCGCTCGCGCGCCCCCTGGGAGGTGGCGGCGGCCGCGGCGCGGACTCGGGCGCGGGCTCGCGCGGCGGCAGCGAGGATCCGGCGGCGGCGGGTGCGGCGGCGGCGGCGGCCGACGAGGCCGCGGCGGCGGCGGCGGCGGCCGCCGCCGCCAGCGGCCCCTCGCTCGCGCGCTCGCTGCTTAAGCAGACCGCGCGCGTGCCCACCGCCGAGTTCTACGGCCCCGAGGCCTTCCCCCTGGCCGCGCCCTTTTTGTTCGAGGGGACCGTCGTCGGCCTCCGCCGCGGCGGCAGCGCCGGCGCCGGCGGAGGGGGCGGCGGGGGCGCGGGCGGCGGCGCCGCCGGCGGGGCCGCCGCGGCCGACGCCGGCCCCTCGGTCGTCGTGCGCTTCAAGGGCTGGCGCCCGCAGTACTTCTTCCCGGCCGCGGCCGTCGCCGCCTGGCGCGAGGCCTACGGAGGGGCCGAGTTCGACGCCCGCGTGCGCGACATGGCCACGTGGGAGCCCGAGCGCGAGATCCGCGCCGTGCGGCTGCGCCAGGCGCGCGCGGCGCGCGCGGCGCTCGACGCTTCCGCTGGGGCTGCTTCCGCTGGTGCTGCTGCTGCTGCTGATGCTGCTGCTGCTGCCGCGACGACGACGCCGGCGGCCGCTGCTGCCGCTGCCGCCGCCACCGGCGCCCCCGATGCCGAGCCCACGCCCAAGCGCGGGCGCGGCCGCCCGCCCAGCACCACGCGCCCGGCCTTTGCGCCGCGGCCGCGCGGGCGGCCGCGCCTCGACGGGCGCGACCCGGGCTCGGGCAAGGCACCCGCGGCGTCGGGGGCGGCGGGGGCGGGGGCGGGAGCGGGGGTGACGACGATCAAGGCCGCCGGCGGCGGCGGCGGCGGCGGCGGCGCAGCAGCGGCCGCCGCGCCCGCCTCCCTCCTCCTCCCGGCCGCCCCGCGCCTGACGGACGACACGTCGGCTGCCGCCGAGGCCGCGGGGCCCTCTTTGCTCCCGGAAGGAGGAGGAGGAGGAGGGCCCGTGGCGGCGGCGGCGGCGGGGGCGGCGGCGGGCGGCGGCGACGCCAACCACAACAACCCCAACCCCCCGCCGAGCGAGCTGCTGCCGCAGCCGGTCCTGCCGGTGCCCGCGGCTGGCGTCGCGCCCGCCACGCGCCCCCTGCCGCTGCCCTCGGCCATGGCGCGCGGCCGGGACCCGCGGCTGCTCGCCGCGTCGCGCGGCGGGCACGGCGACGCCGCCACGGCGACGACGGGCGGCACGGCCGCGGCCGCGGCCACGACCACGATTGCGGCCGGCGGCGCCAGCGTCAGCAGCGCGGGCTGCGGCGGCGGCGGCGGCGGCGTGGCCGCGCCGGGACCTGTTGCTGGCGTTGGTGCGGGAGGAGGACAAGGGGGGGCGTCGAGCCTCTCTGCGCCGCCTCCGCCGCCGCCGGCCTCGGCGCCTGCAGCAGCAGTAGCCCCGGCGGTCGTCGCCACCGCTGCCGTGAGCGGCGGCAGCAGCCCGGCCGCGCCGCCGCCCACGGCCGCGACGGTGGCGCCGGCGGCGGCCACCGCAGCTGCTGCTGATGCTGCGCCCGCTCCCGCTCCCGCGGCGGCGGCTGCTGCCGCTCCCGCCGCCGCGGCTGCTGCCGCTGCCACCGCCCAACAACAACAACAGCAGCGCCCGACGCCCCCGCCGCCGCCCCCCTCGGCCGGCGGCGCCGCGCCCCAAGGAGGAGGAGGAGGAGCAGCCGCAGCTCCCGCCGCCGCCGCCGTCGTCGGTCGCCGCAAGCAGAGCGTCGCCGCCGCGCTCGCCGAGCGCCGTCGCGCCCGAGGGCTCGCCGACCGCCGAGGCCGAGGACGCCCACCTCGCCGCGCTGCCATGCCGCCGCTGCGGCGCGCGCCCGCCGCGCCAGCAGCCTCGGCGGCGCCGCCGCCGGCAGCGGCGCGCGCCAGAGCCCCGCCCCGCCCGCTGCCCCGGCACCGCGGGCGTGCGGCGCCCGGGCCTCACCGAGGAGGGCTGGATCGACGAGGACGCCTTTGCGCGCCACCCGCCCACGCACCGCCCGTCCTCCCTAAAGGCGGTCCCCGGCGCGGCGGCGGGGGCGGCGGCGGCGGCGGCGGGGCCGGCGGCGGCGGCGGCGGCGCCCTCGCCCCCGTGCGGCCCTCGGTCAACTCCCGCCACGCCATGCTGAAGGGCAAGCGCGTGCGCGTCCCCGCCACTGAGTTCTTCCCCGCGGACGACTGCCCCCCGGAGTGCGAGGGCGTGCTCTTTGACGGGCGCTGCCAGGGGCGCCAGGGCGGAAAGCCCGGGATGACCGTCGTGCGCGTCTTGGGCGAGCGCTCCTCCTACTTTTGGCCGTGGGAGCAGGTCGTCGCGTGGATGGCCGAGTACGGCGCGCCCGAGCACGAGGGGGGCGTGCGCGACTTTGCCACCTTTATGGCTGGGCTCGGGGTGGTGACCAACCCCCAGTCGTCGGCCGTGGCCGCGCAGGCGGCCGCCAAGCGGCTGCAGGCGCTCGAGGCTATGGGCCTGATCCCGCCCGGCTCGGCGGCCGCCCAAGAGGCCGAGGCGGCGGCCGAGGCGGCGGCGCGGGCGGGCGGGGCCGGAGGAGGAGGTGCGGGGGAGGACGAGGACGAGGACGAGGACGACGAGGCGCAAGCGGCGCAGGCGGCGCAGGCGCAGGCGGCAGCGCAGGCGCCGTGGCGTGGCGGCGAGGCGGCGGCCGCGTCGGTGGCGGCGGCCGCGCCGCGGGCGGGCGGGCCGCTCGGCGCGGGCAGCTGGGCCGTGGGCGGCGCTGCGCAGCAGCAGCAGCAGCAAATGCAGCAGCAGCACCACCACCAGCAGCAGCAGCAGCAGCAGCAGCAGCAGCAGCAGCAGCAGCAGCAAGCGCAGCAGCAAATGCAGCAGCAGCAGGCCCAGCAGCAGCAGCAGCACGCCGCGGCAGCCGCCGCCGCCGCCCCCGGGGCCCCCGGGGCCGCCCCGCAGAAGCGCCCCTACACCAAGCGCCACGAAAAGTGGTTCACGGGGGGCGGAAGCAGCGGCGGCGGCGCGCACCCGCGCACGACGCCGCCGCCGCACCTGCCGCCGCCCGCCTTTGCCGCGGCGGCGGCGGCGGCGGCCGCGGCCACCAACAACAACAGCAACAACCCGCAGCAGCAGCAGCAGCAGCGCCTGTCGCGCGGCCTGGCCGCCCGCGGCCCGTCCATCGAGCTGTACGGGCGCGACGCCCTGCTGCCGCCCTCGCTGCTCGGCCTGCCGCCGTCAGCGGCGGCGGCGGCGGCCGGGCGCGGCGGCGCGGGCGGCGCGGCGGCGGCGGCCGGGCTCGTGCCCGTGCGCGTCGTCGGGGCGCACATCTCGTCGCCGGACGACGTGCTCCTCATGCTGCACGACCAGGAGTCGGCCGTCTACATGCTCGACCGCGGCGTGCTCGAGCCATTTTTGCTGCCCGCGCGCGCGGGCGCGCCGCGCGTCGTCTTGGTTGGAGGAGGCGCCGCGTCGGCGGCAGCAGGGGCTGCTGCCCAGGGGCCGCCCGCCGCCGCCGACGCTGCCGCCCCCGCCGCTGTCGGTGCTCCCCCCGCGCCCGCCCCCAAGCCCAAGCCGGCCCAAGCGCCCGCTCCAGTCCCTCCTGCAGCCCCCCCGCCGCCCCCCGCGCCCGCCCCCCCGCGCCCGTCGCTGCTGCCGCCGGCCGAGGCCATGGCGGCTGCGGCCATGGCGCTCGCGCCCATCGTGGCCGCCTCGGCCGCGCGCGGCGGCCCGCCCGGCCCGCCCCCGCGCCTCCCGCCCGAGGTCATCGCGCAGCTCGCGCGCAGCGGCGTCACGCCGGAGATGGCGGTCACGGCGCTGGGGATGATCTCGCGCGGGGCGGTGGGGGTGCCGGGCGCGGGCGGAGGAGGGGGAGGGGGAGGGGGAGGAGGAGGAACGGCGGCGGCGCCGCCGCCGCCGGCCCTGCCGCCGCCGGGCGCCCCCCCGTCGTGGCCGCCGCGCCCCGGCGCCGCCCCTCCCCCGGGCCTGCCGCCGTCCGTGGCCGCGGCCATGGCGGCCGCGGTGGCCGCGGCGGCCGCGCAGGCGCAGCAGCAGCATCAGCAGGGCCCCCCCGGCGCGATCGGCCCTCCACCGCCCCCTCCGCTGCCGATGCCGATGCCGGGCCAGCCCGTGCCGCCCGCCGTGGCGGCCATCCTGGCGCAGATCTCGCAGCAGCAGCAGGCGCGCGCGGCGGCGGCTGCGGCGGCCGCGGCGGCCTCGGAGCGGCGGTGAAAAGAGAAGAAGAGCGAGCGACGGACGAGGATAGAGCACACAACACGCAATCAGTCGCGCCCCCGCCCCCCCCCCAAAAAAAACCCCACCGCACCGCCGAAATTTCTGTTTTTCTGCATCGTCCCTTGGAGATCACTTTCAGACAGACATAAGAGAACAAACGCTTTTAACGAACGGGAGACTTTTTACACAGCTAAAAAGGGGATGTGGGGCGGGCGGGGCGCGCGCGCGCGTGAGGGAGGAGAGGGGAGAAAAGCCCCTTCGCCCCGCCCGCCGCGCGCGCGCGCCCCGCCCGGCGGCCCAGAACCAAGCCAAGAACCGCTTACATGCCCGAGCGGCCCCAGACGACAAGCGACAGGGAGAACGAGAACATGACGGCGGTTGCGGCCCAGCCGATCTGGACGATGGCGGGCTCGCCCTGTGGTTTTGGTGGTTGTTGGGGGGAGAGGCGGCGGGTTGCGTTAGCGTCGGCGTCGGCGGCGGCGTCGGCGAAGTGGGGAGAGGGAGGGAGCCTCCCCCCCCCCCCCCTCTCTTTCCTCGCTCTCTCTCTCGATCGCCCCTCCCGCGGCGCCGTCGAGTCGAGCCGATCGAGGATGCCCGGCGGGTCGCCCGTGGCGGCAACCTCTCCCCCGCGCGCGCGATCTACGCCGAGAGCGGCGGCATTGGCGACGGGGGGCGCGGGCGGGGAGGAGAGAGAGGGAGGGGAGGGAGGCGGAGGGGGAGAGAAGGCTCAAACCCCCCCGAGAGAGAGAGGGGAAGAGAGAAGCGACTCGCCTCGGCGACCATGAACGCCTCCTGCGCAGCCTGGGCGGCCGAGGGGACGGCCAGGGCCAGGGCCGTGCCGAGGCCGGCGGCCATGGCCATCTGTTTCCGGGGGTGTTTTGAGAGGAGAGAGAGAGGCGGGAGAGAGAGAGAGAGGGCGGGTGAGTTGTGGGTTGGAGGAAAAATTGAGCCCCTTGTTCGTCGCTCTCCCTTCGCGCGCCGACAGCACACACACAGGCGCCGCCATTCCCCGAACGGGCTACAGCGGCGCGCGGCCGCTGATCACGCCGCGCGCGCCCTGGCGTGGATCGCGCGGCGGCGCCTGCTGCCGCCATTTAGCCCCCGCCTGGGGCGCGCTCGCAGTTCTCCCTCCCTCGTCGCACCTGCTGAGGCTTGGCCTGCGCCTGGGCGACGACCGCGCGGCGGAGCGCCGGCTTGGCCGCGACCGCGCGCTTGGCGACGGGGCCCGTCTTGGCCTGCTTGAGCGAGAGAGCCATCTTGAAAGTGTTAAAGGGGTCAAAAAGAAGAACAGAAAGTTGCGTTTTGGAGAGGTGGAGCGCGGCTGCGTGATCGGCGGCGGCGGCAGCAGAAGAGGGCGGCGGCGGCGGCGACGGGGCGGCCGTTGGGCGGGCCCCGCTCTGCCACCTCCTCCGCCTCCTCCTACCTCCCTCACGACGCCCCCCGCTGCTCGCGCCCGCCCTCCTCCCCCTGCCCCTCCTCCTCGACGCCCTCGCCCTCCACCTCGCGCCCCCCGCGCACCCACTCGCTAAACCCCCCGCGAAGCACCGCCACGCGCCCCGCGCCAAACGCCGCGCAGTCGGAAGAGACCAGCGCGTACGCCGCGATCAGGCTGCGGCTCTGCCACCCGCGCAGGCCGCGCGTGCCGCCGCCGGCGCCCCCTCCCACAGGGCCGGCCGCCGCGGCCGATGCCGCCGCGCCCACGGCCTCGATGGAGCCGCCCTGGCTGCAGTAGAGGACGACGGTGGGCCGAGAGGAGGAGGACGAGGACGAGGAGGATGAGGACGACGACGACGACGAGGCAGCGGTGCCGCGCTGGACGTCGTCCAAAAAGTTGGGGTTGACCTCGGTGCCGTTCAACACGCCAAAGAGGGCGAAGCCCACGCGGCGCGCCAGCTGCTCGGGGGACCAGCCCTCGATCAGGCGGTAGATCGGCGCCGAGAGCGCCCCCGGGATGCGCTTGCGCTCGTAGTCGCCCGCGGGCCTCACGTCGACGACGACGGCGCCGCGCTGCCTCAGCGGCCCCAGCTCCTGCGGCGCGACCATCGACACGCCCGCCTCGCGCAGGGCGGCGCGCATGGCCTCCCACCCGGCCGGGCTGGTGGGCCGCAGCTGCGCGTCGCCGACGAACATGCGGGTGCCGCCATTGCCGGTGTTGCTGTTGCTGTTGTTTTCGCCGGCGGCGGCGCGGGGGGGCGCGAGCAGGGCGGGGCTGCGGGCGGGTCGCCAATGCTGGGGTTGCTGCCGCCGCGCGAGCTGACGGGCGCTAAAGGCCGACATTTTTGTGGATGTTACTGTGTGTTGCAACTCGTTGACCGTCTGCCCACCTCGCCAGACACGCGAGAGAGGGGCGGGGCGGGTGCGAACGAGATGAAGAGGAGGTGGGAGGTGGGATCTCTCTCCCCTCTCCGGTTCCGCGACTTCGCTGCGTTCGAAAAAAAAGCTGCAAGTGGGGGCGATCGCGGCCGCGGAGGCGCTTGGGAGTGTGCAATCCAAAGGACTCGGGCGGGTGTGGTGAGGCTTACGGGGGCCGGCGTGTGGCCGAAGCATGTGTGTGCCGCGGAAGTGGGTTCATCGGTGTCGCCCGCCCGCCTTGGCCTTTTTTTCGCGGCGACGTCGCTCTCTCTCACCCCCTCCAAAAAACACACGCACTCCTGGCGCTCTTTTTGTTCCCGGCCAACAAAGGCAATCGCAAGCAGCGACGATGATGCAGCAGCAAAGCCCCTTCCCTCCTCCCCCCGCTGCGGCGGCCCCAGCGGCCGCGGCGGAGTCGCCCTCCTCGCCTTCTTCCTCTCCGTTCGCCGCCCCCCGCCGCCCCCGCCGCCTGCGCAACACCACCGCCCCCGGCCCCCTCCCCTCGCTCCTCGCGCTCCTACACGCCTTGGCCCTCGCGGCCCTCGTCGTCTACGAGGGCATCGTGGGCTTCCCGCTCGCCCAGGACTGGCGCGACGACGCCGCAGCAGCCACGACCGCGGGGCCGTCGCCGTCTTCGTCGCTTAACAAGGAGGCCGACGCCCTGTGGTGGCTGTCGCTGATCGCCGCCATTGCCCTCCTGCTCTTCCTCGTGCTCAGCGTCATGGCCCGCCTCGCCTTGGCCCTGTCGCCGGACATCGGAGGAGGAGGGGCCGCGCGCGGGCCGCCGCAGCTGCCGCGCCAGGTCGCCCCGCCGTCGTCGTCTTCTTCGCCCCCGCCCCTCCTCGTGCGCCGCCGCCGCCGCCGCCTGCTGCTCTCGGCCGCAGCCTGGCTCCCCGCGGGCGTCATCGCGTGCGCCGACTTTGCGCGGTTCGTTGTGCTCGCCTCGGGCAACAACAAGCGCCGCCTCGCCTCTCCCGCCTCCCCGGCCGAGGACTGCGCCGCGGGCCCGGCGCCGCAGGACGAGACGCGCGCGGCCTTCCACCCGAGTTCGCCGGGGGGCCTGAGCGCGCCCACGTGCGACCGCTTTCGCATGGCCGTCATTCTGGCCGTGGCGAGCGTCTGCTTCGTCGTGCTCTCCCTGCTGTACCGCGCGACCCCGCGCCGACTGCTCTCGCGCCTGCTCCTGGCGCCGCTGCTGGCCGTCGCCGCCGCCGCGCTGCTGCTGGCCAAGCCCGTCACGTCGCTCATGCTCTTCGTGTACGTGCAGCGCGAGGCCCTGGCGCGCGGCGGCAGTGACAACGCCCAGTGGAGCGGAGAGCTGGTTTTGGCGCTCATTTCGCTTTCATTGGCGTCGGCGGGCGCGGCGTTCGTGCTGATGGCCGCCTTGGCGCTCGGTGCGCCGTGGGCGCTCTGCGCGGCGGCCGAGTGGCGCGCTGGCGGGGCGGCGCGAGGCGGCGGCGGCGGGGGCAAGGGGGAGACGATGCGGCAGCAGCAGCAGCAGCAGCAGCAGCAGCAGCAGCAGCAGCAGCAGGAGATGGCGATGGCCGCGGCGGCCGAGGAGGAGGCCGCGCCGCCCGGGGGCGCGGCCTTTGGCCCCGTCGCGGGCGTGCCGGAGCCGGGCCCGTACCACCCGCGGCCGGGCACGTCGCCCGCCCCTGCGGCGACCCAGCGCCGCGCCCGCAGCCTCGCCGCCACGCTCGCCGCCCTCGTCGCCCTCGTCCTGCTGGCGATGCAGCTCCCCGCGGCGTTCGGGCTCATCGCGCCCGTCGTCGCGCTGGCCGTCTTCCCCGATCTGTGGGGCAACTTTTGGGTCGACCTCGACTTTGCGCTCGGGGTCTTTGGGATCGTGCTCTTCTCGCTCGCGGTGGTGGCAGCGGTGTGGCGCGCGGCGGCGGGCGGGCGGGGCGATGGTGGCGGTGGCGACGACGACGACGATGACGATGGCGGCGCCGAGATGGGAGCGGAGGAGGAGACGGCGGCGGCCGCCTGAGAAAGACGACACGACGCGCACGTTGGAGAGAGAGAGAGATATCAAGCGCATTTGGTTGTTTTTATTGAGCACACCGCTTTCGCAAAAAGAAAAGAATCATCTTGCGCCGGCCGACGCCACCACCGAGACAACGGCCGGCGCTCCCCCCGACGACGACGCCTTGGCCGAGGCCTCGTGCTCGGACGACGGCAGCAGCACCCGCCTGCGCACGAGCGCGAGCGGCACCCCGGCCATCGCCGACCCGTCAACCACGCCCCCGCCCCCCCCTTCAGCCGTTCCCGCCAGGCGCTCCCTCGCCACCGCCGCGTCGTGCAGTGACGCCGCGCGCGCGTCCACGATCGGGTATTCGGCCGGCCTGCGGCCCGAGGGGAGCTCGATCGGCCGCCGCCCGCCGTTCTCGGCCGCGTTGAGCGGAAAATCCCAGCGCGCTAGCTTTGCGCTCTCGTCCGCTTTGGCGCCGCCTTTCGAGGCCGCCAACTTGGCGGGCCTGAAGCGCACCTGCACGCTGAATCCCCGGCGCATGAGGTCCAGCATGGCGCGCAGCTTGAAGGGCTCGTCCGCGGGGCCAAACCCCCCGTCGGGCCGCAGGTAGCGCCCCAGGCGCTGGCGGAGGCGGTCGGACTTTCCCAGGTAGACGGGCACCCACGCGAGCTTTCCCCGGGAGCGGGGCGCTTTCACGAGCCACACGTAGATGCCGGGGGAGTCGGGCACGCGCCGGAGGAGGCGGGCGCGGCGCTCGGCGGCGTCGTTGTTGTCGTTGGGGGCAGGGGCGGCGGCGGCGGCGGCGGCGGTCCGGGGCGGCGGCTTTGGCGGCGACAGGCACGAGGGCAGCAGCGAGAACGTCCGAGAGAAGGGGGGCGGCGCAGGGATGGGCCAGACGTCGATCGAGCGCGTGCGGCCAAGCAGGGCCCACCACTGGTGGCGCGCGACGCCAAAACCCCGGGCGATCTCGACGGGGCGCGCCTGCTCGGCCATGGCGCGGCGCTCGCCCTGCTGCTGCTGCTGCTGCTGCTGCTGCTGCTGCTGCTGCTGCTGCTGCCGCTGGGGCGGCTTGGCGTTGGTGCTGGGGCTAGGCGAGCGTCCTACCTGCTGCTGCTGCTTCTGCGCCTCGTGCAGCGCGAGCAGCGCGGGCGACGACGCCGGCCGCGCCACCACCAGCACCGGCTGCTGCTGCTGCTGCTGCTGCTGCTGCTGCTGCTGCTGCTGCTGCTGCTGCTGCTGCTGCTGCTGCTGCGGCGGCGGCGGCGGCGCCCTCTCGCCGCTCCCTCCGCCAAACGCCCGCAGCAAGAACGACGGCGCGCCGCCGCCGCCTCCGACTCTCGAGGCCGGGGACGCCCCCGCCGACCTGCTGCCGCGGCCGCCCGCTCCTGCTTCTGCTGCTGCTGCTGCCGCAGAGCCTCCCCGCCCCTCCTCTTCCTCCTGCTCCCGGCCCGCCGACGACGAGCGCCCGCTGCCCCCCGAGGAGGAGGAGAGGCGCCGCGCCGCCGCCAGCAGCAGCAGCTCCGGGGTGACGGGCAGGACGTCGCCCAGCGAGTCGCTGCGCACCACGGCCGCCGAGAGTGCGTGCCGAGAGCGGCTGCTGCCGTGGTGGTGGTGGTGGTGGGGGTGGTGCTTGTGGCTGCTGCTGTGGTGGCTGCTGCTGCTGCTGTGGTGGTGGTGGTGGTGGTGGCTGCGGTGGCCGCTTGCCGACACCGACGCCGACGCCGACGCCGAGACCGACGCCGAAGACGCCGAAGCAGGGGCGTGCCCCGCGCTTCCGCGGCTGCGCGCGCTGCCGGGCCTGTCGGCGGTGGCGCTGCTCTCTCTGTCGGAGTGCCTGCCTGCGCTCCCCGGCCGCCCCGAGTGGGGCATCACGCGACAAGACGGGAGGAAGGAGTCTTGCTCTCTCTGGCCTGCGGGGCCTGCTGTTTCTCGTTTTGGCGAGGGGAGAAGAAGACTCTTTAGCCGCGCGCGCGCGCGCCCTAATACAGACGGAATCCGAAGAAAATGAAGGATGTACACAAACGCGAGGTTCGAATGCGCGAGGAGGGGGTTTCCGAAAAAGAAAGATGCGGGGGGGAAAAGGGTCAAAAAGAAAACACACGCGAACCCTAGGACGGCCCGACGACGACGAGGGAGAGAGGCCCCGCCGCTGCGGCCGCGGCCGCTCCCTCCCTGTCTCTCACTCACTCTTCATCGTCGTCGCTGTCGTCGTCGTCGTCGCCCTCCTCCTCCTCCTCCCCAGCCCCCCACTCCCCCCCGAGCCCCTCCACCTCGGGCCACTCGCTCCCGACCGTCGACCCGTGCGCCTCCTCCAGCAGCCGCCACAGCGCCGCGTCGCGCGGCCCCCACGCCACGCGCGCGCCGCACGACGCAAACAGCGGCGCGAGCGGGCGGAAGCCCGCGCGCGCGCGCATCTCGTGGTCGGCCAGGGCGCGCCAGCCCGCGTCCTCGGAGGAGGGATGGGACGAAGAGGAAGAGGGCCCCTCCGCCGCCGCGGCAGCAAACGACGCGTCGAAGCGCGGGCGCGCCATCTCGAGCATCGCGCCCAGCGCCGCCTGCTTGGCCTGGCGCACCAGCCTCGCCACGGCCGGGTCGCTGTGCACGGCCATGATCGAGGGCGCCGAGTTGACCTCGAGCAGCCAGGGGACCATGTTGACGTCGACGAGGTAGTCAAAGCCGACGAGCTGCAGGCCGTAGTGCTCCACGGGGGGGGGGCCCAGCCACCGGTGCGCGTCGAGCAACGACGGCAGCGCGGCCGCGACGACGGCGGCGGCGTTGCGCGCGACGCGCCCCTTCAGGAGGCGCCACGCGTCGGGGCCGAGCTCGCGCGCGAGGTCGTCGAGGGTCCACACCCACGTGCCCTCGTTGCGGGCAAAGTTGGTGACGTGGCTGGCGGGCGGCGGGGGGAGGAGGAGGGAGGAGGAGGACGACGACGGGGCCGCTGCCGCCTTGCTGCCGCCCGCGCCGCCCGCCCCTCCTCCTCCTCCTCCTCCTCCAGGCTGCTGCTCGGTCCACCCCGAGGCCACCGGGAGGTCCTCGTACGGCTCGCTGCTGAACAGCACGAGCCCCTCGTCGTGCAAAAATGCCCGCAAAGGGCGCGCGCCCGTGACCAGCACCCACAGGCGAAGGTGGAACTTGCGCCCCCTCACCAGCAGCGGGTCGCGCACGTACAGCTGCGCCACTTTCAGGAGGCGGCGCTGGGCCTGCTGCTGCGCGTGGGTGGTCGGGGCGGCGGGGGAGGCGCGGGGGGCGCGGGAGGAGGAGGAGGAGGGGGGCGCGGCAGCGGCCTGGGCCTGCGCGGCGGCCGCGGCGAGCGCGCGCTCGGCGGGCAAGAGGCTCAGCCCTTTGCCCGCGTCCTGGCCCGTCTTGAGGATCCACAGGTCCTCCGAAGAGGCGCCGGTGTCATCAGTGGCGGCGTCGGCTGCTGCTGCTGCTGCGGCGCCTGCTGCTCCTGATCCTCCAGCCGCCAGCCCCGCCTGCTGCTGCCGCAGCGCCAGCCGCAGCGCGCGCCGCGCAAAGACCCACTCGCGCCAGCGCGGCAGCTCCTCCGGCAGCTCGAAGGAGCGCGGGGTGAGGCGCCACGCGCGCTCGCCGTAGGCGAGGCGGAGGGCGCGCACGAGGCGCTTCTTCATCGTGAGGCAGTTGAGGCCGGCGACGGCGCTGACGGCGCCGGGCGGCCGTGGAGGGGCGGCGGACGGGCCGCCTTCGCCACCGTCGCCGCCGGTGGGCGGCGGCGGCGGCCGCATGGCGCGCGCGGCGCGCAGGGCGTAGACGCTCTTGCTCCACAGAAAGTCCCACTCCTGCACGTGCCTGCAGCCCAGATAGCGCTCGAGCGGGTGGACGGGCCCGCCGGGGGTCGGGCGAGCGGGGGGGCCGCTAGAGGAGGGGTCGTCGGACGGCGGCGGCAGAGCGGCGGCGGCCGCAGCGGCCGCGCCGCGCGGCAGCGACGCCTTGGGGGGCCCGCCCGCGCGCTCGCCCCCCATGCGCAGCAGCAGCTCCTCGATCGTCTCGCACGCCACGTGGCCCTGGCTCCACAGCAGCTCGTCGATCCAGTAGCGAAAGGCGGGCTGCTCGGCGGCCGCGAGCGGGGCGCCTTGTGCGCCGGCGGGGCAGGGCGCCGCCGCGAGCGCCGCGCCCGCGGCCGACGGCGCGGCCATGCGTCGCGAGGAGGGCGGGGCGGCCCTTGGGGGTGGGATGCTGGTGTTGGTGTCGTCGGTGTTGTTTTGGGTGCTTGATGCTGCTGCTGCTGCTGCTGCTGCTGAGGCTGACGAGGGGCCGACTCCGCGGCGCGCTTCGTCGCCGCCGCCGATGCCGATGCCGCTCGGCTGCTCGCCGCCGCCGCCGCTGCTGCGGCGCACCAGGCGGGCGAGGCGCGGGTGCACGGGCCTGCCGCCGCCGGTCAGGACGTGGCTGTTGTTCGTCGGCGCGCGCGCCAGGGAGGCGGGGGAGGGGAGATGGGGGGCGCGGGGGGACGAGGAGGGGGAGGCAAACGTCGCGTCGAAACCGGACATCAGCCGTCGTCGTTTGTTTTCTCCAAGGGGGGCCGCCCTAGGATCGCTGTCAAGAGAGAGAGCGCGCGCTCGCGCTCGCTCGTCAAAGGGGCCGTCACGAAAAGAGCGGGGGGAGTCTTTGGCTGTGCCGACCGCGGGCGCGACGACGGCTTTCTTTGCGCGGCGCCGGCGCAGCGTCGGCGTCCGCGCGGTCGACGGGCGGGCCTCGTTCTTTGGCGCGAGCGCGCGCGCGCGCAGAGGCTCCGTCATCACACACGCTCCTCCATTCCAATCCGCAAGGGGCCTTGCGCGACCCACGCTAGTACCAGCGCGCGCCGCGTTTCAAAGCCCGACCCTTGCCCGAAAAACGAACGCGCAAGAAGGTCTCCCGAAACCACGACCAGTAGAGTCAATCCTCCTCCTCCTCGCCCGCCCCCCCCACCCCCCGCAAGCAGCATGAGCCGGTTCGCGCCGCCCGCCCGGGCGCGACCGGCTCAGCCCGCGCCCGCCGCCGAGACCACCCCGGAGCAGAAGCTCCGCGGCTACCACGACCTCGCGCGCGACGCGCTCGACCGCGCGACGCGGCTCGACGCGCAGGCGCAGAAGGCGGCGTCGGGGGCGGACGGGGCGGCAGCGCCAGGCGGCAGCAGGAGCAGCAGTAGCCCGCACCGCCAGCAGCAGCTGCTGGAGCGCGCGGCCGCGCTCTACCGCATGGGCCTGGAGGCGTGCCGCGAGGGCCTGGCCCTGCCGTGCCCGCCCTCGGCGTCGGGGCTGTCCCCCGGGGCCGACTCGGTCGCGGCGTGGCGGCGCGACCTCGAGGGTTGGCGCGCGGCCGTCAAGGGGCGGCTGGCGGAGATTGAGGGGGGCGCGGGGGCTGGCGGCGGCAACAACGACGGCAACAACAACAACAACAGCAGCAGCGGGGTGATGTCGAGGGCGGCGGCGGCCATGGCCGCGGCGGTCAAGGGCGCCGTGGGCGGCGGCGGCGGCGCGGCAGCGGGGACGCGGGGGGCCCGCTCCCCTTCGCCGCTGCCGGCCGCGCGCGCCTCGTCGCCGGCCTCTCGCGCCGCCGCCGCCGCCGCCGCCTCGAGCGCTGCTGCGCCCCGGCGAGCAGCAGCTGCAGCAGCAGCAGCCGCGCCCCAGCAGCAGCAGCCCCCCCGCCGCGCCGCCTCCCCCCCGGCCAGAGCCGCCAACGCCAACGCCAACGCCCCCAAGCCGCCCGCCCCAAGCGCCGAGAAGAACGCCGAGGCCGAGCGCCTGCGCCGCCTCGTGCTCGACGAGGCCCTCGAGGAGCGCCCGACCGTCACCTTTGCCGACGTCGCGGGCCTGGTGCTCGCAAAACAGGCCCTGCGCGAGGCCGTCGTCCTCCCCGCGTTGAGGCCCGACCTCTTCAGGGGCCTGCGCTCGCCCGCCCGCGGCGTCCTCCTCTACGGGCCCCCGGGCAACGGCAAGACGATGCTGTGCCGCGCCTTAGCGGCCGAGAGCCGCTGCGAGTTCTTCTGCGTGAGCGCCGCCTCGCTCACGTCCAAGTGGCTGGGGGAGAGCGAGAAGATGATGCGCGCGCTGTTCAGCGCCGCGCGCGAGCGAGCGCCCTCGGTCCTGTTCTTCGACGAGCTCGACGCGCTGCTCTCGGCCCGCGGGTCGGGGAGCGAGCACGAGGCGTCGCGCCGCCTCAAGACCGAGTTTCTGGTCAACGTGGACGGGCTGGCGTCGGCGACGGCCGGGGCGGCGGCGGCGGCGGGGAGGGGAGGAGGAGGAGGCGGGGGGAACGGCGACGACGACCGGCGCGTGGTGGTGGTCGGGGCGACGAACCGTCCGGCTGATTTGGACGACGCGGTGCGGCGGCGCCTGACCAAGCGCATCTACGTCCCCCTGCCGGACGCCGAGGGGCGCGCGGCTATCCTGAGATACCTGCTCGGGGGGAGCAACGGCGGCGGCGGGGCGGCGGCCAGGAGCGGCAGCGGCAGCAACGGGGGCGGCGGCGGCCTCTTCTCGTCGTCGTTGTCGCTGTCGTCGTCGGCAGGAGGGGCGCGCCTGTCGGCCGGCGACCTGCAGCGCATCGTCGCGGCCACCGACGGCTACTCGGCCTCCGACCTGACCGCCCTGGTGAAGGAGGCGGCCATGACGCCGCTTCGTGAGCTGTCGTCGACGGCGCTCGCGCGCGTGCGGCCCGACGAGGTGCGGGGGCTGCGTTTGGCCGACTTTTCCGCGGCGCTGCGCACGGTGAGGCCGAGCGTGGCGCCGTCGCAGCTTGCCGCGTACGAGGCGTTCACGCGCGACTTTGGGGCGATGTGAGACGGGAGCAGGGGTTGTTTGTGTGGTTGTCTGCGTGCGCCGCGGTCGAGGAGCCGTCCTCGCGTACCCCCCCCCCGCGCGGCGCGGCGCCTTCTTCCGGCCGCTGAATCACGCTCGCGAACGCCCTTAAGCCAGCGTTCTCGCAAGAATCACCTGCGCAATCACACCAACGCACGCACACATAACCGTCTCTCTCTCTCTCTCTCTGAAACCCCCCTACCGTTGTACTCTGATCCGACCGCGATTCGCTTTTCGTTGTTTCGACAACCGAGACTTCTTTTTCCAGGGAGTGTGTGGTCACCCGCCACCCGGCCTTTTTCCGCGTCAAATCCCCCCCCCCCCCCCCAACCCCCGATGCAGATCTCGCGTGTCCACCACCAAGCCTGCGTCGGCGGCCGCGCGGCCGCCTCGGCGTTGGCGGTTGCGCCCGCGCGTCTCGCCGGCGCGCGGAGCGGTCCCTCGCGCCCTCGCGCCTCGTCGCCGCTGCCGCCGCCTCCTCCGCGCCGTCACCTCTCCTCCCCCCCCCACCCCATCCTGCTCCGCCGCGGCCGCTCCGTCGCCGCCGCCGCGTCGTCGTCGTCGCCCGAGGGCACGAGCAACAACAAGGGCGGCGGCGGCCCCAACTCGCCCTCCCCCCCCAACAAAAACGACAAAAACGATAAGAGGACCAACGAGTACGTCGAGGGCCTAAAAAAGGCCGGCGTCGACGCGAGCGCCGCGAAAAAGATCCTAGAGACGTGGCAGGAGGCCGCGGGCGGCGCCGACGCCGACCCCTCCGTGCTCCGCGGGCTCTTCTTCAAGCGCAGCCTGGCGCCCCTGCTGGCGGTCTCGGCGCAGGTGGTCATCGACTCGCTCGCGGCCTTTTTCGCGCTCAACTCGGGCGTCCTCATCGACCTAAGCGCCTCGCCCCCCTCGTTCGGCAAGTCCGCGGCCGCCGCCGCCGCCACGATCCTCGCCGGGTGGTTTGCGTGCGGCGCGCTCTTGGATCTGGTGACGCTCGGCGCCCTGCTGTACGCGCTCGCTAAGCTGGGGGCCTCGCCCGACGCCCTGCTGCGCGCGGTGCGGACCATCGCGGCAGAGTCCGGGACCGCAGGCGCCGCCTCGGGCCTCGCGCTCGCCGACCGCGCGGCCGCCGCCGTCAACGCGGTGAAAGTGGCGGCCGCGCTCGACGCGATCGCGGGGCTGGTGAGGAACCGGGTCGCGGCTGGTGGGGAGGCATCGTCGTCGTCGTCGTCGTCGTCGTCGTCGTTGTCATCGTCGTCGTCGGCGGCCTCGACGCTGCGCGACCTCTCGGCCTTCCTCGTGCTCCAGCAGGCCGAGCGCAGCCAGGGCTTTTCCCCCGAGGCGCTCGGCGTGACGGAGAAGCAGGCGATGGGCTGGGCGCTGGTCTTTGCCGAGGCCGACGGGAACGGCGACGGCGCGCTCACGGCCGACGAGCTCAAGGCCATGTGCGGCTCGCTGGGCGCGGAGCTCTCGGCCGACGAGTCGCGCGCGGTGCTTGCGGCGCTCGACGCCGACGGCGACGGGCAGGTGACCTTTGCCGAGTTTGCGCGGTGGTTTGCAGGGCGGCAGCAGAGGTGATAACAGCCTATCGGCCGGGATAACAGCCTCGGCCGGCTCGGCAGCTCCGGCGTGATAACAGTGAAGGGCCGGGGGCGCGCGCGCGGAACGGTCGGCGCATTGGACGACAAAACTGAAACGAACGCACTTGCTTTTCTCTCCTGTCGCGCGACACACGTACCAAACACGCCGTCTCTCTCTCTCTCTCTCTCTCTGCCTCTGCCTCTGCCTCTCACGAGGATGACGGCCGCGCGCGCGTGATTGAATCGACAGGTGGCAGTGAGCCGGTTCCGCCCATCCGACATGGCGGAACCGAAAGACTCCCGCCCGCCCAAGCGCCTGCGGATCCTCGCGCTCCACTCGTTCCGCACGTCGGCCGCCATCTTCGAGGACCAGCTGCGACGCGCTGGGTTGCTGACTGGCGGTACCGGTGGCGGAGCGGGCGACGGCGGTGGCGGCGGCAACGACGGCGGCGGCGGCGGCGACCCGGAGGCCCGCGAATCGGAGCTCTGCTTCGCGGGCCTCCCAGCATCCGTCGACTTCCTCGAGGCGCCCAACGCGGCCTCGGGCCCGCCCCCTCCCGACGTCGTCGCGGGCGGGTGGCCCCCGCCCTACCGGGAGTGGTTTGCGGCGACGCGAATAGACGAGGAGGAAGCGGAGGGCGGCGACGAGGAAAGGCAACGGGAACGCGAGGGCGAGGAGGGCGGCGGTTGCGACGCGGCGAGGAGGCGGCGCTACCGGTTCGCCGGCCTCGAGCAGAGCGAGCGCCTGATCGCGCGCGCCCTGCGCACGGGGGGCGGGTACGACGGGCTCGTGGGCTTCTCGCAGGGCGCCGCCATGGCCGCCGCGATGGTGGCGATGCAGCTGGCGGTGCGGCGGTCGGCGGGCGGCGGCGGCGGCGCCGCCGCCGCCGCCGCCAAAAATAAAAGCGGCAGCAGCAGCAGCAGCAGCAGCAGCAGAAGCGGCCCCGACGACGACCCCTGGGCCCACCTGCGCGCCGACCTGTCGACCGCCCCCTTCCCCTCGTTCCTCGTGTGCATCGGCGCCGCCATGGCCCCGCACCCGCGCCACCTGGCCGCCTTTGCGACGGCGGCCGCCGCCGCTCCCCCCAGCTGGGGCGCGCAGCGGCAACCCCTCCTGCCGCTCGCGACTTGCCACCTTATCGGCGAGGCCGACCCCGTCCGCCCCTTTAGCGAGCGGCTGGCTGCCGCGTTTGAGTCGCCCCTCGTGCTGCGGCACCCCCGGGGGCACGTGGTCCCCAGGCTGGACGAGGGGGCCGGGCGGCGGCTGCGCGCGTTGTTGGGCGAGGCGGCGGCGGCGGGGGCTGCTGGGGGCCGAGGCGGGGGCGCGGGGGGCGCGGCAGAGGCAGCGGCGCGTTCGCGCCTTTAGAGGCCCCGGCCGGCGGCCGACACGCGCGCGCGTTCGGGGTGTGAAATTCGCCCAGGTTTTTCAGGAGCATGAGAGAGGCGCGAGCGCTCTCTCTGGGTGGGTGCGCCTGTTGCTCGCAAACGGGGATGGCGGCGAAGGCGGGGGAGAGAGAGCGTGTCACACGTGCGGGGCGCCCGCGCGGCGCGGCGCCCTCTTGGCGCCACAGTCTCGCCCTCCACCCAGCCCCCACAAACCACAAAGCCCCCCCTTCCTCCGCTCCACAAGCCCCCCCCCCTCCGGCACACCGGCAAAAAAACCCGCACTTGCATAGTAGGAAACAGCCAAAGGAAGCGAGCGCGTTCGAAAGGACGAAGAGAAGGCCTCCCCGCAGGCTCGCCCTTTGTTCTCCCCCCCCGCCCCCCCCCCCCGCCCGCAGTTCTCCCGCCAGATCGCGCGCGACGCGAAAGCCACGCGACCTTGATTCGCCGCCGTGGCGTCGTCCGGGCAGACAGGCCGCGAGAGAGGGTAGTACGAGCAGTACGCTTGCGCGCGAAGCAAAAGGAAAAAAGAGGCTAGCGCGAGAGCCTCCTTTTGCCTTGTCTTCGCGCGCGCGGCACTGCCCACCCCCCCGCCCTCCTTTCGCCGCGGCGCGCCCGCGCGCGAGAGAGAGCGCAGGCACTGCATCCCCTCGCTCGCCGCGCGCGGTGTCGTGAAGGGCCGCCCGCCCTCGCTGCGCCCCCCCGGGCGAAGAAGAGAGCGCTTGCGCGTGTCGCTGCGGCAGTCGGGTGCGCCGCGCACGCCCCAGCGACGACGCGCGAGCGTCGCCCGCCCCCCCCCCAAAAAACCCCCAACCACCCCCCCAAGACCCACACCACCCCATCCACCCATTCCGCCACCCCCCATTCCATCCCCCCCGCCCGCCCATTCCACCCCCCCCCCCCCTCCCTCCACACGCACACACCGCACTCTTCCCCCCCCCCAACCCCCACCCCCCAACAACATGCCCCGGACGCGGCCTCGCAGCCCGGCGGCGGGCAACGGCGCCGGCCTCTCGAGCGCTGCCGCCCCCGCTGCCGCCGCCGCCGAAGCCGGCAACACCAACCCGACCCTCCTGACCCAGCGGGGCCGCGTCAGCAAGCGCGCGGGGGCCCCGCGCGCGGGCCGCGTGGGCAGCGTGGCGGCGGCGGCGACCGCGCGCCGCGCCGCCCTCCTCTCGGCGCCGTCGTCCTCGTCCTCGCCGCAAGCGACGGCGGTGGCCCTGGCGGCGGCCGCGGCCGCGGCCGCGGGTGCGCTGAGGGCCTCGGCTGCCGAGACTGCGGCAGGGGAGCTGCAGCAACAGCAGCAGGAGCAGCAGGAGCAGCAGGAGCAGACGCTGCGCGCCCGCCCTGCTGCCCCCGCCGCCGCCGCCGCCGCCACCACCGCCGCCACCACCGCTGCAGCAAGTGGCCCCGAGCGCGAGGCCGCCCTCCGCCGCGAGCGCCGCGCGCGCCGCGCGCGCCGCGCCCAGGCCGAGCAGTCCCTGCCCGCCCTGCAGCGCTACGGCCTGGCCGCGTACGCCGACCGGCGCCGGCAGCAGCACCACGAGGCGCAGGAGGGGCGGCTGCGGCGCATGTTCCGGGGCGCGCGGCGCGGGCCCGCCATCACGCAGGCGCGCCAAGAAGAAGAGGAGGAGGAGGACGATCCGTCGCTCGACTGCTGGTCCGACTTTTCCGACGGCGAGTACGTCGGACCGGGACACTCGCTGCCGCCGGCGCCGCCCCTCGCGCTCGCGCCGTTCGGGCGCCGGCCGCTGCCAGCTGCCGCCGCCGCCGCCTCGGCGGCGGCGACGTTCCCGGACGGCAATATGATCCTGCGCCAGATGCGCGACGAGGACATCCGCCCCGGCGAGCTCATCTCGACCATGCGCCCCGACCACCTTCACCTCCCCTCCGACTCCGACTCCGACGACTCGGACGACGACAGTGAGGAGGAGGAGGAGCGCCAGGGCGCGGCTGCTGCTGCTGCTGCTGGCGTCGGCCTCGGCGGCGGCGGCGGAGGCGGCGGGCGCCGCAGCGTCGCCATCGCCCTCAACGTCGGCGAGGTCCTCGCCATCGGGCCCAACGGCAGCATCGTGCGGCACACCATTCAGCTGGACAACTACGAGCGCCTGTTGCGCCTGAGGGACGTCGCCGTGCCCGTGCCGCCGGGCCTGCTGGCTGCGCTGCCGCGCGTCGAGTGGGTCGGCGACGGCGTGGCGCCGAGGCCGGTCGCTGCCGCCGATGCTGCTGCCGATGCTGCCGACGCCGCCGCTGCTGCCGCTGCCGACGCGTCTGCCGGCGGCGCGGCCGCGGCCTCGGGCGCCGCCAACAACGTCGGCGGCGGCGGCGGTGCTGCCGCGGAGGCGATGCAGGACGCGCCGATGACCGAGGCGCCGCAGCCGCTGCAGCAGCGCGGCGAGGGCGCCGCCGCCGCCGCCTCGCCTTCCTCCTCCGCCAACCCCCCCGCCGCCGCCGTCCCGCACGACCAGCGCGACCGCTGCTCCATCTGCCAGTGCCACTACGAGCGCGGGCAGACGCTCGTGCGCCTCCCCTGCGCGCACCTCCACCACGAGGCGTGCCTAGTGCCCTACCTCGGCCGCTACTGCAAGCGCTGCCCGATCTGCAAGGGCGACGTGGTCGAGGGGATGATGCGCGGCGGCGCTGGGGGCGCGGGCGCGGGCGCGGGCGCGGCGGCGGGGCCGGCGGCGGCGGACGGCCCGGCGGCGGCCTCCGCCGGCGCGCTGGGCCGGCCGCGGGCCAACGGCGCGGTGGCTGCCGATGAGGAGGACGCGCGGATCGGCGCAGCGGTCCAGGCGGCGCGCGCCGCGCTGCTGTAGATGGCGCAGGCGCTCGCTTAGGCGCGGGGCCGGCCGGCGCGCGCGATGGCGACGGAATGAGAGAGAGAGAGAGAGAGATAGGAACGAGAGAGGCAGGAGAGAGAGATGAGAGCACTTGGGCCGGCGCCTTTACCCCCCATCTCCACCTCCTCTCCTCGACGCTCTCGGCGACGAGGGCGTGAGCTCTTCCTTGCCCCCCCCTGCCCGCTACACGGACCCCCCCCCAAAAAAAGGCACCACCCACATCGTGCGAAGGAAAAAACTTGCGATCGCCTCGCCGACGCCCTCCCTCTCTCCCCCCGACCCCGCCCCACCTCGGGGGGAGAGGCAGGAGGAGGAGGGCGCCAGCCCCGCCCCGCCGCCCCGCCGCCCCGCCCGCCCGCCGTCCGGCCTTGTTTTGTCGGGCGGCGGCGAGGCAGAGGAAAAAAAGGCCCTTGGCGGCGTAGATTTGGATTTTTCTTTTGTACAGACGCGCTTGGCGCGCGCGCCCCCCCCCCCCCCCCGCGCGCGCGCGCGTGCGCCCTTCTTGCATCTACGGAGGGGAGGCGCGGGCGCGCGGCGACCGTGCGCGCCGCGCAGGCCACAGCACCGACCCCTCGACCCCAAGATGAGAGGCGCGGCCGACCAAAAACGCATGACCGCGCGCGGACGAGTGTATTTTTTTGCAAAAGACGTGTTGGGATTTCACTCGTTCGAGTCGGTTTTGAAAACCGAGGGCGTGCGCGCGCCTCGTGTTTCAGTGTAAAGATCAGACGCGAATCAAACAAACCCGATCTGTTCTCCTCTTCGTCCACCATCGTCCTCTCACGCCAAGCGGCGCGCCGCGGGCGAGATCGCCAGGTGCGGCACCCCGCGGCCGACCTCGTCCACCGTGGCGCGCGGCGCGCGGCGGGGGCTTGCCGCCGCCGCCGCCGCCGCCGCCCCCCCCACGGCCGCCGCGGCCCCGCCGCCCGCTCCCGGCTTGTGCGCGGCCCCCACGCCCCCGCCCAAGCCGACCGCCATCGACGCCTGCGACGCCGGCCGCCGGTACTGCGCCACCCACGGGTGCTGCGAGAGCTCATGCGCCGAGGGCCGGCGCGCCGGGTCGGGCTGCAGCGCGGCCGTCACGAACGACTTGAGCTCCTCGCTGAAGCGCGGCGGCCACGCAAACGCGCCGCCCCCGCCCGCGCCCGCGCCCCGGCCCCCCCCAAACAGCCCGCGCTGGATCGCGTGCACCGTGCGCTCCTTGCTGCCGTCGTCCGACCGAAAGGGGGTGATCCCGGCGACCAGCTCGTACGCCAGCACCCCCACGCTCCAGACGTCGACGCCGTGGCCGTAGCCGATGCTCCCTGCGTTGAGTTTGCCGTCCGACGGCGAGCGCTTGAGCGGACAATTGAGCACCTCGGGCGCCATGTAGTGAAGGGTGCCTGCGCGCGTCACGGCGCTCTCCGACCCCAGGTCGATCGACAGCCCAAAGTCGGCCAGCTTGAGCGCGCCGCCGGCCTCCGAGAGCAGCAGGTTCTCCGGCTTGATGTCGCGGTGCGCGATCCCGCGCGCGTGCAGGTACTGCAGCGTCGACAGCAGCGGCTCGATCACGCAGGACACGGCGTGGCGCTCGCTCACGCGCCCGCCCCAGGGCCCCCGCAGCGCGTGCGCGAGGTCCCCGCCCCCAACGTACTCCTGGGCGAGGACGACCGCGTCGCCCTCGCGCCACGCCGCCCACAGAGCCGCGCAGCCGTCGCACACGATCGTCGAGTGGAGCGCGACCTCGCGAAAGGTCTGGTAGACCGTCAGGGGGGTCAGGCCGGCGAGGAAGTAGACTTTCAGCGCGACGAGGTGGCCCGACTTTAGGCACTTGGCGCGGTAGACCGTGCTCGCGTAGCCCTTGTGGAGCGCCTGCACGAGCTCAAAGTGGCGGAGGCGCCACTTGTCGCGGCGCAGGGGGTGGGGGAGGAGCGGGTAGACGGACAGGAGGCCCTCGCCGCGGAGCACGAGGTCGCGCGCGCGCACGTCGGTGGATCCCGGGGGCGGCGGGGCGCGCGAGGGGGAGGACGAAGAGGAGGCGGGCGGGGCGGGGGCGTTGGCGTTGGCGGCGTTGGCGGCGTTGGCGTTGGCGCCGTTGTCGAACGAGGGGCGGTGCTGGCTCTGGGGCTCGAGAAAGTCGACCTGGACGTGCGGGCTCGGGCGCGAAGGGGCGGCGGCGGTGGCTGCGGCGGCGGCTTGGAGGGGCGGGCGCGTGGCGGGAGCGGCGGAAGCGGCCGCGGCCGCGGCGGCCGCGGCCTCCTCGGGCCCCGGCGGCGGCGTGACCGAGCCCCACGCCGCGGCCAGCGCCCACTGCCCCTGCTGCTGCTGCTGCTGCTGCGGGTGCTGCTGTTGTTGTTGCTGCTGCTGCTGGCTGTGCGGCGAGTCGCTGCCGCCCGTCTTGATCGGCTTGAGCGAGAGCGCGCGGACGAGGCCGTCGGCCGCGGCGGCGGCGGCGGGGGCGGGGCCGACGACGACGACGGCAACGGCGGCGGACGGCTCCTCGTCCATGGCCGCGGTCGAGGCGGGCGTGGTGCTGGCGCCGCGCAGGCGGCGGAACAGGTCCATCGTTTCTTGGGGGGTTGGGGTTGGGGTGGGTTGAGCGAGAGAGAGGGGAAAAGCGTGGGGGCTTGACCTGCGCGCCGCTTGACCGCGTTGGCGGCGGGCGTCGGCGGCGGCGGTCGCTCTCTCGCTCGAGACTGCAAAGACAACACGCGTGGCGGGGGGGGGGGGGAGGAGGTTCAGTCGCGAGATCTGGGGCGCGCGCGCCTTGCTGGGGGCAGGCAGGACAGGAGAGCTGGTTGCAGCGCTCTTTGGGGTTTTGGCTTTTGCGGGGGAGAGCGAGAGCGAGAGCGAGAGCGCGCCGTCTTGAAGGGCGTTCACCGTCGCGCGCGCAGCGTGCCGGCACCGAGCCGCCATATCTCCATTTGCTCAAGCGGCGCCGCGTTAAAACTGTCCACACGCCAACCACTCGATCGCGACCTCCAGCTCGAGCTCTCGGCTCTCGACGACGCCCAACCCCCTCCCTCTCTTGCGCGCCCGCGTGTTGCGCAACCACAAACCACACCCCTCCTTTCCGCGACTCTCTCCGCGCGCCCCACTTCACCGCGCGACGTCGACAGAGAGCGCAGTACTTCTGCATCGAGACATGCACGCGCTCAGGCATCCCGCAGGCGCGCAGGCGCCCGGCGGGTGGCGTAGGGAAGCGGAGAAAGCAGGTTGGCAACCGACCTCCTCCCGCCCGAGGCCAGCAGCGAGCATCAGCAGCAGCAGCAGCAGCCGCAGGACCGCCTCCACCTTGGCGGCGCGCGCGGGCCTCCTCGAGGCCGTGCTCAAGCCCATCACGACGGCCGGGCAGGTGAGTGGGATTTTAGACGTGCGCCACCGCCGCCCCCCCCCCCCGCGCGCGCGCGGCGCGACTGCTCGTCGCGCGCCCCACTCACCACACCTCCCCCATCACCCCATCCCCCAACCCCCAGATCAAGGACCTCAAGCAGGGCATCGCCGCCTTCTACGACGAGTCCTCCGCCCTCTGGGAGGACGTCTGGGGCAGCGAGCACATGCACCACGGCTACTACCCTCCCATGGGAGGCAGCGGCGGCAGCAACGGCGCCACCGCCACTGCAACCACCACCAGCACCACCACCCAACAACAACCCAAGCAGCCCGCCGACGACGCGCAGGCGCAGGTCGACATGATCGACCGCGTCCTCGAGTGGGCCGGGGTCACCAGCACCACCGACACCCCCTCACCCTCCCCCCCAAAGACCATGCTCGACGTCGGGTGCGGCGTGGGCGGGTCGTCGCGGCACGTGGCGCGCCTCTTTCCCGACTTGAAAACCGAGGGCGTCACCCTCTCGCCCTTTCAGGCCGAGCGCGCCGCGCGCCTCTCGGAGCGCGCGGGCCTGGGCGACCGCTGCCGCTTCCGGGTGGCCGACGCCCTCGACGCGCCCTTCCCCGACGCCTCCTTCGACCTGGTGTGGTCGCTCGAGAGCGGCGAGCACATGCCGGGCAAGCCCCGCTTTGTGCGCGAGCTCGCGCGCCTCACCGCGCCCGGCGGAAGGATCATCCTCGTCACCTGGTGCCACCGCGACCTGCTGCCCGGGGAAACTTCTTTACGTCCCGAGGAGCAGGCGCTCCTCGACCGCATCTGCGAGGCCTACTACCTGCCCCCCTGGTGCCCCCCCTCGGAATACGCGCGCTTGATGGCTGAGAACGGCCTCACGCAGATCCGCTCCGACGACTGGAGCGACGCGGTCGCGCCGTTTTGGGGCGCCGTCATTCGCAAGGCGCTGACCCCTAGGGGGGTGGCGGGGCTGTTCGGGGCCGGGTGGCAGACGATCAAGGGCGCGCTGGTGATGCCGCTCATGGCGCGAGGGCTGGCGATGGGGACGGTGCGGTTTGCGCTCGTGACGGCCGTCAAGCCGCCGGTGTTGTGATTGGGTTGATCGATTCTTTTTTGGTGGCCGGTTTTCTTTCGTCGGTCCGAGAGGCGAGAGAGAGAGAGAGAGAGAGGCGAGAGAGAGAGAGAGAAGCAAGGCGCGCGGCGGCCGCGCCCGCCGCTGTGATCCTCTTTTTCGTGGTGCTGTTTTGTGGCCGGCTGGTCTTGTCGTCGAGAGGCGAGAGAGAGAGAGAGAGCAACCAGAGGGCGCGCGGCGGCTTTGCGAAATCGTGTCTTACTCTTGATGCAAAGAGACAGATGTTTAATCATCGGGGCACAGAAAAACTCGGGAGGCGGATTGGCGCGCGCGCGTAGGTGGGGAGGAACGATTCGGTAAGGAAGGGGGGTGGGGGTTTTGCGCTCGGAGGGGCCGGGCGGCGGGGGAAAACAACGAGGAGAGGGGTGTTGGGGGGAGAAGCAGCAAGCCAGCGGGAGGGGCAGTCGCACGACACGACGACTCGAAAATAGAGCAACAACCAAAGCGGGAGGGGGGGGGGGGAAGGAGGAGGCGGGAGGGGGGGGGAGGGAGGGTGGCGACGATTTGGACGGGCCGCGAAACGCCCGCCTCACGCCTGCGCGCGCCCGGGAGTGAGGAAAGAGGCATACGCAGAAGTGAAAAAGGCAAAAAAAGACGGCGCGCGCGCGCATCGGGGTTGTGTTGGGGTTTTTCAAGGGGATGCGCGGTGGGGGGGGGTTGGGTTGTTTGGAGGCGGGGTTTTAGCACATCGGCTCGGTGTGTCGTGGGGGGTGGGGAGAAAGCGGGGGCGCGCGCAGAACAACAAATCAACAGAAAGAAGAAGAAGGCTCTCCCTCTCTCTCAAGAACAAACCGCAGAAGCCGCGGCGGCATCAGGCGGCCAGGCGCTCGAGCGCGGCCACGGCCGCGCCCAGATCCGAGGAAGAGGAGGAGGAAGGAGCGGCCGCCGGCGCAGCGAGGCCCGTCACGCGCTCGAGCGCCGCGGGCCAGGAGGGGTGCGCTCCCGCGCGCCTTCGAGCCGCGCAAAGGGCCGCGGCCGCGAGCGCGCTGGGCCTCAGCGCCAGGAGCTCCGGTAGGGCCGGGTCGCGCACGGCGGCGGCGCTCAGGAGGGCCGGCGCGCCCCAGAGGGCGTCGGCGGAGGAGGAGGCCGAGGAGGAGGAGGAGCAGGAGGAGAAGGGCGGCAGAAGGACGAGCTGCAGCCGCTCGGCAAAGAGGGCCAGGCAGCGGAGCGCGCCGATGCTCAGGGCGGGGCTGCCTTCGGCAGAGCCCTGAGACAGGCCCAAGGCCGCCTCGACGCGCGCCGAGGCGGCCAAGAGGCTGCCCTCCTCGACGCGCATGGCCGCAGCCACGCCGACGAGCGAGGGGCCGGCGGCGGCGGTGCTGGCCTTGGCGGCAGCGGCGGCGGCGGCGGCGGGGCAGGCCGCGCCGCCACCGCTGCTGTCGCGCTCGAGGAGGGCCGCGCGCGCGGCACCGCACACGGCGAGGAGGGCGGCGCCCATCAGCGCGCGCGTCGGCGCGCCGGCGTCGCATTCGCTGCTGCCAGCGCCGTCGTCGTCGTCGCCACCATCAGCGGCGGCGTCGGCAGCCCCGCCCGCCGCCCCCGTCCCCCCCCCTTCCTGCCTGGCCTCGGCCGCCACGACGCGGTCGGCCAGGAGCAGCGCGTCGTGCGCGAGCACCTCGCTGAGGCCGGCGGCCGCGAGGGCCGGCAGGGAGGGCGCGCCGAGCAGGAGGGCGGCCGCGGCCGGGCGCGCGCGGACGTACTCGCTCGCGGCGACAGAGGCGGCGCAAGGAGGGCGGGGGGGAGGAGGGGGAGCGCCGCCCTCGGGCGCCGGCGCTGCCGCCACCGCTCCTCCTTGGCCGCCCGCAGCCGCAGCCGCAGCAGCCGCAGCAGCAGCGACGAGCGCACCGTGCTCCCCGGCGCCCAGGGCAGCGGGATAGGTCTCGAACGCGCGCACGGCCTCGAAGGCTGCGCGGCAGCACTCGTCGGCGGCCTCGTCAGCGGCCTCCTCCTCTTCTTCGGCCCCGCTCCCGTCGGCAGCGGCTGCCGCGGCCGCGGCCGCCGAGAAGGGGGCCAGCAGGGCGCGCAGGCCGCAGCGCTCCCCCCCCTCGTTCAGGCCGCCATTCCGCAGCCAGAGCGCGACGGCGCGCGCGGGCGCCTCGAACCGCAAGACGCAGGGCGGCTCCGGGCCAGAGGCCGACAGCGAGGCGGCGGCGGCGGCGGCGGCGGCGGCGGGAGCGCCGCCAGCAGCGGTGCCGCCGCCGCCAACAGAGGACGCCTTGTCGCCGTCGGATGCCGCAGAGGACGGCGACGAGGGCGGCGCAGGGGCGCCGCCGCTGCTGCCGTTGTCGTTGGCGCCGGCGCCGCCGGGCCCGCCCACGCTCGCGCCCCCCGAGGAAGACGAGGCCGCCTGGCTGCCCGCCAAGAGCAGGCATCGGCCGTCGAGCGGGACGCTGCGGCCCTCAAACGGCGCGCCGAGCGCTCGGAGGAGGGTCGTGACGGCCTCGCGCACGGTCGCGCCCGCGCCCTCGCGCTGGCGGGTGCGCCCGGCGACGACGATGACTATGCCGATCTCGGGCTCCTCGTCGTCGTTGCCGCCGCCGTTGTCGTCGCCGTCGCCGGGTGCGTCGGCCGCCGCAGCAGGAGCAGGAGCAGCAGCAGCAGCAGCAGCAGCCCACAGCGCCGGGTCGGCGTCCAGCGCGTCGGCAAGGTCCGCCAGCCAGCAGTGGAGCGCGGTCATGGCGACGCCCGGGCTGAGCGACTGCAGGCTGAGCTCGAGCGGCGGGAGCAAGGAGGAGGCGCCGGCGTCGGCGTGATCGGGCAGGGGGGCGACGGTCGTGCCCGCGCGGCCGAGCCCCTTGCGCGCCGCCTCGCGCCAGAGGCGCGCGGCGCGCCGCTGCGCCCACGGCATCCCGGCGCCCCAAAGCGCCTCGACCAGCACCGAGTACAGGATGGCGTCCGGCTCGCAGGGGCGCTGCTGCTGGTGGCGCGCGCTGGTGTTGTTGTTGCTGTTGCCGCTGCTGTTGAGCGTCGCAGCCGCTGCCGGCTCCTGCTGCTGTTGCTGCTCCCTGGCCGCCGCGGCCGCGCCGACCATGCGCCGGAAGGCGCGCAGCGCGCGCGTCCACTGCCCTCCGCGGTCGTACGCCGACACGAGCGACGTGTACGTGACGACGTCCGGGCGGCAGTAGTAGGAGCTGCTGCCGCCCCTGCCGCCGCCGTCGCCGCCGCCGCCGCCCTCGTTGCCGCCACCCCCCTGCTGCTCCATCGCCGCCACGAGCGCCTCGGCGCGCTGCCACTGCCCGCCCTGCGCGCAGCACCCGATCAGCGAGTTGTGCGTGATCACGTTGGCGCGCACCCCGTCCCGCCGCATGTCGTCGAACAGCTGCAGCGCCGTCTCCCACCGCCCCGCCCGCTCGCACGCCGCGATGGCCGCGCTGTACGTGACGACCGTGCGCTCGAGCCCCTGCGCGACCATCGCGCGGTACGCCTCGAGCACGCGCGACAGCCTCCCGGCGCGGCTGTAGGCGCCGATCAGCGCGTTGTAGGTGGTCGTGTTGGGCGGGGCGCCCGCCGCCACCATGGCCTCGTGCGCCTCGAGCGCCGCCTGCCAGTTGCCAGCGCCGTTGCACGCGATCATGGCCGTGTTGAACGAGCGCGTCACGGGCCGCGCGCCCGCCCGCCTCATCTCCTCGAGCACGGCCACGGCGTCGGACCACCTCCCCAGCTTGCCGTACACGTCGATGAGCGTGTTGAACGTCACGACCGAGGGCGGCACGCCCCGCGCGCGCATGCGGCCGTACGTCGCGAGCGCGCCGCCGAGAGCCCCGGCCTTGATGTGCACGTTCATCAGCGCCGAGTAGGTGTGGACGTTGGGCGCGTGCGGGGAGGAGGAGAAAGGCGGGGTGTTGTCGTCGTTGGGGCGCTCGGCGGTCGTCGTCGCTCCCGGGGGTGGGGGCGGCGGGGCGGCGGCGGCGGCGGCGGCGGCCGACGACGAGGGCGGCAGGGGCGCCAGGCCAGTGCGCCGCTCCATCTCGGCGACCAGCGCGCACGCGCGCGCGAGCGCGGGCGTCGGCTTGGCCGGGCCGCGGCGGCGCTTGGCGGCGTCGGCATCCGCCTCTGCGTCCGCGTCCGCGTTGGCGTCCGCGTCGGCGTCGTCCGCGTCGGCGTCGTCGGCGGCGTCGGCGGCGTCGCCGTCTCCGTCGCCGAGCGAGAGGGCGGCGAGGTCGGCCGCAAACGCGCCTCCGCCCCCGGCGGCCGCCGCCTCCTCGGCCAGGTAGCTTGCGCTCGGGGCGCCCGCGCACGCGGCAACCATCGCCGTGTACGTGAACACGTTGCAGAGGTGCGCGAGCTCGGCCTCGGGCGTCGACGGCGGCGCGTCTGGCTGCTGCTCTTGCGCCGGCTGCTGCTGCCGCTGCTGCCGCCGCTGCTCGTCGGCCGCCAGCGACGCGGCGCGCACGCGCTCAAACACCTCCCATGCGCGGGCGACGGCGTTGGCCGGCACGCCGCCGGGGATGCGCCCGCCGCCGCCGCCGCCAACGCAGCCCTCGTCGTCCGCGGCGGGTCCCGCAACGGCGGCGGCGGCGGCGGCGGCCGCGGGGCCTCCCCCCCCGCCGCCGCCGCCGCGCGCCCACTGCTTGAGCAGGGCCGACAGCCCACGCGCGTCGAGCGCGGCCAGCGGCGCGCGCAGGGCGCCCGCGAGCGGCAGCGGCTCGGCCGCCGGGCAGCGCGCGACGGCCGCCGCGAAGGCCTCCTGCGCGGCGGCCGACGCGGCCGCGGCCTCCTGCGCGGCCGGGCTCAGCTGCGGGGGCGGGCCGCGCTGGTGGCCTGAGTGGGGGCGCGCTTGGGGGTGGGGGTGGTGGTTTTGGTGCGACGGGAACGGCTGCCGGGGGTCGCGCCGGCCGCCGCCGCCGCCGTTGAGCGGCCTGCCGCCGCCACCGCCATAGTACGACGGCGCGTGGTTGTGGTTGCGGCGGGGTGGGTACTGCTGCTGCCCCTGCTGCTGCGTCTGCTGCTCCTGCTGCTGCCGGTGGTAAAGCGGCGCCTGCCGAGGCGCCGGGTCCTGCGGCTTCTGCTGCTGCTGCTCCTGCTGCTGCTGCTGGCGGTAGTAGGGCACGGGCCCGCCCGCCTGCTGGTGCTGATGAGGAGGAGGAGCGTAGCGCCTCGTCGGCGCGCGCTGAGACCACCGTCGCTGGTCGCCCGGCGGCACATGCTGCTGCTGCTGGTGCGGCGGCTCCCAGCGCGGCGGCGGCGTCGGCGCCTGCTCGTCGGCCGGAGGCGGGTGCGTGGGCGTGTACAGCTGCCGCTGCTGCTGCTGGTGCTGCTGGTGCTCCGGCGGCGGCGCGTACGACGTCGGCGACCCCAAGCCGGGGTGGTGCGGCGGCCAGAGCGGCAGCGGATGCAGGGGCTGCAGGCCCGGCGGCGGCGGCGGCGGCGCAGCGTAGATGAGCACGTGCGGCTGGTGGTGGTGGTGGTAGTAGGCCGCCGCCGCGGCCGCCGCCGACGCTGCCGCCGCCGCAGAGGCGGCGGACCCCTGCTCGGCGGCGTCGGAAGGCGCGAGGCCGTGCTGCTGCTGCTGCTGCTGGTGCTGCTGCTGCTGCGGCGCCCCGCCGCCCCAGCCGTCGGCGGCGGCGTGCCGCGGCGGCGAGCGGCGTAACGGGCGCCTTGGCCCCGCGCCGCCGGGCGACTCGGCGGCGCTGTGCTGGCGCGGGTGGCGGTACATCACCGGGCTGCCCTCCGAGCTGTGCGAGGGGTAGTGGTGGTGCTGCTGCTGCTGCTGCTGCGGCGGCTGCGAGACGTAACAGTACCCCCCACCGGCGGCGGCGGCGACGACGGCCGCGCCCGCGCTGCGGACTCGCGGCAAGGGCGCGGCGGCGGGGGCGGGGGCGCCCGCGCCCCCGTGGTGGTGGGGCGGCGGCGGCGGCGGGGCTGGTGCGGGGGGGGAGAGGGACGACGCGTCGTCCCCGCGCGCGGGCGGGTGCTGGTCGTGGTGGTTCATCGTTTTGCCCCAAAAAAGACTCTTTGCACGCGCACGGGCTTTTCGCGGGCGCGTATCCCGCGCTCGGAGATCGAGATCTTGGGGGGGCGCGGGCGGGAGCAAAGCGACCCCCGTGGGAGGGGGAGGAAAAATGTGTGTCAGAGCTCTGTTTGGGGCTCCTTTTTCTGACCTAGGACCCCGGAGCCTTTGTTCACGCGAGGGGAAAAGGCCTCGGTTCGCGCGCGCGCGCGGGGCAGGCCGGGTTCGCTGCGCGCGCAAAGGGCCTGCGCGGCCCGTTGATATTCCCCAGCGAGGATCCGGGGCCCGCACGCCGGGCGGGCGGGCGCCGAGGACAAAAACGGGGGCCGTGCGAAAGGGGTGTAAATTTTCGCGAGGCAGGGGAGGAGGCAAGGCTCTGGTTTTCTGTGCGTCGTGGGTTGTGGTGAGGCGCGCGCCGAGAAGGCCAAATGGAGGGGCGGATTTCAAGCTTCTTGTTGTTTCTAGGTCCTGGAATTCTATGGAGGGCGGGGGGCGCGTGCGGGCGGGCGGCTGGGAAAAGGAGTGGCGGTGAAGAGCGCCGCCGCCCCATGTCAACTTTTTGAGCCGCCGCGGGCAGGGGCAGGGGCGACGACTGCGCGACTGCGTGGGGGGGGGGGCGGGCGTGGGGGCGCGGCGAGGGGCAGCCCCCAACCCTCGACGCCCCACAAAGACTCGGCTCAATAGCAGCAGTCGCAGTCGAACGGGCACAGGTCCGTGTCCCCCCCGGCCTTGGCGTTGAGCTGCAGCTCCTCCTCGGTGTAGATCGCAAACCCCTCCTCGGTGCGCTTGCGCTTGCCGCCGCTCGAAGCGCTGGCCGCCGCTGCGGCGCCGAAAATGTCGTTTTTGGAACCGAGGGGCAGGCCGCCGCCGCCGCCCTTGGTGGAGGAAGGGCCCGCGCCTGCGGCAGCGGCGCCGCCGCCCTTGCTAGCCTCGGCGGCGGCGCGCCGGCGCGCCTCGCGCACGCACGCAGCCAGGGCGGCGAGGTCGGGCTCGTCGCCGCCGTCGTCGCCGCTGCCGCCCACGCTGCCGCTTGTGCTCTCGCTGCTGCCGCCGCCCTCGTCCTCTTTCTCCTCCTCCTTCTTCTGCTTCTTGCTCAGCTTTTTGCTCTCCTCCTTCTTTTCCCCCAGCGGCGCCTCTTCTCCTCCCCGCTTCTTGCCGCCGCCTCCCAGCTCTGCCGCGCCAAAGATGGCGTCGATCTCGTCCTTGGCGGCGGCGGCGGCCTTCGCTGGTGCTGCGGGCTTGGCGGCGCCCGCGCCGGCGCCCGCGCCGCCCGCGCCGCCCTTTTTCGCGAAGGCGGCGTTGTTGGCGTTGCTCGGGGCAGCAGCAGCAGCAGCAGCGACTGCAGCGGCGCCGCCCGCCTGCTGCTCCTTGTTCTTCTTCTTGCCCATTTGGGGGCGCTGCTCTGGGCGCAGCACGGACACGCGCGCGAGAAGAGGAGACCTGTGGTGTGTCGGCCGCGCTTTTTTCGTCGCGCGCGCGCGGGCCGGCCTTGTTGCTCTCTGATGCGCGCCACTCTGGGAATCGATCTGGAAGAAGAAGAAGGCACGTGTGATTTCGATTGAGATTGAGAAGAGGCAAAGAGGCCGACGAGCGCAGATGGAGCGCCTCTTTTCTCCTGCCGCCACCGCCGCCGTCCCCGGGGCGAAGCGCCACTCGCCCGCCTCGAGCTCATCTGTTTTTTTACACCTTCCTCCGCCCTTTTCATGGCGCCTCCACCGGCACCCCGGCCTCCGCCCGCGCCTGCGCCTGGAAGTACTCCCCGGGCGGCGGCCGCGCGCGCCCGTCTGGGATGGCCAGCAGCACCGCCGCCTCGGCCGCCTTTTCCGCCTCCCACGCGCGGTCGACGATGTAAAACCCTTTCCGCTCGAGCTGCACGATGTCGCCCTTGCGCAGGGCGGCCATGTTGCCGTCTCCCAACGCGTCCACGTCGCGCCGCGTGTCGGAATTGACGAGCGACGCAAAGTCGTCGTCATCCTCGACCTTTTTCTTCGTGATCAAGTAATCAAAGTCGCTCAGCCTCAGCGGGACTAATCCCCCGCCCCCGGCCGCCGCCGCGCTTTTCAGCGGCGCCGCCTCGGGGCTCGCGCTCGCGGCCGCGGCTTGCGCCTCCTCGGGCGAAGGGAGCCACGTCAGCTTGAGCTTGGTGCGCTTGACGTCGCCGGCGAGGTGCAGGCGCCCGCGCAGGGCCGTCACGACTAGCTCGCCGCTTTCGTTTTTCCCGACCTCGTAAGACTCCACCACGGCGTTTCCCCAGTCCATCAGCGTCACCTCGGCGCCGCCGCCCCCGCTTCCGGCCGAGGCCGCTTTCACCTCTGCCGCGACGGCCGCGGCGTCGGCGCGGTCCAGCACGACGACGGCCGCGCGCGCGACGGCCTTGGTGCCCATCGACGGGTCCTTTTTGTGGCGCGGGCACGCCGCGACCTCGGGCGCGCCCGGGGCGGGGCCGCCTGAGAGGTATAGAGGGACGCGCCCGCTCGTCAGCACGGCGGTGTGGCGGGGGGCGACGGGGTCGATCATGCGCTTGTTGATGGCCCAGATGCGGTCCCACTCCTGCGTCGTGAGGTTCTTGGACGCGCCCTGGAGCAGGATGAACTCTTTCAGCGCGGGCAAGGTCAGGCCGCGGCGCAGGACGCCCTGCACGGTCGGCATGCGCGGGTCGTCCCACCCGTCGACGGCGCCCGAGTTGACGAACTCGGTGAGCTTGCGCTTGGAGAGGCAGGTGTAGATGAAGTTGAGCCTGTTTTTTTTGTTTTTGGTTTGGTTGAGGGGGACGGGGGGAGCGGAGGGTGTCAGCGGGAGAGCGGGGGGAGCGGGGGGCGCGCTCGCGCGGAAAAAAAAACACGCCACAAAAAAAAAGGCAAGTCGTCGTCGTCGCGCGCGTGCGAGAGAGCTCGGAATGAGTAGGAGGTTGTTTGTTATATCGACAGCTCGCGGATTGATGGGCCGCTTCCGCCAGAAAAAAACGTTTTCTTCACAGCTGCTTGCTGCTGCGGCGGCGACGGCGAGGGGGGCAGTGGGGGAGGGGGCAGGACGAGAGCGCCCCATGTCGCCCCGCACCAAGCAAACCCGTAAAAAAAGAGACGAAACAACTCACCGCGCGTAGTCCCAGATCCACACCTTGGGCAGGCCCGGCCACACCTTGCGCTGCGCCTCCAGCACCCAGTAGAACTGCTCCTCGCGGTTGCGGTACTCGCTCGTGCGCAGCGCGTGCGTGACGCCCTCGATCGCGTCGACAAAGGGGCACGAGTAGTCGTACGTGGGGTAGGCCTGTTTGTGTTGGTTGGTTCCGGGGTCGAGGCGTGTGTGTGTGTGAGGGCCGTTCGGGCTTGGGGAGGAGAGAGGGGACAAAGGAGGGGGGGCTCTGGTTTCGGGGAGGGCCGGCGGCGGGGCGCCAAGGGCGCGGGAAGACGGGGAAACGAGAGGGGAAAGTAGGGAGAGAGGAATGCGGGGCCGTGGATTGAGCCGGATGACGGGCACGGTTGGGTGGTCCCGTGGCTCACCCATTAGAAACAGCCCCCTCGTGAGAGGCGATGTTCCTGGCGTTGACGAGAGGCGAGGTCATGCGGCAAGCCGCCCCCATACCGCGCCCTCGCCCCCCGCCCGTCCCTCCCCAGCCCCCCCCCCCGCCTTAGCACGACACCCCCCGCTCTCCCCGAAAGGAAAGCAGGGGGAGGCGAGCTCCGGCAGGGGGGGAGGGAGGAGGACAGGCAGGGGGCGGAGGGCACGGGGGGGCACCTGGCACCGGAGCTTCGCTGCCTCTGCTTTTTAGCCAGGGTAGTACGAGTTGGGGCAATGGTGGTGGTGGTGGTGGTCGTTTTCGTTCTTCGCTCTCCGCGCGCGCGCCAAAGCCGCAAAAAACCAAAGAAAAAAAACCCTCCTCGCTCACCTTGTACTTGGCCCCCGTGCGCCAGTGCGGCACCTCCGTGTTGACGCGGTACGCGACCGGGTCGCGCATCGCCGTGTTGGCCGACCCCATGTCCATCTTGATCCGCAGCACCACGCCCGGCGCCTCCCCCCGCTGCATCGCCGAAAAGAGCTCCCTCGTCTCGGCCGCGGGCCGGTTGCGGCAGCGCGACTCGACCCCGGCCATGCGCTCCTCGCGCATCTGGTCCACAGGGGTGTCGTCCGCGTAAAGCACGCCCGCGTCGATCAGGCGCTCGGCGCACTCGGCCAGCTGCGGGAAATAGTCCGAGGCGTAGGTGATTCTTTGCTCCCCGCCGACGGCGGCGTCTTTGAAGACCCCCAGGTCGCGCATGTCCTTCAGGATGTTGTCGACGTACTCGTCCTTCTCTTTGCTGGGGTTGGTATCGTCGAACCGCACGCGCAGCTTTCCTTTATACTTGTCGGCGATGGCCTGGTTGAGCAGGGCTGCCTTGGCGTGGCCGATGTGCAGGTAGCCCGAGGGCTCGGGGGGGAAGCGGACGACCACGCTTCCTGGTTGGGGGTTACCGGGCAGCTCGACGTCGAACGACCCGCCGTCGGCCTTGGCGCGCCCTCCCGCGGCGACGGCGGCGGCGTCGGCGGCCTGCTGCTTGCGGCGGGGGTCGAGCGACTCGAGGGCGGCGGAGCAGGCGGGCTGGGAAGACAAGAGGTCGAACCAGCGGCCGAGATTGGGGAGCGGGCTGGCGGCGTCGCGGCGGACCTTGGGGAAGAGCGGCGACGCGGCGAGCGCGCCCCAAACGGCCACGTCGGCGGCGGTCAAGGCTCGGCCGACGAGGAAGGAGCGCGGGGACAGGTAGGCGTCGAGGCTCTGGGCGGCGGCCTGGAAGGCCGGGCCGGGGGCCAGGGCCGGGCCGGAGAGGGCAAAGTCGAGCCAGCCGTCGACGCGGGTGGCGGCCAACGGGTCGGCGCTGGCGGCGAGGCGTGCGGCGGACGAGGACGCCGCCGCCTTTTCGCCGGCGCGGAGGAGGTAGCGCGCGATGCTGGCCGGGCCGGAGAGCTCGTCGCTGTTGTGTTGTTGGGTTTGGGGTTGCGTGTGATGGTGGTCGGGGAGCGAGGGGCGGCAGGAGTGAGGAGGATGTTCGGATCACGGCGTTTGGCGGAAGACGACTCCTCCTCCTCCTCGTTCGGTCGAGAAACCGAACCGCAAACGCACCCGGACGCCAGGCGCAGCGTGGGCGGCGCGTCCTTGCTGGCCTTGGGGTCGGGCTTGACCTCGACGTCCACCCCGGCGAGGCTGGCCAGGGCCACGAGCGCGTACGGCGGCGCGCGGTCCCAGAAGGCGAGCGCCGCCGCGCTCATGGTTTCTCTCTCGCTTTTGATCCGCGTTGCTCTCTCTCTTTGTGCCGTCGCGGGGGGGGGCAGTTGAGGCTGTACTAGTTGAAGCAGGTGCTCGAGAAGGAGCGCTGAAGGTGGAAGAGAGACACTGAGTGTGAAGGGAGGTGAGGCGGCGTCGGCAGCCAAAAGCGAGGCGGAGCGGCGCGCGCGCCGACCGGCGGCAGCGGCGGCGACGAGAGACGAAAGAGCGGGCGCGCGCGCTCGCCGCCATGCCCCTTCTCCTTCTCAACCCCCCCCCGACTCCGGCGCACCCCTCCCCTTTCTCTCGGCACACACCTCACCGTGACCACCACCACCATCTCACAACAACTTTTCTAGCTAGTTTATCCCCGGCACGCGCGCGCGAGAGAGCGAAAGAGACATCTCGGCCCACCCCCAAACGTCCAAATCCATCCCTCGGCGCGTCTGCGCGCGTCGTCGTCGCTGCCGGCCCCCACACACATCGGGATCGCTTAGAACAGGTGCGCCTCCACCGCTTTGGTCCCTCGCCCCGCCCCGATCGCGGCCGCGCGGGCCCTTGATTTCAAAAACACGGGAGCGAGGAGGAGGGCTCGCTCTCCTCGCTGGACGACGAGGACGACGAGAGCGCGCGCGCGCGCGCTGCTTCTTCTTCTCCTCCTCGCCCCCAATCTGTCCGTGTGGGCACACAGCACACGTCCCGCCCCGCCGCCCCCGATCGCATGCCGAGCGGTGGTGGTTCTGCCGGCGCGCGCGCGAGCGGCAGCTGAAGGAAGCCGTCGGCGGGCGGCGGCGGCGTGTTGGCGCTCGCGCACTCGGCGCCTCTCTTCGCGCACGCGCACGCCTCTCTCTCTCGCTCACGCCTCTCTCTCTCCCCCCAACCCAAAAAACATCATCAACAACACCAACACCAACAGATGCCGTCGTCGGCAAGGTGTCGCCGGCAAGGCGGCGGTGGTGGAGCAGCAGCAGGGCGGGCAAGACCGGCGGCCCTCCTCCTCGTGGCCGCTGCGCTCCTCGTCCTCCTCTCGACGCCCACCCCGGCAAGCGCCGCCGAAAAGGGCTGCGACCTCTCGCTCACCTTCTTCCCCGAGGGCACCACCAACGAGCCCGCCAGCCTCACCAAGGCCGGCCAGATGGCCCTCAAGCCCCCCAACAAGGACGACGACCAGCTCCTGACCGTCCCCGTCTACGGGAAGACCGTCCCCTTGGTCCACGTCGCCCCCGTCTCCCCCCTGACGACGCTCGGGGGCTGCGTCCCCGCGTCCTGCCTCCCGGGAAAGGGCCGCCGCCGCCGCCTGCAGCAGTCGTGCCCGCGCACCCTCGCCCCGGCGCAGTACCGCGTGTCCTACTCGTTCGAGGGCTCGCCCCCCGCTGTCGCGGGGCCCTACGCCGCCACCGACCCTGCCCCCCAGATCGCCGTCTCTGAGATCGCGCAGATGCCGCCCGGAACGTGGTGCGCCGACATCGCCGTCGCCCTCGTGCCCGAGACGGCGCGCGTGACGCAGTACTCGGCGGGCTTCTTACCGGCCAAGGACCAGTACACCAAGCGCACGATCTGCTTTTTGAAAAAGGCTGGCACGGCGCCCGCCGGCGGCGCGGCCGCCGTGCCCGCGGCCGCCGCCGAGGAAGAAGAGGCCGTTGCCGAGGAGCCCGTCGCCGAGGAGGAGGCCATCGAGGACGCCGCCGCCGCCACCGACGAACCCGACCTCCTCCCTCCCCCTATCCTCAAAAAGGGCGCGGGCGCCACGGGCGACGACCCGAAGAACCTCACGGCGCCCTCGGAGCCGCTCGACGAGGCAAAACTGGCGCAGGCGTCGCGCTACTACTGCCTTCGCTACTGGAGCCTGGGCGGCAAAGACGCCGCGAAAGTGCAGGTCCCCGTTGGGGACGAGGGCACGACGGCGTGCGCCGACGCGTGCAACTCAAAAGGGCCATCTTGCCAGGGCTTTAAGGTGGCGGGCGGGACCAACTGCATCCTCATGGCGGCCATCACTCCTGGAGGGGGGAAGAGCGACGCGGCGGTCTCGGCGGCGTGCGTGAAAAACCAAACGGATTGGCTGGCCGTCGCCAAGACCACCGCGGGCGCCGGGTACTACTGCCTGCCCAACTACGACCTGGCCGGGGACCAGGCGGGGGCGCCCACGGCCACGTCGGCCGAAGCTGGCCCGCCGCCGCCGAGGCCCCCGGGGGGGTTGGCCAAACCAGAGGTCGCGACGACGTCGATCCTCCTCTGCGCGGAGCAGTGCCGCCTCTTCGAGGGCGGGAGCTGCCAGTTCTTCGTCCAACAAAGCGGGATTTGCTACCTGAAGAGCAACATGATCGGCGGGGCCTTTGGGACTACAGGGCCAAGCAACACGACGCTCAACACGTGCATCCAGGGCTCGGAGACGTGGACCCTCTTCGGGGGGCAGCTCGATTACCTCCTACCCCCGCCCACGGCCGACCGCCTCGAGGCCGAGTCGACCGGGGGCCTACTGGCGGGACTGGGGGGAGGCGCCGCCGCGGGCGCCACCGCCGCCGGAGCCGCCGCCGCCCTCGGTGGGAACGCCACCTACTACTGCATCCGCGAGTACGTCGTCAACGGCACCCTGGTGCGCTCGGGCCCTGTTTCCAACGCGGGCACCGACGACAGCGTCGTCGCGTGCGCGGCAGAGTGCGACAAGCTGGGCACTCAGTGCGCCGCGCACATCACCACGCAAACCGGCGTGTGCGGCCTGTACAGCGGGATCAAGCCCCGCACGACAGGCACGGGCGATCCCACGATCCAGCAGCTGTGCGTGCGCTCCCCCGTGGATTGGGACGCCTTGGGGGACGCGGGCGAGGACGGCTCCCACTGCCTGAATAAATACGACATTGCCGGCGACGGCGTCAAGGACACCCCCTACCTGGGCAACACGGGGGGCGCGGCCGTGGCGGAGTTTTGCAAGGCGCAGTGCCGCCAGGAGCCAAAATGCGAGTTTGTCGTGGCCTCGGCCGGGAAATGCTACCTGAAGAACCAGCTGCTGGTCGGGTCGTTTGGGCGGACGGGCTACTCGGAGACGGCGACCAAGGCGTGCGTGCGGTCGCCGTCGGCGTGGATGACGATGGCCAACATGGTCTCGGCCGGGGGGAAAGGGGCCACGGGCGCGTTCAACGGGACGGGCGCGGCGCAGCTGGCGGCGCGGCGGGCGGCGGCCAAGGCGGCCAACGGGGCGGGGGGAGGAGGGGGCGGGGGGGGCTTGGGCGGCGGCGCGGCCGGGCTCGCGCTCTTCGTCGCGGCGGCGCTCGTCGTGTGATTGGTTGCCTCCTCGGACGCTCTCTGTCTTTTTTAGATCTTCTTCCCGCCGAAAGATGTTCCCGGCCCTCTGTTACATATCTCTAAAGAATTGAGTTGCTGTCAAGAGCAACGGCCTCGGGTCACCACCAGAACGAGACGGCAAAGCAATAGCGAGGGGGGCGGCGGCCGCCGCCTGCTCGCCCCGCCTCGTCCTCCTCCTGCCCCTCCTCCTCCTCCTCCTCCTGCCCCTCCTCGGCCCACGACGACACGTAGTGCCACCAGCCGGGCGGGATGTAGAGCGCCTGCCCGGGCCCCAGCATCGCGTCGACCATCACGTCGTCGAGCGCGGCGAGGGCAACGTCGAACGGAGGGGAGGGCGAGGGCGAGGGCGGCGAGGGCGGCGAGAGGAGGTCGGCGGGCGCCAGCGCGCTCGCGTTGCCGTGCGGCGCGGGCAGCGGCCTCAGCGCGGCCTCGGCGCGGGGACCCGGCGGGTACATGCGCACGTACTTGCGCCCGGCGACCACGCACAGGAGGTTGTGGCGCGCCCCATCGTGGTGCAGGGGGGTCACGGCGCCCGCGCCGCTCACCCAGGCGTTGATCGCGGGCAGCGCAGGCGGCGGTGGCGGATGGTCGCCCGCCTCCTCCTCGGCAGAGGGAGAGCAAGACAGGGCGCAGTAGTCCGGCACGAGCACGTCGCGCCGCAGGCGCGGGAGCTGGTCCAGCAGCGGGTGCTGCGCCAAGTAGAGGCGCTGCTGCTGTGGCTCCCCCTGCTGCTCCCCCTCCACCCGCCGCAGGAACTCGCCCAGGGGGAGCAGCACCGTCGCCAGGGCCGGGTCGAGAAAGTGGTCCCCGGCCTCGACGGGCACTGTTCGGCGCCCGGCCGCCCGCCGCAGGTAGCGCCCGTCGCGCCAGCGCGTGAGGGCAGGCCAGCCGTCCAGAAGGCCCGCGCGGATGAGCAGGGGCTGTGCGGGGAGCATGTGGCGCGCGAGGAAGGCGTCGAGGGGCGGGGGCGAGCCGGAGGACGCGAGGCGCGCGGTCGAGGCGGGCGATAAGGAGCGCGGCGGCAGGCGGGGCGTTGGCGGCGGCGGCGGCGGTCGTGGCTGCGGTTGTGATGGGTCGCGCCGGCGCCTCTTGCTGCTGCTGCTGCTGCTGTTGCTGTTGCCGCCGGCCTCTGCTGCGACCTCCTCGCCGTCCAGGGCCGCCAGGAGCGCGTCGTCGACGCGCTCGGCGGCGGCGTCGAGCGCGGCGCGCAGGCGGTTGGGGGGGTTGGGGTCGCCCTCCCACGCTCCGGGCAGCGGCGGCGGCGCGCCGAGGATGACGGCCACGTCGAGCGCGCGCAGGGCCGCCGACAGCAGCTGCTGCTGCTGATGCGGGGGAGAGGAAGAAAGAGCGGCCCCGCCGCCCTCGAGGAGCAGAAAATCTGACAGGGCCGGCGGCCACGGGCAGTCCCCCCGCGACGCCCCCTCCCCCTCCACCGCCAGCAGGAGCCGCGCGCCGACGGCGGCGAGCGTGCCCGCGGCGTGCGCGGCGCGCCACGCGGGCGGGGCGGCCGACCACCGGCCCGTGTGCAGGCGGTCATGCGCGAGCTCCTGGAGCAGGCGCGCGGGCGGAAGCAGCGCCCTGGCGGCGGCGGCGGCGGCGGCGGCGGCGGCGGCGGCAGCGGCATCGTCTGTGCCTCCTCCTCCTCCTGCGGTTGCCGCCAACGCCGCAACACCCGCCGCGCGCGCCCGCCGCCACTGCCCGAGCGCCGCCGCGCCGTCCGGCAGGTCTCTCAGCGCGCGCTCGATCTCCGCGGCCAGGCTCTCCTGTTGCCCCTGACTCTCCTCCTCTCCAAAAATGTCGCGCAGCATCGACAGGCCCGGGGCGGGGAGGTGACTGCTGCTGCTGCCGCCCTCGGGAAAAGGAGGAGGGTGGCGCGCCGGCTCTTCTTGCGCCGTCGGCGTCGCCGTCGCCATCATCATCATCACTCCGCCCGCAAAGGAGCAAAGCTCCCGCCCCTCAGCACCGCGTCAAGCTCCCCAAAGTCCTCGAGCTCCTGCACGTCGTCCCCACCGCCCACGAACGCCCCCCGCGCGTGCAGCTGCGGCAGGATGGGGGGGCCGGGCGGCTGGTTGCGCGCCGAAAGCATGCGGGCGCGCCACGCGCGCCCCTCGATCGGGTCGGCGAGGTCGAGCTCCTCGAACGGCACGCGCTTGGCCACGAGGATGCGGCGGATGCGCGCGGTGTCGGCGCGGGCCTTGGAGGTCGCGACGCACGAGCTGGCGTAGAGCACGACGTCGAGCAGGCCGTGCGAGGCGGCAGCCAGGGGCGGGGGCGGGGTGAAGGCGGCGGCGGCGGCGATGGCCTCGGCAGAGAAGGACGGCGGGAGCGCGGGGGGCGGGGGCGTTGCCTCTTGTTGCTGCTGCTGGCAGTGGTCCTCTGCAGCTGCTGCCGCCGCCGGGTCGTCGTCGTCGTCGAGCGGGGGGGGCGGCAGCGGCGACGGCGGCGGCGGCGAGGGGGCCTTTGCCTGCTGCTGCTGCTGCTGCTGCACCTGCTGCTGCTCGGGCGGCGCCTCCTCCTCTTCCTCCTTTGGTTCCTCAGCGGCGAGCGGAAGAGCGGGGCAAGACCCGCCCGCGCTGGCGGGCTCGGGAGGCGCGGGCACGGGCGGCTCGTCCGGCGGCAGGGGCGTCTCCTGCTGCTGCTCTGCGTTGGCGGTGGTGGCGGGGGCGGCGGCAGCGGCGGCGGTGGCCGCACCGACGTCCGCGTCGGGGGGAAGAACCGGCGCCTCCTCCTCCTCCGGCGGCTGCTGCTCCCGCTCTTGCTCCTCTTCCACCTCGGGCTCAAAGACGAGCGCGCACCCCTCCTCGGCCCCGAGGTCAAAGGGCGTGTCCGGCGTCGGTGCCTTGTCCTGCTCTCCGCGCTCGGTCGTCGGGGTGGCGTCGCTCGGGCGAGCGGCGCTGCTGACGGCTGCTCCTGCTGCTGCTGCTGCTGCTGCTGCTGCTGCCTCTGCCTCTGCCGCGTCCGCCCGAGGAACGGGGGAAGGGATCGCTGCCGCCGCGAGCTCAGCGAGCGAAGGGGGCCTGACGAGCTCCGGGGACTCGGGGGCGCGCGCTGCAGGGGCTGCTACTGCCGCTGCTGCGAGGGCGGCGAGCGAGGGCGGGCCGAGGGGGAGGGCGGCGGGTGGCGTGGGGGCCGGGGCTGCTGGCGATGCTCCCGCCTCCTCTGATCCGCCTGAAGCCGCTCCTGGCAAGGGCAGCGACGCCGCGGCGAGGACGGCGAGCGAGGGCGGGCCGAGGGGGACAGCGGCGGTGGCGGCGGCGGGGGAGGCGTCGGGCGTCGCCGCTGCTGCTACTGCTGCTGCCGCCGTCGGAGGCTCCGAGTCGACCTGCGCGAGCGGGTGCGACTCGGCCCCGGGCTGCTGCTGCTCCTGCTGCGGCTGCTGCTGCTGCTGCGGCTGCTGCGCGGCGCCGCCGTCCGACTCGACCTGCTGCAGCGGGTGCGACGGCGCGACGCCGAGCGGCAGCGGCAGCGGCGGCGCGGGTGGGGGTGGGGGTGGGGGCGGGGTCACCGCCGCCTCGTCGTCCTCGTCGAGGACGAACGCGCTCGAGGGGGCCGGGGCCGCGCCGAGGTCGATCAGCGAGAACGGGGGTGGTGCTGGTGCTGGTGCTGCGGCCGGGGCCGCCTCGAAGGAGAGGAGGTCGGCGGCCAGAGGCGGCAGCGCTGTCGTTGGCTCTGCCGCTTCTGCTGCTTCTGTTGCTGATGTTGTTGCTGCTGCTGTAACGACGCCGGCTCCTTCGTCCTCCGAGTCGAACACAATGAGGTCGGCGGTCGGGCTGGGCGTGGCCGAGGCGGCCGGTGCGGGCGTCGGAGCAGCAGCAGGGGCGGCGGCGGCGGGTGCTTCGCAAAAGGAGAACGCTTGGAGCGCGACCGCGGCCTGCGACGACGACGTCGGCGTCGTCGCCGACTCCTTGAGGAGGAGCGTAGCCGGGTCGATGGACGCCGCACCGGCTCCGGCGCCGTCGGCCATCAATTGGGGGTGGGGCGGGGCGAGTGGGCTGGTTGTTGTTGTTGTTGTTGCTGGGTGCGCACGCAGAGAGAGAGGAAAGGAGGGCTCGAGCCAAATCCCGATTCGGAGAAAGAAACAGATAGAGTGGTATCGGGGGCGCGCGCGCGCGCGTGTGTGTGGAGAGGAAGAGAGAGAGGCGGGAGCGCGGCCGGCATTTGCCCAGTCCCCGCCGCTCTCGCGCGCGCGGTCCCGCCCCTGCCTGCGCCGCCGCCACGCCGCTCGCGAATCACGCAAAAACACACACGCATCCCTCTCCTTACAGGCGGTTTGAAAAACACAAAAAGCAGAAAAGCGGGAGGGGGTGCGTGCGTATGGAGTTGCTAGGGATTAGGTGTGAAAGGGGGGAGTCGTCGCCGCCGCCGCCAGAGGGGGGCGAGGAGGCCGCGCGCGCGCGCGCGCGCGCGCGCGCGACAGACAACAAGACAAAAACAAGTGTGTGTGGCGCACAGCGCAGCGCAGAAGAGGAGCGGGTCCAGGTCCAAAAGAAGAAGAAGAAGAGGGACCGCGATCTCGTCACTTTGTGGCGGCCGGCGGCGGCGGCGCGGGTGGCGGCGGCGGCGCGGCCGCCGCGACCAGGCCCGCGTCGATCGCGGCCACGGCCGAGAGCACGGCGGCCGTGGCCGTGGGCGCCGGGGCGCCGGGCACCAGGCCGACGCCCCCGCCCACGAGCTGACGCTTGACGGCGTCGGCCGAGATGGCGCCGAGCGGCAGGGCGTTGGCGGCGGCGTCCGGGGCGCTGCCGTTGCCGGAGCCGCCGCCGCCGCCGCCGCCGCCGCCGCCGCCGCCGCCGCCGCCGCCCGCTGCCGCCCCCCCCGCTGCCGCCGTCGCCCACCCCGCCGCCACCCCCACCCGCAAGCGAGGGCAGGAACGGCATGGTGGCCAGGCGCGTCAGTAGCGCCGTGTCTGCCGACGATGGCGCCGCTGTGGTGGTCGCGCCGCCGGCAGCACCAGCACCAGCGGCCGAGGCCGCGCCCCCAGCGGCCGCCGCAGCGCTGCACGCCGCCGCCGGGCCCGCCGCCACCGTCGGCAGCCGCAGCCCGGGCAGCAGCAGGCCAGTCTCGGGCAGAAGCGACGCCAGAGACGGCGCGGCTGCAGCTCCGGCGGCAGTTGTCGCCGCCGCCGCCGCCGCTGTTGGCGCGCCGCCGGTGCCCCCCGCGACCCCCGCGCCGCCGGCCGACGGCAGCAGCGACGCGGCGGCCAGGCCCGGCATGAGCTCCTGCGCCCGCCGCACGACCGACTCGGCCGCGGTGGCGACCGCCTGGCCGCCTGCGGCGGCGGCAGCGGCCGCGGTGGGAGGGGGAGGCGGAGGGGGCGGAGGAGGGGGGGCGGCCGCCGGCTGGGGGGCGGGCGGAGGCGGGGGCGGGGGCGGCGGCGCGTCGCCGGCCGCCGGAGGCTGCTCCTCCTCCTCGTCCTCCTGCTCTGCCTTGACGACGGCGGCGGCGCAAGCGGCAGCAGAGGGGGCCACCTCGGCCCCGGCGGCGGCCTGCTGCTGCTGCTGCTGCTGCTGCGGCTGCTGCGGCTGCGGCGGCTGCTCGTCGGCCGTGGCGGCCGCCGGCGCGGCCGCGCCGTCCGCCTCCTCGGCACCCGCCGCCGCCTCGCCGCCACTCCTGCCGCCAGCGCAGGCGTCCATCGGCGCCGCGCCGCACTCGTCGGCCGGGGCGCCTTCTGCGGCGGCGGTGGCGGTGGCGGGGGCCGCCGAAGCGACCTGGCCCCCGGCGGCCTCGGCGCGCGCCTCGGCGTCGCCGATGTCGCTGTCGGCGGCGGCGGCGGTGGCGGCAGCAACGGCGGCTGCAACGACGGCAGCAACGGCGGCGTCGCAGCCGCCGCCCGCCGCCCCCTCCTCACCCGCGCCGCCCTCGCCCCCGCCGCCGTCCCCGAGCTGCTGCTGCTGCTGCTGCTGCTGCGCCGCCTCGAGCGCCTCCATGGCCGCCAGGTCCTCCGGCTTCCACAGCGCGCGCGGCCGCTGCGCGTCGTTCTTGGCAAAGTAGAGGCCGCACGCGTTGCACAGCGGCCGGCCGTCGTACTTGTCCTTGCGCCAGAAGGGCGTGTTGCGCGTGCCACAGTTCTTGCACACTTTGGGCGGCTCGCGCTCGGCGCCGTCGCCCTCACCTCCGTTGGCGGCGGCGGCGGCCGCAGCGGCCGCGGCGGCGGCGGCAGCCGCGGCGGCCGCCTTTTGCGCGTGCTTCTTGTTGCCGCCAGAGCGGTGCGAGGGGCGCGGGGCCGGGGGAGGGGGGCGGGGCGGCGCGGCGGGCCAGGAGGCCGGAGCGGCGGCGGCGGCGTCGCCGTCGGGCTCGCCGTTGCCGGCGGCGCCGTTAGCGCCGTCGTCGCCGCCGCCCTCGGACGCGCCGCCGCCGCCAAAGCCGCCGCGCGCCGCGCTGCTGGCGAGGCCCGTGCGGCTGCCGTAGGCGTGCAGCGCGGCGTAACCGCCGCCAGATCCTCCTCCTCCTCCATGACGAGACGAACCGCCTCCGCCGCCGCCACCGCGCCGCCCGGACGACAGCCACGAGCCGTGGTGGTGGTGCTGCTGGCGCCCGCCGCCCGCCGCGCCGATGCGCGGCAGCGGCGGCTGCGCCGAGAAGGCCGCCACGCCCGTCGCGCCGGCGCTGGCGCCCCCTCCGAACGGCCGCGAGGGCGAGGGCGGTGGCAGCATCATCATCAGATCGCCGTCGCCGTCGTGGTGGTGGTGTTGGTGGGGGTCGGGGGAGACGCCGTGGGGCGGCGGCGCCGCTCCTCCAGCTCCTCCTCCTCCTGCTCCTGTCCCTCCTCCTCCCGCCGCGTCCATCTCCTCCGTGTCCATCGCGCCGCGGCCCACGAGCGGCGGGCTGATGGCGCGCGTCCCGGCCCCGGCCGGCCGGCCCTGGTGCTGCCGTGGGCGGCGCGGCACCCCGGCCGCGCCGACGACGGGCGACGACAGTACGCCGCCCGCCCCAATGCCGACGGCGGCCGGGCGGGGGACCGCCAGCCGGCCCCCGCCGCTGCCCGTGCCGTCGCTGTCCACGTCGGCGAGCGCCGCGAGCGTGTTGGGACTGTAGGCGGCGTCCTCGTGCGTGGAGTGGGGGGGGGCATGGTGGGCGTCGGGCAGGTGCGCGGGGAAGGGCGGCGGGGCCAGCTGCGGCGGCGGCGGCCCATGCGCTTGCGCGTGGGGGTGGTGGTGGGGCGGCGGCGGCGGCGCGGCGTGCGGCGGCGGTGCGGCCGGGCCGCAGCCGTTGACGAGCTGCTGCTGCTGCTGCTGCTGCTGGGCGTGGTGGGGGTGCTGGTGGTTGGGGTGATGCTGGGGCTGCTGGCCGCCGTAGTACGGCTGCTGGTGCTGGTGGTGGTGCTGCTGGTGCTGCTGGGCGCGGGGGTGGTGGTGGTGGTGGGGCGGAGGAGGAGGCACGGGGGGAGCGCCCGCCGCTCCCCAAGGGCCGCCGCCGCCTGCCCCGTGCTGCTGCTGCTGCTGCTGCTGCTGCTGCTGCTGCTGCTGCTCGTAGTGCGGGTGGTGGTGTTGGTGGTGGTGTGCGACCGGGTGGGTGGGGTGCGGGTGGTGGTGGCCGTAGGGGGGGTGGTGGTGGCGGTGCGGGGCGGGCGCGTGCGGGTGCGGCGGCGGCGGCGCGCCGGCGGGCGCGCCGTACTGCGGCGGGGGCGGGTGGTGGGGGTGGTGCTGCTGCTGCTGGTGCTGCGCAAACGCCTGCATCATCTGCGCCTGCACGTGCGGGGGCGGCATCATGCCCGCCGCCGCCCCGCCAACCCCAGCAAAGGCCGCCGCGGCGGCGGCCATGGCCGCCGCCGCCGCCGCCGGGTGCCCCGCCGCCCCCACGAGCGGCCACGGCGGCGGCATGCCGCCCCCCCCGTTGGCCCCGCCGCCGCCGCCGCCGCAGAGCGACGCCGACCACAGCTGCCACCACCAGAACATGGCGGGCTGCTGCTGCGTCTGGTGCGCGCGCCACTGCTGCGCAAACTCTTCGAGCGGCGTGCCCGTGACGGTCGAGCTGTCGCTGCTGTGGCGGCTGGGGGCGGCGGCGGCGCCGTTGCCGTTGCCGTAGCTGTTGCCGTGGCCGTTGGCGAGGCCGGCAGCGGCGGCGGCGGCCCCCTTGCCGCCCGGCGCGGGCGACGCCGACTTGTTCCGTCCGCCGACGCTGGCAATGTCGCGGTCGGCGGCGGCCGGGGGCTTGTTGTTGTTGGCGTGTGCGTCTTTGGCGCCGCCGCCGCTGCTGGCGTCGCCGCCGCTGCTGCGGCGCCGGCCCAACAGCGTGAGCGGCGGGGGGGCGGCGGCTTGCTGCTGCGGCTGCTGCTGCTGCTGGTGTTGCTGCTGATGCTGGGGAGGCGGCATCACTGCCGCCGCCGCCGCGGCTGCGGCCGCGTTGGCCGCGGCCGCGGCCGCGGCCGCCGCCCACGGGCCTCCGCCCCCGCCTGCGCCGCCGCCGCCCGCCAGGGCCGCGTGCATCGGCCCCGCCGCCGCGGCCATCGCCGCCATCATCGCGGCCATGGGGTGGTTGCCGGCGGCCGCCATCATGCTCATCTGCTGCTGCGTGGGGGCGGCAAAGGGGTGGGGGTAGTGGGGGTGGGGGTGGTGCGGGGGAGGAGGAGGGAGCGCGGACTGCTGCGCTGGATACTGCTGCGGCGGCGCGGCCGGAGAGGGCGCCGCCGCCGCCACGACCGCCGCCCCGGCCGCCCCCAGCCGCGGCCGATCTGGCGCCGCCGCGTTGAGCCCCCCGCCACCAAAGCCGCCGGCCGCGCCCTCCACCTCCTCCTCCTCCTCGCTGGCGTCCATGGGGCTGCCTATGCTGAGGCGGCGGGGCGGCTGCTGGTGGGGCCGCCCTGCTGCTGCTTCGGCTGCTGCTGCTCCTCCTAGTCCTGGCGCGGCGAGATGGACGCCCCCCGCTGGCGCCGCCAGCCGGGGCGGCGGCGGGGGCGCAGCGGCGACGAGCAGCGGGGACGAGGCGCGACCGCCGCGCCCGTCCGCCGCGCCCGGCGCCGCGTCGCCCCCCATGGCGTCGTCCCAGGCGCGGGGCGAGCCGTCAGGTCACGCGCGCCGTGGACGCCTGTTATAGACCCTCGCGCGGGTGAGCCGCGGTCGCGCGTTTGACGCGAGAGTGAGTTCAGAGGGCGAGTCGACTCTCTGCTGCGAAAAAGTTTCAAGTTCGGCGGTCGCGGGATGCATTCATGGCTGCGTTCGCAGTCGGCCGAGTGTTTTAGGGCGTGGTTCAAGGGCCGTCGCTCTCGATCAATGGAGGGTCATTATGGTGGGGGTGCGCCGGGGAGCGGGGGGGAAAGATAGCAGGGGCCGCGACCCAAGATAGAAAGGGGGGGCTCTCATCTCCCGGACGAAGTGATGAGAGCGGGAGGGAGAGCACTCGCGCCCGCCCGGGAGCCATAAGAGGCCGCTCGACGGACCGAAACTTGCCACGGATCTAGGCCTCGACTCGCACGGGCGCCCTAACCATCGACCGAAGCCGGCCTTTGGGCGCGGCCTCCCGTGCTCATTCGACGGAAGAGGGAAGGGGGAGGGGCCTCTCTCTGTGTCGACGACGACGACGACGACGCTGAGGCGCCGAAGCGGCGTGTTTTTTTTTCCGCCGTGGTGGTGGTTTTTGTGGGTGTGTGGGCTCGTGCAAGACCAAAAAGCAAGCAGGAAAAAGAGCGCGCTCGATGCGTCAAGGCGCCATCATCACGCTCGCTCGCCGGCTTAGGGCCGAGGCGGCCCCGGGCGCGCGCGAGAGAGAGGGAGACGGGGGCGGGGGGGAGAGAGGGGGCGCCTGGCCTGCCCAGGTCTCTCTCTCCGCCCCCGCACCCGCGCGCGCCCCCCCGCCCCCCTTTGGCCAGTACCGGCTCGAGAGCGTTGCTCGGTGGAACGAAATCGTTGTTCTTTGACACTCGTTGCTTGTTCGGATCGGTCTAAAAAAAAAGGAGCATTCACTCTTGAAATCAGAAAGCGGGGGGCGAGCAGGAGGCGAAGGCGGCGGAGAACCCCGCCCCCAAAAAAACTCTTGTTCACCCAAAGCCATCCACCCGTCCTCTCCAAATCAAATCCCGCGCTCGTGCGCCGTGCGCGCCACCTCGAAGTAGTGCGCCACGTTCTCCTCGGGCGTGCCGGGAAGCACCCCGTGCCCCAGGTTCATCACGTGCCGCACGCCCTCGCCCCTGGCGCGGCGGATCGTCTCCAAAACGCGCGCCTCCACGGTGGCCTTGTCGCCAAAGAGGACGCCCGGGTCGAGGTTGCCCTGGATCGCAAAGGGCAGGCCCTTGCCGCCCGCCCCGCCACCCACGGGGGACTTGCCGTCGGGGCCGTTGACGCGGCGGATGCCCTCGACCAGGTCGACCGACTGGTCGATCGAGATGACATCGGGGCCACAGGCGGCCATGCGCTCGAGCAACCCCCCGCTGCCGCTGATGTAGAGGATGATCGGCAGGTCCGGGTGCGTCTTTTTCACGCTGTCGATCACCTGCTTGATGTAGGGGCCGCTGAAGACGTCAAAGTCCTGGGGAGACAGGTGCGAGGCCCACGAGTCGAAGATCTGCACGGCCTGCGCGCCGGCGTCTGCCTGGTAGCGAACATAGTCGGCGACCGAGTCGGCCATTTTGGAAAGCAAGGCGTGGAGGATCTCGGGCTGCGCAAACGCCATGCGCTTCGTGTGGACGAACGACTTGCTGCTGCCGCCCTCGATGACGTAGGTGGCGAGGGTAAAGGGCGCGCCGACGAACCCAAGCACGGTGGCGGCGTTGCCCACCTCGGACCGGAGGGTGCGGAGGGCCTGGCCGACAAAGGGGCAGGTGCCGTCGGAATCCAAGGGGGTGACGGCGTTGACCTGCGCCATGGTGCGGATGGGGTCGGCGATGATGGGCCCTTTCCCCTCGACGATGTCAAAGGGGATGTTCATCCCCGGAAGGGGAGTGAGGATGTCGCTGAAGAGGATGACGCCGTCGGGCTTGAAGGCGCGGTAGGGCTGCATCGAGACCTCGACGGCGAGGTCGGCGTTCTCCGAGCGCTCGCGGAACGTCTTGTGGACCTTGCACATGTCGCGGTAGACTTTCATGCAGCGCCCTGCCTGGCGCATGGCCCAGACGGGGGGGCGCTCGACGGCCTCGCCGCGCAGGGCGCGCAGCATGAGGGGGTCGGCGCTGCCGCTGGTCGAGGCGGGCGAGGCGACGGCCGGCGCGGCGGCGGTGGCGCGCGCGGCGGCGGTCGGCTTTTGGTTGTTTTGGTTTTGTTGGGATTTGAGATTGGGGCGCGGGTTGGGGGTGGTTTGGGGCGGGGAGGGCCGTGAGATCGGGGGCGGGTGGGTCGGGATGGGAGGGGGCGGGTGGGGAGGGGGCGGGGGCGCGGAATCTTGCTTCGAGGGGCGGGCGAGAAGAGAGAGAGAGGGAGGGGGGGAGAGGAGCTCGCCTCGAGTTGGGTCCGCTCTCTCTCTCTCTGTGTGCCTCACTCTCTCGCTGACGCCCGCTCAGGCCCCGCGATCCGCGCCAGAGGGAGATGAGCGACCAACACATCGGCGCGACGCATTGCGCGCGCGCGCCAAATGAACCGGCTGGGCGCAGAGAGAGGTCTGTGCGCGCGAAGAGAGAAGAGAGGGGGGCAAAATCAATCCCAGCACCCCAAAAAACTCACCCGCGCGGCCTGCTGCTTGGCTGCCTGGAGCATGGTTGGTTTCGAGCTTGCTGGTTCTACAGGAGGAAGAGGGGACGAAGGGTCTGTGTGTGTTGCTCCGGGGCGAGCCGAAAAGGGATTGGCTTCTGGAGAGGATTGGGCGAGAGAAAGAGGAGCGGCAAATGCGACGCGACGCGGCGGCGGCGGCGGCGGCGGCGGCGAAAGAGAGAGAGCGTTTCGAGCACGGGCGGCCAAACCGCCGCCGCCGCCGCCCGGCCTTTTGTCGTTTTCAGCAGCAGAGCAGGGGGGGGGGAAACCCACCGCGCCCTTGGTCGCTTGGTGCTGTGCCCTGCGTTGCGTGTAGCACGCGGCGCGGGTCGTGCTGCTACCATTCACGCCCGCCGCCGCCGCCCTGCGGGTCGCTCGGTTCTCTCGTCGTCGTTGTCGTCGGCCCGCGCTGCCGCCGTCGCCACCCCTGCTCTCCGGTGCGCGTTCAGACGGACTAACCACATCCTGGTGCACGTCGACGACCCACGCTCCTCCAGTACGCGGCGTGGCACTCTCAAGGAGGGGGGGCGGGGGGTGCACGCGCTGCGCCCCCGCCTCTTTTCGCTCCCCCGGCCGCCTCCCCCCCCCGACCGTCGCCACCGCCGCCGCTGCCGCTCCCCCCCCTCCTCCACCTCCCCCTCGCTCCCCCAAAAGAACGCTCGCCCGCACCCCCCGCACCCTCCACACCTCGATCGATCCCACAGTAGAGAGCCGCACACCCTCTCTGCCAAGCCCTTTCGAGCCGCCTCTTCCTTTTCTCCCGCGCGCACCCCCTCCCCCGATCAGGAAAAATGCTCGCGTTCAGCAAGATGAGCGTCCGCGCGGGCGCGGCCTCGCGCAAGTCGGTCGTCGTTCGCGCCGAGGAGGGCAAGGCCATCGCCAAGGTGCGTCCGAGCGTCCTCGATCTCATCCTACTGCTGCCGTGGAGCCCCGACCGACGCGCCAATGGGCTTTCTTTGTCGGGAGAGGGAGAGAGGAGAGAGAGAGAGAAGAGAGGAGGGAGCAGGAGGGAGGGAGGGAAAAACGTCCTCTTCCTCTCTCTCGCGCGCGCGCCCCCGGAAGCGGGGTCCGCGCGGCCCCGACGAAGCGCTTATCTGCGACAAGGGCGCCTCGCGCGGCCGACGGCGCCGTCCGATTCACGCCTCCGGCATCCCTCGCAGCGGGGCGGTCGCGGGCGTCGGTGTTGGTGGAAAAAAAGGGGGGAGGGGGGAGGCACTCTCTCGCGCCGATCCCGCCGACGGCGACGGAGCAGCCGCGTTCTCTCTCTCTTTAGCCCAAAACCCACCACCGAAACCCACCCCTCGCTCGCTCGCTCACCCCCTCCCTATCTCCCCCCCAAAACCCACAAAAAACAAACCCAAAACAAACCAAAAACACAAAAAACACAAAAACAAAAAACACAAAAACACAAAAACAAAAAAAACAGGTCGACCGCAAGGCGCCGGTCTACCCGGGCGTCTCGTCCGAGCAGGCGCTGACCTACCTGGACGGGCAGACGCTCCCCGGCGACTTTGGCTTCGACCCCCTGGGCCTCCTCGACCCGGTCAACAGCGGCGGCTTCGTCACCCCCCAGTGGCTCGCGTACAGCGAGGTGATCCACGGCCGCTGGGCCATGCTGGGGGCCGCGGGCTGCCTGGCGCCCGAGGTGCTCGCGGCCGCGGGCCTCACGCCGCCCGAGACGGGCGTCGTCTGGTTCCGCAGCGGCGTCATTCCGCCCGCGGGGACCTACGACGGCTACTGGACCGACCCGTACAGCCTGTTCCTCATCGAGATCGTCGCGATGCAGTTCGCCGAGCTCAAGCGCCTGCAGGACTTCCGCTTCCCGGGCTCCCAGGCCAAGCAGAACTTTGCGGGGCTCGAGGCCGTGTTTGCCGGCAGCGGCGACCCGGCCTACCCGGGCGGGCAGTTCTTCAACCTGTTCAACCTGGGCGCGGGCAGCGCGGAGGAGATGAAGACGCTCAAGCTCAAGGAGATCAAGAACGGTGAGAGTTTTGGGGTTTTGAGCGGGGCGTCTGGAACAAGGAAAGAAAAAAAAGCGCCGCGCGCTCACGCCCCCCACCCCCGCCCGCCCCCCCGACAAAAAAACACAGGCCGCCTCGCCATGCTGGCCATGCTCGGCTACGGCGCCCAGGCCGTCATGACTGGCGAGGGACCTTACTCCAACCTCATTTCGCACCTCTCCAACCCTACTGGATCGAACATCCTGACCAACTTCGCGTCGGTCGGGGGCTCGGTCGTCTAAACGCGACAAAAAAAGGGAGCGCCCTCTCTTTTGGGGTCGCTTTTTGGGTCTGATGAAGCAAGGAAGGATGATCAAGGTGTGATTTGATGAAGGTTTGGTCGTGATGGACAATAGAAGCGCGCGCAAACTGTGTTAGTACACCCCCCCCTGTTTTCGATTGTGGTTTGGGTTCTTATTCGCGGGGGCCGTCGTTTTCCGGGGCGGGCGAGGCGTCACGGGGCAGCGGCGGTTTTCGGGACGGCGCGGCGGGCCGCGCAAAGCAGCCCCCCCCTCCCCTTCTCAAACAAGAAGCGCGCCCTCTCTCGCGCTCTCGCGCCTTTCAGGTCTCACACCATCCATCCCTCCCACGCGTTCAATGGGCCGCGCGCGCCTCTGATAACGCGTCAACACGACCGCGCGCGCCTCTCAAAAAGCGACCTTCTCTCTTCTACCCCCCCTCGCTCTCCTCCTCCCGAGACGCCCGTCCCTCTCTCTTTCTCTTTCCCTCCCCCGCTCTCCTCCTCCCCCTGCTCGCGCGCGCGCACCCGACCGCAGCGCGCGCGCGCAAGGCCTTGTGGCTCTGTTCTCCTTCTTCTTTGAGAGAGAGAGAGAGCGCAGAAGAAGAGCTAAGAAAAGGGAGGCGGACAACACGGCAGCACGCCGAAACGTCTGCGAAGCCTCCTCCGCCTCCCCCTTCCATCCCCCCGCGCGCCCAGCCTCTCGGCGCCCACGCGGTCGCGTGCGCACGTACCGGGCCCAGAAGACGCGCCCGAGCCGCGGCCCTGTCCCGCGCGCGCGCCGGGCGGTTTTCGCCAGTTCCGCCGCCGGCCGCGGCGGGGTTTTTCGTGCGAGCGAGCGCGCGCGCGACAGCAGCAGCAGCAGCAGCGCGCCCTCGCCCTCCCCCCCCCCCAAAAAACCAACAACCAAGCCGCAAAATGACGACCGCGCCCATGGAGGTGTCGTCGTCGTCCCCGCGCCCGGCCGCCGCGGCCGTCACGGCCACGGCGCGCGCGGCCCCCCCGCTGGCGCCCGGCCCCCACCACCTGCAGGAGCCGTGCAGCAGCGGCGACGGCGGCGGCGGAACGATGATGATGATGGGGATGGAGGAGGCCAGCAGCGGCCAGGCGATGGCGGCAGCAGCAGCAGGAGCAGCGGCAGCAGCAGCAGCAGGAGGAGGAGGAGGAGGAGGATCAGGAGCAGGCGGAACCAGCGGCGGCAACGGCGACGGCAGCAACAACAACAACACCAACGGCGGCGCCGCCGCCAACGCCGGCGCCGGCAACCCCACCCAAACCGCCGCCGCCGCCCCGAAGCTCGCCCTCTCGCTCGCCGACTTTGACGTGCTCGGCCGCCTGGGAGAGGGGTCCTTCTCTACCGTCCTCCTCGCGCGCCACCGCGCCTCGGGCCAGCGCTGCGCCCTCAAGGCCATCAGCAAGCACCTCGTGCTGCGCCACAAGGCGGGCGAGTACGTGCGCGCCGAGCGCCTGATTTTGGACCGCCTCCGCCACACGCCGGGGGTCGCCCAGCTTCTCTTCACGTTCCAGGACGCCGACACGCTCTACATGGGCCTGGAGGCGTGCGCGGGAGGGGAGCTGTACGAGAGGCTGCGGCGGGTGGCGGCGCGGCGGCGGCGGGCGCAGGCGCGGCTGCGGCTGGCGGCGCGCGCGGCGGCGCTGGGCGGCGGCGGCGCAGGAGACGGCGACGAGGGCGCGGCGGCGACGAGGGCGCTGCTCGACGCGGCCGCCGACCTGGCGTCCGACGGTGGGGCCGGCGCCGCCGCCGCGCACCAGATGCCCCTGTCGCCGCCCCCGATGGCCGTGCTGGTCGAGCGCGAGGAGGAAAACTGCGACGAGTGCGAGGAGGACGGAGAAGGAGAGGGGGAGGACGAGAGCGGCGAGAGCGGCAGCGGCAACAGCGACAACGACCGCGACGCCGACGGCGACGACGACATGGGAACGACCGCCGCCGAGGACGACGACGAGGCGCACGAGCGCCGGCGCGGCCGGGACCTGCGCGACGGCGGCGGCGGCGGAGGCGGCGGCGGAGGCAGCAGCGGCAGCCCGAGGCGGCGGCTCGGCCGGCGCGGGCCCCCGCGCATGTCAGCCCCAGCGGGCGGCGGGGGCACCAGCACCCCTCGCGCCGTCGCGGCCGTCGTCGCGGCGGCGGCGGCAGAGGCGGCCGGCGGCGGCGGCGGCCCCAACGCCAACGCCGGCGGCCTCGACAGCCCCTTGCCCTCCTCGCCCAAGCGCTGGTCCACCCCCGGGGGGGACCTGGCCGCCTCGTGCACCCCGCCCCAGCCCCTCCGCGTGCGCACCAGCCGCAGCGGCGGCCGGCGCTCCTCCTCGAGCTCCTTGCCCCCCCCCCTACCCCCGCTGCCGCCGCCCCGCCGCTGCAGGGGGCTGTCGGAGGCGTCGGCGCGCCGGCACGCGGCCGAGGTCGTCGAGATGCTCGCGGACCTGCGCGAGGCCGGGGTCATCCACCGCGACCTCAAGCCCGAGAACCTGCTGCTCACGGGCCCCCTATTGGTCGGTGGTGGCGGGTCGGGCGGCGGCGGCGGGGGGAGTGGCGGCGGCGGCGGCGGCGGCGGGTCGGGCGGCGGCGGCGCCTCGTTGCCCCCCTCCTCCTCCTCTGCCCCTGTCCCCAGCAGCAGCAACGGCGACAACAGCAACGCCAGCGCAGCCAACGCCAACGCCAACGCCAACACGACCAGAAGCACGAGCAGCGGCTACCACGGCGCGCTCAAGCTCATCGACTTCGGCTCGGCAAAGCCCTTGTTTCTGCCGCCGCAAGCGCGCAAGCCGTCGGGCAACCGCGCCACGTCGTTCGTGGGCACGGCCGAGTACGTCTCGCCCGAGGTGCTGGGCAACCTGGGCGTGTGCTTCGCCTCGGACCTGTGGGCGCTCGGGTGCATCCTGTACCAGCTCATCGCCGGGGCCCCGCCTTTTAGGGGGAGGACTGAGTACCTGACCCTGCAGGCCGTCGGGTCTGGGAGCCTGCCGCCCCGCTTTCCCCGCGACTTTCCGCCGCAGGCGCGCGACCTGGTGAGCCGCCTGCTGCGGCGCGACCCGGACGAGCGCATCGGGGCGGACGACTTGGGTGAGCTGCGCGCGCATCCCTTCTTCGAGGGGGTCGACTGGGTTGCGCTGCGGGCGCGGAGGTGGGGTGGAGGAGGAGGAGGAGGCGGGGCGGCGGCGGTTGCTGGTGCCGGCAACCACCACCACCACAACGACGAGCCCCTCGTGATCGCCGGCTGCCCGCCGCCGCCCGTCGGCCTGCCGCACCCGCTCGACATCGACGGGGAGATCCCGCCCGAGGAGCTCGCAGCGCTCGTCCCGGGCGAGGACGACGACGTCGGGCGCCCATCGGGCGAGAGCGTGCTCTGCCTCGGCGGCGGCGGCTTTGGCGGCGGCGGCGGCGGCGGCGCCGACGACGACGACCTCGAGGCGGCCGGGCTCGACTGGGAGATGACGTCGATGGTCGCCGCCGCCGAGGCGCAGCGGCTCGAGCGCCAGCGCGCTGGCGGCGGCGTCGGGGGCGCGAGCGGCGGCGGGTTCAGCAGCGTCTTTGGCAGCGGCGCGGGAGGAGGAGGGGCGGGGGCGGCAGGGGGGGCAGCGGCAGCCGCCGCCAACCCCACCCCGGCCACACCCGGCTCGCGCGGCGGCGGCGTGGCCGGCGGCGTGCGGTTCGAGTTTCCGTCGGACACGCGCCCGCCGCCCTCGATGATTTGAACGGTTTGTTTTCTTTGTTTCGTTTTTGTCCTGGATCAATATTTCATCGAATCCCCATCCCAACCAACCATGACGACTCCTCTTGTCTTTTTTTTTGCGTTTTGCTTTTCCTTGCCCGTCCTACACCAACGCCTTTTGCCGCTCAACCCCCTTTCTTGTGTTTGTAAAAAGTGCTACCATCATCGTCCAGTGCGTGAGCACGCCTGCGTGCAGCGCGATCTCAAGGGACCGGGAGGGAAAAGGCGAAAAGGCAACAGGGACGAACGAGTGCGAGAGCAACGCGTTCCTCGCGAAGAAGCGCGCCCGTTCCCTCCCTCGGCCGGCCGCCTAGCCGTAAATCAAGTACGAGAGGCCCGACCCCATGAACAGGAAGACGACCTGAAGGGGCCCGCCGAACCGCAGGTAGTCCACGTACTTGTACCCGCCGGGGCCTGGTTTGTGTGGTTGAGAGAGATAGGGGGGAGGGGGCGGGGGCGAAGGAAAAGTTAGCGCGCGTGCGGGGAGGGCGGGCGGCGGGACGGCAACACGGCATGCGGCCTCTTCTCCCCGCCCCGCGTCCTTTAAACGAACGACAACGCAAAGGAAACTCGCCCTGGCACATTGCGTTCTCTGGTACCCCGTAGGCGTCATGAAGTCCGACGAGCCGGCCAGGGCGAGCGCGTAAAGGTAGGCCTTAGGCGCAACGGTGCCGCCCTGCGCGGCGGCGATCGACCCGAGGAGGGTTTTTTTTTCCGCGCCGCAGCAACAAGGCGGGCAGCACCCCTTTTACGCTCGCCCGCGCAGCTCCCCGAATCACTCGGCCTCCTTGATTTTTTCTCTATCAGTATCACGCCCAGCTCGATTGTTGCGTGCGGCCGTTTATTGAGCGGGGCCCAACCTTAGAAAAAGCCAAAACAAAAACAAAGAGCCTGCCGCCTCGTTTTCTTTTCTTTTTTCCCGCTCCGATCGCAGCGCTCGCGAAAGATGAATCTCTTCCACGGGGAGAACATAAGCTTGGTGGGAAGGACACCGCAGTAGTATTCTTGTTAGCAGCGGAGTTTTCCTCTTCCGTGAGGCGCACGCGGGGAGCGGGGGCGGGGGGGGAAGGGGGGGACGGGTTCTGGTTCTTTGCTTTTGCGTTTTTTCTCGGGGGGGGGGGGACGCAAGGAAAACCGCTTTTCTTGTTGTGTTTTTGCGGGGCCTTCAATCGCAAGGAGAGGCCGGTGCCTACCGTCATCATCTAGTGCGCGAGCACGCCTGCGTGCTGCGTGGTCCAATGGATCAGGACACGAGGGGGGGCGGAAGGACCGAAAAGCAACGAACGAGCGAGAGCACGACAGCGCCGCCGCGCTCGTTCCTCTGTGCTCCCTCCCGCAAGCGCCCCGGCCGCCTCAGCCAAAAATCAAGTACGACAGGCCCGACCCCATGAACAGGAAGACGACCTGCAAAGGGGTTCCAAAGCGCAGAAAGTCCACAAACTTGTAGCCTCCGGGGCCGGCCACCATACTATTGGTCTGGTACCCCGTAGGCGTCATGAAGTCCGACGAGCCGGCCAGGGCGAGCGCGTAAAGGTAGGCCTTGGGCGCAACGGTGCCGCCCTGCGCGGCGGCGATCGACCGGACGATCGGGAAGAGAATCGTGACGGCCGCGCCGTTGGACAGCAGGATCGTCATGATCTCCGTGGCCAGGTACGTGGCGAACACGCCGCCGTAGGGGCCCATCCACGTGAAGGCGCCAAAGATGTCGCTGCCGATCTGCTTGGCGAGGCCCGTGTTGCGCAGCGCCTGCGCGACGCCAAAGCCCGACGCCACCATCAGCAGCACCTGCCCCGGGATCGCCGAGCGGAACTCGTCGGGCGTCAGGACGCGCGTGAAGAAGAACGAGTAGAGCACGAGCATGGCGGTCACGCTAAGCTCCTGGACGTCGGCCGAGTTGATGGCGATCATGGCGATGAAGGCGCCCAGCGAAAACAGGATGCGCAGTGGGTCGTGCTTGACCGAGTCGGGAACAAACGGCGACGAGACTAGCGCAAAGTCGCGGTGGTGGCGGTAGCGCTCGACAAAGTCGGGGGGCGCCTCGACGAGCAAGGAGTCCCCGACCCGCAGCTGGATGTCGCCGATGCGGCCGTAGACGCGCTCGGCGCCGCGGTGCACGGCGATGATGCTGCCGCCGTAGCGGGTGCGGAAGCCGCTGGCGCGCACGGTCTTTCCCACGAGCGGGGACGAGACGCCGACGACGGCCTCGACGAGCGCGCGGCCGCCGCGGCGGTCCATCGCCGCCGCCTCGTCGTCGGCGCCGAGGTCGCTGTTCTTGTCGCTGGTGAGGGCGGCCGTGCCCGCGGCGAGCGCGCCGCCGCCGCTCCCGACGCCGCCGGTGTCGCCCGAGGCGAGCGCGCCGCCGCCGGCCAGCGTGGCCTCGTCCGCCAGGTAGGACGCGACCCCGGCCTCGACCGTGAGCCCGGGGGTGTTGAGCGCCGTGTGAACTGACTCGACGTCGCCCGCAAACGTCAAAACGTCGCCCGCGAGCACCACGGTCGAGGGCCCAGGCGCCGCGACGGCCGTGCCGTCGGCGCGCTCCAAGTCGACCAGGAAGAGCCCAGGGAGCGAGCGCAGGCCCGCGTCGACGATGCTCTGGCCCAGGGCCGGGAACTGCTTGCCGACGCGCAGGCCCACGGTGTACCGCCTGGGGTTCTCGGCGACCTGGTTGATGACGCCGGAGACCTTGGGGAGCAGCCAGGGCGAGGCGACGAGGTAGTAGATGAGCGCGGCGACCGTCAGCGGGGCGCCGACCGCGCCGATCTCGAAAAAGGAGAGGGTGACGCCCGGGAAGCCGTCCTTGGGGTCCTCGGCGAAGCCCTTCACGATGAGGTTGGTGGAGGTGCCGATGATGGTGATGAGGCCGCCGGAGATGGCGGCGTAACTGGGGAGGTTTGGGGGGGGTGGGGTGGAGGGGGGTGAAGGGTTTTTTTTGGAGGGAGGGGCGTGAGCGTGCAAGAGAGGGGGGCGGGAGAGCGCGCGCGCGCGCGCGGGGGTCGAGCCGGCGGGCGGGGGCGGGGAAAAAACAAAAGACTCACCTCAGGGGCATCATGTACTGCGAGGTCGGCATGCGGAAGCGGCGGCAGAAGCGCTCGACGGTCGGGATCATCACGGCGACGAGGGGCCTGTTTTGTTGCGAGGAAGGGGAGAGCGGGAGCGGGGCAGGGGGGGCGTTAGCGCTGCCGTCGCTGCCGTCTCCGCGTTGCTAAACCCCCAAACGCCCCCCAAACCCCATACTCACGTGTTGTTGATAAAGCCGGAGATTGCCGCGACGATGGTGAACATGCGGACCTTGGCCACGTTGCGCTGCACGAGCGAGCTGTGGAACCAGTGGCGGCCGCCAGAGGCCCTGGGCTCGCGGCCGTCCTCGGCCGCCGCGGCCGCGGACGCGGAGACAGCGCCGGCGCTGTCCGGGCGCTTTGAGGTGGGGGGCGGCGGGGGCGTGGACATGCCCGCGCTGAGCATGTAGTGCGAGAGGTAGTCGAGGGCGCCGGTGGCCTCGATACCGGCCGCGATGCCGATCATGAGGGCTATTTTGTGTGTGTGTTGGCGGGGTGGGGGGGGGCAAGGGCAGTGAGCGGGGCGGGGGGCAAGGGCGGGGCGGCAGGTTGAGCGAGCGGCGGGGTTTTGGCAATGGACAGGCTGGGCGCCAAAGGAGAGGGGACGCGTGGGGAAACAGCGGGCGCGCGCCCGCGAGCTGGGGGGAGGGCGCCCGCGGGCATAGGGATGGGGGAATGGGGCAAAGAGGCCCCCCCGCGGCCGCCTCCGCCCCCGCCCCCGGCCCGCCCGCCCGACCCGCGCCCCGGCCCCGCGCGCCCGACCCGCCCCCCCCCCCCCCCGGGTCATCCCAAAAACGCGCCGAAAAAAACGCACGCACCAATCGTCACGATCGAATCGTTGCTCAGCCCCGCAAACGTGTCCTTGGGCGCGATGATGCCCTTCACCATGTACATCAAGCACGCGAAGAAGAGGCACACGTCGGGCTGTGCGACCTCGGCGACCATCGCCGCGCAAGACAGGTAGAGCCACGCGAGGACGTAGAACGCGTCCCCGCCCAGCGACTTCCACGCGGTGCCGCACAGGGCGCCCAGGAGGCCCGCGCCGACGGCGAAGAGCGCGAGGCCCAGGGCGTGGCGGCGCAAAAAGCCGAGGATGGAAGAGGGGCGCAGGGCGTCCTGGGTCTCGCGCGCGACGCGGCGCACCTGCGTCGAGAGCAGGGTGAGGAACGAGACGCCGCCAAACTTGGCGCCCTTGGCCGCGGCGACGTCGTCGGCGCCGCCGCCGTTGACGACGGCGCCGCCGGTCGGGGTGGCGGCGTTGCTGCGCGCGACCATGGTTTGGGATGGGCTCGGGCGTCGCGCGCGGGGGGGGAGGACGAGGAGGAGGAGGAAGGAGGAAGGGGGACAGCCAACAACGCAAACGCGACTAGAAAAAAATCGATCCTGCAAAGACTAGAGGGGAGAAAGGGCGCACGCCTGGGGGCGAATCGGGCAGCGCGCTGCGCTCCTCTTGGATTGGTTGTTGCGTCTGGGCTGATGGAAGGGAGAGGGTTGGCGGGCGGCGTTTCATGGTTGCGCTTGCCAAAGCGCGCGGGCGCCGTCAACTGCGCGCGCGCCCCCCGCGCCGGAAGGCCGCGCCGGCGGGTCGGTGCGCGCCCGACGCAAACGCCCGCGCGCGCGCGACTTGGGGGGCAGGAGGGCCGCGCGCGCGCCTAGAATGTGGCACTTGACGACGCGATGCATCCATCGGGCCATCCATCGGAGGGTTCCGGGGCGGGCATGGGCGGAAAGTGGTAGTTGGAAGGGGGGGCGGGAGGAGGAAGGGGGGAGGGGGAGGCCTGGGGGGGATTCCTCCTCTCACGGCCCTCCTCCTCCTCCTCCAACCGCCACTCACCTCCGCCGGAACACGTGCGGCGCCGCCTCCGCCAGCCAGCGCGCCTCGACCGCCGTCACCCCGGACATGTCCGCCCACACGTCCGGCTGCCCCGCCCCCCCGCCCCCGCCCCGCCGCGCCGCCGCCCCCGCGCCGCCGCCGCTCACCTGCGGGGCCGCGCTGAAGACGACGCAGGGCGGCGGCGGGGAGGCACGCGCCAGCACGGAGGACGGGTGGATGCGCAGGCGCGGGCCGCTCGCCCGGCCACGGCGCGCAGGGGGTCGCGGAGCAGGCGGTAGACGTGCACCTCGCGCGGGCCGCCTGAAGAGGAGGCCGTCACCGCCGCCGCCGCCGCTCCTCCTCCGCCGCCCCCGCCCCCACCCCCCGCCACCCCGCCTCTGCTGCTGCAGCCCCTGCGAGCCCCCGCCGCCTCTTGCGACACCATCGAGCAGCGGGTCCACGTACTCGGTACGCTCATAGACGGCCCGCGTTCAGAAAGAAGCCGGCCGCCACCGCCCGCAGCAGCGGGTCCACGTCGCCCTCGGCTGATGGCAGCGGCGCGCGGCCGGCGTTGTCGTCGTTGTCGGCGTTGCCGCCCCCACCCCCACCACCGCCGCCACCAAAAAGCCCATGCGCCGCACGGCCCCGCCGCAGCGCGGCTGCCGTCCGGTCGGCCGCCACCAGCGCCCCGACATTGAGCCCGCGCCGCGACGCCCACGCCGCCAGCGCGCTGCCGCCGCTGCCGCGCTGCTGCCGCGGCCGCCTCTCCCCCTCCCCCTCCTCCTCCCCCTCCCGCGCCCCCCGCGCCGGAAGGCCGCGCCGGCGGGTCGGTGCGCGCCCGACGCAAACGCCCGCGCGCGCGCGACTTGGGGGGCAGGAGGGCCGCGCGCGCGCCTAGAATGTGGCACTTGACGACGCGATGCATCCATCGGGCCATCCATCGGAGGGTTCCGGGGCGGGCATGGGCGGAAAGTGGTAGTTGGAAGGGGGGGCGGGAGGAGGAAGGGGGGAGGGGGAGGCCTGGGGGGGATTCCTCCTCTCACGGCCCTCCTCCTCCTCCTCCAACCGCCACTCACCTCCGCCGGAACACGTGCGGCGCCGCCTCCGCCAGCCAGCGCGCCTCGACCGCCGTCACCCCGGACATGTCCGCCCACACGTCCGGCTGCCCCGCCCCCCCGCCCCCGCCCCGCCGCGCCGCCGCCCCCGCGCCGCCGCCGCTCACCTGCGGGGCCGCGCTGAAGACGACGCAGGGCGGCGGCGGGGAGGCACGCGCCAGCACGGAGGACGGGTGGATGCGCAGGCGCGGGCCGCTCGCCCCGGCCACGGCGCGCAGGGGGTCGCGGAGCAGGCGGTAGACGTGCACCTCGCGCGGGCCGCCTGAAGAGGAGGCCGTCACCGCCGCCGCCGCCGCTCCTCCTCCGCCGCCCCCGCCCCCACCCCCGCCACCCCGCCTCTGCTGCTGCAGCCCCTGCGAGCCCCCGCCGCCTCTTGCGACACCATCGAGCAGCGGGTCCACGTACTCGGTACGCTCATAGACGGCCGCGTTCAGAAAGAAGCCGGCCGCCACCGCCCGCAGCAGCGGGTCCACGTCGCCCTCGGCTGATGGCAGCGGCGCGCGGCCGGCGTTGTCGTCGTTGTCGGCGTTGCCGCCCCCACCCCCACCACCGCCGCCACCAAAAAAGCCCATGCGCCGCACGGCCCGCCGCAGCGCGGCTGCCGTCCGGTCGGCCGCCACCAGCGCCCCGACATTGAGCCGCGCCGCGACGCCCACGCCGCCGCGCGCTGCCGCCGCTGCCGCGCTGCTGCCGCGGCCGCCTCTCCCCCTCCCCCTCCTCCTCCCCCTCCCGCGCCCCCCGCGCCGGAAGGCCGCGCCGGCGGGTCGGTGCGCGCCCGACGCAAACGCCCGCGCGCGCGCGACTTGGGGGGCAGGAGGGCCGCGCGCGCGCCTAGAATGTGGCACTTGACGACGCGATGCATCCATCGGGCCATCCATCGGAGGGTTCCGGGGCGGGCATGGGCGGAAAGTGGTAGTTGGAAGGGGGGGCGGGAGGAGGAAGGGGGGAGGGGGAGGCCTGGGGGGGATTCCTCCTCTCACGGCCCTCCTCCTCCTCCTCCAACCGCCACTCACCTCCGCCGGAACACGTGCGGCGCCGCCTCCGCCAGCCAGCGCGCCTCGACCGCCGTCACCCCGGACATGTCCGCCCACACGTCCGGCTGCCCCGCCCCCCCGCCCCCGCCCCGCCGCGCCGCCGGCCGGAAGCTAGGACGCAAGGGGGGGGAGGCACCGAAGGAGGACGGGTGATGGAGGCGAGGGGTCAACGGCGAGCAGGCGGTCGCGGAGTGACGTCGGCGGGGCGTGAAGGGAGGCCGTCACCGCGCCGCCGCCGCCTCCTCCGCCCCCCCCGCCCACACCCGCCACCCCGCCTTGCTTGGCTGCAGCCCTGCGAGCCCCCGCCGCCTCTGCGACCCATCGAGCAGCGGGTCCACGTAACTCGGTACGCTCATAGACGGCCGATCGTTTCAGAAAGAAGCCGGGCGCCACCGCCCGCAGCAGCGGGTCCACGTCGCCCTCGGCTGATGGCAGCGGCGCGCGGCCGGCGTTGTCGTCGTTGTCGGCGTTGCCGCCCCCACCCCCACCACCGCCGCCACCCAAAAAAGCCCATGCGCCGCACGGCCCGCCGCAGCGCGGCTGCCGTCCGGTCGGCCGCCACCAGCGCCCCGACATTGAGCCCGCGCCGCGACGCCCACGCCGCCGCGCGCTGCCGCCGCTGCCGCGCTGCTGCCGCGGCCGCCTCTCCCCCTCCCCCTCCTCCTCCCCCTCCCGCGCCCCCCCCGCGCCCCTTCCACGCCAAGAACGCGTTGAGCAGGGCCACGAGGTCCCCCTCGGCGGCCCCGAACAGGCGCACGCGCCGCTCGAGCTCGCGCTGGTACGCCGCGGACGAGGGCGACGACGACGACGGCGACGCCCACACCCCGCCGCCAGTGAGCTCGGACGCCGCCGCCGCGCCGTCCCCTCCTCCTCCCCCTCCCCCTCCCCCTCCCCCGCCGCCGCTCCCGGCCGCCAGCAGCGCCGCCACCACCACCGCCTCCTCGGCCCCGGCCCCCATCTCGCACGCGGCCAGCAGAAACCGCGCGGCCATCGGCGGCAGAGGCAGCAGCGCGGCCATGCGCGCCCCCAAGGGGTTCGCCAGGCGCGCGCCGTCGTCGAGCGCCCCCAGGGCGCGCAAGGTCTCGAGCGCGCGCACGAGCGCCTCCGGCGGCGGGGGCGCCGGCCACGCAAACCCGGCCACGTCGTCCACCCCGAGGGCCTTGAGGCGCAGGACCAGGGCCGACAGGTCCGAGCGCTGGGCCTCGGGCACCGCGCGCTCCGGCAGGAAGCGCGCAAAGTCGGGGGCCGTGCAGAGGCGGAAGCAGTGGCCCGCGCGCTCGCGCCCCGCGCGGCCGGCGCGCTGCGCGGCCGTTGCCTTGTCGGCGGGGGCCACGACGACGGCCGCCAGGCCCGTGGCCGGGTTGTGCGCGCGCACGCGCGAGAAGCACGCGTCGATCACGTGCACGACGCCCTCGAGCGTGAGGCCCGTCTCGGCCGCGGGGCCCGCGGCGACGACGGCCTTGCGGCAGCCGCGCGGCGGCGGCTCGAGCGCCGCGCGCACGGCCGCCGCGGGCAGGCCCGCGTGGAGCGGCCGCACGAGCAGGCGCGTCGGGGTGGTGCTGTTGTTGTTGGAGCCGCCTGCTCCTGATCCTGCCGCGCCTCCTCCTCCTCCTCCGGACAGCCTCCCGCGCAGTTGCGGCGGCAGGGGGCCCCAAGGCGCGTCGCCGCCGCCGCCGCCGCCGCCAAGGCCGCCGCCGCCGCCCCCGGCCGCCCCCGCCGCCGCCACCAGCTCGCGCAGCGCCGCCGCGCACGCCTGCGCCTGTTCCTTGCCCGGCATGAAGATCAGCACGTCTCCGGGCACCCCGGCGTGCGCGTGCAGGTGCCAGCACGCCTCGGCGGCCGCGCGCACGTAGTCGGCGCAGGCCGAGGGGTGCAGGTAGTGGAGCTGCACGGGGTGCTGCCTCCCTTGAAGCGACAGCACGGCGGCCTCGCGCGACGCGGGCATGCCTGGTGCTGCTGGCGGCGGCGGCGGCGGCAGCTGCTGCCCGTCGCCGTCCCGCCGCCGCCGCTTCCTCTCGCGGGACGACGACAAAGACGGGGGGCCGCCTTCTCCTCCTCCTCCTCCTCCTCCTCCTCCTCCTTCGTCGTCCTCCTCCTTGGCCGCCGCCGCCTTCTGCCCCCCGACCTCTGCGGAAAAGGAGGAGGGGGAGGAGGAGGAAAAAAAACCGGCGAGCGCCGCCGCGTCGAGCGTGGCCGATGCCACCACCACCCTTAAGTCGGGCCTCGCGCGCCGCGCCACCTTGCGCAGCAGGCCCAGGAGCGCGTCGGCCGCGAGCGTGCGCTCGTGCGCCTCGTCCACGACGACGACGCTGCACGAGGCGAGGAGCGGGTCGCCGCGCGACATGGCGCCGAGCAGCGCGTCGGGCGTGGTGAAGCAGAGCGCTTGGGCGCCGTAGGAGGACGAGGGGGAGGACGCTGCCGCTGCCCCCTCACCGCCGCCGCCGCCGCCGCCGCCACCGCCTTGCTGCTGCCGCTGCTGCTGCTCCGCGCCCCAGATGCCGCCCCCGCCTCCGCCCAGGTACGTACCCACGAGGGGCCTGCCGTCGGCGCCCAGCAGCGATGAGTAGGAGGCGCCGCATCCGCCTTGCGCCGCCACTGCCGCCCTCAACTCCTCGCCGACGCGCTCGGCCGCCCGCAGCGCAGCGAGCGCCCTCGGCACGGCGACGCAGACGGTGCGCCCGCGGCTCGCCCACCCGGCCTCCAAGAGGTACTGCGGGATCTGCGTGGTCTTGCCTGCGCCCGTCTCGCCGACGACGACCACCGCGGCGTGGCGCTCGACGAGGTAGAGGAGCTCGCGCTTGTGCTGGCTGGCCGGCAGCAGGGCTCTCGCGGCGGCGCGCGTGTTGGGTTGCGACGCGGCGGCGGCGTCGACAAAGGCGGCGGCGGCGGGTTGGGGTTTTTTGTTGTGGTGGTGGTGGTGTCGGTGGTGTCGGTGGTGGCCCTGCTTCTTGCCGTCGTGCTTCTGCTGCTGCCCCGCCGCCGCCCCGGAGCGCGTAAAGTCGATCCCGAACGCCGCGCTCGAGGGCGCGCGGAACTGGCGCGGGTCCTCGGCCATCGGATTGTTTCGGAGGGGAGCCGCGATCCTGGTATCGTCCGCTCGTCAAGGAGGAGGAGGGGTGGCGGCGGCGCTGGGGCCGCGCTGGGGCAGGGGCATTGGTCGATCGTCTCTCGTCTTCGGATTATTGGTTGTGCGTGTTGTGGAGGTTCCGTATGTGTGCGCGCGCAGCGTCTTTTCTTTGGATCGGCGTCGCTCGCTCGTCGGCGTCGTCCGTCCGGCAGCGGTCGCGGCGCCGCCGCCTCCTGTTGTTCACCAGCGCTCTCGTCGCGCCTGAACCGCCACTCGAACGCCGCATCGCATCATCGGACGCACTCTTACCAACTTCACAGCGCGCGCGCACACGCGCAACCAGCACACCAGCGAAACGCCGCGCCCATCCGAAACAACACCCGCTCGATGAACGCGGACGACCTGGCCGCCGCCGAGGCCGAGGCCGGCCCGACGCGCCGCGAGGCGCTCGCGGCGCATGCGCAGCAGCAGGTGATCGCGCTCGTGCAGGCGTGCCAGGCGCTTCTGGCGGCGTACGGGGCGGCGTCGGCGTCGTCGGCATCAGCGGTGGCGGCGGCGGACGACGCAGCAGCACCAGAAGCACCATCAACATCAACAGCAGCACCAGAGGACCTCGAGCGCCTGCACGACCTGTACGTGGAGCGGCGCGCGGCGCTGCGCGAGTCCCTGGAGCGGTGCCGAGCGTTCCAGGAGGAGGAGGACGAAGATGAGGGCGGCGAGGGCGACGGCGGAGCAGCAGCGCCGCCGCCGATCGAGCCGCTCGCCGCGCGCAGGCGGGCGCTGGTGGCCGAGCTCGAGGCGAAGAACGGGGCGATCAAGGTGACGATCGACCGGCTGCGCGAGATGCTGGACGCCCTGCAGCTGTTCCGGGCGGAGGCGTCGGCTTGAGGATGAGGATGCTGGGGGTCAGATTGTGTGATCGAGCGAGCGCGGGCGGGCGAGACGGCGGCGCCGATCGCAATCCCGCTTGTCGCGCTCCAAAACCGACGGGGCGGCGCCCTCTGCGACGCCCCGTTTCATTTTTGTTCCATGTACTTGTGACACGCACACAACGACTCTTCCTCTCGACTCTCAAACCAGCAAATCGCCTCGTCGCCCAACCCCCCAACACACCGAGAAAACCTTCCGTCTCTCGTCGCTCCGCCACCCGCGCGCGCGCGCGCTCGCGCCGGGGAGACCAAGCACTATTTCGCCACCCCGCCGCCACTTACCAGCGCCATGGGCGCTGCTGGCGGCGGGGCGGCGCTTGCGGCCCTGGCCGCGCGCCGCGCCGTGCTGGCGCAGCTCGGCGCGGCGAGAGCGTCGGCGTCGCCATCAGCGGCGGCGCGGCGGGCGTGCGCGAGCGCGAGCGCGAGCGCCGCCGACGCCGCCTCGTCCTCCTCTTCCGCTTCCTCCCTGGTCGTGCGCCTGGCCGAGCGCTTCGCCAAGGCCTGCCTGCTCATCTACGCCTTCACGCACCACGTCGGGTTCCCCTCGCTGGTGAGAGCGTTGGCCACCGCGGCACGAAAAGCAGCAACGCTCGCCGCCCGCAGCCCGCTCTCACGCTCCCCCCCCGACCAAAAACACTAAGAAACAGGTCACCGGCCCGAGCATGTTCCCGGCCTTTGCCGCGTCGGGCGAGGTCGTCCTGGCCGAGTGCCTCCCGGGCCTCCCCTCGCGCGTCAAGAAGGGCGACATCGTCATCTGCGTGCGGCCCGTGGACGCGTCGGAGCACATCGTCAAGCGCGTGGCCGCGGTGGCGGGGGAGACGGTGACGGTCTACTATCACTCAGCCTCCTCCTCCTCCTCGCCGAATTACTCATCCTCCTCTTCTTCTTCCTCCTCTTCCTCCTCGCCTTCCTCTTCATTCGCGCGATCGTTGCCGGGGAGGGCAGGGGGAGGAGGGGGGATGCTTTACACGGGCGGGGCGCTCGGGGCGCCGCCGCCGGCCGGAGGAGCGGGGGAGGGAGGAAGAGGCGGCGAGAGGGCGGCGGCGCGGGGGCCGGTGCGGCTGACCGTGCCGCCCGGGCACGTGTGGGTGCAGGGGGACAACCTGGTGGTGTCGCGCGACTCGCGCGAGTACGGCCCTGTGCCTCTGGGCACCGTGCGCGGGCGCGTGCTGTGCACCGTGTGGCCGCTGCCAAGGGCGGTGGACGACGCGGTTTCGCCGTTTGGCGGCAGCGGCGCGAGGAGGCCGCGCTGAGGCGACGCCGGAAAAAAAAAAAAAAAAAAAAAAAAAAAAGTCCTGCTTTTGCTTTGGTGTTGTAATTTCATTTCTCTCTCCAAGACCGGTCCAATCAATCCATCAGTCACTCGAGCGCCGCCACCTGCGCCTGCGCCTCGGCCGCCGCGCGCGCCGCCCCCAGCTGCTCCCACGCCGACTCGCACGCCGCGAGCAGCGCGGCCGCGCGCGCGTCGACCTTCCACCCCCCGCCGAGTGCGCACATCTCGGCCGCGGTCGCGCGCGCCTCGCGCGGGCAGCCCCCCCCGGCCACCCAGGCGCGCAGAAAGGCGCAGAGCGTCGCGGGGGTGGGCCTCAGGGGGGCGCAAGGGGAGGCGGTCGGGGCTGCCGCCGCCCCCGCCGTCGCCGCGCCCCCCGCCGACCCTGCTGCCGCCGCCGCCGCCGCCGCCACGCGCGGCCGGAGCATCTGCCACGCCGCCCGCGCGGCGTCCAGGTCCCCCGTGCGCCGCGCCGACTCGAGGCCCGCGTGGCACGCCGCCAGCAGGGGGTGCTCCTTGGCCGTCGCGCCGAGGGACGAGCGGCGGCGGCGGGCGGCGCCGCCGCCTCCGCCCCCGGCCACGTCGACGTCCATTCCTCGTCGCCGCCGCCGCCGCCGCGCTCGCCCCGCCCCCGCCCCCGCCCCCGCCCCCGCCCCCGCCCCCGCCCCCGCCCCCGCCCCCGCCCCCGCCCCGCTGCTGCTCCGCCCCCTCCCGCTGCCGCCTCCCCTCGTCCGCGGCGTCCGAAAACAGCACGCAGCTGAGCGGGGGGCTATCGGCCGCCGCCGCCGCGTCGAGGCCACGCAGGGGGCTCGGCGCGGGCACCTGAGCGGGGGGCGCCAGGCGCGACGCGGGCGCGGGCGTCGCGGCCACGCCGCCACCTCCTGCCGCCGCCGCCGCCGCCGCCGCCGCCGCCGCCGCCGCCGCCTCGCCGCTCGCCGGAAACAAGCCGCCGCCGCCTCCTGCCGCGCTCGGCCGCCCCGAGCGCGCGGCGCCCGACCCGCCGCTTGGGGGGTAGTTGGCCTCGAAGGCGGCGTGCGCGACGCTCTCGCGCAGGGAGAGGCGGCGCGAGAAGGCCAGGGCGGCCGTTAGGGCGTCGCCGCCGTCGCCGTCGTCGCCGTAGTCGTCCTCGCCGCCGTGGCCGCCGCCCTCTGCCGCAGCCGGCCCCCGCTCGCCGCCAAACTCCTCGCCCTCCACCCCCTCCGCGCCGTCATCGCTGCCCCCGCCCTCGCACCCGAACGAAGAAGTAGAGGGCGACGACGACGAGGAGGAACCCCCGAACCGCAGCGCCCCGCTGTCGCTCGGGCTGCTGGCGAGGCCCAGGCTGCGCCGCGCGGCCGCGAGGCGCGCCAGCGGAGAGGTGAAGGGCGGGTACTGCTGCGTGGGGCTGCGCTCGCGCTGCTGCCGCCGCTCCTCCTCCTCATTTTCGTCCTGCTCCTCCTCCGTCTGCGGCTCTTGCTGCTGCTGCTGCTGCTGCTGCTGCTGCTGGTCGCCCGCCCGCCGGCGACGCGCCGTCACCGCCCGCCGCCGCCGCGCCGGCTGCTGCTGCTGCTGCTGCTGCTGCTGCTGCCCCTCCTCCTCCTCCTCCTCCCGCTCGATCTCCTCCTCCGCGGCATCCATCGCCTTCGGCACCGGGGAAAGCAGGGCGGACGGCGCAGGCGGGTCACCTGCCGCCGCCGCCGCCGCCTGGCGCACCGTCGGCTTGCGTGGCGAGCCGAGCACGACCGCCGCCCCCCGCGGGCCAAAGGCGAAGCGCACGGCCGCGCCCGCGCGCGCGCGCACCGACTGTGGGGCGCCCTCGGAGGGCGGCGGCTCGTCGCCGCGGTGCCCGAGGGCCCAGGGGGCGGCGGCGGGGGACAGCAGCGGCTGAGCGCTGGTGGCGTTGGCAGCGTTGGCGCCGCCGCCGCTCCGCCGGGCAAAAAAGACGGGCGTCGCCGCCTGTGCTCCCCCGGCCGCCCCCGCCCCGCGGCCCAGGTCTGCGGTCGCGCTGTCGGGCGAGCGCGCCGTCGGGTCCTCCTCCTCGCACTGCTGCTGCTGCTCTTGCTGTTGCGCTTCGTCGCCGCGGTCGTCCTCGTCGTCCTCGTCCTCCTCGTCGCCGCTGCCGTTGCGCGCGCCGCCGCCCAACGCGCCCGGGTGCGGCGTGCCCGGCACGCGCCGCCCCTTCTTGCGGTCGCGCGCGGCCGTCCACGGCGAGTGCTGCACCTTGTGCCCGCCGTGCTGCTGCTGCTGCTGCTGCGGGTGGAAGAGGAGCGGAGTGCTCGTCTTGGCCCCTCCTCCTCCGGCTCCTCCCGCTCCGTCGCCCCCGCGCCGCTGCGGCGTGCACGCCACCACCGCCATGGGCGATGGCGCGCACACCTGCTGATGCTGCTGCTTCTGCTGCTTCGCGCCGTCGGGCGCCTGCATGGTTGCGGCGTGAAACAGAGAGCGAGAGAGAGAGTGTGCGTTTTGTTTCGCCGCCGGCGCGCGACAGGTGAATTGTTCAAACGAGCTCTTTTTCTCTATGCGTTTGTCTCTTGGCTCCTTGGGGGGAAGACCCGAGACTGTTAGAGGCTAAAGACGTTACTGTGCGTGCGTGCGCTCGTGCGTGATTTGTGTTACAAAGGGGCGCAAACAGGGCGCCGCTTGCTCTTCTTCGGTCTCACTTTCGGGCGTCCGGCGACGAGAGCGGCTTTCCGCCCTCGCTCAAACCCCGCCCCTCTCCTCCTCCTCCTCCTCCTCCTCCTCCTTGTCCTCGTCCTCCTCGTCCTCCTCCTCCTCCTCCCTCTAAGGGAACACGAGCGGCGTCACCTGGTCAACGCGCGCCTCCATCGGGCAGTAAGGGCACTTGAACGCCCGCGACCGCGACCGCGCGATGCGCGCGACCGACTGCTCGCAGAGGACGTGCCCGCAGGGTAGCAGCACGGGCGGGTTTTGCGCGCTCGAAGGCTCGCGGCTGACGGGGCAGGCAAACACGCTGCTAAACGCGAATTCTTCCCCCAGCTCGATCTCCACGGGGAGCACCCCCCCGCACGACCGCAGCTCCTGCCCCTGACGCTCGAGGACGGCCGAGAGCTTGATGAGGTGCGGCAACGCGGCCCCCCCCGCCGCCACGGCCACCGCGAGCGGCGGCTGCGCAGAGGCGCCGAGAGCCGAGGCGGCGCGGCGGGCGAACTCGCGCGCGCACGCCTCCCAGCAGACGGGCGCGAGCAGGGAGGGGTAGGGGGACTCGGCCGGGGGCCGTCCCGCCCAGAGCAGGCAGGCCATGAGGCGCTGGATGGCGCGCAGGTGGCTCTGGCGGAAGGGGGCCAGGTGGGCGCGCGCGTACGCGAGCGCGGCCGCCTGGCGCGCGCGCGCGTCGGCGGCGGCCTCGGCGTCGGCGTCGGCGCCACCCTCTGCTGCTGCGTCCTCCTCCTCCGTCATCGCGCGCTCGCGGCGCTCCCTGCGGCGGCGCGCGGCGGCCGCCTCGCGCTCGGCCGCCTGGCGCTGGTCCCCCACGAGCGCGAGGATGAAGCCGAGCGCGTGCAGCCACAGCTCGAGGGAGCTCGGGGGCTGGGAGGAGGAGGAGGAGGGGTCGGCGTCGGCGTCGCCGCCCTCGCCGCCGCCGCCGCCGCCGCCGGCCGCGCTGTGGCCCTCGGCGCGCAGCAGCGCGCGGCGGTTCTGCCGCGCCCACTCGAGCGCCGCGCCCAGGTCGCCGTGGCGCATCTGTTGTTGTTGTTGTTGGGTGTTGTTGGGTGTTGTTGTTGTTGTTGGAGGGGGCTGGTGTTCGTTGCGTGGGCGCGTGTGGCGCTCACGCGGGCGGCAGGTGGGGGGTCCGCGAGTGGTCGGCCTGAAGCTGTACACGCACCTGTTGCAGCACGCGGTGGAGCGCCGCGTAGGGCGCGCGGATCGCCTCGTAGCCCTCGACCTCGGCCTCCTCGCAGAACGCGTCCGCCAGCTCGGTGCGCCCCTCGCGGTACAGGTGCGCGGCCACCGCCGTGTCGAGCGGCGCCCGGGGCGGGCGCCACCCCTCGCCCGCGGGGAGCGCGCGCCACACGCCGCCGTTGGCCGCGGCCGCCCCGCCCGCCCCGGCCTCGGCCGCGCGGTCGACGGCCTTGGCCAGCTTGGCCACGGCGCCGTGGAGGGCCTTGGTGGAGGCGGCGAGGTCGCGCGCGAGCGTCGGGGGGATTGCTGCTACGGAGGAAGGAGAGGCGGAAGCGGCGGCCTGCGCGGCGGCGGCGAGCAGGGCGTCGCACTCTGCCGCGGTCGCGCGCTGGCGCGCGAGCGTGCGCTCGGCCTCGTCGAGCGCGGCGGCCAGGAGCGGCGGCGGGGGCGGCGGGGCTTGTGCTGGGGCGGTGGCGGTGGTGGTATTGGGGGTCTCCATGGTTTGGGAGGGGGTCGTCCGTGCGCCCGCGCGCGCGCGCAGGCGCGGGTGTCGCGAGGTCTCGGGGAGAGAGAGACGCGCTTCTTTCGCGTTCGCGTTTGCGCGCGTGCTCTCTTGCTTCTGATTTGGATGGATGTTTGGTGATTTGATGTGTGGTGGAGGCGTCGTCGTCGTGTCGGAGTACCCTCGTTTTGCTTTTGGTTTGGCGGGCGGGGGGGAGAGGGCGCGGGCGCGTTTTGAGGGAGGAGGAGGAGGTGGCTGTCTCTCTCTGCCGTTCATCAATCGCGCCCGCCCCGCCCCTTCCCTCCTCTCTCCAAACCTCACGAACAACGCCAGCCACACTATCCACATCGCAGGCGCGCCTCACTCTCCCTTTGCACCCCATCGATCGCAGATTGAGAGACAAGCCACGCACCACCAACTCTCTCGGCGTTTTCAAACACACGGCAGCAGAGGTGAGAGAGAGACAAAGAATGCGGCTCGCTCTCTCTCTGTGCGTGCTTGGGTTGTTCCCCACCACACCAGGCAGGAGCGGCGGGCGCACGAGGAGCCTCTCCCCAGCCTCGCTGCGCACGGCCTGGTGTTTGGGGCAAGAGGCTCTCGCGCATCAAAAAACCACCTCACGTCGACACGCACTCAATCGCCTCTCTCTCTCCCCGCGCCACTCCTCCTCCTCTACAACTCTACACACAACAGGCCGACGGCAGCAAGCACCCACGACAGCACCAACACCACCTCCAACAGCAACAACAACAAACCCCAAAATGGCGGCCCCCGACGTGGCCGCCCCGAGCGCCGCCGCCGCGCCCGCCGCGCCCCTAACCACCACCACCACCCTCCCCGCGCGCCACTCGGCCCCCTGGGTCGAGCGCTACCGTCCGCGCCGCGTCGAGGACGTCGCGCACCAGGAGGAGGTCGTCGCCACCCTCCGCAAGGCCCTCGACACGGGCAGCCTGCCCCACATGCTCTTCTACGGGCCCCCCGGAACGGGGAAGACCTCTGCCGCTTTAGCCGTCGCGAGGCAGCTGTACGGCCCCGAGCTCTGCCGCACGCGCGTGCTCGAGCTCAACGCCTCGGACGAGCGCGGGATCGGCGTCGTGCGCGGCAAAATCAAGGCGTTCGCCTCCGCCGCCGTGGGGCAACCCGTGCCAGGGTATCCCTGCCCGCCCTACAAGCTGCTCATCCTAGACGAGGCGGACTCGATGACGCAGGACGCGCAAAACGCGCTGCGCCGGACGATGGAGGCGCACAGCCGCGTCACCCGCTTTGTGTTTATCTGCAACTACGTCAGCCGCATCATCGACCCCTTGGCGTCTCGCTGCGCGAAATTTCGCTTCAAGCCCTTGCACCCGGAGGCGATGGCCGGGCGCATCCAGCACATCTGCGGCAAAGAGGGGGTGGTGATGGCGCCGGGGGCGCTCGACGCGCTGGGGCGGGTGTCGGGGGGCGACCTGCGCAAGGCCGTCACGACGCTGCAGTCGGCCGCCCGCCTGGCCGCGGGCGGACCTGTCGACGCGCAGGCGGTGGCGGACGTGAGCGGGGTGGCCCCCTCGGAGCTGGTCGACGGCCTGCTGCGCGCGTGCAGGCAGCAGGCGTTCGAGGCAGTCGAGTCGGCGGCAAAGGGGGCGGTGGCCGAGGGGTGGTCGGCGCAGCAGCTGCTGCTGCAGCTGCAGGAGGCGATCCTGGCGGCGCCAGCGGACCACGAGGACGAGGAGGAGGGGGAGGAGGCGGCGGCGATGGAGGTGGGGGAGGAGGGCGCGGGCGCGGCGGACCAGACGAAGAAGCGGCCAGAAGGGTGGGTGCCGGCGTCGCGGGGGCGCATCACCGACGCGCAGCGCGCGACGGCGTGCGAGGCGCTGGCGGTGGCGGACAAGGCGCTGGTGGACGGGGCGGACGAGTACCTGCAGCTGCTCAACGTGCTGGCGCGCGTGCAGGGGGCGCTCAAGCAGCGCAAGTGAGTTTGCGGCGGTGGCTGAGGCGTGGCGGCGGCGGCGGTGGCGGCGGCGCCAGCGGCGGCGGGGGACGATCGGTCGAGAGAGAGTGCACGCTTAGAGGGGCGCACAGACACGCGCACGCCTTCTGCAAAAACAACCACACGCACACCACAACGCACGAACGAAAGGAACAAGCGCTTCTTGCTTACAGCTCCCGCTGCTCCTGCTCCTGCTTCTGCCCCGCCGCCGCCGTGAGCGCCGTCAGCACCCCGTGCAGCAGGGCCAGGTCGCGCTCCCCCAGCCCGTCCACCCGCCTCAGCAGCCCGGCCAGCGACCGCTCGACGCTCGGGCGCTTGCTGCGCTCGGTGAAGAACCCGCCGCGCTCCAGGGAGGCGTAGAGGCGCGCCAGCAGGGCGTCGACCTGCCGCGCCTCGGCCGCCGGGTTGTTGCTGCTGCTGCTGCCGCTGCCGCCGCTGCCGCTGCTGCTGCTCTCCCCCTCCTCGCCCCCGCCGCCAGCCATCGCAGCAACACCAACAGCCAAGGGCCTCCGCACGCGCCACAGGTCGTAGCAGACCGCCGAGACCGCCTGCCCCAGGTTGAGCACGGGGTAGTCGCTCGAGGCGTCCACCTCGACGACCGCGTGCGCCCTCCCGACCTCGTCGTTGGTGAGGCCGCTGCTCTCCCTGCCAAAGACCAGGGCGACGCGGGCGGGTTGGGGGGTGTCTCCCGGCGGCGACGAGGACAGCGACGCTTCTGACGGCGCTGCCGCCGCCGCCGCCGCCTCCTCGACCGCCGCGCAGCGGCGCGCAAAGTCGCGCGCGAGCTGGCGCGAGGTGAGAGCGCGGGGCGCCTGCCGGCGGGCGCGGGCCGTGGCCGCGTAGACGACCTGGCGGTCCGCGAGCGCCTCCTGCAGCGAGTCGTAGCCCCCGGCCGCGGCCACGAGGTCCGCGCCGCCGCAGGCGACGTCGAACGAGAGCTGCGGCGGCGGAAAGCCGTCACGCGGCCGCACGAGTCGCAAATTGGGGGGCTCGCCCGGCCGGATGCCAAAGTTGCGCATGGCGCGCGCGGCCGCGCCGATGTTCTCGCAGATCTGGGGCTCGACGAGGACGACGGCGACGTGGGCGCGGCGGGCGGCGGCGGCCCAGGCCGGGGGGATGGGGGCGTTTTCGGCGTCGTCGGCCTCGGCGTCCTCGGCGTCGGCGAGAGCGGCGTCGGCCGCCGAGGCTCTATGCCGCACTGTCCCCGTCGCTCGTCCGAACGAGGGCGCCGCTGGTGCTGCTGTCGGGACCTGGCGTCGATACGCGCCGCCGCCGCTTCCGCCACGGCCGCACGTTTGCAGAAGCGGCCGCATCCCGCAAAGCGCGCGCGCGCGCGCGGAAGGGTGACAGAGGGAGTCGGCGGACCTGGAGCGAGGGGCCTCCCCTCCTCAGTGTTCCGTGAGAGCGTGGGGCGGCGAGGTGAGATGCGTCTTTCAATAGTATTAGTGCGCGCTGTGCATTATCGCCCTCCGGTCGAACGCTTCTGCTGCTGCTGCTGCCGCTCGAGCTCGGCGAGCTTCTTCTTTCGCCGCAGCAGCACCGCCGCCAGTTCGGCCTCGGCCGCCGCGACGCCCGCCCCGTCCTCGTCCTCGTCCTCGTCCTCTTGCTTCCTCTCCTCCTTGCTCTCCTCCTTGCTCGCCTCCGCCCGCAGCTGCTCGCCTGGTGCAGTGGCAGCAGCCGCAGCAGCCGCAGCAGTACTGCCCGCCGCCTCATTTCTCTCCTGCTTCTCCTGCCCCTCCATCTGCTGCTGCTGCTGCCGCTCCTGCCGCCGCCGCAGTGCCACCTCGAGCTCTGAATCCGCACCGCCCCCGCCCGCCGCCCCCGCCGCGCCCGACCGCCCCGACGCGTTGGAGCGTCCCGAGCGCGCCGACCCGCCCGAACCGACCGACTCGAGCAGCGCCGCGATCGCCGGCGAAGGGCCCTCCTTACCGGCGCGGCGCGCGAGCGCCGCCGACAGCTCAAACGCGTAGGGCGCGGGCGAGGGCGCATGGAAGGAGCGCGGCGCCGCCGACGCAGAAGCGACCGCGCCGCCGCCGCCGCCGCCGTCGGGCCCGCCCCGGCCGTACGACACGACCTCGTAGGCCTTGCCGTAGACGTGGCGCCGGCTGGCGGAGGCGCTGGCGGCGAGGGGCAGGGCGGCGGTCCCCAGGGCCGGGACGCCGCCCATGGCCTTGAGGCGCTCGGCGAGCGCGTCGGCGAGCGCGTCGGCGTCGGCGTCGGGCGTCGGCGGCGTCGGCGTCGCCCCCGCGACAACTGCCGCTGCTGCGCCCGGCGCCTCCTCTTCGCCGCCCATGATGTGCTGATGTGTCGAGCGCGCGCGGCCAGAAGACGAGGGGCTTTGCCCACCTCTCTCTCGCCGATAGGCCCCGGTGGCGATTGGACCGATTGGGAGCGCGCGCGTGCGTGCGAGGGGGAAGAAGGGGGCGTGCGGGAGAAACCGACTCGAGTGTGAGCGCGAACGCTCACCCACGAGAGTCGAGAGGCAAGCTGCAAACGCGCGAGGTGATGATTGTTGGCGGAGTGGCGGGCGGGAAGACAATTGAGGTCGCCCTGCGCGGGCGGGGGGGCGAGGGGTGAAGCAGAGCCCGGGCGCCGACGCGGCGACGACGCCGACACTGTCTCGCCCCCCGACGCGCCGCTGCCGTCCGCTTCCTGCTTTTTTACTCCACGCGCTCGAACGTGACGCACCAGTTGCTCTTGTCGAACAGCGAGTCCACCACCACGCAGCGCGGGAGGCGGCGGGAGCAGGCGGGCGGCGCCTCGGGCCCTCCTCCCCCCGATCCTCCTCCTTCGCCGCCGCTCCCGTCCCCGCTCTCGTCATCCCCGCCCCCGCCCCCCTCCCCCACGGCCGCCTCCACCAGGGCCTCGAGCTCCCCCCCGCCAAAGAGGTGGTAGTAGCGCCCGTACACCACGGAGCGCTTGCCCCGGTCGACTCTGGGGTGCGCGAGCTCGGGGGGCACGCCGGCCAGGGGAGGGGCGGCGGGTTCAGGAGCGGGCGCGCCCCCCGCGTGAGCGCCGCCCCCCTCGCCCTCGCCCCCGCCCACCTCCTCGCCCCTGCCTTCCTCCTCCTTCTCCTCCCCCTTCCCCTTCTTCAGCTTGGCCAGGGGCAGGTGCCACGGCACGAGGTAGTCGCCACCGCCGCACGCGCCTTGATCTGCCGAGCAAGGACCACCACCCCCACCACCCCCACCACCACCAGCATCGCCGACCAGCGGCGCCCACCGCCGCAGCGTGCGCCCCGGGTCCTGCTGCTCGCGCGCCCAGACCGTCACGAGCGCCCTCCCGCCCACCCTGAGCGCCCTGGCCATCTCGCGCACGGCCCTACGCCGCCTCGCCTCGCTCGCGACGTGGTGCAGCACGGCCACGCACAGCACCGCGTCGCAGCGCCCGGGGGCGTAGGGCAGGGACAGGACGTCGGCGACGAGGGCGTCGCTCCCCGGGGGAGGGGGTGGCAGCGGCGCGGGCGCGAGCGACGCGAGCGGCGCTGGCGCCGACGACGCCAGCGGAACGGCGGTGGCCGCCGTTTCTTCTCCCTTTTGCTCCCCGCCCCCGGCCCGCCACCGCGTCGCCGCCTCCGCCAGCAACGCGGACCGGTCGCTCCCCAGCACCGCCAGGTCGCGCCTCACGCCAAAGTACTTTCCGTTGCCGCAGCCGACGTCGGCGACGACGGCGCCCGGGCCGAGGGAGTCTAGGAACCGGGCGACGGCGGGCCAGACGGCAAAGCGCGTCGAGTCAAAGTGGGACGAGATGGCGTCGTAGACCTGGTGGACGTGGCGGCGCTCGAGCTCGGCGGCGGCGCGGTCGGCGGCGGCGGCTTGTTGGGGGGTCTGGTCGTTGTGGTCGTCGGCTGCTCGTGCCGCGGTGGCATCTCCCGCCCCCCCCCGCTCCTGCTGCTGCTGCTGCTGCTGCTGCTGCTGCTGCTCCTGCGCGCGCGTCGGGGGCATGCCGCCGCCCTGGTCGTCGCAGCACTCGGGCCACGCGCACGCGCACTTCAAGGGGTCGACGGGAGGCGAGCGCACGCGCCGGAACGTCAGCGACACGCGCCGGGGGGCGCGCGGCACGAGCTCGCTCTCCGAGGAGGGGGCGGCGGCGGCGGCAACGTAGACCGGGTCCGACTTGCGGTGCGGGATGTAGTGGTGCCACCCCAGGCGCGCCTCGCCCGACAGCACCAGTAGTGAGCGCAGGGGGAGGGCCAGGGCGCCGGGCCGGCCCTGGCGCGCGCACGGGGAGCGCGGCTGTTGCTGCTGCTGCTGCTGCTGCTTGGGCCTCTGGCCGTACCGCCGCATCTCGATCACGCACGGCCCCCCCAAGGAGAGCGACAGGATGGGGCCCTCGAACGCCGAGTGCGTGTCCACGTGCGGGGCCAGGCCGACGCCCGGGGGGTACTCGTTGGCGGTGATCTGGTTGAAGAAGCGTGGGCGGCGGCGGAGGGGGGCGGCGGACGGGGCGCCGTCGTTTGGTGCTGCCGCTGCTGCCGCTGTTATTGCTTCCGGAGCAGGCAGGACGCCCCGCTCCAGCAGGGCGTCCTCCACGCGCGCCGCCAGCTCGGCCGCCCACTCCGGAAGCGGGGAAGTGGCGGCGGCTGTTGTTGCTGCCTCCGCCGCCGCCTCCCCCGCTCCTCCTCCGCCGCCGCCGACGACGCCGCGTGTCGCATAGTCGAACGCCGCGCCGTAGTGCCGCACGCGCCGGCGCGCGAGCGACTGCCACGCGCCCTCGCCGCCCTCGTCCAGGCGCGCGAGCAGCGCGTGCTCCTCGTCCTCGCCGACGAAGGAGGGAAGCAGGGCGAGGCCTGGAATGGCGAGGTCGGCGGGGGAGCGGTGCGCGGCGAGCGGCGGCGGCGGCGGCTGTCGGTGTTGTTGATGTTGATGCGGCTGATCCGCAGCCGCCGCTGGTGGATCAATCATCCTGGCCAAGCTCAAGGTAGACAAGAGCGGATCAGGGTATCCTGGGCGGGCGAGGGAGGCCCATTTCCTGTCTCTGTCTGGCGGGCGAGAGAGAGTCGAAACGACAAGCTTCTTTCACAACTCCTCTGAACGTGCGCGCGCGCGTGTTGGGGGGGCCAAACGGATCGTTCGGGTGTGGTACTAGTCAATGGTCAATCGATTAAAGACGACAACTCTGGATTGATGGTGTTCTCTCCTCCTCGCGACGCGCTTTGTTCCGCCGGCTTCACTCTCGCCCCCCCACCGACGACGCCGACACTGCCGCCGGCGCGCGCACGGTCGCGACCAGCGCCATCGCCGCAAACACGGCGGCCGTCGCGATCACGCTGCCGCAGGCGCTGCGGCCGCCGGGGCGCTCGGTCGTGTCCAGGCCGGGCGGGCGGTGGTGGTGATGGCGGCGGCTGCAGACCGGGATCGTCGTCGCCTCTTCCACCACGTCGGCCGCCGCAGGCGCCTCCTCCTCCTTTCCCCGCTCGTCGTCCCCCTCCGCCCCGCCCGCCACGAGGTCCGCGCTCGAGGACGGCGGGCTGAACGTGGGCGTGCGGTCGCCGCTGGCCGAGGTGGGAGCAGCCGGGCGCCCTGTCTGGACGATCGTCGTGTGCGAGATGACGTGTGTGCCCGCGTCGCCGCCGCCGCCGCTGCCGCCGCTGTTGTCGTTGTCCCCGCCTCCGCCCTCGCCAGCAGCAGCAGCAGCAGCCCCCGCCGCCGCTGCACCCAGCAGTTGCCACGACGAGGCTGTCGACGGCGAGCGTCCCGGGGGTGAGCTTGCCCCGCCTCCGCCACCGCCAAGCCTGCGCAGGGTCGAGGCGAGCATGGCGGCGATTCTTTGGTGTTTTTTTTTGCGATTTTTTTGACGGCGGCGACGCATTTTGTTCGTTGTTGTTGTTTTGGTTGCTGTTTCAAAATGCGCGTGTGTGGTGTTTCTGTGTGTGTGTGTGTGTGCAAGCGTTCTCTCTGTGTGGCGACTTGTGCGTCTGTGAGTCTGTGTCTCTGCGTGTGTGGGGAAAACCGAAAACAAAGCCAACGACGACCATCGCGCCGTCCGACGACCGACGACCGACGACCGAGACGCCCCCCCCCCTCAGCGCCCCGCCGCCGCCGCGCGCATGACCGCGCCCCCGCGCAGCGCCGCGCGCACAAACTCGCGCGCCGCGGCCGGGCGCCTCAGGATCGCGAGGCACACGATGGCGATCATGGCCGCCGTCAGCGCCCCCAGCCACGCGTCCGCGGCGTCCTTGACCCCCTCCTCGGCGGGCGTGCGCGGGCGGTGCTGGTACTTCGGCGGCGCCTGCTGCTCCTTGGCCGCGGCAGCAGCAGCGAGCGCCGCTTCCTTCTCCTCGCCCTCGGCCTCCTCCTCGTCGTCCTGGTCGTCCGCGAGCCCGAGCAGCGGGTCGACCACCCTGGCGCGCAGCCACGCGCCGAAGCGCGACAGGTGGTGCCCCAGCGACGCCACGGGGTCAAACGGGTTGTACGGCAGCGGCAGCTCCTCCTCCTCCTCTTGCGCCTTGTCGTCCTCGTCCTCCTCCTCCTCGCCGGAGGGGAGCTCGCGCACGGTGGTCGCGGGCGAGGCCGGCAGGCGCGGCGCGCCGAGCGCCTCCGCCGCCGCCGCCGCGCCGAGGCCGAGGCTGCCGCCGTGGCCGCCCCCGCCGCCAAAGACGGCCTCGTGCATCAGGCGCAGGATGTGGGGGTCGGCTGCGACGCCGCCGACGATGGCGGCCTGCACGCCCGGCTGCTGCAGCATGCGCTCGGCGGCGCCGAGGAGCGGGTCGGGCGCGGGCGCCCCGGCGCGGATGACGGCGTCGGCGGCGGCGCCCTCGGCCTCGTCTTCGCCCGAGGAGGACGAGGAGGCGCGGCGGCGGAGGGCGCGGCCGGCGCCGGCGCCAGCGCCGCCGCGCGCCGCCTCGACGACGCGCCGGAGGTCCGCGGCGCCCTGGGCGATGGCGGCCGGGCCGAGGAGGGGGACGGTCAGCGGGGCGGCGGCGGCGCCGTCGAGCTGCTGCTGCTGGGGCGAGAGGAGGAGCCATCCATCGTCGGCGTCGGCGCAGGCGGCCGTGGCCGCGGCTGACGGGGCGGCGGTGGCGGTCGCTGCCGCAGCGGCGGGAGGCGCCACGCGCGCTTGGCCCGTCTGTAACGAGGCGGCGGCGGCCGAGGCCGCGCCGGCGGCGGCGACTCCCGCGCGGGTGATCATCTTGGGTCGGTTTTGGCGGGGTTTGCGCGCGGTCAGCCGCGGTGCATGGAGAGATGCGGAGGGTTCTCACGGAAGCGAGGGGGAAGGGGAAGGGGGGAGAGGGAGAAAGGGGGAAAGAGGGCTCCTTTCCGCGCTTTGCAAAGCGACAGGCGATCCAAGGAGGCGCGCGCGGAGCACGCCAGGAGGTGACTTTTTGTCGTTGTCGTTGCGCTGAGTGCGAGTGTGGGGAGGGGCCGTCGAGTTGGCGCCGCGTTTTCGGATACGTCGAGGTCGGCGACGAAAAGAAAGCCGCCCCGTTGGACGCGAACTGCCGCCGATGGAGAAAGTGGAGCGCGCGCGCTCTCCACCTGCTCCAAACCCCCCAAAAAACAACATCAAATGCAGCAGCGGGAGCGGGAGCCGGGAGCCCGATCACCACCCGGTGTCGACGCCGAAGGAGGAGCAAGGAGGGGAGGTCGGCCGGCCGCGTTCGAGGTCGGTTTCGTGGAAACGCGACGATCGTCGTCATCCGCGGCGGATGATCCGCCCCGACCTCATCATCCTCACTCACACGTCACACCGATCCGCCACCACCACCACCACGACCACTCGAACAACCAGCAGGCGGACACGACGACGACGATGGCGACAACAACAAAGCGAGCGCCGGCGGCGTCGTCGGCGGCGCCCCCGCCCCCCAGCGAGGAGGACGACTTGGCGCTGCTGCTGGCCGAGCTGATGAGCAGCAGCGGCACCACCGCCAACATGTTCGCGCCCTCTTCGGACGGCGCAGGAGCAGCCGCACCATCAGCAGCAGCAGCGGCCCCCCCTGACTTTGAGGCGCGCCTGGCTGCGGAGGTCGCGGCGCTCGAGGAGGCCAACGTGCGCGCGCTGCTGCGGTCGGCGGCGGCGGCGGCGGGCGGGGGCGGGGGCGGCGACGACGACGGAGACGGCGACAGAGGCGAAGGCGAGGAGGAGGCCGAGCGCGCGCTCTCGCAGGCCCTCGGGCGCGCGGGCTCGCTGCTCGACGACCTCGCCGAGTCCCTCCGCGTCTTCGACTTCAAGCTGCGCCACATGCGCGCCGACATCGCGGCCATCGAGCGCTGCGGGGGGGAGCTCGAGACGGCCGGGCGCAACGACGGGCGCCTGATGGCGACGCTCCAGGGGCTGCTCGAGGACACGGCTTGGTCGTGCGGCGACGGGGGTAAGGAGGACTTTGCGTCGGGCCTGGAGGCGCCCAGCCTGGATCCCTTCGGGGGCCTGCGGCAGACGGTCGCGGCGGCGCGGGCGCTGCGCGACCGGCTCGCGCGGCTGGGGGCGCTGCCGCCGGTTTCTTCGGCGTCGGCGGCGGGCGGCCGCCCCCCCTCGTCGTCCTCCTCCTCCCGAGCGCCCCCCCCCGCCCCCATCCCGGGCCCCCTGTCCGACACGCGCGCCGTACGCGAGGCGAGACAGCGCGCGCGCCACGTGTCTGCGCGCTTCGTCGAGCGCGCGGCCGGGCACCTGCAGTCGCTGGTTTCCGGGCTGGCGGCCGAGGCCATGGCCGACTGCAACAACGGCGGCGGCGGCCGCGGCGCTCCGGCCCTCCTCCGCCCTCCGCGCCGCGCGGCCATGCGCGCGACGCTCGCGCGCCACAGGGCGCTGGTGGCCGCGGTCGGGGCGCTGGACCCGTCCGCGCTGGCGTCTTTGAGGGCGCACTACGCCCAGACGATGGGGGCGCTGCTGCGGCGGGAGCTCAGAGCGGCGGCGGGCGACCTGAGGTGGCGGGCGGCGGCGGCAGGAGCGGGAGAGCGAGGCGCAGGCGGCGGCGGCGGCGGCACCTCCCATCACGCGCCGCCGTCCTCCTCCTCGTCTGCCCTCGCGCCGGCCTTTGCCCTTGGGCCCGTGGCCGCCGCGGATGAGCTGAGGGCTCTGCTGATGCTGCCGTCGTCGCACTCGGCCGCAGCGGCGCGGCACCAGGAGGAGGAGGCGGCAGAAGGCGAGCAAGCGGCCCTGCTGCAAGCGCGCGAGGCGGCGGCCGAGGCGGCGAGCGCGGCCGCCGAGCGGCGGCGCGGCGAGCGCGCGCGGGCCGTGCTCGCGTCGGCGGCCGCGGGCGCGCCCGTTCCCCTGGCGCGCGCGTTCGAGTACCTGCTCGACGCCTTTTTGCCGCACCTGCTCCGCGAGCTGAGGTTTGCGTCGCGGTTTCTGCTGCTGAGGCCCGGCGACGGCGAGCAGGAGGAGGGTGGTGAGGAGCAGGACGGCGACAACGACGACGACGACGACGACGACAATGATTACGCGTCGTCCTCGCTCTCCCTCCTCTTGCTGCGCGGCCTGCCCTCGGTCGAGCTCTCTGACGAGGGCGCCGCCGTGGCCGACGAGGTGGTCGAGGGCGTGGCCGAGGAGCTGTCGCTTTTGGCCGACCTGGCTGGCGGTGGCGGTGGCGGTGGCGGTGGCGGCGGCGCGAGCGGCGGCGGCGCGGGGGCGGCCGGTCGGTTTGGCAGCGGCGGAGGCAGCAGCGGTGGCGGCGCGCTGCTCGCCGGCCCCTCCTCGGCGGCGTCCCCGCGCGCGGCGGGGACCTTGTCGTCCTCCCTCTCCGCCCCCGACCGCTTCTCCCCGTACTTTGGAGCGCCCGCCGCCCAGGCCGTGCCGATGATGCTGGCCGTGCGGCGGTGGCTCGCGCGCCTGTCTGCGGCGGCGGCAGGTGGGCGCGGCGGCCCAGCAGCAGCAGCAGAAGCGGCCACCACCACCACCACGACCGCCGCCGTGCTCTCGCGCCCGCTGTCCGTGACGGCCGCGCGCCTGTCCCGTCACCTCGAGGCCGTCGTGACGGCCCAGATCGCTGCCGCGGACGCGTTTGACCCCGTGCGCGCGGGCGCCAGGGCGGCGGGGGCGCTGCTGGCCGCGGCGCTCGGCGAGGGCGATCGCGATCGCGGCGGCAGCGGCGGCGGCGCCGGGCCTGGCATCCCCGGCGTCCCCTCCGGCGCCGGCGGGCCCGGGTGCGTCAAGTCGCTGCACGTGCTCCCGGCAGTCGCGGCGTACGCGCGGCTCGCGCGCGACGTCGAGGCGCTGTTTGAGGACGCGCTCGAGCCGGCAGAGGCAGCCGCGCTGCTGGCGGCGGCGACGGCGGGGGCGGGGGCAGCCGGGGGCGGGGGCGCTGGCGGGGGCGACGTGGCGGCGGCCGTGAGTGTGGCCGCGGCCGTCGCGGCGACCGCGGCGGCGGCGCAGCAGGCTCAGCTGATGCCTCGGGGGGCGCCGCCTGGAGGAAGAGGAGCAGGACGAGGAGGCGGTGACGCGGCTGCTGCTGCTGCTGCTGCTTCTTCGGCCGCCGCCGCCACGGCCGCCGCCGTCGCCGCGGCCAACGCAGCGCGCGCGGCGCTCGCCCTGCGCTCGGGCGTCGACGCGCGCCTGCACGGCGCTCTGGCCGGGCGCGCTCTCGCGCTCGTGGGCCGCGCGGCCGCCCTCGACCCCAAGCACGGCGACCGCCTCGCGCTCGAGAACTGCTGCTCGCTGGCCGACGCGCTAGAACGGGGGGTGCTGCTGCTGCTTCCGCCGCCGCCGGCGGCGGCGGCGGCGGCAGCGGGGGGCCGGCAGCAACAGCAACAACCCAGGCGCCTGCCGGCCGTCGCGCAGGCCGCCGCGCGGGCCGCCGCCGGCCGTGACGCCGCGCTCGATGCCTACGTCGAGGCGCAGCTCGCGTACGCGGGGCTCCTGCGCGCCGTCGATGCGGCGGAGCGGCTTCAGCGGCGGGCGGCGGCGGCGGGGCTCGGCGGCGAGGGCGGCCAAGAAGGCGGCGGCGGCAGCGGCGACCCCGCCCTGGCGCTCGCGCCCCTTGCCGAGCTCAAGCAGGCCCTGCGCCTCGCGGCCGAGGGCGGGGGCGCCGACCGCCGCGCCGAGGCCGCCGCCGCGCGCGTGCGCAAGCACCTGCAGCCGCACGCGCCCGCGGCCGCCGACCTCGCGTGGCGCCGCTTTGGCTCGCGCCTGCTGGCGGCGTGGCGGGCGCTCGAGGCGCACGGGCCGCGCGCCTACCCCGGGTTTGGCTTTGCGGGCGCGCTCAAGCCCCCGACCGAGCGGGAGCTGCGCGAGGCGGTGGTCAGGTGCGGGCACGGGCTGATTGTTGTGGCGGGGGAGTGAGTGGGATGGATAGGACTTGAAGGGAGGCGGTTTGGGTCGGCCGCCGCCGCTGCCGCCCAAAACCAGCGTGCGCGCTCCCGTCGGCGGCGATCGGACCACTCATATACTCCTTCTCCTTTTTTGTTACGCCCCCCAAACCAACCCCCCCTCCCACATCCTCAACGCAGCAACCATGGTCGAGGGCCTCAAGGCGATCGAGAGCGCGGCCGAGTTCGACGCCCTGATCGCGGGCGACAAGCTGGTGAGGCGGTCTCGAAGGCTCTGCGGTTTTAAATCGATCCGCGCGGAGAGGGGGAGGGGCGCTCGTCGCCTCCTGCGCGGTCCCGCGCATGCAACGCGCCGGCGGCTCCTGCGCGCGATCCACGCGTGCCGGCGCGCGCGCGCGCCCTCTTGTCGCGTTGCGGGGCGCGCGAGCGCAGGCCTCTCTCTCGTCGTCGCCGCGCGGTCACCCCCCCCACCCTTGCCGCCGCCGCCGCCGCTCCCCTTTCGCCGCCTCTCACCCTCACTCACCCCCGCCAACCACCCCCCCCCCGCCCGCGAGCACCAACAACACAGGTCATCGTCATCTTCTCGGCCGAGTGAGTATCCCAAGCCCCTGAGTCCGCTTCGCGGAATCAGCATGTTCCCCTCCCCTTCGCCGCCGCCGCCGCCGCCGCCGCCGCCCGCCCCCTCGCTCACCCCGCCGCCCCCCCGCCCGCGCCGCCGCCCCTCCCTTGGCCGCCGCCCCCCTCCCCAACCCCCAAAACAGATGGTGCGGGCCCTGTAAGATGATCAAGCCCTATCTGTCCACGCTGGCGACGAGCGGCGACTGGGCCGGTGTCACCTTTGCCGTCGTCGATGTGGATGCGCTCGAGACCGTGGCGGCCGCGCAGGGTGTCTCCTCGATGCCGACGACGATGGCCTTCAAGGGCGGCAAGAAGCTGGGCGAGGTGATCGGCGCCAACAAGGTGGCGATCGCCGAGCTGCTGGCCACGCACAAGTGAGCCCTTTGAAGGGGGGTAAAGAGGGGCGTGATTTTGGCTTTTTCGAGAGAGGGTCGGGGCGGCGTTTCCCGCCCGACCCCCCCGTTTCCAGTTGCTTTTCGGCCTTAAAAGGCGTGTGACGGGCGAAAAAGCCAAGATCTAGACCCCACATCGTTGAAAAGCAAGGCATTTTAGCCCGATTTTGTTGGCGTGGTTGTCTGCTCGATGCCGACGACGATGGCGTTCGCTGGGCGGCGGCGGCGCGGGACACAGCGAGCGCCGCATCTTGCCACGCGCGCGCACTTCTAGCCTCGACCAATCGACCGCCCAAAACATCAACCACAATCTTCGACCCCTCACCTCTCCATCTCCGCATCGAGCGCCCCGAATTCGGCCTTGCTCTTTGCTCCCCCGACGCGCGCGCTCGCGAGACAGCAAAGTGAGAGGCAAAAGCTCCTTCCTCGCCCGCCGCCCTATCTCAAAAGGGGCAACGCCCGACCGCCGACCAATCCAGTCGAGAGAGCACACACACGGCACAGCATGCTCCTCCTCAATCCCGCCGCCGCCGCCGCAGCGGCCGGGTCCCGCATGGCGAGCGGCAGCGCCCCCGCCGCCGCCGCCGCCGCGCGGAGGCTCGCGCCGTCGCCGTCGCCCTCGTCGGCCGCCGCCGCCGCCAAGCGCGGCAGCACCACCACCAGCCGCCGCGGCCTCCTCCTCCCCCCGGCCGCCGCCGCCCCCCAAAAGCAACAAGCCCCCGCCTCGACCCCCCCGGCGGGCGCCTCCAACCCGCGTGGGCAGATGCTCGTGTACGTCCCGCCCCACCCGATCATCAAGCACTGGCTCGCCGTCGCGCGCAACGCGTCGTCGCCGCCGCCGCTCTTCCGGGGGGCGCTCGCCGAGCTGGGGCGCGTGCTGCTGTACGAGCTCTCGCGCGACGCCGGGTTTTTGCCGACGCTCTCCGGCACGGTGGACACCGCCGGCGGGGACGAGTCCGAGGTCGAGTTCATCGACCCGACCAAGCCCGTCGTCCTGGTGCCCGTCGTGCGCGGGGGGCTCATGATGCTCGAGCACAGCAGCGCCGTGCTGCCCGCCGCGACGACGCACCACGTCGCCTTCCGCGCTGCTGCTGCCGCTGCCGAAAACGGCTCTGGCGACGGCGACAGCAGCCTCGAGCTCATCATCGACTCCCTACCCGACCGTCTCACGGAGGATGACCGCGTTGTCGTCGCCGACGCGTGCCTGGCGACGGGCGCCACCGTCATGCGCGCGGTCGGGGAGGTCGTCAAGAGGGGGGCGTCCCCCTGGAACGTGCGGGTGCTGTGCGCGCTGGCCGCGCCCCCCGCTCTCAAGCAGCTCGCCGACACCTACCCGGGCCTGTGCGTGTACGCGGCGTGCATCGACGCCGAGGTGGACGAGGCGACGGGCCTGCTGCGCCCGGGCTTTGGCGAGGCAGGGGTGCGCGCGTATGGCGGGAGGTGAGGGGGTGCGCGCGTGCCGGCGCTCTGGTTGTCGTCTTTTTTGCTGCGTCGTGAAGAAAACAACTAGGCGGACTTTTTGTCTTTGTATTTCAACGTGTGCTGGTCGATGTGCGTGCGTTTTGTGTCTCTCTTTATCGTGTGTATGTGTGCGTCTCTCCGAAACAACTGCTCGGGCGGGTCTCAGCCAACCACCGCCGTTTCGCCCCCCCCCTCGTCGCCTCGGCCGCCCCCGCCGCCCCCGCCCTCCCGCCCGGCCTCCCGCCCGGCCGCGCCGCCGTCGCTGCTAGACGTGCCGCTGCTCTCGACGGTCTCCTCCTCCTCCTCCTCCTCCTCCTCGTCGTCCGTGTCCTCCGCCCCCCCCCCCGAGCGCCCGCAGCTCCGCCTCGAGCTCCTGCACGCGCCGCTCCCGCTCGGCCACCCACTGCTCCGCCGCCCGCGCGTCGTACGCGTCGAACGCCAGGCCCACCATCGCCTCCTGCGCGCGCCAGATGGTCTTTGGCGAAATCCCGCGCGCGTCCGTCTCGGCCTCGAGCGTCGAGCCGAGCTGCGCGGCGACTCGCAGCACGCGCGCCAGCGCGCTGGATTGGACGGGAGCGCCGGAGCGCAAGAGCTCGCCGATCATTTTTTGCTGCCAGGGCGTGAGGGGGGCGTCGCTCTGGCGCAGGGCGTTGCTCTGGAGGAGGTGGTCGATCGCGCTGAAGCCGTTGTACTCGTCGACGGCGCGGCGCGTCTCTGCGGACGAGGCCCGCAGGAGCAGCTCGGCGAGGTCGCCCCACTCCGAATCGGACCCCCGCGCGCAGGCGTGCATCAGGGGGGTGAGGCCATCTCCGTCGGCCAAGTCGGCCGACGCGCCGCGAGACACGAGCAGCTTGGCCATATCGTAGTGGCGCCCGAATGTGACCAGATGGAGGGGCACCCAACCAAATACGCCACGCGCGTTGATCTTTGCCCCCAACGACAGCAGCACGTCCATTGCCTGCGACTGGTCGAAGGAGGCGCGCGAAGAGGCGAGCCAGTGCAGCGGGGTGAGGCCGTAGTCGGCCAAGCCGTTGATGTCCGCCTTGCCGTCCTCGACGAGGATGCGGAGACAGGCAAGATGCGGCGGCAGCGGCGGCGAGTCCTGATCCGGCCCGGGCGGGCAGATGGCGAGGTGGATGGGAAGGCACCACGTGTCGTCGCCGCCGTCCAGGCTGCCCGACGACCCGCAGTCCAAAAGCGCGCTGGCGTCGTGCCCGGCGCGTAGGAGCTCCTGCAGCGCGTCCTCCTCGCCGTAGGCGATGCAGATGGCGAGCGCGTTGGCGCGGCCGCTCGGGAACAGGTCGGCCGCGCGGGCGCCGGCGCACAGGAGCACTCCGACCAGGTCGCCGCGCCCCAAGCGGTGCGCGGCCTGCAGAGGGGTCTCACCGCTCGTCTTGTGGTCCTTGAAGTTGGCGGGCAGGGCGCGGCGCGTGTCGCTCCCGGCGGCGCAGCTGTCGAGGAGCTCTCGCAGCTCCTCCCGGCTCGTGTTGGCGCGGACAACCGCTGCGTGCACGCAGCTGAAGTCGGCGTCCATTGTTTCTTTTTTTGGCGTTTGACTGCAGGGCGGCTGGCGTGCGGCTTCTTGACTTGCTGTTGCTGCTTGGTTTTGAAGGGTGCACACGCGCGCGCGGGGGCTTTTGTTGTGGAGAGAGGGGTCGCGTGTGCTTCGGGGGGCAAGGCGCGAGAGACAAAGAAAGAATGAAGGGCGGGGGAGCCAAAATCCTACTCCACGAGAACGAAAGCCCCATCTTCTTCTTCTTCTCCTCCTTCCTCAAGCCCCCGTGAACGCCGTCCACGGCAGCGGCAGCGGATGCCAGTGCGCCGGCGCGAGCAGCAAGTAGATGCACCACACCAGCGCCTGCGCGCGGAAGAAGGCCTGCAGCCGCTCGCCCATCCACCCGACGAGCCGGTCGACGAGCCGCGCGGCGAAAAACGCCGGGTAGAGCCACGCCCGCCCGGAGGCCGCGAGCGCCACGAGGAGCGCCAGTTTTGGGAGCGACAGCGTTCCGAGCCCCCAGCTGAGGGCGAGGCCGAGCGCCAGGCCCTGGGAGGCGTGGAGGTAGACCCAAGAGAGCGCGAGCGCCGCGGCCGCGAGATGAGCCGCGGCCATGGCGGCCTGCGCCCACCGGTCGAGGCTGCTGTAGCTCAGGTACTCGTACCCGGCGTCGTAGGCGAACGAGCGCGCGGCCGACTGGACGTCGGGCACGCCCGCGTCGAGGGCGGCGCGCGCGCGGGGGGCCGGGTCGGCTCCCGGGTCGCGGTAGGCCGTGGCGAGGGCGGCCGCGGGGCCGGCGACCAGGCCGGCGAGCAGGCGCCCCGGCGTCCAGGCCACGAGGCCCCTTCCGCCGCCCTTTGCGTTGCTGTTGCCGCCCTTGCTCATCTCCCCCGGCATCGGCAGCGGCGCGGCCGCCGCCGTCGCGGCCGCGAGCGACGCCGCCACGCCCTGCGCGCCCTGCGCCCCGCCCTGCGCGCCCGCGCGCCGCGCCTCGCTGTCGGCCGCGACCGCGGGGCGGATGCGGATTTTTTTCGGCAGCCAGGGCGCGGCCTCGGCCCCGCCGTCGAGCCGCATCGCCTCGCTGAAGACGATGGCCCTCCCGCCGTCGCCCTTCAGGGCAAAGGCCGAGAGCGCCGCCGCCATCCGCTCCAAAGGAGAGGGCGCCGTCTCGAGCGCCAGCTGGGCGGGCAGCGCCTTCCAGGGGCTGCCGGGGGGGCGCGGCCGCTCGGCGGGGTCTTTCGGCCCGTCCCCCGCGGGCCCAAAGACCGCCTCCCACCCGCGCGACAACGTCGACGTGACCGGCTGAAAGCGAAAGTATCGGGGGGCGAGGGGGTTGCGCACGGACGTGACGGGCTTTTTGCCCTCGCGCGGCGGGGAGGTCGGCACAGGGGACCAGAGCTTGCGGCGGGGGTGCCACTTTTCCGCCTCCCACAGGTCGTCCACGGGGTCGTAGGCGCCCTCGACCAGGACGACCCCCGCCCTGGCGGTGGCGGCGGCGATGGCGGCGTCGGTGGCCTCGGCGCGCTCGAGGGCCTGGGCCTCGAACTTGACGACGCGCTCGGCCGCGCGCACCGAGGGCGGGGTGGGGGGCAGGCGGCGGCGCGGCGCGGCGGGGGGGGCGGCGGACGCTCCTCCGGCTCTCGCAACCGCCGCAACCGCCGCCGCCGCCGCTTTCGACTCGAGCCCGGCTTCGCGCAGGACCGCGCGCCGCTCGCGCCGCCGCGCCGCGCGCGCCTGGGCCTCGGCCGCCGCGGCCGCGGCCGTGGGCAGCCGGGCCGCCGCCTCCAGCCCCAAGTCGTCGCCCCCTGACTGCCGGTCCATCAAGAGGGGGACCGCGTCAAAGGGGTTGCCCGACGACGCGCGGCCCGCGTCCGCGTCCCCCAAGGCGTCGCCCTCCCAGTCGCGCGGGGACAGGGTGAGGTCCTTGCTCGAAGGAGAGGAGGCGCGGCGGCGGCGGGCGCGGCCGGGAAGGTCGCCGGGGGCCGGGACGGCGGGCCCCTCTTCTTGCGCGTTGGCGGCGGCGAGCGCGGCGGCGGCCTCGGCGGCGAGCGCGGCCGAGCGCTCGGCCGCGAGGGCGGCGCGCTGCTGGCGCGACATGGCCTGCTCCGAGGTGTAGAACCCGGGGGCGTTGAGGGCGGCGGAGCGCTCGGCGGCGGCGGCCATGCCGTAGGGGAGGGTGGTGGTCGTTGTTGCGGCGGTCGCGGAGGAGGCCGCGGGGGGCGCGCGCGAGTAGGAAAACCGCGCCTGCTGCTGCTGCTGCTTTTTGCCCGGGGCCGCCGCCGCCGCCGCCGCCGCTTGGCGGTAGGCGCTCGAGCCCGCGCCGCCGAGCAGCGCGGCGGCGAGCGCCTCCTTGGCGGCCTGGGCGGCGTCGGGCGGTTGTTGCTGCGGCGGCTGCTGCGGTCCGCCGCCGTTGCCGCTGCTCGGGGGCGGAGGGCCGGCGGCGGCGGCGGCGACCGTGCGCGGCGGCGGCGGCGCGGCGAGCACGAGGCGTCGATGCCGCTTGCGGCTGCTGCTGCTGCTGCTGCTGAACGCGAGCGGGTGCTGCGCCGCCGCTGCCTGGGACGGCCTGAGGCGTGCCGACGTCGTCATCATCATCAGTGGCCACCGCGCGCGCAGGCCGGCGTGCGACGACGAAGGGGCCGTCGCGCTCGCTGCTGCTCCTGCTCCTGTCGGGGCCGCCGACGCGAGCATCGTGCGCGGCGCTCGCCCTCTCTCAGCAAAGCCCCGCCCAATCGCCGATCGGTGGCGGCGCGCCCGAGGATTGCGAATCTCTCGATCGGGGGAGCAGGCCGCGGTCAGAGGAGAGGGGCGGGCGAGAGAGAGGGAGAAGGAGAGGAGCGAGCGCCCGTGCTTGTTCGTCGTGGTGGGGGAGGCCGGCGCCGCTGCTTAGTTGCGTGTGTTAAAACGTGGTGGGGCGCGTCCGTCAAGAGTGAGAATCGTGGCGTGTACCCAAGGCGCTGCTGCTGCTGTTGCCGCCTCAAGACGATCGCTCGGCGTTCCGCCGGCCGTCACTCGCCATCGCCGCCCCCGCCGCGCGCCCGCCGCGCCACAAACACGCTCCCCTTGTCCCCCGTGCTCACGCGCACGTCGTCGTCCAGGTAGACCGTGTCGACCCAGCCCGTCGGTCGAAAGGCTCCGATCGGGAAAGGGATCCTCAGAAAACCGCCCCAACGCAAATCCGCCGTTAAGAAGGTGGCCTCGAGGCGATCGCCGCTCAAAACCCTGGCGGTGCCGTCGACGTTGACCTCCCCCACCCTGCCGAGCAGGTCAAAGCGGGCGCGGTTGCGAACGATCCCCCGGGGCACGTCAAAGGTCTGGAAATTGCCGCGCGCGCGCACGGCGGGCGGCGACGACGCAGGCTTTTTGTTGGGGGCGGCTGCTGCTGTCGTGGGCGTCGTCGTCGTCCTTGCGCCCGTTGCCGCCGCCCCCGCCCCCGCCCCAACCCCAAATCCAGCGGCCCCCTTTTTCCCGACGGCGCTGCCGGCGATGATGGGCACGCGCTCGTAGAAAAAGTCGTACGACGCCGCGAGGGCGGCCTGCAAAGGGGATCGCTTTTTCTCGCGCGCCGCCGCGTTGGGCACGGTCGCGAGCAGGACCCACGTGCCGTCAATTTTTTTTGAGCGCGCGGGTTCAGGCGTGGGATTTGCGGCGGCTAGGGCCGGGAGCAGGGCGACGAGCTCGGCGCGAAGGAGCGGGTCGTCGGGGGCATCGGGAGAGGCGCTCAGGCGCGAGATCAGGGAGCGCAGCTGCGCGCGCACGCCGTCCGCGCTGTCGGCAGCGGCGGCGGCGCGATGCCGCCGCTGCCCGCGCCGCTCGCTGCGCAAAGGGGGAGTGGCGAGGGGACGCGGCTGACGTCCCCTGGCCCCTGGGAAGCTGGCCGCCGATGGAGGGCGGGCGGCCAGCATGGTCGACGGACGGGTGAGGAAGAAGCAGAGTGGTGGTTGCGTCTCGGGTGTGTGTGCCTCGCTTGATCGCGCGTGCGGAAGGGTTTTGAGATAACAACAGCGCGCGATGGTAGTTGATAGTTATATATACAGAGGGTTGGGTTTGTTTGTCCAGGTCCCAGGAACAAGAGGAGGGGCAAAAGAAGAGGCCACCGAAGAAAAAAACACGCGCCGCGCCGACGCGCGCGCGTGCACGCTCTCGCCCACGCCCCACACCACAACTCACGCCCTCAACCTGATCCACGCCGCCTCCTTGGCCGGCACGTCCCCCTCGAGCAGCCACAGCATGTAGTACCCGGGGAGCGCCACGCGCGCGGACGCCGCGGGCAGCCCCAGCGTCACCTCCCCGCCAGACCCTCCCCCGGAGAGCACGTCGAGCGCGATCACGCGCGCCGTCATGTCGAGCCCGTGCGTGCGGGCCCCCGGGGAGGTGATCGTCGCCCCTGTAATCCTCTTCCCGGCGCCCGAGAGCCGGTATTTGACAGTCAACCGCGAGCCTAGGCTGGGCTCGGGGTTGCTGACGGACAAAATCTCGGGACGGGGCGAGAACGCGTAGGGGAGCTGGTAGAGCTCGGCGCGGTACTCTTGCGCGGGGGGCGCCGGGTTGGTTTTGCAGTCGGCGCGGCAGTCCGGGCCGTGCTCGGAGCCGGCCACCCACACGTCGCCCGAGGGGAGGAGCATGGCGTTGGAGTGGTAGAAGCGGTGGATGCTCGAAGAGGCGAGCTCCTTGAAGCGGCGCCCGGGGGGCAGGTCCGGGTCGTACAGTTGTGCTTGGTAGTTGGGCTCCTTCGCCAGGCCCCCGCCCTCGATCGTGCCGGCGGGCATGCCCTTTTTCGCGCCGTTGACGACCAGGACTTTGCCGTTGGGCAGAAGCACGGCGTCCGCGAACAAGCGGGGCGAGGACATGGTCTCGTACGCCTGCGTGGACGTGGAGTACTGCCACGATTTGGGCCAGTCGCCGCCGTAGATGGCTTTTTTGGGGTCGGCGGGGAAGGCCATGCGGAACACATAGGGCGAGGCGGGGAGCTCGCACTCGCCCGCGCACCCGTTCTTGTTGCCCTTGCCCTGGGACCCCCCGCCAAACATGACGATCTCGAAGGTGTACGATCCGTCGGGTCCCTTTTTGAAGGGGAGCATGACGGCCGAGCCCATGGCCGAAAAGGCGGCGCAGATGTTGTCGACGGGGAGACCCGGGAGGGTGTGCAGCACCTTGAACTCGTTCTGGGGGGTGAGGCGCACGACCTGGCCCGTGCGGCACGTGTAGAAGAAGAGGAAGTAGTCGTCTGGTTGTTTGGTGGTGGTGGTGTTTGGGGGTTGTTTTGGTTTTGGGAGAGGGTGAGTAAATGCGTGACGCGAAGAAAAAGAAAAAAGCGCGGCCAACGGCAACGACGAAAAAACAAAAAAACAAACCAAAAACTCACCCGGCGCGTCCGGGTCCGTCCACGGCATCAAAAAGACCGTCGGGTACAGCTGGTAGCCAGGGGTCACGTTGGTGAAAAAGCCCTTCCCCAGGTCGTACCGGGAGCGCCGAGCGACGATCTGCCGCGAGCGGTAGTCGAAGACGTCGATCGAGGGGGCCGGTTTCCCCGTAGGGACCCCTGGGTCGTCCAAAAAGCCCGAGACGATGACGACCCGATCATCGGGCAGCTGCACCTGGGTCGGATACCACCGGTACTCGCTCAGCTTGACCCCCGGTAACGTCTCCCAGCGCATCGTCGAGGGTTTGAACAGCCGCACCACGTCCCTCCCTTCCTTCATCCACTCGTACCCCCTTCCCGCGTCCCCCCCCGCGGCGACGATCGTGCCGTCGCTCGCGTGCGAGTGGCCCGTGCAGAAGAGGGTGTCGTAGTTCTCCGACACCTGGTAGGTGCCCGTCTTCGCGTCAAAGATCGTCGACACGTTGCCCCCCACCATCGGCTCGGGGATGGATTTTGGCCCCGATTTGGGGAGGTTGCGGCCGGCGATCAGAATTTTGTAGGAATTCGGAATGAGGACCGCGTGGATGGCGACCTGCCCCGTGGACGAGCGCCCATCGGGCATGTCCGGGTTGCGCAGGAGGGCGTAGCGGCCCGTGTCGCGCCACTGGTCGGACGCGGCGCGCAGGGCGCGGCGGCGGCGCGCGAGCGGGAGGTCGTCGGCATTGGCGCCGTCGCCGAGGAGCGCGCGGCCGGCGGCGGGAGACGAGGAGCCGGACGAGGCCGACAGGAGGCCGCCGAGCGTGTCGTGCGCGTGGAGCTCGAGGAGGTGGGGCGCGATGACGGTGGTGTTGGCGTGGTGCTCGACGAGCAGGCGCGACCACTCGTCATTCGGGGAGGGCGCGGCCAGGCACGAGGCGGGGGCGGCGGCGGCAAAGAGGAGCAGGGCGGCGGCTGCGGTGGTGGCAGCTGCGAGCGCGCGGCGGCGCGATGGCGCCGGCGGCCGACGCATCGTCGGCGGCGGCGGCGGCGGCGGCGGCGGCGGCCGGGCCCTTATTTGGTGTTGGTTTGATTCGCTGCTGCGCCGGATGCGGCGCCCACGAGAGAGGCGCGCGCGTACTGCCTCCTTGGCGGGTTCTCCTGAGAACTGGCGTTTGTTTTTGGGGGGTTGGGCGTTCGTTTGTCGAGGGAGGTGGGCTGTTGGTCCCTCTTTTCCAAAACGCGGTCGAATCCAAACTCGTGCGTGGTTGGGAATGGGGGCAGTTGATGGTGGACCGATGCAGGAGTCGCGATAGAGCAACTAGTACGCCTTTTGCGGGGCGGGGGGGGGCGTCGTTTGCGCAAGGCGCGAGGGAGAAAGTCGCGCGATTATCGAGGGGGAAGGAGGGGGGGTCTCTCCTCTCTCTCCTCTCTCTCCTCGTCCTCTCGCCCTTGCGCTCCGCGCCCCCGACAACACAAAGCGCCCCCGATGGCAATGGCGCGCGCGGCCCGTTCGGCGCTCAAGGCCGGCGAGCAACGCCTGTGATGTCAATGGGACCGCGAGGAGTGCTGCTAGGAGGCGGCGGGTCGATGAGGGACGGCCAGCCTGCGCGCCACACACACCCAGCCTGCTCTCTCACTCGGCCTCGTCCTTCCCCGGTCCGGATGCGCGCGCTGCGGGCGCCTGCGCGGCCTCGAAGCCACGCAACAAGCAGTACTTACGTGCGGTCTACCCGACGCGCCCTCGACAGACGGTAGAGATGGGCGGGGCAGCTGTCGCGCGGGGCGGCTCCTTGCGTGAAGGGGCTCGCAACAGCTGGGCGGAGTTGCCCGGGACCCGTGGCTTTCTGGAGGGCAAAAGGGAGGGTCGCGCGCGCCCGGCGTTGAATGAGAGACGTTCGTTTGGGGTTGTTAGTGTTGTTACTGCTGCTGGGAGGCTCGTTCACACGCAGGAGCGCGCGAGTCTGAAGGAAAGGAAAACGCGCCGCCGCCCCGGCCGGCCGCCCCCCGCCACCCCGCAAACCCGCCCCCTCAAACCCGCCCCCTCAACCAACCATCGAATCACCACGGCACCGCCTCCCCCGCCCAGTCGACAAAGCGCCCGTTGTCCTCGGCCGCGGACGCCGATGCCACCAGCCCGAGCAGCTGGCGCGCCCCTCTCTCGGCCGTGAACAGCTTCTCGGGGGGGACGTTGCCCTGGTAGGGGCGCGTGAGCGACGTGTCGCACGTGCCCGGGTGCATCAGTAGCACGGCAACGCCGCCCCCACCGCCCCCGCCACCCCCGCGCGAGGAGGGCGGATGCCGCCGAGCAGTCTCGACGCTCAGCGTTTTGAAGAGCTGGTTGAGGGCGGCCTTGCTCGCGCGGTAGCTGAACCACCCGCCCAGGCCGTTGTCCGAGATGGAGCCGACGCGCGCCGAGAGCGCGGCGACGACGGCCGGCGGGGCGTGGCTGCTAGCCCCCGCCGCCGCCCCTGCTGCCCCCGCCCGCGCGACGAGCGGCAGGAACGAGCGCGCCACCATGAGCGGGCCCGTGGCGTTGATCGCAAACATGCGCGCCAGAGCTTCCGGGTCCACGCGCGAGACGGACGTCTCCGGGACCAGCCCCGCGGGGCGGTCATGAAGCACCCCGGACGTGTTGATGAGAAAGTCGATTCCTGGGGGCGGGAGCGGTGGGGCGCTCGCCGCTGCTGCCGCTCCCGCTGCTGCTGCTGCTGCTCCTGCTGCTGCTGCTCCGTCCGCGGCGAGCGCCGCCTCCACGTCCGCGGCCGCGCGCTCGATGCTGGCCGGGTCGGTCACGTCGAGGCGCAGGATGGTGAGGCGCGGCGGCGGGTGGTCTTCGGCCGACGACGCAGAGGAGGAAGAGGAAGAAGGCGCGGCGGCGAGGAGGCGTTGCAGCTCGGCGGCCGAGGGCGGGTCGCGGCACGTGGCAAAGACGCGCCTGGGGGGGTTCGGCAGCGCCAGGAGCTGGCGGACCATCTCGAGGCCGAGCCCCCTGCTGGCGCCCTGGATGACCACCGTGCGGCCGGCGAAGCGCTCGTCGATGGGGGCGTCCGGGCGCATGCGGCTTGTTGTTGGAGTTGTTGCCGCGGCCGTCGCGAGTGCGCGCGGCGGCAGCGACGGCGGCGGGCCTTGCTGCTGTCTCGCGTGGGCCCATCGGTGCTGAACTGCGGCGACGTTGACGTTGCACAGCAGCAGGGCGAGCGGCCGCCCAGCAGCGACCGGGCGGGCGAGCGCGCGCATTGGAGCGGGGGTAGCTTGGTGGTGCGCGCGCGCGGAAGGAGAAAAGAGGCGGGGGGTGAGTGGTGGTGGTGGTCTGGTTCTGGTGATGCGTTCCGCCCGTGGCCGAGTTGGGGGGGCCGCCCGCCTCAATGACGACGACGAGGGAAGGAGAGAGGAAGACCTTGGGAGAGAATCAACCGAGATGATAAAACAATTGATCCGCGCAAAGCTCGCACAGCAAGAAGTACACAACGAAAGCGCCGAGCCGAGCGACCGGCAGCGGGCGGGCACCGACGGCGGCAGCGCGCGCATCCCCCGCCCCCATCCTCCTCCTCCTCCTCCTCCTCCTCCTCAGACCTGCTTTGACGACGACGACGAAGCCGCAGCAGCCGACCTGCCGTCCTGCCCGTTGGCGGCGGCGGCGGCGGCAGCGGCAGCGGAGAAGAGAGCGCCGCCCTCCTCCTCCTCGCCCAGCGGCGCCACAAACAGCGGCGCGCCGCCAGCACCGCCAGCACCCCCACCCAAACCCCCAAACCCGCCCGCCGAGTCGTACGCCGCCGCCGCCGCCAGCGCCGCGTCCGGCGCCATCAGCCGCGCCACCACCGCGTCGCGCCACGCCGCCAGCAGGTTGAGGAACGCCCGGCTCGACTCGACGCGGAACTCGTCCAGCGGCTGCGCGGAGGCGTAGCTGCGCACCCCGACCGCGCGGCGCAGGCGCTCGGCGTCCTCCAAAAAAGAGGCCCACAGGGCGTCGAGCCACTCGAGCATGGCCTGCTGCTCGTGCGCGGCGACATAGAGGTCGGCGTCTAGGTCGAGGAGGCCCTGGCCGCGGCGGGCGGCGGCGGAGGGGTCGAAATCGGCGGCGTCGTCGGCGTCGTTCAAGCCATCGTCGAAGCCGTCGTCATCGGCGGCGCCCGCGGCGACGGCCGCGGCGCTGCCCTGCACGAGCAGCCGCCGCACACACAGGCGCCGCGCCTCGAGCGCGTGGATGAGCGCCTCGCCCAGGTAGTCGCGCACCACGCCGAGGCGGACGGCGTAGGGCCCGCGCAGGCGGGGCCTCTGCCCGGCGAGCGCGCCCGCGCGCACGGCGGCCGCCGCGACCGCGGCCGCGTCGAGCTGGATGGGCGGCGGTGATGGCTTTTTGCTGCTCTTGCCGCCGCCGCTGCGCTCGAGCCGCCGCCCGACGGCCGCGGCCGCGGCCGACGCCGACGCCAGGCCCGACACGGGGCCTTGCTGCTGCTGCTGCTGCTGCTGCTGTCCTGCATCCTCCTCCCCGTCCTCCTCGTAGTCGAGCAGAGAGCCGTCCTCCACCTCCTCCTCCGACTCGGCGCGGCACAGCAGCCCCACCGTCCCGAACAGGCGGCGGTGCGTCGCCAGCGCGAGCGCCGCGCGCAGCGACAGCGGCGCGCGGCCGCTGTCACCGCCGCCGTCGGGCCGCGGCCACTCGAGCGGCTCTCCCGCGGCCAGGTAGCGCGCGAGCTGCCCGGCCTCGCGCGGGGAGAGCACGTCGACCTGCACCAGGCGCGCGGCCTGGGGCGAGGGCGCCGCGGAGAAGGGGAAGAAGGATGAGGTGGTGCCGCTGCCGCTGTTGCCGCCGTTGCCGCCGTTGCCGCCGCCGTGCGCCTCGTCCGACGCCGCCAGCAGCAGCTGCCGCAGCGCCTCTGCCGCGCGCGCGTCGCCGGCCACGACCTCAAAGCCGCCGCCAGCAGCGTCGATGCCGGCCCCGCCGCCCGGGTTCACCAGGCGCGTCACGTGCCACATGACCGCGGCCAGCGGGCTCACCTTGCCGCCGCCGCCTGAGCCGCCGTCTGCCGCCGCCGCCGCCGCCGCCCCAGCGGGCCCGCCCACCGCCGCCGCCAGCGCCGCCGCGCCCCCCGAAAACGCCACGCTCGGCTCGAGCGTCTCCGCCACCCACTCCTTTGGTCCCGATTTCGGGTCCAGGAACCGAGACACGAGGGCGTCCACCCACTGCTGCAGGGCCACGTAGGCCACCTGATTGCGCTGCCGCGAGTCCCCCGTCAAAATCAGCCGCCTCAGGCGGTAGGCGTTTCTCCGATAGCGCTCCAAGGCCTCGTCGTAGCGGGCCGTCTCGAGGCGCGACATCTGCCACTGCGACTCGAGGGCGCGCTGGACGTCGCGGTGCAGGAGGGCGACGACGGGTCCCTCGAGGTAGGGGACGGAAGAGAGCTGCGTCTGCTCGAAGACGCGCTGGAGGTCTGTTTTTTGTTTTTGAGGGTTTTTTTTGTTTGGGGGGGTTTGGTTGGTTTGTTGTCGTTGCGGGGGGCGAATGAGAGGTGTGAGCGCGCGCGAGGGGCGTTGGTTGTTTTTAGTGTGTGTCTCCCCCCGTCCCCCCCCCCCCACACACAACACACACCACCAAACAAAAAAAACTCACATCCGAGGCCGTACGTCTGGATGAGCCGGTCGCTCAGGTCGAACAGCAGGCGCGTCTCGCCCGGGTCGCCCTGCCGCCCCGCTCGGCCCCGCAGCTGCCGCTCCACGCGCCCCGTCTCCTGCAGCGACACGCCCAGGACCAGCAACCCGCCCGCCCCGCGCACGCCGCGCGCCATGCGCTCGCAGCGGCGGGCGAGCCACAGCCACAGGAGGGCGGCGGCGCGGGCGGCGAAGCGCTGGAGCGGGCCGCGCTCGCCCGAGAGCACGGGGCAGCGGCGCAGGCCGGCGGCCGAGGAGGAGGCCGAGGGCGACGACGACAGAGACGACGCCCCCGCCGCCGCCGTGCCCCCGCGCTCCAGCTCCGCCATCACCTCCTCCGCCTTGGGCGCCACGACGCCGTCAAAGTCGAGCTCCTCGAGCGGCTGCGCCATGTGCGGGTGCAGCGCGCGCAGGCGGCGCGTCGTCTCGCGCACGGCGGCCTGCGCGGCCGCGAGCGCCTCGTTGGCCAGCACGGCCGCGCCGTCCCACGTCTCGACGGCGGCCGGGGAGGAGGCGGCGCCTCGGCCGTCCTGCGCCCAGCCCTGCTGCTGCTGCTGCTGCTGCTGCTGGGCCTGCGCCTGGGCGACGGCCATGGCGGCCACGAGCGCGAGGTGCAGGCCGCGCGGCACGGGCTCGGCGCCGTCCTGCTCATTGCTGGCGGCGGTGGCGGCAGGAGCGCCGCCGCCCCCGCCGTCGAAAGAGGACGAGGACGAGGGCGCCGCCGCCGCAAAGGGCCCGTCGGCCGAGTTGAGCGCCCCGAGCACGCCGGCCATCCCCCACGCGCCGTCGTACGCCCCCAGCTCCGGCAAGGGCAAGGGTGGGATCGCGAGCGCGTCGGCTGCCGCCGCCGCCGCCGCGGGCGTGGCCGGCTCGAGCTCGAGCAGCAGCGCGTCGGGGTTGCTGCCGCCAAGAGTGCCGTTGCCGTTCTCGTCCTCACCCTCGTCCTCCTCGCCGCCGCACGGCACCCCCGCCGCCGCCATCAGCAGCCGCCGGTACAGCAGCCTCATGAGCGCCGCCTGCGCCAGCCCCTCGGGCGAGCCCCCCAGCACCACGTCCGTGCCCCTCCCCGCCATATTCGTCGCGATCGTCACGGCCCCCGGCAACCCTGCCGCCGCCACGATCTGCGCCTCTGTGCGCACGTTCTCCGGGCGCGCGTTGAGCAGCCGCACGCGCGACAGCAGGGCGCGGCGCTCGCGCGCGTCGAGCGGGCCGGTGCCGCCGCGGCCGGGGACGCCGGGGGACCCCGGGCGAGAAGAAGAGGAAGAAGAGCCCGAGGCGCCCGCGCGCCGCCAGTTGGCGGGCGCCTCTGCCCACGCCTCGAGCACGGCCAGCACGCGCTCCGACTCGTTGACCGAGGTGGTGCCGATCAGGACCGGCCTGCGCGCGGCCCAGCTGCGCTCCACGGCCGCCACGACGGCCGCGAGCTTGTCGCGCTCGGCGAAGTAGAGCCTAGGAGGGTGGTCGACGCGCTGCGGGGGCTTGTGCGCGGGCACGGCGACGACGCGCAGGCCGTAGGTCTCGTAGAATTCGGCCGCCGCCGCGCGGGCGGTGCCCGTCATGCCCGATAAGCGGGAATAAAAGCGGAAAAAGACCTGAAACGTGACGCTGGCGGTCGGGGAGGCCTCGGCCCGGACCTTGACGCCCTCCTTGGCCTCGATGGCCTGGTGGAGGCCCTGGGTGTAGCGCGAGAGGGTGCGGACGCGCCCGGTCGACTCGTCGATGATGGCGATCGAAGCGTTGTTGTTTTGGCGGTTGTTGGTGCTGCCGTCGGCGTCGGCATCAGCGCCAAACGCGCCGCCCCCTCCCTCTTCATATCCTTGCTCCTCCTCCTCCTCCTCCTCCTGCACGATGTACTGCGCCCCGCGGCTGTAGTACTCGCGCGCTTTCAGCGCGGTGACCGCCATCTGACCCCAGGGAACGTCGTCCTCCCACAGGTCCATGAGGCGCGGCGGCCGCCGCTCGCGCGCGGCCGCGACAAAGGCCCCGTCGCCCGCGTCGGCGCAGAGCGCCGCAAAGACGCGCGCCATCCCCTCCTCGGTGAGCGACAGGCCCCGGGCCTTGCGGTCGAGCTGCAGGTAGCGCCCCTTGACGCGTGCCTCGGCGGCCTCGCGGCGGGCGGCCTCGCGGCGGGCGCGCTCGGAGGAGGTGGTGGGGGTGGTGGCGGGGTTGTCGCTGTCAGAGGGCGAGGGGGAGCGCCCCCCGCGGCCGGCCCCGCCCGCGAGCTCTGCCGCCACCTCGCGCTCGATCCTGCTCCAGAGGGCCTGCGCGGCGCGGTCGACCGTGCGCACGAGGTCGGCGTGGTCGTGGAGGGGCTGGCTGATGATCATGGGGTTGCGCGACTCGTCGATGAGGATCGAGTCGGCCTCGTCGACGATGGCCGCGTACAGGCGCTCAGGGAGCATCTGGTTTTTGTTTGGGTTTTTTTTGGGTTGACGTTTTTGTTGCGTGGGGGGGCGAGGGCGGGCATTAGCGGGGCGTCGGTTCTCTCCTCTCTCTTCTTGCATCGTGCAATCGCCCCGCCCCCCCCCCCCCTCCCCCCAAAACATACCAGCTCCTCCGCAATCGCCGCCGTGTTGTCCCTCAGGTAGTTGAAGCAAAGCTCCTGCCCTGTGACGTACGTCACGTCCGCCTCGTAGGCCCGCCTGGCGTCGCGGGGCGCCATGCCGGACTGCACGGCCGCGCACGACAGCCCCAGGGCGGCGTACGCCCTGCCCATCCACGCCGCGTCGCGCGCCGCGAGGTAGTCGTTGACTGTGACGACGTGCACTCCCGAGGTGTTTTCCGGGCGGGGGGCGAGGGCGGAGAGGTAGGCGGCCAGCACGGCCACGAGCGTCTTTCCCTCCCCCGTGGCCATCTCCGCCACGCACCCGTCGTGAAGGGCCATCCCCCCGACGAGCTGCGCGTCAAAGTGCCGCAGGCCCAGGGCGCGGCGGGCGGCCTCGCGTGCGGCCGCGAACGCCTCGGGCAGGGCCTCGTCGAGGGCGGCGCGCAGGGCCGAGCGGTAGGCGTCGCAGTCGGGGTCCGAGGCGGCGGCGGCGCCGATCGTTTGGGGCGAGACGGAAGCGGCGACGCGCGCGCGGAGCGACGCCGTTAGGGTGGGGAGGGCGTCGTCGGGGAGGGCTCGGAGCTGCGGCTCGAGGGCGTTGACGGCGGCGACGGTGCGGATGTAGCGGCGGAGCACGCGGCGGCGGCCCCAGGGGGCCGTGCGCAGCTGCTCCTCCCAGTGGCGCGGGACTTTGGGGTCGGTGCTGGTTGCTGTTGCTGCTGCTGCTGCTGCAGAGGCGGCGGTGGCGGCAGCGGCGGTTGTTGTTGCTGTTGTGGTGGATCGAGTGGCGGCTGTGACGGCGGCCGCGGCCGCGACCGCCGCGGCCGCCGCCTCCTCGGACAGCACGCGCAGCTCCGGGTCGTCGTCCGTGGTGGAGATGAGGGCTGCGGCGGGGCTGTTGGTGCTGTTGGCGTTGTTGCCGTTGTCGCGAGCGCTCGAGCCGGCGGCGGCAGCGCACAGCAGCCGCTGGCGGTTTTGGTGCTGTTGCTGCTGTGGCCGCCGTCGTCCTGATGATGATGCTGCTGCTGCCGAGACCAGCGGCGGCGACGCGTGCAGGGCGCGGCAGAGGGCCGGCGGGCGCGCGATTGGTGCTGGTGCTGGCGCGGGCGCGAGCAGGAGCCTGCCGTGAGTTGCTTGGGCGAAGGGCGCGCGCGTGGAGCGAGAGGCCGCCGCGGCCGCGCGCGGGGGGGGCTGCATCCTCTGCTGAGTGAAGCGCCTGCCTTGGTAGTAGAACGACTAGCGCTAGGCTGGCAAGGCCGCCGCGGAGAGGGAGGCGCGCGGGCCCATCAGCAAGGGGAGGTTTGCGCCGTGGTGTGGTTTTGCGCTTTCCTGCTTGTGGTGTATGGTCGTGTAGGCGCGTGGGCTGTGTGCGTCGGACCCCAAAAAAACAATCGAGAGAGTGGCTGTCGACCGGCTCTCGAGTGGGTGCGCGCGTGAGGGGCGTTTTGGGAGGAGGAGGGTAGCTCGGGCGGCGGCGTCGTCGTTGCACGCAGCGGCAGCGGCGGCGCGCAGGCGGCAGCGCGGGGGCGCCTTTTGCTTCATCAGCTCCTGCCGCACGCCCCTCGCACGACACGCACACATTCGACTGCCGCGTCGTTGCCTTCTGGAACACCACATTCATACACGCCCGCGCGCGCGCCGCATAGAAACGCGTCGTCCAAACCAACCCTCCTCATCCGTCCTTTTACGCGAGCAGCGTCCAAAGCGCCAGGACCGCGCTCTCCCCCGGGGAGCCCCTCCGCCCCCGCCTCTCTCTCTCTCTCTCTCGCCCTGCTCCTCGATTGGCCGAGGAGGCATCAGCGGCAGCGGCTCGACAGGGATTTGGTGGGGGAAGGGAGGCGAAACACCCCAATCATGAGCGCACCCTCGTCGTCGTCGTCGATGCGCGTGCTGCTCGCGTTCCGGCGATGGTCGGCCGTGCGCGGGCAGCAGCAGCAGCAGCATGGCCTGGCGGCCTGGCCTCAGCAGCAGCAGCAGCAGCAGCAGCAGCAGGCGCGCGCCTTCTCGGTCGTCGTCGGCAGCGTCGGCGGCGGCGGCAACGCGCCGTCGCTCGCGCGCCCGCGGCCTTGGCAGCAGCACCATCAGCAGCACCAGCACCGCCTCCTGTCGTCGTCGCAGGCGGCCCCCCTCGCGGGCGGCGCCTCCTCCTCGGACGACCCGCGGCAACAGCAGCAGCAGCAGCAGCAGCAGCAGCGGCCGCCCAGCCGAGCCGACGGCAGCAGCAGCAGCAGCAGCTTTGGCGGCAGCAGCGGCGCCGACGCGCTCGAGGCGACGCTCGTGTGGCCGCCGCCCCCCCAACAGCAGCAGCCGCAGCAGCAGCGGGGCGCCAACAACAACAACTCCTACTACGCGGCGGCGGAGGCCGTCGTGGTCGACGAAGAGAGCGACGACCGTCCCTACGGCGGCGAGGGCGAGCGCCACCGCCTGCCGCCGGGACCGCCGCCCGCGCTGCGCTGCGCCCCGCCGCTGCCGCCCGCGCGCTCCCCGTCGTCCTCCCGCGGCGGCGGCGCCGACCAAGTGGAGGACTTTTCCGACGCCGCCGCCGCCTCGTCGCAGCAGTACCACCAGCAGCAGCGCATCCCGAGCAGCGCCAGCAGCGCCGCGCGCCTGCACGTGCGCGCCTACCACGTGGGCGGCGAGGTGGACGTGCCCGCCTTTTGCGCGGCCGAGGGTCCCTGGTCGCTGCGGCTGCTGGCGCGCGACCACGCCATCCTGCGCGCGACGGCCGACGCCGACCCGACCGAGGAGACGGACCTGCTGTTGCGAGGGAAGGGGGGATCCGTCGCGGCGGCGGCGGCGGGGGGCGAGGAGATGGAGGAGGAGGCGGGAGAAGGAGCGGCGGGGGCCGTGGCGAAAGGAGGAGCGGCGGGCCAAGGCGGCGGCGGCAGCAAAAGCGGCAGCGGCGGCCGCGAGGGCGACGAGCGCCTGTTTGTCGTCTACCGCTTCGGCTCGGTCATCTTCTTCGGCTCAGACGAGGCGGCCGACGACCGCTGGATCCGCCGCATCCGCGCCTACACGCAGGACCCGTCGGACGAGCCCGTGTCTGACGAGACGACGCTCGTGGTTGTTGGGGCGGCTTCGGGGGCCGGCGGAAGCGGCGGCGGCGGCGGCGGTGGTGGTGGTGGTGGCTCGTACTCTCAGCAGCCGCCGCTGCAGCACCAGCCCGCCGCCGCCGTGGCCTACCCCTACCACCACCACGGCGCCGACGTCTTCTCGATGGGTGGCGACGGAGGAGGCGGTGATGAGGGGGACGACGACGACGAGCACGACCCCCACCACGCCTCGTCCTCCTCCTCCCCCCGCCACAACAGCCCCCCGCTGCTCCCGCGCGGCGCCTGGTTTGCCCTCCAGCCCGACCGCGTCGTCCTCCGCCGCCTCGACGTCGGCAACGCCCGCGTCATCAGCAGCGTGCTGGGCCAGTCGGTCGCCCTCGAGCACTACCACCGGCGCGTCGACCGCGCGATCGAGGCGCTCGCGCCCATCCTCCACGAAATCGCCGCCACGGGGCGCTCGCGCTCGGTCGCCTCGTCCGACCGCAAGCTGCTGCGTCTTATTGGCGAAAACTCGCTGCTCTACACCCAGGTCGTCGCAAAACTGGGGCTGCTGGACACGTCGGACGCCGCCTGGGGGAAGGACCGCTACCACAGCGTCTGGCGGGCGCTCAGGGCCGACTACGAGCTCGACCGGCGGTTTGACGCGCTCAACCGAAAGCTGGGCCCGATGCTGGAGAACGCCAAGTTTGTGCTCGAGGTGCGCGAGGACAAGAAGAGCGAGCGGTCGGAGCTCATCATCATCGCGCTGATCGGCATGGAGATCGTGCTGCACGTGGCGCAGCACTTCGTGGCGCCGATGGTGATTGGGGGTGGGGGGTGAGGGTGAGTTTGGGGGGGGGGAGTGGTGGGGGTGAGCGGGGGGGGGCGGCTCGTTGTCGTCGACGTCGTTTTGCTCGTCTTTCGCCCCCCGCCGCCGGTTTTTTTTGGACTGCTTGGTGATTCTTGTGTTACACGGGCTGGCTGCAGCGATGCGATTCTGTCGTGGTTCTTATTATCGTCGGTGTGTGCGATGGGTGGTTGTTGCGGATGGGAGGGCAAAAATGGGGGGGGGGGAGGCGGGAGAGGAGGGGCAGCGGCGGGGGGCGGCGAGCGCGTTGGGAGGAGGGCGGCGGAGGCGGCAGCTCGACATGCGCGTGCGCGCGTTCAATTTTCAGGTCCCGCCGGCGCGCTCGGGAAGGGGTGAGCTGTGGATGGGGTGCGCGCGCGCGTGTCGGGGTTTTTCGGGGTGGGGGGCGGGGAGGGACAGAGGGGGAGGGACAGACAGGGGTGCGGCGGCGGCGCGACGTCCGCTGATTGGGCGCCGCGACGCCGCCTCCGACGCCCAATCAGCCAGCCCATCGTATCACTGACGCTTCGCCTTGCCTCCCTGGTCCTGCGGGACCGCGAGCCACGGGAAGAGGAGCGTGAGGAGCATGGCGGGCGAGAGATGGGGGTGGGGGGGCGGGGAGTGTGTTGGATGGGGAGGTGGGGGGCATGTGCCGCGGGGAGCTGAAGTGGTGCGAGGAGCTCGCTCGGGGAGGGGTCGGGAGGAGGAGGGGCGAAGAGTTTCAGATGAGAGCGACGGCGAACCGAAGCGAGGCAATCCTGGGCCCGTCTGCCCCCCTCCTCCCCCCGCCATGCCCGGGGGGATGGGCTGTACGCTGATCTCCGCGACTTCCGCGGGCGCGCGCGGCGTTTGGGGCGGGCGGCCCTTGGCCTTGGATAGGTCTCTCATCGCTCGCCGTCGCCGCGCTCGAGCTGCGCCGCAGGGCGGGGCGAACCCTCCAACCCTCCACTGGCTCTCTTTTTCTACAAAATGGCTCCCCCCTCGCTCTCACTCCCAATTCAGAGTTCTCCGCGCGCCTCACAAGCGACGCACACAACAAGTACACACCCTAGCGCTAACGAGCGCCCCGCACGCATCGCTACCTCGAGCGACGCGTTCCCAAAGAGGCGAACGGAGCCCACGTCGTCCTATTTCCTCGGTGAAAGAGTTTCTTCTCTCTCCCGCCCCGCGCGCCCCGCCCCTGAGCCTCCCGCCCCCGCGCGCGAGCTCAAACAGTACTTATCCCAGGCCGCCTCCAGCGCATCCAGCTTTTGGAGCGCCGCGCGTGCCGCTGAGAGCAATTTGAGACCGGGTTTGCAAAAACTCTAACACCCGAGTTTTTCCCCCCTCCCTCCCCCCTCCTTTCTTTCGATCGATCGATCGCCATGGCCGCCACGCCCGCCGCGCCCGCTGGGGATGGCCAGTTCCATAAGAGCCACGAGCACCATGCCGCCCCCGTTCAACACGTCAAGACCCGCAAGCTCGGCTTCTTCGAGCAGCTGTCGTTCGGATGGATGAACAAGGTCGTCGTCGGCGCGCGCAAGGACGGCCACGTCGACCTCGACCCGCTCCCGCTGCCCTCGGAGCAGACGGCCGCCGTCGCGTCGCCCCTGTTTGACGCTCACTGGGACGCGGTGGCCGCCGAGGCCAAGGCGGCCGGCAAGCGCCCCAAGCTCATCACGGCGCTGTGGCGCGCCTTCGGCCGCGACCTCATGAAGGCCGGCGTCTTCAAGCTGGGCTGGTCGATCTGCGTCATCATGGGTGAGTTTTTTCCGCCGTGGCGCGAGCCCCTCGCACAGGCGCTGCCGCCTCACACGGTTTTTTCGGGGGGCGGGGCGCGCGCGGCCGCCTTGGCCGATTATCCCCCCTCCTGCCCCCGGTCGGGGGCGCCGCGCGCGCGCCCCCGACCTCTCCCCGACCCCCAGCGCCTGCGCGCGCGCGCGCCGCGCGTGCCCTCCTGCGCCGTGCCCCTCTCCGCCCCCCTCTGATTTTTTGCTGACGCGCCGCGCCCGCGACCACACGCCCCCCGGCAAAAAAAACCACCAACCCCCGAAAAAAAACCCATTACCCTAAACCCTAAACCAAAAACAGGCGCCTTCTTCTTCACGCGCTCGATCCTGCAGTTCGTCAACAACGAGGGCGTCATGGCCTCGAGCCCGGCCAACGGCTGGATCCTCACCGTCTTCTTCTTCGTCGACGCCTGGCTGCTGGGTGAGTCGTTTTTTGTTTTCTTTTGGGGGGCCTTCTGTCCCGTCGGGGGGAGCTGGGGGGGCGGGACGCGGGGGGGGGGGGGAGGCGGCGAGCGCGCGCGCGCGTTTTTCGCGCATTTCGGTTCTCTCCCCTCTCTCTCTCTCTCTGTTCTTTTCCCCCACTCACACGTGCAACCCCCCACCCCCCACCACCCACCCACCAAACCAAAAAAACAAAACAGGCATCATGCTCCAGCGCATGGGCTACGGCTGCATGCGCGTGGGCCTGCGCGTCCGCGCGGCGCTCTCCAACGCCATCTGCCGCCGCTCCTTCTCGATGGCCTCCATCGACAAGGACGCCGCGTCCGATGCCGTGTCCTTTGTCGCGTCCGACATCAACAAGGTGCGTTTTTTTTCTCGTTTTTTTTCTCGTTTTTTTTGGGGGCGGGGAGGGGGGAGAGAGAGAGAGAGAGAGGAGAGGGAGAGGGTGTGTGTTGGTTTTTCTCTGCGCCCCCTGCGCGCGCGCGCGCAACGAAAAAACCCCAAAACCGACGCTCACGCCCCCCGAAAATACAACACCAAAACACCCCCCTTTCCCCTCAACCCCAACCCAAAAATAAAAAACAGATTTACGACGGCTGCCAGGAGATCCACTACCTGTGGACCGCCCCCATCGAGGCCGGCGCCATCCTGATCATCCTCGCCATCCTCGTCGGCGTCTACGCCCTCCCCGGGTGGGGCGTCATTGCCATCGTGCTGCCCGCGCAGTACTTTTTCGGGTGGAAGATCATTCAGACCAAGGTCGAGAACGCCAAGAACACGCAGGCGCGCGGCGGCATCATCCAGGAGCTCCTCCCGGCCATGAAGCTCGTCAAGTACTACGCGTGGGAGCAGTACTTTGAGCGCCAGATCGCCGACATCCGCAAGCGCGAGCTCAAGTGCCAGGCGCGCCAGGCGGCCATCAAGACGATCAACGCGACCATGGTGTTCGGCACCCCACCCGTCACCGCCTGCGTCATCTTCACGTGCTACCAGCTCGCGGCGGGCAACCTGACGGCCACCCTGGCCTTCACGACCCTCTCGCTCTTCAACATCCTGCGCTTTCCCTTGGTGGTGCTGCCCAAGGCCCTCCGCGCCGCGTCGGACGCCATCACGTCGATGCAGCGCGTCGAGGCCTTCCTCACGGACAACATCGCCACCGAGGAGCGCAAGGCCAACAACGCCCCCGGCATCCGCATCAAGGACGCCGAGTTTGTGCACCCGGGCAAGGACGACTTTATCCTGCGCGTGCCCATCTTCGAGTGCCTCCCGGGAGAGCTCGTCGCCGTCGTCGGCCGCGTCGGCGCGGGCAAGTCGTCGCTCGTCGCCGCCGCGCTCGGCAACATGGACCTCGTGAAAGGCAAGGCCGAGATCGGCGGGTCCGTCTCGTACGTCCCCCAGAACCCCTGGTGCCAGAACCTCTCGCTGCGCGACAACATCCTCTTTGGCCAGGAGTACGAGGAGGAGAAGTACAACCAGGTGATCCACGACTGCGCTTTGGAGCTCGACCTGCAGATCCTGCCAAAGGGCGACGAGACCAAGGCGGGTTTGCGTGGTATCAACCTGTCGGGCGGGCAGCGCCAGCGCCTCAACCTCGCGCGCGCCGCCTACTTCCACGGCGAGGTCTACCTGCTCGACAACGCGCTCTCGGCCGTCGACCACCACACGGCGCAGCACATCTTTGAGAACCTGCTCAAGGAGCACGCCGACGACGCCGCCATTGTGCTAATCACGCACCAGGTCGAGTTTCTGCCCAAGTGCGACAAGGTGTGCATCATGGACGCCGGCAACCAGCTCTACTTTGGCCCCTTCAACGCCGAGGCGCAGAAGATCCTGTCTACGGTGCTGCCCGCCGACCACCTGCTGGCCACCTCTGGCAACGCAGAGGCCCCCCGCGAGAAGCCCAAGATGAAGCGCACCAAGAGCGGGCGCCTCACACGCGGCCAGTCGTCCACGCTGTCGCTCGGCACCACCAACATCCGCGACCAGGTCAAGGGCAAGAAGCGCGCGGGCGACGACACGTCGCTCTCGTTCATGAAGGCCACGGGCGTCTACATCATGGCCGGCGGCATCGTCGTCTTCATGATCTCGCTCTTCTTCTTCGTCGCCGCGCAGTCGTCGCGCCAGGCGTCCGACTACAGCGTGCGCTGGTGGACGGGCGACGGCCAGGGCTGGTACAAGAACAACAACTCGCCCTTTGGCCTCCCCGCCGGCAACTCGTACGCCCTCCTCTACGGCATCCTCACCATCATGTTTTTGGTCCTGATGCTCTTCCGCGGCACGTTCTACCACCTGTGGGCCCTGGGCGCGTCACAAAACCTCCACTCCAACATGACGCACAACGTGCTGCACGCGCCGCTCGGGTTTTTCCTGCGCAACCCCATCGGCGACATGCTCGTGGCCTTTTCCAAGGACCAGGACATCATGGACGAGAACCTGGTCGACACGCTGCACTACCTGGGCATCTACGGGTTTATCCTGCTGTCGACGGCCGTTACCGTGTCGATCGTGATTCCCACGTTTGCTGCGTTTGCCGCCGCCCTGGTGGTCGTCTCGGTCAGCGCCCTCCTCTTCTACCTCCCCGCCGCCACCGCCCTCAAGAAGCACCGCGCCGAGACGGCCGGCGACCTGGTCGGGCTTGTTGCCGAGACGCTCGAGGGCCTGCCCATCATCAACGCCTTCGCGCAGCGCGCCTACTTCCTCGACGTGGCCGAGTACCGCATCGACCAGCACCACAAGGCCATCTACAACGCCGAGTCGCTGTCGCTCTGGCTCGCGTTTTACTGCGACCTGTTTGGTGCCATTTTGGTGCTGGCTGTGTGCTGCTTCTCCATGTCGCAGCGCGCGACGCTGGGCGCGTCCGCCGTCGGCCTCGCCTTCTCCAACGTCATCCAGCTCCTGGTCTTCTTCTCGTGGTCGATCCGCAACGTCGCCGACGGCATCTCGTACATGGGCGCCACCGAGAAGATCGGGTGGCTCGCCAAGGGCCCCGTGCCGCAGGAGGGCGGGGCCGTGACCGGCCTCAACGGCGAGTCGCTGGTCGAGGACATCACGCCGAACGCTGGTGGCAAGAAGAAGTCCGGCAAGGACGCCGGCAAGCTCATCGTCTCGGTGTCTGCGGGCGGCGAGGGCGTCGACGAGGGCGGCGCGCCCGTCCCCGAGGGCTGGCCGCGCACGGGCGTCGTCGAGTTTTGCGACGTCTGGATGCGCTACGCCCCCACGGCGCCCTTTGCGCTCAAGGGCGTCACGTTCCGCCTCGAGCACGGCGAGAAGGTCGGCGTCGTCGGCCGCACGGGCTCGGGCAAGTCGACGCTGCTGCTCGCGCTGTACCGCATGTTCATCCTCGACAAGGGCCACTGCAAGGTCGACGGCGTCGACACGGGCACGCTCTCGCTGCGCCGCCTGCGCCCGGCCCTCTCGATCATCCCCCAGGAGCCCGTGGTGTTTTCGGGCACAGTGCGCTCCAACCTCGACCCGTGGGGCGAGACGACCGACGGCCAGATGTGGGACGTGCTGCGCCAGGTCGGCCTCGAGGGCGCCGCCAAGAGCGCGGGCGGGCTCGACGGCCGCCTCGACGGCACGGGCGGCCAGGCCTGGTCGCTCGGCCAGCAGCAGCTCATGTGCCTTGCGCGCGCGGCGCTCAAGCGCTCGCCCGTGCTGTGCTGCGACGAGGCCACGGCCGCCATGGACCCCCACACGGAGAAGCTGGTGACCGACGTCATCAAGCGCATCTTCTCGGACCGCACGACCATCACCATCGCCCACCGCCTCGACACGGTCATCGAGGGCGACAAGATCATCGTCATGGAGCAGGGGGTGCTTCAAGAATTCGCGGCGCCCAAGACGCTGCTGGACGACCGGGAGTCGATGTTCTCCAAGCTGGTGGACAAGTCAGGCGACCAGGCGGCGGCGGCGCTGCGCGCCATCGCGGCCGAGACGTTCGCCGCCAAGGGCCTGTAAGCGAGGAGGCGTTTTTTGTGTTTGTCGGGCTTTTCCCTCTTCTCCCCCCCCGGCATCTTCGGCGGCGGCGCGGCGGGAGCGGGCGGCGGCGGCATGTTCGGGGGCGCGCCGCCCGCGCGCCAGAACGACCTCTTTGGCGGCGCGCTGCCCGCGCGCCAGACCGACCTCTTTGGCGGCGCGCCGCCCACGCGCCACGCCGGCATGTTTGGCGGTGGCCTCTCTGCCGCGTACGGCGGCGACGGCGGCCACCTTGTCATCCCCCCGCCCGACGACTTCACCGCGGAACTGCGGGTGCAGGAGCACTTCGAGGCTCTTAGAGCTCGCGGATACACGAGCGGCCGCGGCTAGACCCACCAACGCAGCTCTTGCAGCAGCAGCAGCAGCAGCCGCCTTTTCCGCCGCCGGCGCTCGCAGCGCGCCCACGACCTCTCGCCTCGCCCCCCTTTTTGTCGTTCCTCCGCCCTATCAACTCCGATCCTTCCCTAGCAGACAGCACTAGGAAGCAACACCCTACACAGACACACACATCTTGAAATTCGCGTTTTTGGTCGTGCGCTCGATAGCGGGGGCAAAGACGGGCTCTCGCTCGCGTCGCCCCGCCCGCCGACACGTCGCCGCCGCCGCCGTGTCGCGCAGTCCTCCGTTGAAGAGGACGCGCGCCCTCTCCCTCCCACGAACCCACACACTCCCAACCCCAACCCATGCGTGCGGGCGCATCTCGCCCCTCCCACCAACAACCCCATATTTCGTTCCTCCCTCCTGCGCGCGCGATTCGAGCACACTCACTGGCGCAGCAAAAGAGAGAGCCCTCTTGCTCCCTCTCCCCCTCCCCTCCCGCCCGCGCCCCCCTCTTAAAAACGAGTCCCAAAACTCAGGCCTAGCTGCTCTCCCCCTATTGCCCAGGCGCACTTGTGCGCCTAGGCAGGCGCGCGCGCTCGCGCGCGTCGCGTGCGCCGCGGCGAGACAGAGAGAGAGGGAGCACCATCAAACAGCAGCACCAAAACACCACCTGTTCTCCTCGCCCCTTTCAAACCCTCGACCATGATCGTCCTCAACGTGGCCGAGAAGCCGAGCGTGGCCAAGGAGGTCTCGCGCATCCTCTCGGGCGGCAGCGCGTCGCGGTCGCCCCCCTCGCCGTGAGTCGCTGTGTGTTGCGAGCAAACGAGGGGTGAAAGAGACGCCGACGCCGACGCCGCTCGCCAATCTCGCGCGCGCTCTCTCTCACCCACCACCCGCCTCGCCCCCCCAACCCCCACCCAAACCCCCCAAACCCACAAAAAAACAAAAACAGCGCCCAGTACAACACCAACTGGACCTTCAGCTACCACGTCGAGGGCAGGCCCGCCACCATGATCTTCACTTCGGTGACCGGCCACCTGATGGAGGTCGAGTTTTCAAACCCCGCCCACCGCCGGTGGCGCGGGTGCCCGCCCGGCGAGCTCTTCTCGGCGCCCGTCAGCAAGCGCGTGGCGTCGGACAAGCAGCCCGTGGCCGACAACCTCTCGCAGCGCGCGCGCCAGGCGTCCATGGTGGTCCTGTGGCTCGACTGCGACCGCGAGGGCGAGAACATCGCGCACGAGGTGCTGCAGGTGGCGCTCGCGGCCAACCCGCGGCTCGCCGTGCGGCGCGCGCGCTTTTCGTCGCTCGTGCGGCCCGAGCTCGAGCGCGCGATCGCGGGGCTGGGCACACCCAACCGCCACGAGTCGGAGGCGGTCGACGTGCGGCAGGAGCTCGACCTGCGCGTGGGCGCGTCGTTCACGCGGTTCCAGACGCTCCTGCTGCAGGAGAAGTTTGAGTTTGGGGCCGTGGGCGGTGGTGGGGGTGGTGGGGGCGGGGGTGGGGGCGGCTTTGGCGGCGGCGGCGGCGGCCACCACCACCACGGCGCGGCCCCTTCCAACAACGCCAACACGGCCGGCCCCATCCTCAGCTACGGCCCCTGCCAGTTCCCCACGCTCGGCCTGATCGTGCAGCGCGCGTGGGAGATCCAGTCGCACGTGCCCGAGCCCTTTTGGACGATCCGCCTGGTGCTCGGGTGCGGGCAGGAGGTTGGAGCTGGGGGCGGGCAAGAAGGGGCGGCGGCGGCGGCGGCGCAAGCAGCAGCAGCGGCAGCGGCGGCGCAAGCAGCAGCAGCGGCAGCGGCAGCGGCCGCCGCCAACGGCGACCCAACAACAACAACAACCCCAGCACCAACCACCAACCCCAACGCCGTCGCCACCTTTGACTGGGTCCGCGGCCGCCTCTTCGACCGCGACGCCGCCGCCCTCCTCTACGAGGCGTGCCTCGAGTCCGGGCCCACGGCCGAGATCGCGTCGGTGAGGGGGAACCGCCGCGCGCGTCCGCCGCCCTTCCCGCTCGAGACGCTCGAGCTGCAGAAGCGCGCGACGCAGGCGCTGCGCCTGCCCGGGCAGCGCGTCATGGAGCTGGCCGAGGAGCTGTACCAGCAGGGGTACCTTTCGTACCCGCGCACGGCCACGAGCAAGTTTAGCCGCGAGACCGACCTCGCGGCAATCGTGCGCGCGCAGGCCGGTGGGGGCGGGGGCGGCAACGGCAACAACAACGCCCCGCCCTGGACCGCCTACGCGTGCCGCCTCGCCGCGTCCATCCCCCCGGGCGCAGGACCGGGAGCGGGAGAAGGGCCGGGATCCCTCTACCGCTGGCCCCGCGACGGGCCCAACGACGACGGCGCCCACCCCCCGATCCACCCGACAAAGCCCGCCGACGCCGGCGCCTGGTCCTCGTGGCCGCGCGACAAAAGGGGCGTCTACGAGTTTGTCGCGCGCCACTTCCTCGCGTGCGTGTCGGCCGACGCGGTAGGGTACGAGACGGTCGTCGAGGCCGAGTGCGCGGGCGAGCGGTTCCGGGCGTCCGGCCTGCTGGTGGCGGAGCGCAACTGGCTGGACGTGTATCCATACGCGGGGGGCGCGTGGGGGGCTGGCGGCAGGGCGGGCGGGGGCGGGGTAAACGGCAACGGCAACGGCGCTTCTTCCTCCTCTTCCTCAGGCGAGCTCCCGCCCTTTCGCGAGGGCCAGCGCCTCGTGCCCCAGTCCCTCACCCTCGACAACGGGGCCACCGTGCCCCCGCGCCCCTTGTCCGAGCGCGACCTGATCGCGCTGATGGAGCGCCACGGCATCGGCACCGACGCCACGGTCGCCGAGCACATCCAGAAGCAGCTGTCGCGCGGGTACGCGGACAAGTGCGCGCGGACGCTCGCCTTTTCGCCCACCCCTTTAGGAGAGGCCCTGATCTCGGCGTACCGCCGGGCGTCGCTCGACGCGCTGTGGAGGCCGGACCTGCGCGCGCGGATCGAGGCGGGCATCGACCGGGTCGCGAGGGGCTTGGCGCTTCCGGCCGACGTGCTGCGGGGCGGGGTGGACGCGTTCAGGGCCGACTTTGAGAGCGCGCTGTCTCGGGCGGGGGCGATCGAGGCCGAGGTGGGGCGGTTCTTTCCGCGCAAGGGGGCTGGGGGTGGAGGTGGAGGTGGGGGCGGTGGCTTTGGGGGCGGGGCGGGCGGGTGGGGAGGAGGAGGAGGAGGAGGAGGCGGAGGGCCGGGCGGTGGTGGCGGCCCTGGCGCCGGCGGCCCCCACTCCCAATCGCAGCAGCTGCCGCCGCTCGCCGACGGCGAGGAGGCGCTCGGGCCCTGCGTGCAGTGCGGCGGGCGCGTGCGCCTGCTCCGCGGCCCGCCCCTCGCCGTCGAGTGCTCGTCGTCGGGCGTGTGCCCGCGCCGCCGCATGGCCCTGCCCAGCGCCGTGGTCGGCGCGAGCGTCGAAGCCGCGGGCGGGGAGGCGTGCCCGGCTTGCTCGGCGGCCGTCGCGTCGGCGTGGGCCGCGGCAAACGGCGGCAGCGGCGGCAGCCTGCCGCCGCTGTTCTACAAGGCGCACCTCCGCCTGCGCCTGGCGCTGCTCCCGCCGGGCCTGTTCGCCGAGCCCGAGTACGTGGGGTGCCTTGCGTGCGACGGGCGCGTGCGGCAGCTGGTCGAGACGTGCGGGAGGCGGCAAGCGGGAGGAGGGGGAGGGGGTGGGGGCGGCGGCGGGGGGGGAGGCGCGGGCGGCGGCGGCCAAGGTGGCCACGGCGGCGCGGCCGCGGCCTCGCGGCCGCCCGCGCAGCGGCGAGCGGCGCCCCCCCAGCAGCAGCAGCCGCAGCAGCAGCAGCAGTACCAACAGCAGCAGCCGCCTCAGCGCCAAGGCGGCGCAGCAGCAGCAGCAGCAGCAGGAGCAGCAGCGGCTGGCGGCGGCCAACCCCCGCCGCTGTGCCCACAGCACGGCCTGCCCGTGCACGTGCGCACGGCGCGCACGCCCGCCAACAACGGCCGCGTCTTCTACAAGTGCTCGCACGAGACCGAGGCCGAGACGTGCCTGGGCTTTGTGTGGGCCGACCAGTTTGACGGGGGGCAGCAGTGCGCGGGTGGCGGCGGCGGGTATGGCGGCGGAGGCGGAGGCGGCGGGTATGGCGGCGGAGGCGGAGGTGGCGGCGGCGGCGGCGGCGGCCCCGCGCCTCCAGCAGCGGCGGCGGCGCCCGCGCGGCGCGGCACCTCGCGCATCGCGGCGTCCGGCGCCTACCAGCAGTCACGCACGGTAACGTCTGGCGGCGGGGGCGCGGCTGCTCCTGCTGCTGGAGGCGGGAGGCGGGCGGCGGCCGGGGGAGGAGGAGGACAAGGAGGCGGGGCGGGCGGCGGGCGGCGGAGCGGCGGCGCCCGAGGAGGCGCGGCGGCGGCGGGCGCGGGCGGCCGGCGCGGCGGCGGCGCAGCGGCGGGTGGCGGCTTTGTGCGTGCCGACGGCTCTGCGCCAGGCAACGCCTGCTACCGCTGCGGCGAGCCGGGCCACTTTGCGAACAGCTGCCCCAACTGCTGAGAGAAGAGGGACGATGGATGGTGTAAAAACGAAGAATCGGAAAGGAGAGAGACCTGCCAGATGGCGGCGGCGGCTAAGGGCACGGCGGTGAGCCCGACGGCGACGATGTCCGGGCGGCCGTTCTTGGACGTCGGGCGGCCGAGCACGGCCTGGATGATGAGGGCTGTTGGTTTTGTTTTTGGTGGGGTTTTTTTGCGCGGTTTGCGGTTTGCGAGGAAAGGAAGCGTGAGCGCAGTGCCTCTTGTTGGATCGAATCGGAAAGGAGAGTGGAGGGGAGAGGGACGCGGGCCCTCCCCCCCCCCCCGGTGCCGCCGCCGCCGACGCCCCAAACGCTCCCGGCCCCGCTCTCAACTAACCACCCCCCCCCCAAAAAAACCCTGAACCCGACCAAACAAACACTCAATAAAGCAGGCCGTAGTACGACCAGAAGTACCAGAAATACCAGAAGCCGGCCGTGACCGTAACGGGGTTTTGGAGCGCGTGCTTGACCTGCATGCCATACGTGCCGCGCGCGTGCTGGCGCTCCGTCATGCGCTGCTTCTCCATCTCGCCGAGGGTCTCCTTCGAGGATCTCGGCGCTCCTTCTCCTGCGTCAGGATAGTGGCAGCGCTGCATGAATATGCTGCGCGCCATGACGAACAGCCGTGTCAGGCCCACCCACCAAAAGAAAGAACATGTCTCTCGAGTGCCACGGGCGGTGGTGGGGCCATCCAAGTGGGGGGCCCCGCCAAAAGTAGTCGAGCGCCATGTTGCTGGGCAGCTGGAACAGGGCGTACGAGATGAAGAAGAGGCCGCTCCCCAGGCCGTAGACGGTGGTCGACAGGCCGATCGCCTCGGACATGCCGCCCACAGACGCGAACGAGAGGTTGGTGGGTCTATGTAGTTGATAAAGATGGTGATGAAGGCGCCAAAGACGATGACGGGCGAGAGCTTGCACTCGGCCCCTCGGCGCCCGAGCCGGCCGACGAGCCGGCGGGGGCGACAGGCGGGCTCGCGCGCGCGCAAGAGAGAGAGAGAGAAAGAGAAGGCGTCGGCCGGCGCGCGCCTCTTCCGCGGCACTTTGTTACTCACACAGACCGACCGACGAAACGGGGTAGTATTAAAAAAACTCAAGGGTATGAAAGCGGGGGCGCGAAAAAGAGGGCGGGTCACAAACGGGCGTCGTTGGGCGGACGGGGAGAGAAACAGAGGCGGAGGATCCAACCGACGAAAAACGAAACAGAAAAAACACAGCCGTGCGGGGGCGGCGGTGCGCGCGCACACTCACACATGGGAGACGACGGGAAAAAAAGAGGGCGTGGGGGGGAGTCGGTGCGAGGGCGCGGCGCGGGCCAGCGGGCTGTGGAGACGGGCGATCCAAAATTGGTTGTTGTGTGCGTGGGGGTCGTCGGAAGCGAGGGCCATCAAAATGAAAGGGGGAAATAAAACACCTCAACCGCCGCCATCGTCCGTGCTGCAGCTACACACTCTCGAATGGATCCAGGGGGGGGGGAGGAGGGAGGAGGGGCGCGCCACCGCAGCCGCCTCCGCCGCAGCCGCCCCCCCCCATCGTCCGTGTGGGGTGTGTGCGCCTCGTCGCGTGGATCCCGAGCGGGGGGAAATCGGCCGAGCTGGTGTGTGTGGTTTTCATTGAAACGGGGGGGGGGGGGGGGGGGGGGAAGCCGAGAAGCCGAAACACTTTAAAAATCAGACAGCTTTACGCCGCAGCGGTCGGCGGCTTGGCAGCGGCCGCCCCGCCGGACGACGACGGTGGGCGCGCCGCGCCGGCCTCGGCCTCGCCCTGCGCGATCGCCTCGGCCGCGCGCTCGGCGTTGGGCAGCGCCTTGGCGTGCGCCCACTTGGGGTTGAAGATCGCGACGACGAGCGACGCGATCACCAGCCCGGCGCCCATCATGTACATGGCCGGGTGGTAGGAGCCCGTCTTGTCCTTGAGCGCGCCGATCACGTAGGGGCCCTGCAGGTGGTTGGGTGTTGGTTTTTGCGTTTGTGTTTGTTTTTTCGTCGCGGCGGCGGCAGTAAGAGGGGGTGCGAGAGATCGGCGTGAGAGCGAGCGAGCGAGAGAGTGGGCATCGGCTGAGGGGCGTGCGGCAGCAGCAGCAGCAGCAGCGGCAGCGGCGGCAACGGTCGAGGGGGGCATCGAAGAACAAAAAACCAACCAAACTCACCACAAACCCGCCCAGGTTGCCGATGGAGTTCATGATGGCGCCGCCCACGGCGCGCTCGGCGCCCAGCAGCTCCATCACGTACGACGACGAGACGGAGAACGCGCCGTAGATGAACATCGTGCAGAGCACCAGCATGGCCATGCCTGCGGCGGGCGACGCGGTCATGGCAGCGGGCATGGCCAGCATGAAGACGGCGGCGGCCATCCACGACGCGACGACGTGCCAGCGCTTCTCCTGGCGGCGCTGCGAGTGGTAGGAGAAGATGACCTGCCAGATGGCGGCGGCGGCAAAGGGCACGGCGGTGAGCCCGACGGCGACGATGTCCGGGCGGCCGTTCTTGGACGTCGGGCGGCCGAGCACGGCCTGGATGATAAGGGCTGTTGGTTTTGTTTTGGGTGGGGTTTTTTTGCGCGGTTTGCGGTTTGCGAGGAAAGGAAGCGTGAGCGCAGTGCCTCTTGTTGGATCGAATCGGAAAGGAGAGTGGGGGTGAGAGGGACGCGGGCCCTCCCCCCCCCCCCCCGCCGGTGCCGGTGCCGCCGCCGCCCCAAACGCTCCCGGCCCCCGCTCTCAACTAACCCCCCCCCCCCCCAAAAACCCTGAACCCGACCAAACAAACACTCAACGGGCGAAATAAAGCAGGCCGTAGTACGACCAGAAGTACCAGAAATACCAGAAGCCGGCCGTGACCGTAACGGGGTTTTGGAGCGCGTGCTTGATCTGCGTGCCGTACGTGCCGCGCGCGTGCTGGCGCTCCGTCATGCGCTGCTTCTCCATCTCGCCGTCCAGGATGTTGCGCTCCTCCTGCGTCAGGTAGCGGCAGTGCTGGATGCTGCGCGGCATGACGAAGAGCCAGTAGGCCGACACGAGGATGCACGCGAGGCCCTCGATCAGGAACAGCCACTGCCACCCGGCGAGCCCGCCATGTCCATCGAGCGACAGCAGACCTGCGGCCAGGGCCGCGCCTGCGCACTGGGACACCAAAATTCCAGCGATGATGGCCGTCATGGGCATCTGCGTGCGCGACTTGGGATAAAAAATGGAAATGTAGTAGAGCATGCCGGGAAACGCCGACGCCTCAAAGATGCCGAGCAAAAACCGCAGCGCCAGAAAGCCCGCGGGCGACTTGACCGCGGCAAAGAGCGCGGCGATGGTGCCCCAGAGTGCCACGGTGGTGGCCATCCACGTGGGCCCGCCAAAGTAGTCGAGCGCCATGTTGCTGGGCAGCTGGAACAGGGCGTACGAGATGAAGAAGAGGCCGCTCCCCAGGCCGTAGACGGTGGTCGACAGGCCGATCGCCTCGGACATGCCGCCCACAGACGCGAACGAGAGGTTTGTACGGTCTATGTAGTTGATGAAGATGGTGATGAAGGCGCCAAAGACGATGACGGGCGAGAGCTTGCGCTCGGCCTTGCGCAGCAGGGCCAGGCGCTCGGCCTCGACGTCCGAGCCGGCCGACGAGACGGGGGGCGACAGGCGTGCGGTCTTGGTCGCGAGCGCCGCCACCGTCGTGCTCGGGGTGGGGCCCGCAGCCGCCGCAGGGGTGGCGGTGGTGGCGGCGGCCTCGATGGCGGAGGGGGGGTCGGTGGCGGCCGGCATCGTTGCTTTTTTTTTTTGGCGGCGGCGTCCGCGGTGGCGGGTGTGTGACTCAGCGGGGCGCGGCTGCCAACTGCTGGTGAGTTGGAGGGGCGGGGGGGGCGGGGGGGGGGGGGGGGGGGGATGAGCCGGTCCGGCGGGGGCAGAGAAACGCAGGAGAGAGAGGACGTCGCTACGGTGCGCGCGCGCGCGTGTCACACAGGCCGGGATGACGATAGAGACCGTCGCGCGGGCCGCGGCCGTCCTTGCTGGCGCGGCGCCGCCGGTGCCGCCGCGCGTCGTCGTCGCGCTCATCATCGCGCGGCGGCGGCCGGGATCTGGGCGCCACGTCGGAGGATTCGGCGCCGCAATTTGGCCTCAAACGTCCAATCTATAGATGCTGTGGCGCGGGGGCGGGCGGCGGGCCCGCGGAAGGGGTGGTCCGTCGGCGGTGACGAGGGCGGTGTTTGGGCCTCTCTCTCTCTCGCCCCCCCCAAAAAAGAACAACACGCGAGGGGGAGGCGACGTCGTTGTTGCGTCGGCCTTGCTTGCTGCGCGTGGAGAGAGAGGCGCGCGCCTGCCTGGCCGCCGCCCCACCGCGCGCGCGCGCCTGTTTTTTTCATGGTTTCACCGTCGGGCGCGGGCGCGCGCGCGCGTTCGTTTCAGGAGAGGCGCGCCCGCGGACGGACTCACCTTAAAACGAAAAAAAACGGGCGAGGGCTCTCTTTGCGCGAGCTCGCAGAGAGGCGATAGACGGGGCTTGGGGTGGTGACAAGCAGAACAAAAAGAGGGAAAAGGCGCGTCTCGCTGTCGCTGGAATGTGTGTGCGGGGGGGCCTGAGGGCGCTTTTTGTGTGAACGAGCGGGGGTTGCTCGAGGGCGAAAGGCTTTCACTCAGAGAGCCCCTTTGCCTCTCTCCTGTCTCCTCGCCCCAACTCGACACACCCACAGACAAACCGACCCGCGCCGCCCAAATCAAGGCCCTCTCTTGCGCCGCCGAGGGCCGTCATTGCACACTCAAGGACTGATTTGACTAGTGGGCATCTCGGGTGGCAGGATGGGCGCGCTCGAGGCGCCGAACGGGCGCGGTGACGAGCGTTTCGTGCGAGCGTCGCTCGTGCGCTGATGATGATGAGGAAGGACCGCCGTCGCAGGCGGCAGTGGTTGACGCGCGCGAGCGCGCGGGTGACTGGCTTCATGCCCCCCCCCCCCCCCGCCAAAAAAAACCCGCCGCGACAGAGCGCGAGCGCGGCGCTTTGTTGTTACACACACAGCCCGTCACACTCACCGCCAAAAAAAACAAAAAGTCACCTCTCCCAAACGCTCGCCTCCTCGGCCGCGAGGGCCTCGGCCGCGCCGCGCGCCGCCCCCCCGCTGGCGGCCACCGACCCGGGACGGCTGCGCGCCATGGCCGCCGACGCCTGGCTGCGCAGGCGCAGCTCGCTGACGCGGCTCTGGCGCGACACGCTCGGCCACACGCGGGAGACGTTGGCGAGCTCGGCGTGCGCGCGGCCCTCGCGGTCAAAGGGGTCGCTGTCGGCATCGGCCACGGGCCGCTCGACGTAGCGCTTGGAGACGGGGATGTAGACGCCGAGCGCCACGAGCAGGATGGCCGCGTTCACGTAGTAGTAGTAATCGTAGTGGCCGTAGAGCGAGTTGTTGGCGACCCACCCGCCGTTGCCGTCGTTGCTCGTGGCAGTGGAGATGATGATGTTGAGAGCGACGGCCAAGTAGGTGCCGATGGCGACCGTGAGCAGGTAGCAGGCGGCGCCGATCGAGCGCATGCCCGTGGACACCCCAGAATAAAAGAGCTCCATCACGCCGACGTTAGTAAAAGCCTCGCTCGCGCCCAAAAGGAAATACGGAACGATTTGCACCCAGATCGACATTGGCTGCGAGTATTTTGGGTCGAGCGGGTCGGGCGTGCTCGTGTCCGGCCCGCCCCCGTCGCTCTCGTACAGCGCGCGCACGGGCGCGCTCTGCTTGTAGCGCACCGACTCGATGACGCCCGCCGAGACGAGGGCGAGGATCTCGACGAAAAAGCCCGTGCCAATGCGCTGCGTGATGGTGATCGGGCGGTTGAAGCGCGTGAACAGGGGCACGAGCAGCAAGTCGTAGACGGGGATGGTTAGGAGGACTGTTTTGGTTTGGGCGCGGAAGGAGGGGGTGTTGTGGGGGGGAATCGAGTTGGGTGCGCGCGCCACGAGAGAGAGAGAGAGACCGAGAACGGCGCCCCCCTTGACGCAGAAAAAAAACCACTCACCCCCAAACGTGTTTGCAAACGAGATCGACGAGGCCGGGACGACGGCAGCGCTCGAGCCAATCTTGCGGTCCATCACGTCCCCGGGATAAGGCAGCAGCGTGAAGATCGGATCGTACGCCATCTGGTACACGATGACGAGCGCAAAGATGGGCATGATCCGGTAGAAGGCCTTTGACTCCTCGACGACGGAAACGGAGATGGGCGTCTGCGACCGGCCGTGCGCGTTTGCGCCGCGGATCGCCGCTTTGTCCAAACAGGCCATGCCCTCGGTGTGCGGCATGCGCTCGAGCTCGGGGGGCTGGCCCTCCTTTTTGCCCTCTGTTTTCTTCTTGCCAAACAGCCCGCGGCGGGTCTCTGTGGTCGCCTGCTCCTCATCCGCGGGCGCAACCTTGCTGTCGGCCTCGGGAACGGCCACCAGCGGCGCTGCCGGGTCGGCCTCGTACAGATCGGACGCTTCGGTCGGGAGGGGCAGCTTGCGGTTGCGCCAGGCGCCGCGCACGACGCGGTAGAGGCGCGTGAAGGGGGAGCCCGTGGGGGGAAAGCATTTGTAGATAGGCCATCCCAATAAAAAGAGCAGGATCGCGACGACAAAAGCGACGGTCGGGATGCCAAATCCGATTGCGTAGCCCTTGGTCTCCTGAATGGGCACGACGACGACTGTGTGGTTTATTGCGGGGTTGGGGGTTGGAGGCGACGGGGGGGCGTGAGGTCTGCGTCGCAAGTGCGCCGTCGCCCCTTTTCCGAGAGGTGCTCGTTGCGGGCGGCCGGCTATATCGAAAAGCCGCATTTCAACGTCTTCTTGTCGCCGCAAAGAGCACGTACGTGTAGCAACAAGACTGCCTGTGTTTATGATGAAGTACAGCATGTTGAAGAAGCTTGCACGCCAGGCGCGCTCGCGTGCAGATTGCTCGATAAATTGATCCGCCCCAAATGACGAAACGCAGGGCTTGATGCCGCCAGCCCCGAGCGCAGTAAGGTACATCGCCAACCAGAAGAGGGGGATTGTTGGAGCTCCAGGAGGGGGAGCTCCGTTGACGGGCCGGATGCTGGGGATCCAGTTTACGAGCGTGAGGCCGAGCAGGCCGATCGCGTAGATTATAGAGAAAGACAGAATGACCCAAAAGCGCCCGAGGAGCGCGTCGGCGACGTAGGCGCCGATGAGCGGCGTGAGGAAGACGGTGCCCTTCCACGCCTGCAGCAGTTGCGACGCCTTGTCGGCCGGGTACCCCAGCTCCTTTTTTAGGTACAGTCCCTGTGGTTTCGACGGGTTGTGTTTTGTGCAAAGGGCGGGAGAAGCGTTTGGTCAGTGAATGAGGGCGCGCTCTCGTCGGCGCCGCTTGTCGGATTCGGCGCCTGCCCGTCTCGCCCCCTCTCCGGCCCTTGCCCTCCCGACCCTCCCGATCAATTCATTCCTAAAGCAACTCGCCATATTTGTCTGAGCCGAGTAATATGCCAGCCTCTCGCAAAACTCGTTGCCGAGGATGCAAAAGCAGGCAAAGAGCAGCAGCCGGCGCCGGTGCGGCTTTAACAGCGATGGGTCGAGCCTCTCGTCGGTCTTGGCGCGCCACTCGTCGCCCAGCACCGAGTCGGCGCGGAGGGACGAGACGCTCTTCCTGTCGCGCTGCGAGGCCGGCGGCGGGCCCTTGGCGTCGATGGCGGCAAAGGGGTCGGTGGTGGTGGTGGTGGTGGTGGTGGTGGTGGTGGTGGCGGGCGTGGCGGGGGGGCCGGGCGAGGGGGCGGCCGGGGGCGGGGGGGGCTTGGCCTCCTCAGCGGCGACCAGGGGGTCGTCGGCCGCCGCCGCGGCCGAGGCCGACGGCGCCTGCGGCGGCTCGGCGTCTTTCTTGTTGCCGCGCCCGAAGAGGCCCATCTTGGTTGGTTGGTTGGTTTTGCGGGGGGGGGGGGGGGGGGGGCTCCTTGGCGGGGGGGGAGCGCGCGGCGCGCAGCGGCGGCGGCGGCGCCGGGTGGGTGGGGGGGAGACGGAGGGAACGGGGTTGTTCTGGCTCTGCGCCCGGGGGGAAAAAGGACGCCACCAATGCGCCAAAGGCGGGCGCGGGCGGTATGTGGGCGTGCTTGACACTTGGCTGGGGGAGGGAGGAGAAGGGCGCGCGGTCTGGCGGGGGGGGAAGGAGAACAACCCCTGTCACGGGGAAAGGAGGGGTCACCCGAGATGGGGCGCCGGCGCGCGCGTGCAGGGCAGGGTCGCTGTCTCTATCTCCTTTCGACGTCGGGATGAGGAATGAAAAGTGCGCGATTTGTACGAGAGGGTGTCGCCGGGGGGCGTTTGTCAAGGGAGGTGTGCCGGCCCGCGCGGGATGGGAGACGAGCAAAAAGAGGGACGGCCGTCGCTTGTCTGCCGCTTCGCCGTCGCTCACACAAGCGCCTCGTCCTCTATATTGGGGGAGGGAGGGGGGGGACCAACACGTGGGAGAGAAGGCGGCGGTCATCCTTGTTTGAACGGGGCCAGAGAGGCGGGCGGGCAGCGATTGTGTCACTGTCGTCGGTGAGAGCGGCGCGGGTGGCGTCCGTGAGAGAGATTTTGCGCCCACGGGCGGCCGCGGCCTCCGCGCGAGGGGCGCGCGCTCCCCCCCTCTCGTGCCCTCACTCCCCTCAACACCCCCCCCCCCCCCGCCCCCCCCGCCCCCCACCCCACCCCCCTTCCCTCCCCCCAAGCTCTTTGCAACGACTAACCTGTAGCAATCAACGAGCCGACTTGCAGACATGTAGAACGCCCCGATCTGCGCGCCGAGCCCGCCCGCTCCCCCTTCGCCGGCCGACGCTCGCGGGAGGGGGCCGCTGTAAAATCGCGGTCCGCACGCGCGCGGCCGTCGAGCGCGCCGGCATCGCGCGCCGCGGACCCGTTTTCGCCGCCCTTCACCCCCCTCCCCCATGCCGTCGGGCGCGCCGGGCGCCGACGACGCGGCGGCGGCGCCGCGCAGCTCCAAGCCGCCGCGGGGCCGTGCGCGGCGCGCCGACAAGCGAGCCCGGGCCGCGTCCGGCGCCTGCGCCTCGCCGCCGCGCTCCTCGAAGCGGGTGCCGCGCGAGGCGGAACCGGAGCGGGAGCAGGGGGAGCACGAGCCGCAGCAGCAGAGGCCGCCGCCGCAGCCGACAACGGCGCCCGCAGCCCCCGCCGTCGGCGGCGCGGCGGCCGTCGCTCCCTCTGCCGCCGATGCCGGCCCCGCCGACGACGTCGGGCGCGGCGCCCGCGCCCGCGCCCGCGCGCGCGCCGCAGCGGCCGCGGCCGCGGCCGCGGCCGGGGGAGGAGACGACGACGGCGACGACGACGGCGACGACGACGACGACGACGACGACGACGACGATGACGATGACGATGACGACGACGACGACGGCGGCGGCGGCAGCGACAGCGACTGGAACCCCGACGCCGCTGACAGCGACGGCGACGACGACGCCGGCGCCGACGACCTCGTCGACGAGGCCACTTTTGCCCGCTGCAAGTGCTCTCGTTGCCGGCAGTTCGGGCACTTCGTCGGCCGCTGCCCCGTGACGGCCGAGCAGGCGGCGGCGGGCCCCCCACCGGCCGACGACGACGAGCTGGCCGTCGTGACCGCCGCCGAGGTCGGGAACGACCCGAGGCGCGTGCAGGCCCACGCCGAGCACATGCAGGCGCGCGCCCTGCGGCCGCACTACACGACCTCCAGCATGGCCCTGCACGAGCGCCGCATCCTGTGGTGGATGTCGCACGAGCCGCCGGGCGGCGGCCGCCGGGACGCCCGCCCGCGGTCGCCGCCGTACACGTCGAGGGACCTGCTCCGGCAAGAGGTGCAGCTCGCCCTGGTGCAATGGTGGCGGGCCAACTTCGTCGGGTGCCCGAGGTTCCGTGGCAAGCAGGGGCGGGTCGCTACCTCGCTCAAGCCGTCCATGCTGCGGCAGGCCGCCATGGCCCTCAAGCACTACGTCGACCACGCGGCGGCGGTGTGGGACAGGCCCGACGCCACGCTCGACAAGAACAAGAACTACCGCAAGGCGCTGGGCAACACGAAGAAGGCGGTGGCCATCGATAGCAGGCGGCGGCCGCCCTCGGGCCAGGACGCGGTCGCCGGGATGGCCCGGCGGCGCACGCGCAGGCCAGAGGACGTCCAGCAGATGCTCTTGAGCTCGTTCTCGAAGCTGGATTGGCCGTGGCGCAGGGGCCCCGCGGCAGCCGCGGCGACCGCGTCGAGCTCGGCGCCGCCGCCGCGCGGCCCCGCCCCCAAGGCCTCGCTGGCCAAGCTCAGGACGGCCCTGGCCCTGCACACGTTCCAGACGCTCGCCAAAAGCAGCGCGGGCCGCTGCGCCGACATCTCGCAGCTCTTCTCCTGCGACGTGGTCGATGTCAAGCCCGTGACGGCCGTCAAGTCGGGGCTGCTGCCGGAGCAGGCCGAGAGGCACAAGATGATGCTCGTGCTGATCATCCAGCGCAGGCACAAGTCGGAGGACCCCGAGCACGATGTGCCCATCTCGCGCGTGGTCGTGCGCCACCGCCTCGTGGAGCACTGCCCCATCCATGCGTGGGCGCTGACCTACGTCTACCGCTACCTGATCGCCCAGGAGCGGCCGCCGCACCCGGACACCAACAACCGGCACCCCATCGTCCCGAGCTCCAGCGACCCCAAGGCCCCCGTCACGTACGCCCACGTCCTGAGCATGATCAACAACCACCTCAAGGACCTGGGCATGGACATGACGCTCTGGAGCAAGAAGACCCACATTTTCCGCGGCACGTCGGCGCGGGAGATGCAGGCCGGCGGCGTCTCCAAGGCCGGCATGGAGAAGACGTGCCACTGGGGCGGCAGGCGGGACGCCCTCGAGCAGTCGTACCTGGAGCCGTGGGAGCCGGACGCGCTGCTCGTCCTGAGCGGCTGGCAGACGACGGACCGGCACCTTTACTGGTGCCCGCGCTTTGAGGTTGAGGTGACGGCGGAGCTGCGCGCGCTCTTCAAGCCCATTTTCTTCCCGTGGCTGGCGGAGTTCATGGAGGCCGCGGAGGCGCGCGTGGCGAGGGCCAAGGTCGCCCGCGCGCTGGTGGCGGCCCGCTCGGAGCTCGAGGCCAAGGCGAAGAAAGGCGCGGGTGGCAGGTCGATGGCGGCGGCGACGGTGAGCCTCGAGCACGCGGAGAAGGCGGCCCGCCTCGCCGGCGTCGACCCAGCGGGCGACGTGCGGCAGCTGGCCGAGGCGACGGCGCTGTCCGAGCAGATGACCGCGGAGCTCTTGGACTATTTCACGACCGTGCTGCTCCAGGACGCGGTCGCGCTGGCCCGCGACCGCCCCAACCACATGCTCGTCGCCTTCCTGTCGCCGCACGAGGCGTTCCGGCGCCTGCGCCGCGACTACGAGCGGCGCCTCGACAGCGGCGAGATCGAGGCGCTCCGGCCGCGGTCCAGCAACGAGCGCATGGAGGACGCGGCGACCGCCACGATGGCGGCCGCGCGCATCGCCGCGCTGGGATCCACGGGCATGACGACGTTCGGGATCGCCCAGGTCTGTGCCGAGCAGGAGCAGGCGGCAGCGCGAGCGGGCATGGTCGTGTCGCCGACGACGAAAAAGACGGCACAGCTCAGCGCCAAGTCGCACCATTTCCAGGCCCGCATGGGTGCGCAGATGGTGCGGTGGGAGGGCCTCGGCGCGGGCGCGGCGGTGGGCGCGGGCGCGGGCGCGAGCGTGGGTGCGGGCGCGGGCGGGGCGAGCAGCAGTGGCGCGAGCGGGGCGAGCGGCAGCGGCGTGGGCCAAGCAGATGCCGTGAGGGCAGCGGGCGAGGCGGCTGGCAGGGCGGCCGCCGCGCAGCTGGAGGCGGCAACGACGCGCGCGCGCGCGCTCTCGGCCCGGGCTGGCAGCCCGCCCGGCAAGCAGCCCGCCAGCGCCCGGCCGCCGCCTCTGCCCGTCGCCGGTGGCGCGCTTCCCTCGGCGCCCGCGCCGCCCGCGAGTCCGGACGCGCCGGCTCTGGCCCTCGCGCTGACGGCCGCGGGCGCGCCGATGCGTCCCGAGCCGTCCCCGCACTCGGTGCCCGAGGACGCAGCGTCCTTGGCGCTCGGCGGCGTGCTGCCGCCTGCGTCTGCGCCCGCGGACCTGGTGGCCGTCGTTAGTGCTGCGGTGAGCGCGGCGCTGGCTCAGCAGGCGCAGCAGCACCAGCAGCAGCAGCAGGTCTTCCAGCAGCAACTGATGCAGATGGAAGCGCGGCTGGCCGAGGCCGCGCGCGGGGCAGCGGTGCCTGCGGTGGCACCGTCGGCGGGGGGCGTCGCCACCGCCACAGCTGCCACTGCTGCCACCGCGACCCTGCGCCCCGGTCTGCTCACGCTCGCCTCATTCAAGTCGATCGAGGACGCGTGGACCATGTATGACCTTGGCCGCCGTGGCTTGCCATCGTACCGGGCGCAGGAGGACGCCTACCAGGCGAACGGCGGGGCCAAAAACCCCGCCAACGCGCTGGCGTGGCGGCAGGGGCTCGACCCGAGGTGGTGCGAGTGGTCGGCGTTCGCCGCGTACGTGACGAGCCTGGCCAAGTGGCTCGAGGGCGGCCCTGCGCGGGCGCGCGGCGCCGGGCTGGAGTGGACGCCGGCGAGGACGGCCAAGAAGCTGGAGGAGTGGCGCCAGGAAGACGCGAGCAAGGCGGGCGTCGGGCTCGACAAGCTGAGTGTCGCCGCGTACGTGATGCGGCCCGGCATCGCTCCCTTCTTCGGGCAGCAGCCGGTCATCCCCGGCCCCCCCGAGGGGCGGGGCCGGGCAGGCCCCAAGCCTCTGCCCGCCGCGTTCGCCACGTTCGAGCCCATTCGCGCGGATCGGTGCAAGGAGCTGCGCCGCCTGCGCGGCGAGGACGACGACGCGTAGCCGTTCCCGCCGCTTTTTCTGGTTTTTTCGCGTTTATTTCAATGAAAATTCTTTTAATTCTACTCAGTGTTCACGTGGTTGTCGCCCGGGGTGTAGTATGGGCTCCTCTCGTATGCGCGCTGGTGCTAGTCCGCAACGTGGTGCGCACGCGCGTGGTCGGTGGCATGTCAGCGCGGCGGCGGCGGCAGCGGCGGTGGCGACGCAGGACGCCTCGCCGGCGCTTCCGCCCGCAAGGTGTGGCGGCGGCAGCGGCAGTTCCCCTGCCGCCCTCGCCTGAGGAAAAAGCCGGGGTGGAGTCGGCGCCGACTTCAGGCTACTTGGGTCGTTCCACCCGCGAGCACACCCCCGATTCGTTTGCCTTCGTCCCTGTGTGAAAAGGGCCTTCGTTTAATTATCATAACCAGTTGAAGAAGCTGGCGCGCCACGAGCGCTCGCGCCCGCTCTCCTGGCGGAACTGATCAGCCCGAACGCGCTGACGCACGGCTTGATCCGCCATCCAAGGCCGATAAGTGACATCGCGAGCCAGAAGAGCTGGAATGTCGGAGCACCGGGAGGTGGCCCGCCGTTGACCGGCGCGATCGACGGGATCAAATTGACGAGCGAAATCGCCGCCATCCCGCTAATAGATCAGCGTGAAGACGACGATGACGAGATACTTGCCCCATTTCGCGTCCGCCAGATAGGCGCCCAGCATGGGCGTGAGATACGTGAAGCTCTTCCACGCTTGCAGCGACTGCGACTAGACGGCCGCCGAGTAGCCGAGCTCGTTTTCCAGGTACAGGCCCTGCAGTGTTGTGTTTTTTCTTCGAGGGGGGGCAGGGGCGGCGGCTTGTCCGAGCATAAGCGCGCGCATTGTTGTCGGGCTCCGCGAGGCCCGCGTCCGAGTCGAGTGAAAACAGCAGGAGCGTTGGATCCTTGGACGGTTGATGCAAAAAGTGTGCAACCCCTTCCGCGCATTAGTGGCCGCTCTCTCTCTCACGTTCGGGCTTTGCTATTCTTCGGTTGTTTTGGCTTTTGTAGTAAATCTTACATAGAGGAGCTAGAGCTTCCTCTAGGAAGGGGGGGGCGAGCGCGCCAGCCCCCCGCGCCCGCGCACGCGCGACAGCACTGAAAAAAAAACGAAGGGCTGCAGAGGCTGGGGGTAATGTACAGACGCGGGGCGGGGGAGGCGGGCGGGGGGCAGCGCGCGCGTGAAACCAATCACCCACAGAGGGCGGGGGTGATCCTAGGGGGAGGGGGGCGGGATGCAAACATGAAAATATGAAAGGGGGGGGGAAGCGGGGACGGTGGAGGCGGGGGGGGGGGCGGTCGCGGTCGACGGGGAGCGAGGGCCGTGCGACCAAAAGCAAAACAAACAAGAAAAACCCACCAACCCGAGACCAAAAAAATACAACCTCACTTCTTGTCGAGAGAGATCACGGCGTTGTCCTCGGGGTTCAGGTGCGCGCCCACCTTGTCCTCGAAGCGCCTCTTGGCCTGGGCCTTGGCCGCCGCCACCGCGGCCGCGCTCTCCTCGGCCTCCTCGTCCTCCTCGCTGCGCGCGCCGGCGACGGGGCGCTCGATGTAGTGCTTGGAAACAGGGATGTAGATCAAGAACGCGACAAGAAGGATTGCCGCGTTCAAGTAGAAATAGTAGTCGTAGTGTCCATACAGCGAGTTGTCGTTGATCCACGGGTCGGCCTTGGTGCAGGCGGCCACGATGAGGTTGAGCGCCGTCGCGCCAAACGTGCCGCTGTTTTTTTTTTTGGGGGGGGGGGGGGGGGGGGGGTTGAAGCGGAAGGAGGGAGAGAGCGGACGTTAGCAACCAATCGGCGTGATGGGGAAGGGCAGGCGGTTTATTTTCCCGTCGTCGTCGGCGCCCCAACACCAAAAAAAACTCACATGGCCACGCTGAATAGGTAGACCGCGGCGCCGATCGAGCGCATGCCCGTGCTAGTGCCCACGTACATGAGCTCGATGACGCCCACGTTGGTGAAGACCTCGGCCGCGCCCAGGATGTAGTAGGGCGCAAACTGCACCCAGACGCTCATCGGCTGCACGTACGCCTCGTCCGAGGGGTCGGGCTTGACGCTCAGCACGCTGCCGCCGTCGGCCTCGTACTGCGCGCGGACGGGCGCGGCCACGCGGTAGCGCGCCGTCTCCACGCCGCCGGCCATCAGGAGCGCGACGAGCTGCAGAACAAAGCCCGCGCCGATGCGCTGCGTGACCGAGATGGGCCGCTTGAACCTCTTGAAGAGCGGCACGAGCACCATGTCGTAGAACGGAATGGTAAAGATGACGCCAAAGGTGTTGGCAAAGCTGATCGTCGACGCGGGGATCTTCATCGACCCGAGGCGGCGCTCCATCATGTCGCCCGGGTAGGGGAAGAGGCTAAAGATGGGGTCGTAGGTCATCTGCCAGACCGCGACGAGCAAAATGATGGGCATCAGGCGGTAGAAGGCCTTCGACTCCTCCACCATGGATACAGTGACGGGCTGGCGCGGCGCCTTGTTGTTCTTCTTCTTCGACGCGCCGGGGGCGTCGGCGGCGTCGGCGACGACCGCGATCGGGAGGCCGTCGGCGGGCTTGATCGCGGCCTTGTCCAAAAAGGGCATGCCCTCGGTGTGGGGGATGCGCTCGATGGGCGCGACGGGCGGGCGGACCGAGCGGCGGCGCCGGCTGAAGCTGCCGCGCAGCTTGGAGAAGGAGCCGCTGCGAGCCGAGGCGAGGGGCAGCTGCTCGGCGGCGGCGGCGGCCGCGGCCTCGGCGGCGGCCTCGGCCTCGCGCCGCTGGCGCTCGGCCACGACGGCCGGGTCCTCCTCGTACAGCTCAGAGGCGTCGGCCGGGAGCGGCAGCTTGCGGTTGCGCACGGCCGCGCGCAGCACGCGGTACAGGCGCACAAAGGGCGAGCCCTGCGGGGGCAGGCGCGCGTAGAGCTTGGTGCCGAGCAGCAGCGCGGCGATGGCGACGGCAAAGGCCGCCGTGGGGATGGCAAAGCCGATGCCGTAGCCCTTGGTCTCCTGCACGGGGACGACGACAACTGTATTGGTTGTTTTTTGTCGAGGGGTTTGTTGTGAGGTTTGTGTGTGTGTGTGTGTGTGTGTGTGTGTGTGTGTGTGTGTGTGTGTGTGTGTGTGTGTGTGTGTGTGTGTGTGTGTGTGTGTGCATGTGGGTGTGCATGTGTGTGTGTGTGTTTTTTGGGGGAGAGAGAAGGGGCGGGCGTGGTGGCGGCGTTGGTGACGAGCGGCGCTGGAGGGAAAGGGGTTTTGCCGGCGCCGTCGTCGTCCGCAGACGCGCCGCCGCTCGCGCACGTCCAGAGAGGTCGATTGCGCGCGGCAGCCGCCGCGGCCGCCGCCGACCCCCGTGCGCCCGCGCGGCGCGCTCCCCCACGCGTGAGTGCCCCTCGTCACGCCCCCCCAGCCAAGCTTTTAGCAACGACTAACCGGTGGCAATTAGCGAGCCGATGTTCACGACGAAATAAAAATAGTTGAAAAAGCTGGCGCGCCACGAGCGCTCGCGCCCGCTCTCCTGGCGGAACTGATCAGCCCCGAACGCGCTCACGCAGGGCTTGATCCCGCCCGACCCAAGGCCCATGAGAGCCATCGCGAGCCAGAAGAGCAGGAGCGTCGGAGCACCGGGTGGCGGCCCGCCGTTGATCGGCGCGATCGACGGGATCAAATTGACGAGGCTAACGCCAAACATGCCCACAAAATAGATCATCGTGAAGACGACGATCACGAGGTACTTGCCCCATTTCGCGTCCGCCAGATAGGCGCCCAGCATGGGGGTCAGGTACGTGAAGCTCTTCCACGCCTGCAGCGACTGCGACGAGACGGCCGCCGAGTAGCCGAGCTCCTTTTTCAGGTACAGGCCCTGCGGTGTTTTTTGTTGTTGTTTTTTCGAGGGGGGCGGGGAAAGGGGAGGTCGTCATTGCGAGGGTGTGAGCGCGTGTGATGTTGGGGTTTTTTGGGCTTGTCCGAGCGAGAACGCAGGGCAGGGGTGTCGGCGCCCGGCGCCGGCGTCTCGGCAACCGCGCCGGGCCCGTCGGCGGCTGCAAACCCCCCCCCTTTTGCCCTCCCGATCCCCCCAATCGATTCAAAGCACATTTATCGCCAATCGACTCAACGAGGTTGGTTTGGATTGAGTAGTATGCAAGCCTCTCGCAGAACTCGTTGCCGAGGATGCATGCCGAAGCGAGCATGAGCGTGCGGCGGCGCTGCGCCGACACGGGGGCGGCAGCGTCCTCCTCGGCCGCCTGGCCGGGCTCGCGCGCATCGTCGGCCGGCAGCGGCAAGAGGCCCTTGCCCGAAGACGGCGGCGGCGGATCGGGGCTTTCGGAGCGGCTGCTGTCGCCGCTGTCAACCGTCGCGCCCATGGTTGTTTTTGCCTGGTCGGGAGGAGAGAGACCTGGGGAAGAGAACGCCGGGCGGCGGCGGAGGTGGTGGGGGGGGGGGGGGCGCCTTTTCTTTGCTGCTGCTGATGCTCTGAAGCAACAGCAAGTCGCGCGCGCGCGGGGGGGGGGGTCTGCGCCCGTTCAAGGGGCGGCGCGCGCGGCGAGTTGGATGCGCGCGTCGACTCTCTCCCGTTCGCGACCGTCCGGGGTCTGAGAACCCGACGGACGGCGCCGTGCGGGCGGGGAACACGGAAGAAGAAAAAAGAGAGGTCGGCTGAGCCGCGCGAAAGGCTCGACCTTCCCGTGTGGTCTTTTTTTTTCTTCGGGGGATGCGCGCGCGGTGGGGGGTGCGCGGGCGTGGGTGATAAGGCTCGATATGTGTGTGTGCGATTTAACTAACAAGCGCGGGTGCTATTTATGTTTTGGAGGAGACGAGGGGCGGGGGCGGGCGGATGAAGAAAGAAACGGGGGGGGGCTCTCCCGCGCCCCGCCGCCGCGCGGCGGCTCGTCGCTCGTTGAGCCTCTCCCACGACGGCAGCACGCCCACCTTTGCTTTTCAACCAATCGCAAAATAAAAAAAGACACTACCGCCTCGCAACCACTCCTCTGACCTCCATTTCCAGCCTGGCGATGGTGTCGTCGTCCTCCTCGCGCTCCTGGCGCTTTTGCGCCTCGAGGACGCGCATGAGCACGGCGTCGGCGGCCTCGTCGCCGCCGCCGCCGCTCGACGCGCCGCCGCCGCCGCCTGGCGAGGTCGCGTCCCCGCGCGCCTCCTTGGCCTCGCGCAAGAAGGGAGCGGCCTCGTCCGCGCGCCCCTGCCGCTGCAGACAGGCCGCCAGCTCCTCAGCTGCCACCGCGGCCGCCAGCAGCGCCGCGCGCGCCCGGGGGCCGAGCGGCAGCTGCAGCTGGAGCGTCGTTGTCGTCGTCGTCGTCGCCGCCCCCGCCCCATCCCCGTCGCCGATGAGCGCGTCGCCGGCCGCCGAGCGCGCGGTCGACAGGGCGCAGCGCAGGTGGGTCTCGGCCTCCGGGTCGCGTCCCAGGCGCGTCAGGCAGTGCGCCACGTGGCGGTGGCTCTTGGCCGCCGCCGCGGCCGCGGCGGAAGCAGCGGAGGCAGCGTCGCCGCCGCCGCCGCCGCTGCCGCCACCCGCCGCCGCAGCCGCCGCAGCCGCAGCCGCAGCCGCAATCCTTCGCCTCCCCTCGAGCGCCTGCGCGTGCGCCGCCAGCGCCTGCTCCGCGAGCCCGCGCCCGGCCCCCTCGTCGTCCGCGGCGGTGGCGGCAGCGGCAACAGCAGCCGCCGCCGCCATGCGCTGCAGGCATACGCCCAGGTTGTGCGCGGCTAGGCAGGCGTCCGGGTGCGCGGGGCCGAGCGCCTCGCGCCGGGCCGCCAGCGCCTGCGCGAAAAGGGCGGCGGCCTCGCTGAGGCGGGAGGAGGAGGAGGAGGAGAGGAGGAGGAGGGAGGAGGAGGAGGGAGGAGGGGAGGCGAGTCCGCGGCAGGGCCGGCCAGGCGCGCAGCAAGGGCAAACGCGGCGGCCGAGGTGGCCGGGCTGCGTCTGGCGCGGGCCCAGGGCCGAGCGCAACAGCGCGAGGGCCTCGCGCGCAGGCGGCCACCGGCCGCGGGCCCGTCTTCGAGCGCGGTCGAGGTCTGCCAGGCTAGTGGCGCGCAGCCGGCGGCCTACGCGGCGGATGGCGGCGGCGGCGGTAGAAGGCGGGGCTTGTAGGTTGTCGGCGGCCTCCTCGGCGACGGCGGGCGGCAGCGGCGCAGGCGGCTTGGGAGGGGCGGCAGCGGCGACGACGGCGGCGGCAACGATGGCGGTGGCGGCAGAGGGCGCTGCGCGGCGGCCAAAGACGATGCCCGAGGTGGTGGTGGGGGTGGTGGGGGTGGCGGGGCAGGCCTTGGAAAAAGAGGCGCCCCCGCCAAAGAGCGAGCGGATGCCCACCCGGAGGCGCATCTTCAGCGCCGGGGCGGCGGCGGCGGCGGCGGCGGCGGCGGGAGGAGCAGCAGCAGCAGGAGGGGCTGGGGCCGCGGGCGCTGCGACAAGGGGCGGCGGCGGCGGCGGCGGGGGCGGCGGCAGTGGCGCCTCCTCCTCCTCTTCGGCCACCTCTTCTTCCTCCTCCTCCAGACCGTCCTCATGAACGTCCAGCGCAGGCGGCGCGGGCAGCTCGAGCGCCCAGGGATCTGCTTGCTGCGTGGGGGGAGGTGCCTGCTCCTCCTCCTCAGCCTGCCCCGCCTCAGCGGCCCCCTCGTAGCCTTGCTCTTCCGCCGCCGCCGCCGCCGCCTGCTCCGCCTCATCCTCCTGCTGCTGCTGCCGCTGCTCCTGCTGCAGCAGCAACAAGCGGCCGAGCTCGCAGTCCCCCCCGCCCGCGAGGCTCTCGCGCTCGGCAGCCAGCGCAAACTCGGTCAGGCTTCGCCACTGCGGCTGCTGCGGCTGCGGCCGCGGCTGCGGCTGCGGCTGCGGCTGCTGTTGCGGCGCCAGGGCCAACACCGCGTCGACCGTTGGCGGCACCACTTCCACCACCGCCGCTGCCGCCGCCGATCCCCTCATCGCCATCACCCTGGCCACCGCCGCCGCCTCGTCGGCCGACGCAGCGCAACGCAGCAGCGCGCGCCGCGCCTGCGCGGCCGTGGGCCGGCGCTCCGCCGCGGGATCTAAACACGCGGCCAGCGTGCGGCGCAGGTCCTCGGGAAGCCACTCGGGCAGCGGCGGCGCGCGCCCCTGCCCGCCCACGGCGCGGCACAGGTCCGGCAGCGACGCGTTTTCAGAAGACCTCGCGGACGACGACGACGCCGATGCCGACCACGGCGCGGCACCCGTCGCCGACGCCAGGACCGTACACGCAAGGCCCCACACGTCGGCGGCGGGACCGGCTGATCTCGCCCCAGCGCTGCTGCTGCTGCCGCCGCAAAACTGCTCGGGCGCCATGTAGCGCGGCGACCCCCTGCGCGCGGCCGCGGCGCGCAGCAGGGCGCGCGGCTCCAGGGAGGCCAAAGAGGGCGCCCCGCCGAGCGCGATGGCGGCCTCGGCCGCGGCCGCGACGACGTGCGAGAAGCCAAAGGGGTCGGCGAGCACGACGTCGTGGTCGCCTTCGTTTTCGTCGTCGTCGTCGTCGTTGCCGTCACCTGCGCCCCCGCCGCTGGCGCGCACCATCAGCACGTGCTCGGGCGTCACCTCGCCGCACGCGAGGCCGCACGCGTGCAGCTCGGCGAGCGCGCCGGCAACGGCCGCGCCGAGCCGCGCGGCCTGGGCGACGGGGAGCGGCCGGCTGGGGGCGCGGTTGGTCGTCAAGCCGCTTCCGTTTCCGCTGCCGCTGCCGCTCCCGCTCCCAAACAGCCGCTCGGCCAAGGACTCGCCCTCGTACAGCCGCATGGCCACGGCCAGGCGCGCGCCGCCGCCCCCAGCCCGCGCGCGCAATGGCAGCAAAATCAGACCAAAGTACGCCTGCACGCGCCTGCAGCCGCCGAGCGCGTGCAGGGCCGACGCGCACGCGCGCGAGGCCGCGTCGAGCACGAGCGGGCGGGCCGCCGCCGCGGCCGTCCCTGGTGCCGCCGCCGCCACGGCCGCGGCCAGCGCCAGCGCAGCATCGGCGTCGACCGCCTTGACGACGGCGGCCGCGCCTCCTCGGCCGCCGCCGCCGCCGCCTCCCCCCCACAGCCGCGCGTGCCACAGCTCGCTGCCGCGCCGCCCGGCGTGCGGGCGCAGCAGCGGGCGCAGGAGCTCGACCTCGTCGGCAGAGAGCATCAGGCGCTCGGGCGGCGGGGAGGAGCAGCAGTGAGCGGGGGGCGGGTCGGCGGCGGCGGCGGCGGCGGCCGCTTGCGGTGGTGGCGGCGGATAGTGGTGGTGGTGGTGGGGGTGGTGCGCGGGGATGGTGGCGGCGTTGGGGGTGCCGCCTCCGCCGTTGCTCCCGCCGCTGGTCGCCGACCACTTGGGCTGCTGCGTTGCTGCTGCTGCCGAGGGCACGCGCGGGTAGGCTGGCGGGGCCCCCGCTGCCGCCGCCGACGCTGCCGACGCCGCCGACTTGGCCGCGCCCAGTCCCACCGCTGGTTGCGGCGGCGCGCGCGGCTCGACGCGCTCCACGCTCGGGTAGTAGGCAAAGTCCACGCGGCCGGCCATGGTTGGTGTAGGGGGTAAGCGCGGGAGGGGGGCGACTCTTGTCTCTCTCTCGAGAGGCCCGCAGGTCGGGGGGAGAGAGAACGGACCCCTCCCTCTTTTGCGCGCCGCGCGCGCGCCTCTCTCAAGAGATTGTGCGACGAAGACGACAAACACAATGTAAATGCGGTGTCTCTGTCTCCGAGGGCGGCGCAGCAAAGGGCGCGCGGGGGCACTCGTTCCTCCAGGCAAAGGAGAGGGGCGGACGAGGAAGGGGGCTCAAAAACGGCCGTGGGGTAACACCAGAACGCCCGCTCGAGTGAGTGAGTGGTTGCTCGAATGCGCGCGCAATCGAAAAACTGGGACAGATGACTCGTCGAGACCAAAATCACATAAACGCGAGCGCCGGCTTGAGGTCCGGGCGCGTCTTTAGGCGGTCCTCTGCGGCGGCGGCGGAGGCGGCGGCGGCGGCGGCGGTCGGCGGCGGCGGCAGCGCGGCGGCCTCGGCGTCCCCCTCCTCCTCCTCCTCCTCCCCCTCCTCCCCCTTTTCCGCCTTGACGCCCTGCCGCTGCCGCCTGCGCCGCGCCTCGTCCTTGCGCCGCACCTCCCTCACGTCCGCCTCGTCCGCCGCGCCCAGGCGCTCGATCGACCCCCTGACCGCTGCGCCCCAGTCGTCGCCGTGCCTGACCACCCCGGCCCGCCCCGCCGCCCCGCCGCCCTCGTCCAGCAGCCCGACCTCGCGCGCGCACAGCAAGATGTGCTTGCAGTCGCGCTTGCGGCAGCGGTGGTCCATGCACTCGCACGTCGCGACCATCTTGGCGGCGGCCGCCTTCTTGGGGGGGGCGTTGTTGCCGTCGCCCTCGCCGTCCTCGTCGCCACCGCCCTCGCCGTCCTCGTCGCCGCCGCCCTCCTTCTGCTTTTTCTTCTGCCCCGCCCCCACCGTGGCGTCCTTGAAGCGCACCGTGTAGTGGTTGCCCCGGCTGCCGACGACGATGAAGACGGCCTCCGCGTCCGTGACGTCGACCAGCCCGCCCAGGGCCAGCTGCGTCAGGCGCTCCTTCTCGGTCATCGCGCACGAGGCGAGGCGCGCGCGCTTGGCGGCGGCCGCGGCCTCGTCGTCGTCGTCCTCCTCGTCGTCGTCGTCGTTGCCGCGGCGGCGGTGGCGCTTGGAGAGCGAGCGCTCGGCCTCTTCGGCCTCGTCGCCCGCGGGCTCGGCCTTGATCCCCCGCACGCGCTGGGACCGGCGCGCCGGCTCCGCGGTGTTGCTCTTGTTCTTTGGGGCGGCGGCGGCGGCAGTCGGGCGCTTGCGGGGCGGCGGCGGCGGCGCGAGCGCGGAAAGGCCCCGCACGGCGTCCTCGATGCCCAGCGCCAGCAGGCGCGCGCGGTTGCGTGCGATCAGCTGCTGGCGCTGCATCTCGTACGCGTTCATGCCCTGCTGTTGCTGCTGTGGCGGCTGTGTTCCGGCATCGGAGCGGTGGTGGTGCTGGTGGGGGTCCTCCTCCTGCTCCTCCTCCTCCTTGGCTTTGCGCTTGCGCGGGGGCATGGTGCTGTTGTTGTTGCTGTTGTTGTTATTTTAGATTCGGGTGGGTGTGTGGATGGTCGATGGCCGGGACCGACGATGTGTGCTGCGCTTCAGAGGGGAGGGAAGAGAGTCGGCCGGAGGCACCACTTGAAGAAGAAGGCGCGACGCGGCGGCGACGCATTGCCATTTCGCCGGCGAGTGCTCGGCCGGTTCTTCTTCTTCGCCCCCTCTAGCGCAGTAAACCCAACCACACACAACATGCTCTCTCTCTCCACCAACAGCAACCAGCCACAGGACCAAAAACAACAAACATGGCGCAGGCAGCCAGCGGCGGCTACGGCAGCAACGAAAACGACGACGTCAGCAGCGTCTGCCGCGCCATCGTGGCGGGGGAGTCGGCCGCGCGCGTGCGCGAGCTCATCGAGCAGTATGCCTCTGCGGGCGGCGCGCAGGCGCACAGCTCGGACGCGTACGACGCGTGGCGCTCGGCGACGGTCGAGTACAAGAGCAGCGATGACGGCGGCGAGACGCCGCTGCAGGCCGCGCATCGCTTGAGGCGCGGCGACCTCGTCGGCACTCTTCTCGTGGCCGGCGCCCGCGCGAAAGACCTCTTTCCGAGCGGCCGCGCCAACACGCTCGCCATTTGCATCCACTACGGCAGGAGGGGGCGCTGCGGGAGCTCCTGCGCGCCGGTTACGACGCCAACGAGCGTTTGCCGCTCGCGATCGGCGGCACCCTCGATGGGAGCGACTACGACGGCTACGCCTTCAGCCGCCCCGTGCACCTTGCCGTCATCCCGCCCCGGCGGTGTCCAGACTCGTGGGGTCTGCCTCCACAGCTCAACTGCGTCCGGATTCTTGTCGAGGACGGCCGGGCGGACATCAACGGCCTGGATTGCGAGCGCTGCACGCCGCTGCACTGGCTCGCCAATTTGCCGACCGACTTTGACCGTGGGCTGGACGTGCTCCTCGAGCTTGGCGCCGACATCGAGGCACGAAACAAGTACGGGCAGACGCCTATCTTTATGGCAGCAAATCACATAAACATTGAGCCGGTCCAAGCCCTCTTGTCCCGCGGCGCGTCGCCTGACGTGAGCGACGTAATTGGCGCCACCCCGCTGTTGCGCGCCTGCCGCCACACGTCGCGCTGGCCCGAGGTCGTCGAGCTGCTCCTGCCGTTGTCGTCCGTGGAAAGGACGACAACGCGCCGCGCCGTCGACGAGAGGGGTTTCAGCGCGATCGACGACATCTTCCAGGACAACTCTTTCTTCCTGAACAACGAACTCACGCCATCGCAGCACGCCATAATCACCGAGCTCCTGCGCTCCGGCACCCCCGTCCATCTGAGCTCGGCGACAGGCGTGCTGCGAGTCGCCGCGCAGCTCGGCTCGACGCTCGGGGCCGAGACGGACGCGCGCGGGATTTCGCCAAAGACGATCTGGCGCGCGCAGGAGGCGATGGTGGGCCTGGCGTCCGACTCGTACGACGCGCGGGCGGCGGAGCAGGGGGTGGCCGAGCGCGAGCGGCGCGTGCACGAGCTGGAGGAGGGGTTGCGGGCGCTCGGGGTGGGGACGGAGGACACGGACGAGAGCGGCGAGGACTTGGGCGGCGATGAGAGCGGCAAGAGCGACGACAACGACAAGAGCGGGGAGGCCAGCGAGGCCGGCAGCTACTGAAAGACGAGCGAGCGCACCACAAAGCAGCCGGAGTTACAGCGACAGAGCAAACAGAGCGTCCCTCCCCGCCCCCCCGCCCCCCGTTTCGGAAAGAACGAGCAGCACCTCCGCCGCCGCCCCCGCTGCGGCGCGCAGCCGAACGACAAAACAGACCCAAAACGCAACCGCAACCGCAACCGCAACCGAAAACGCCAACCACACACACACACTAACACCAACCTAAAAAACCTTTAAAAAAAACCCCGCCGCGCCGCCCTACACACACAAACTCCCATCACCCCTCCACGTACGTGTAGTAGCCCTGCATGCCGTCGACCAGCTCGAGCGCAAACCGCGCCGCCGGCGCCGCCAGCGGCACCCAGCGCACCCCCCTGGCCGCGGCCGCGAGCGCGGGCCTCGTCGCGCGCTCGTACGCGGGCGACCGCAGGAGGTAGCGCAGGAGCGCGAAGCGGCGGCCCAGGAGCTCGGCCGACTCGGCCGGCCGCCAGCGCGGGCTCGCCAGGGCGGCCAGCAGCGCGAGCGAGCGCAGCGACGTGCGGGGAGGGGGCCAGGCGCTGCCCCCCAGCGCGGCCTGCGCGCGCGCCTCCCCGGCGAGGCCGTGCCCCTTGCGCGTCGCGAGGCCCGACGCGAGCTCGACGGCGAGCGACGCGAGCCAGGGCCGCCAGGAGCGCGGGCCGTGCTTGCGCAGGAGCAGGACGTAGAGGAGCGGGCGGAGCAGGTGCAGCGCCTCGCCCAGGCGCACGCCCGCGGCGCCGACCGCGGCGATGCGCGCCTCGAGCAGCAGCGCGCGGTCGACGGACGAGGAGGAGGGGGAGGGGGAGGAGGAGAATGGGGTCGGGAGGGAGGCAAAGGAGGACAGGCCGCCGCCTCCGCCGCCTCCGCCGCCGCCACTAGGAGGGGGGGCGAGCGGGGGGAAGAGCACGAGGCGGGGCGGCGGGGGCGCGGGCGGGGGCGGCGGCGGCGAGAAGGCCGCCTTGGCGCCGCCGCCGCCCCTATTGGCCGTTGCCGCCGCCGACGCCCCCGCCGACGAGGACGAGGCGGCCGGGGAGCGGGAGTAGAGGGCGGCGATGTCGCGCAGCTTGCCTAGGAGCGTCGGGCTGCGGCCGTCGTCGACCCTCTCCGCGATCCTCAAAGCGCCGCCACCCGCCTGCCCTTGCTGCTGCTGCTGCCGCTGCTTCTCCTCCTCGACGCGCCGCGCCGCCTCGCCCGCCGCCGCCTCGCCCGCCGCCGCGAGCGCGGCCTGGCTGCCGCCCAGCCCGCCCGCCGCGCGCACGCGCGCGGCCAGGGCGCGGCGGCGCGCCACGCCCGCGGCGGCCGCGGCGTCCTGGCCGTCGAGCAGGGCGGCCAGGGCCGCGGCGTGCACGGCGACGCTCGCGGACGGCCCGGCCGCAGAGTCCTCGCTGCCGCCGCCGCCGCCAACGCCTTGGCCTAGGGGAGGCGGCGGCGGCGGCAGCAGCGCCGCCTGCACGGGCGCCGACGTCGCCTGGCCCGTGGATAGGATCAGGTGGTGGTGGAGGCCTTGGGAGGACAAGGAGGAGGGGGGCGGGGCGGCTGAAAACTGGGCAGCAGCAGCACCAGCACCACCAGCACCACCAGCACCGCCGCCGCCGCTGGCGAGCCAGGCCGCCCCCCGTGCCGCCGCCGCCGCCGCCGCGCCCGACGGGTCGACGAACCCCGCGCGCGGGTCCCCCACGAGCGCGCCGACCGCGGCGCACGCGCAGGGCGGGCGGTCGGGGGCGACGGCGGCAGCGCGCACGCGGGACGCGGCCTCCTGGCGCGCGCGCCAGTCGGCGGCGGCCGCCTCGAACGCCGCGCGCCGGCGCGCCAGCCGCCGCTCGAGCCGACGTTGCCGTTGCTGCTGCTCGACGTCGTCGCCATCCTCCTGCCCGCGCCTGCGGCCGCGCTGCCGCCGCCTGCTGCTTCCGGCACCTGCGGTCGAGGAAGAGGACGAAGCCAGCGACGGCCACCACCAGAGCCAAGACAACCAACGAGCCCCCTCGCCGTCCTCCTCCGCCTCTTTTTCCTCCTCCTCCTCTGCCGCTGCCACAGCGTCGGCCGCCCGCCGCCACGCCTCCTCCCCTGCACCCTCCTCCTCCTCCCCACCCCCCTCGCCCAGCAAGAACGCGCGCTCGTGCGACTCCCGCAGCCGCACCATCGCCGCCAGCACCGCGTGAAGGCGCGACTCGGCCTCGGCCGCCGCGCGCTCCTCGTCCGTGGCCAGCGCCGCGGGGCCGTCGGCCAGCGCGAGCCGCCCGCCCGCGCTGCGCCACGCGCCCGCGCGCAGCGCCAGCTTTGCCGCCTCGAGCCACGCGAGCGACGCGTACCGGCTGCCCGCGGGCGCGCCCACGCTCCCGCCCGGGCGCCGCCTGCCCTCGAGGCGGATGCCGCGCAGCTCCACGAGCGTCTGCACCTGCTCGAGGGCGGCGAGGGCCAGCTGCCAGCGCTCGCCCTGCCGGTGGCGGCGCCGCCGCGCCTCCTCCTTGGCCTCGGCCGCGGCCGCGGCCGCCGCCGGCCGCCCCTCTTGTCCCGCCACCGCCGCGCCGAGTGCCGCCGCCTCGTGCTCGCGCTCGCGCTCGCGCTCCTTGGCCGGGTCCGTCGCCACCAGGTGGTCGTTGTACAGGCCCACCAGGCCCACGGCCGCGTTGAAGGCCTCGTACGCAACCTCGCTGTCGCCGCCAAAGAACAAGGACGAGGCGGCGGCGTCGCTGCTGCCGCCGACGAGGCGCTCCGGGTTCCACACGACCCAGTGCGCCAGGCGCTCGACCAGCTGCGCGCGGCCTGGGTGGGCGCGCACGGCCGAGGCGTAGGCCTCGGCGAGGCCCCAGGGCGTGAGGAGGCGGAGGTAGCGACGGGCGGAGGAAGGGTCGGCCGGGGGGGGCAGCCGAGGGGGGGCGGGGACGGCGGCGGCGACGGCAGCGGCGGTGCTGCTGCTGCTGTTTGGGTCGGCGTCGGGGCCATCGCGGGGTGCTGCTGCTGCTGGTGATGATGCCGCGGGGTCCGAGGGCCGCGCGCTGCCGCGGCGGGCCAGAGGGAATGGGCCCGCCGGTTGCGCCATCCTGTTGTTGCTGCTGCGACGGCGGCGTTGTCGTTGGCGGTGTCGTCGTCGCGCGCGCGTTCAGCGGCGGGCTCGCGGCGCTTTCGATCCCCCGTGTGTGCACGCGCGCTTGTCTCAGCGCGCGCGTGTGGGTCTCTCCGTGTGTGTGTGTGTTCTGTCTGTGTGTGTGTCTGTCGTCTCGCTGCCGCGCCTGCGTTCGGGCAAGACTAGTCGCGCGCGAACGACGAGCGGTCGTTTCGACGAGAGTGCCCCATCGTTCCGCGAGTCTCTCTCTGAGTGTGTTGCGTTCTCGCGCGTCTTTGTTGTTGTTGTTGTTCGTCGAGGTGATGGTGGTGGTGGTGGTGGTGGTGGTGATGGTGCCGACGAGATATGTCGCGCGTGCGGGGTTTGGTTGGTGCGTGACGAAGACGAGGAGAGGGGGGGAGGAGGAGGAGGAGGAGGAGGGCGCTGTCTCACGAAAGCGGCACTCTCTCGGCCGCCCAAAAGCCAGTGATTGGCGCTCGCTCGCTAACTCATACACAGACACACAGATACGCGGGACCATTCCTTTCTCTGATATCGCACCATCGATCGACAAAAGGCCCCTAAAGGAGAAGCGGCCGCGAACACATCACCGCAGAGGAAGAGTGCGCGCAGGCCACGCGCCCCCTTTCCGCCCCTCTCTCTCTCCCGCCCCCAGGCAGCGGCAATCCGGATGCAGGCAATCTGATCAAACTCCATGGCTGAAGCGCCGCAGCAGCAGCCGCGGCGGGGGCGGCGGCAGGACCAGCGGCAGCAGCGCCGCGCCCGCCGGCGACGACCGTTCGCGCGGCCGCACGCCCGCTGCGCCGCCTCTGGCCCGCCGCCGCCTCCTCCAACGCCCCTCGCCCTCCTCCTCGTCCTGCCCGCCCTGCTCCTCCTCCTCCTCCTGCCCGCCGCCACCGCCGCCGCATCCACCCCCACCCCCCCTACCACCTCAGACCCCCTCGTCCGCGTCTTCGTCGACGAGGGCCTCTTCCTCGAGGGCGAGACCGAGGTGCTCCGCGCGCACGCGGCCGCGTCCCCCGGCGGCGCGCTCCGCGTGACGGGCGAGTCCACGGGGGCATTTTTGTCCGTGAAGGGCTACTACGCGCCGGACAGCTGGGACCTGTACGTGACCGTGGGTTCGGCGTGCCGCAAGGCGTGGCCGTTCATGCGCGCGGCGCAGCTGGGCGGGGGGGGAGGGGGCGAGAGTGGTGGAGGGGGCGACGAGGCGGCGGCAAGCGGCGGCAGCGCCCCCGCCCCTCCTTCGCCCCCTTCCCCCTCCTCCTCTCCCGCCTCCTCCTCCTACCTCCCGCACCAGTGGGTCAACTGCGTCCCCGGCGCCTTTGCCCTGACGGCCAAGCGCGCCATGGTCGAGACCCTGCAGGAGGCCTACGGCGAGCTCGCGTTCACGGGCCTGCCGTCGTCGTCCTCGTCGTCGTCGTCGTCCTCGTCCAAAGGCGGCAGCAGCAGCAGCGGCAGCATCGCCCCCATCACGCCGCGCGCCTACGCCTTGCCGGGCCAGTACTGGGCGTGGCGGTCGTACCTGCGCGCGGCGCGCCTGCCGCCGGACACGACGTGGGTGCTCAAGCGCGAGGTGCACCGCGGTAAGGGCGTGTCGCTGCTGCCGCAGCGCGAGGCGGCGCGCAAGGCGCGGCCAGGGGGGGGCGGCGAGGGCGAGGGCGAGGGCGGCAACGGCTACCCGAAAAAAGACGCGCCCCCGCCGCCTCCCCCCGTCCTCGTGCAGTCGTTCCTGCGCGACCAGCTGCTCGTCGAGGGCCGCAGGTCCTACCTGCGCGTGTGGATGGTCGTCACGTCAGTCGCGCCCGTGCGCGCCTACCTCTTTGACGGCGGGTTTGCCATCTTTTCTTCTTCGTCGGCGTCGTCGTCCTCCTCGGCGGCGGGCAAGGCGCCGCAATCCGCCGCCGCTTCCGGCACGAGCAGCAGCAACGGCACGAGCGGCGACGACGGCGGCGTGGTCAACCTGTGGAACCAGGACCGCTCGCAGTCGCGCATCTGGGCGCTCAAGGACCTGGCCGCGTGGGTGGACGCGCGCGCCGCCGAGGAGGAGAAGGAGCAGGAAGGAGGAGGAGGAGGGCGAACGGGCCCCCCGCCCCGCGCGTGGGCCAACGCCTGGCGCGACATGCGCGCCGCCGCGGGCCTCGCCGCCATGGCCGCCGCCCCGGCCATGCGCGCCGACGCGGACGAGGGCCAGGCCCCCCCGCGCGGCACCTTCGAGTACTTTGGCCTCGACTTTGTGCTGGACGCGGGGCGCCGGCCGTGGCTGCTCGAGGTCAACGCCGTGCCCTCGATGGCGCGGCGGCGGCGCGACTCGGGCTGCGCGGGGCGCGGCTTTGGCGGCGACGGCGGCGGCGGTGGCGCGGGATCTAGTGCGGCGGCGGCGGGCGCCGTCGACTGCTCGCTCGAGGGGGACGGCGGGGACGGGTTCGACGCGCAGAAGGAGCGGTTCGTGCACGACGTGCTGGCGCTGATCGGGGCGCCCGTGGCGGGGCAAAAGGCTGCCGGCGGCGGGGGGGAAGAAGGGCGGGCGCTGCCGCCGCCGCTCCCGCCCTCGGGGCCGCCGCTGTCGGCCGAGGCGGCGGCGCTGCGGTGCGCGGCGGCCGACGCGCACGCGCTGCTGCTGAAGAGGCGGAGGCGAGGTGGTGGTGGGGGCGGCGGCAAGGGCCTGGAGCAGCAGCAGCAACAGGAGGAGGAGGCGGCGTCGCCCTTTGCGCCGCCCCCCTGCGACGCCGCCGCGCTCGCGGCGCTTGCCCAGGCGCGGTCGGCGGCGGCGGCGGCGGCTTTGTCCTCCTCCTCCTCCTCGTCTGCTCCTCCTCCCCACCCGCGCCGCATCCCCGCGCGCGACCTGGTCCCCCTCCTGTGCGCCGATGACGGCGCTGGATCGCCTTCCCCCTCCTCCCCACCCCCACGGCCCCCCACCACCGACGGCGGCGGCTGCTGGCGCCCGGGCTGCCTGACCCCCCGCGACCTCTCGGCGCTCGCCGAGGCCGAGGCCGAGGCGTCGCGCGGGGGGCACCTGCTCGCGCCCGTGCACGACGCCCTGGCCGCGCGCCGCCTCAACCGCGCGGCCGTGGACCTGAAGCGCGCGTCCGGGTACGGCGACGACGGCGACAGCGAGGCCTTCTCGACGCGGCAGCGGCAGCCGCGCTGGAGCAACCACCACCGCGAGCCGCTCTACTCGCCCCTGGCCGAGCTCGCACGGTCTGCCCTGCCGCGCGCGATCCGCGACGCGCCCCCGCCGCGCGCGCCCGGGGCCGCCGCGCGGCTGCGCGCGTGGTTTGTCGCGTGGCTGCTCCCCGAGAGCGGCGCGCCGCAGCTGCTGCGGGCGCGCCCGCGCGTGGACGGGGCCGTGCGCGCTCTCAACCTGACGCGCGAGGACTACCTGCTGGCGGCGTGGGCGAGGACGACCAAGCCGGAGGAGGCTATTGTGGAGGAGGAGGAGGAGGGGTCGAGGGAGCGGCGGCGGGCGGCGGCGCACAACGGCCCGCGGGCGCGGCTGCGGCGGCTGGCGGCCGAGTGTTTTGCTTCTTGAAGGGTCGCGTTCTTCTTCTTGCAAATACACACACACACAAGCGCGCGCACAGACTCACGCACACGACGCCAACTATCGACTCGACGAACGACGCACCGATCAAAGACAAAAGGCGGCATTACAAAAAAAAAGCGGCGTGACGTCGCCGCCCCCCTCGATCGCACGCGCACTCTCCTAACCCACCCTTGATTTCCAACCGGGTCTCCAACCGTCGCGTGCGCGCGTCGCCGAAAGCAAACACTCACCACACAGACTTCAGCACAAAAACACGGAAAAAAATGGCCGACGCCTGGCTCCCGCCCGAGCCGCTGACGCTCTCCTTCCTGCGCGCCGTCCTCCTCCCTCTCGTGCCGTCCAGCGGTGGGCGCAAGGCCGCGTTCGCCCGCGCCATCGACGCCGCTGCCGACAGCGCGCGCGCCGACAGCGCGCGCGCCTTCCTCCCGAGCTATCTCGCGTCGCCCGACAGCGACACGGCCGCCGTCCCCGACGGCCTCGCCGCCGCGCTGTGGCCGGCAGTGCGCGCGCGCCTCGAGGCCGCGCTGGCGCAAGAGGTGTCGAGCCGCATGGCGGCCTTGAAGGCGCCCTTTTTCGCTCCGCCGCGCCTCGAGTCCCTCTCGCTCGGCGGCGAGCCCCTGCGCTTGGGGGCCGTCCACTGCCCGCTGCTGGGGGGCGGCGGGGGAGGGGGCGCGTCGGTCGTCGGCGTCGCGCCACCCGAGGACGCGGCGGTCGTCGAGGCCGACGTCATGTGGGGGGGCGGCGGCGGCGGCGGAGAGGGGGGCCAAGGCGAGGGCGAGGGCGAGGGGGCCGACCCCTGTAGCGTCACGGTTTCCTTCGGGCCTGAGGAGCGCGACGGCGGCGGCGGCGCTGGCGGAGGCGGCCGCGGGTCGTGGTGGTGGCAATCGTGGTTCTCGCCCCGCGCCCTCGCGGCCCGCCTGCTGCCCCGCCTCTTCGTGACGCTCGCCGAGCCGCAGCTCCTCCTGCGCGCGCGCCTCGTCCTGCGGCCCGTCACGCCCGACCCGCCCTTTGTGGGCAGCGCGGCCGTCACCCTCCTCGCCCCGCCGCACGTCGACTGCGCGCTGCGCGTCGGCCTCGCAGGCCCGGCGGGCCCCCACGCGGGCGGCGCCGCCGCCCCCCTCTCCTCCTCCCCCTCGATCGACCTGATGGCCCTCCCCGTCCTAGGCCCTCTCCTGCGCACCCTTCTGCGCCGCCTCCTCACCGCGCGCCTCGCCTACCCGCGCTGCGCCTGCGTCGAGCTGTCGCCCGGGGGCAGCCGCCCGCCGAGGCCGCAGGGCGTCCTGCGCCTACGCGCGCTGCGCGCCGAGGGCCTCAAACGCGCCGAGGGGGGGGTCGCGCCCGCGCGGCGGCCCTACGTGGCGGTCGAGGTGCGCCAGGGCCGCGCGCAACGCACGCGCGCGTGCCCCGGGCGCACGCACGACCCGCGCTGGGGGCAGGGGGAGGAGGAGGGTGAGGAGGAGGGCCAGGCGCTCGACTTCGTCGTGGACGACCCGCGGCGGCAGAGCCTGGTCGTGGCCGTGTGCGAGGAGCCCAAGGCCGGGGCCGGGGGGGCGGCGCTGGCGGCGGCGGCGGCGGCGGCCTTCTCGCCCGCGCTGTCGCGCCTGCTCGGGCTTGCGGGAGGAGGGGGCGGCCGCAGCGCGCCGCCGCCGCCGCACGTGCTGGGCGTGGCGCAGATCGCGCCGCTGGCAGAGGCCGACTTTGTCGCGCGGCTGCCGGGAGAGCGCGTGCCGCTGGTGATGGTGCTGAGGCAGCCTTTAGGAGGAGGAAGAGACGCCGAGACGCCCCCTGTCGCTGCCGCTTCGCCGCCCGCCGCCGCGAGCGCGGCTGCTGCCGCCGCGGCCGAGTCGCTGCACCTGCGCGGGACCCTCTTCATGGAGGCGACCTACCTGCCCTTTGAGCAGCCGCCGCCGCTGGAGGAGGAGGAGGAGGAGGGCCCGGGGCAGGCGGCGGTGGCGCTCCCGCTCGCCCTCACGCTTCTGCTTGGCGGCGGCGGCGGCGCCGGCGCCGGCGCCTGGGCCGGCGGCGCCCCGGCCCTCGCGTCGGCGAGCGCCGCTGCCGCCGCCCTCCCGGACCCACGCGCGCGCGGCTTCCTCACCGTGGCCGTCGACCACGCGGGCGACCTGGCGTTTGCCCGGGGGGGCGCGGACGAGGCGGCCGTGTGCGTCGAGCTGCGGGTGGGGGACCCGCTGCCGCTTGGCGGCGCCCCCGTCGCCGGCCAGTCGCAGCGGCGGCAGCGGGAGCGGGAGCGCCGGCTGGTGCAGCGCTCGTCGGTGGTCCACGGCCAGCGCTCGCCCCGCTGGGCCGGGGAGAAGCACGACTTTTGCTTCGTCAGCCTCGCGAGCGTGCTGGTGGTGACGGTGATGGACGTAGGAGGCAAGGGCGGGGGCGGGGGCGGGGGCGGGCCGCTGCTCGGGCGCCAGCGGGTGATGGTGGCCGAGGCGGCGGCCGCCGGCGGGCGCGCGCGCCGCCGCCTGCCCCTGGCGGGCGCCCTCACGGGCTACGTCGAGATCTCGCTCGAGTGGACGCCCGCCGGGGGGCAGGTCATGATGATGGGGGGGGTTGGGAAAGAGTGAGAGAGCGCGGCGGGCCGGCGAGCGGGGTTGTCGCTCTCGCTCGGCCGGCGGCGGCCGTGTGCGCGCGCGCCCCTGTGTTTGGGGGGTGGTGTGCAGTTGAATCAAGTTGAACCCGTTGTAAGCGCGCGCGCCTAGCTCCTCGTCGTGGGCGGGAGCGGAGGCCTGGAGCGTAGGAGGGACTGGAAAGAGAGAGGCCCCGTGGTCACACCTAACTGGGCCTCTCTCCCTCTCTTCGGCGAAAAGCGTGAGGAGGCCCCCCGACGGCGGCGCCAACATATAACCTCTGCCTCTCGTCCCCCTCTCGCCTCACAAACAACACAGAGTCTTTCTCTTTGCGCAGCAAACAACAACACACACCTCTCGCACGCACCAGCACACACACACACACACACACACACACACACACACACACACAAACCGTGCTGCCAGCGTCCTCCTTCTCCCTCCCCCGCGAATCGAAGAAAAGAGAAACCGCGACAGACAGAGAGCGCTCTTGTCCTCGACAAAGCTCCTCCCGCGCGCAGCAGCCATGGTGTCGGCGCCGCGCACCCCGGTGTTCATGGAGGACTTCACGGTGTACTCGCCGCCGCCGGAGCTGCAGTGGTGCGTTGTCTCGCGTGAACCAGCAAGGGCGGGGCCAAGAGGAAAGGCCAACGTGGTCTCTCTCGCTCTCTCTCTCTCTCTTTTCGCTCACGCCCTCCTCCCCTCCCCTCCCCTCCTCCCCTCCTCCCCCCCCCCGCCACTCACCCCCACAGCGACTACGACGCCATGCAGAAGGCATCTTGGCGCTGGGCGGTGAGTCCCCTATTCCCGAGCGAGCGAAGCGAAACGAAACGGCTCATCTGCGCGCCACCGCCGCCCCGCAGTTGGCCCAAAAAAAAAACAGCTGAGTAGCTCTCGCCAACCCGCGCTCACGCAAACAAAACCATCTCCCCCCCCAAACAAAACCCCAAACAAAACAGTGCTGCACCCCTGAGAAGCACGAGTTCGTCTCCAAGGTCTTCCTGAAAGCGGGGATCAACAGCAAGCGCACCTACCTCCCGGCCTGGCTCAACCCCGTTTACGCCGAGGCCCCCCTGACCGACATGGACGCGGCGGCCGAGGAGGCCAAGATGGTCACGACCGCCCTGGTGTCCGACCTCCTCGACAAGACGGGACTGAAACCTACCGACATCGACATCCTCGTCACCAACTGCTCCATCTACTGCCCCACCCCCTCGATGGCGTCGATGGTCGTCAACACGTTCAAGATGCGCGAGGACGTGCAGGCCTACCACCTCGGCGGCATGGGCTGCGCCACGGGCGTCGTGGGCCTGTCGCTCGTGCGCGACCTGCTCCAGGCGCACCCGGGCAAAAAAGCTCTTTTCCTCTCGTCGGAGATCGTCACGCACGCCTTCTACCCGGGGCTCAACCGCCACGCGCTGGTCGCCAACGCCCTCTTCCGCATGGGGGGGGCGTGCGCTCTGATGACGAGCGACCCGGCGTCGCGCCGCACGGCCAAGTACCAGCTCCTGCACGCCGTGCGCGTGCACACGGGCGCCTCGGACCGCGCCTTCGAGTGCATGCACTGGGGCCCGGACGACAAGGGGACCAACGGCATGCACCTGACCAAGGACCTCCCCTCCGAGGCCGCCCGCGCCCTGGAGAAGGCTGTGCGCGCCATCACCCCGAAAATCATGACTTGGGGCCAGTACGGAGAGGCCGCGGCCAACTTGGTGCAGAAGCACGTGCTGGGCCGCGACGTCCCCGACTACGTCCCCGACTACACCCGCTGCGCCGACAAGTTCCTCCTGCACGCGGGCGGGTACGCCATCCTCCGCGGCATCCAGTCGGGCCTGCGCCTCCCCGCCGCCGCCATGATGCCCTCGTTTGCCTCGCTCAGCGAGTTTGGCAACACCTCCTCCGCCTCGACCTGGTACACGTGGGCGTACGTCGAGTCGTGCGAGGCCGTGAGCAAGGGCGAGCGCGTCCTGCAGATCGGCGTGGGCGGCGGGATGAAGTCGGGCGTGGGCTACTGGCGCGCGCTGAGGGACATCCACGACGTGCACCCGGCGTGGGCGCACTGGAACGGCCGGCCCATGACCGAGGACGACCTGCCCCGGCCCATCAGCGTCGAGTACCGCAGCGCGTACGACGCCAAGGCGGCGGAGGAGGCCCTGGCGGCCAAGGAGGCGGCGGGGCTGGCGGGCAAGAAGGAGGCGACGGCGGCCGAGGTCGTGGCGCAGCGCGCCTCGGGGGCGGCGGGGGCGGGGGCGGCGCCGGCGCTGGCCGAGCTGCCGCCGCTGGCGGCGACGGCGACGGCGCGGCAGCGGCTGGCGCGCGTGCTGAGCCACACGCCCTCGATGGACGTGGGGGTGGCTCAGCAGACGCAGGACTTTGGGCTCAACGCCACGTCGAGCGGCGAGGAGGCCGGGGCGGGCGGGGCGCGCACGGGCGGCGGCCTGCAGTCGCGCCCGAGCCTGCGCGCGGCGCTGTCGATCAAAAAGGCGGCCGAGGCGTCGCTGCGCAACGGCGGGCAGTCGGGGGCCGGGGCGTCGGCGGCGCAGGTGCGCGCTGCATAAGCGCGCGCTTTCCCCTCGCTTCCTCCCTTGTCCCTCTTTCCCAGCAGCAGCAGCAGCAGCCCTTTTCTTTTGCCAACCCTCAACCCCCGCCCGCCATTGCGGCCCTCCTGTTTTCGATCGATCGCCCTCTCACCACCACCACCCCGACTTGACAACCACCTCCCCCTTCTTCATGCCCTTGAGAGCGCGCGCGAGAACCCCGATTCTTCCCTTTTGTGCCCCTCTGGCCCTCCTCACCCAACCCACCCACGCACCAAAAAAAAAGCGCTCAAGACGGCAGGCGCGCTCTTTTTTTTCCCTCGGCCGCGCGCGCTCCCGCTAGACAAAGGCGGCCGCCGGCTCGAAAAAAAAACCAGCAGCCCCCACCCCTCGTTTTTTTCTTCAACCCTGGGCGGCTTTGAGGAAGAGATGGGGGCTTCGACCTTTCCTTCCCTTTTTTTAGCCGCAAAAGAACCCGCGAAACTGCGCCCCCTTTTTTTTCAAAGGGGCGGGGCCTTAGAACAACACAGCGGCCCCTTGCCTTTGGCACGCCGAACAAAGCGCTTTTCCTTTTTTTCTCTTCTCTCTCGCACCCTCTGTGCGAGAGAGCGAGCGAGAGGAGGAGAGGAGCGCGGCAGTCATACACACGGGGCCTTGGGATGTAAAAACTCAAAAACCAAAACCAATTTCCTCTCCTTCTTCTTGAAAGAAGTTTCAAGTTGTTTTTTTTTCTTTCAGTCGAGAGCGCGTCTTTCTTTTTCCTCCCCGCCACGCCCGACGAACCGCGCCACCTCCTCTGCCGTCCCCAGCAGCACCCCCTCCTCCCGCGCCCACGCCAGCCACGCGCGCCACGTCGCGTCCCCGCGCGCGAGCGTCCGCGCGTCCCCGACCACCACCAGGCCCCGGCGCGCGCGCGTCAGGGCCACGTTGAGCCGCCGCGCGTCGGAAAGGAACCCCACTTTTCCGCGGGCGTTGCTGCGCACAGCGGAAAAAACCACGAGCTCTTTCTCGCGCCCCTGGAATCCGTCCACGCTGCGCACCTCGACGACCTGCTGTGGTTGCTGCTGCGGTGGTTGTCGTTGGTGGTGCTCGGGGTCGTCGGCCTCGTCTTCAGAGGGGGCAGGGGAGGAGGAGGAGGCCAGGAGGGCGGCGGACACGAGGCGCACCTGCCCGGCGTAGGGGCTGATGACGCAGGCGTCGGCCGCGCCGCCTAGGGGGACAGGGGCGGCGCTGGGGGCAGCGTTGGGGGCGGGAGGGGACGAGGCCGACGCGGCGTCGTCGTCAGGAGCAGCGGCCTCGGCGGCCCGCAGCGCGGCCTGGAGGGCAGCGAGGACGACGACGGCCTCGGCGCGGTTCTCGTACGAGAACGATGAGGAGGACGACGAGGAGGAAGGGGACGAGCGCGCCCGGCGCCCCGCGCCCCGGCCCTCCTCCTCCTCCCCCTCCCCATCCTCCCCAATCCCCCCACCGCCCCCAACCACGTCCCCCCCATCGTCCCCGTCCATCATCGACGCGCGCCTCTCCGGGCCATCCACCTGCAGAAAGACCACGGGCACCTCGGGCCGCGGCCACGCCAGCCCCGCCACGGGGGGGCGGTCCGACGGCGAGGGAGCCGAGAGCAGCCGGCCCCCGTAGAAAGCGCGTGAGGGAAAGGCGGCGATGCTCGGGTGCATCCGGTACTGCGTGTCGAGCAGGCTGCACGGCACCCCCATGCGCAGGAGGCGGTCGAAGAGGCTGTCCCCCAGGCCCAGCTTGAGGGCGAGCGGGGAGCGCACCGTGGGCGGCAGCTGCGCCTGATCGCCGACGAGCACGGCCGACGCGGCGCGGCCGGCGAGGGCGACGAGCGCCGCGGGCTCGGTCGCCTGCGCCGCCTCGTCGAGCAGGGCGACCGCGAAGCGCCGCCCCTCGAGGCGCGCCTCGCCCGCGCCGACGCAGGTGGCGGCGACGACGCGCGCGCGGTCGAGGACGGCGGCGGCGGCGAGCTGCTCGGCCTGGGCGGCGGCGGCCCAGAGGCCCGCGCGCTGGCTGCCGGAGGGAGGGGGCGGGGAGGAAGGAGCGCCGCCGCCGCCCCCACCGGCCGCCGCCGCCCCCCCGCCCTTGGCCGCCTGTGCGCGCAGGCTGGCCGCGCGCTTGCCGAGCGGGGTCTCGGCGACGACGGCGTCGAGGGACACGGCGCGCAGGGCCGGGTCCATCTTGGCCGGCTGGCCCACGCGCACGATCCACGGGGTGGTGGTGGTCGTGGCTGCTGCTGTGGGGGCTGCTTCGTCATCGGCGTCGGCGTCGTCGGCGCCGCCGTCGCCGTCGCCCCGTCTCCTCACCACCGCCGCCCCAACCGCCCCAACCGCCCGACCCCCCCCAGGCCCCTCGGGCCCCATCAGCTCCAGCAGGCCCGACACGATGTTGTCCACCGCCACGTTGGACGCCGCCGTCACGAGGATCTGCGACCGCGGCGGGAGCGCGGCCAGCAGCGCCGCCACCAGCCGCAGCAGCGTGGCGGTTTTGCCGGTGCCGGGGGGACCCTGCCAAAGCGTGAGCGTGCGCCCGAGCGCGGCCTCGACCGCGCGGCGCTGGCTCGGGTTGAGCTCCCCGCGCGCGGCGGCCGCCTCGGCGACGGCCCTGCCGGCGGCCAGGCGCGCGCGCGCGGCCTGCTGGAGCGCCTGCTTCTGGGGCCCGGGCAGGGCGGGCGGGGGGGGGAGGCCTTGTTGCCGCCCGAGGCGGCCGTGGCGCCGACGACGACGCGGAGCCACGGCGGAGGCGTAGCGGCCGCCGCCTCGGCCGACCCGCCGACGGGCACGGCTCCCGAGAGCGCGCGCCACAGGGCGGTCCAGCCGGCCTCCTCCTCGAGCGTCGGCGGGCGCGGGCGGACGCCGTCGCTCGCTGCGCCGCCGTACTGGGCCGCCCGCTGCGCCTCGAGGCGGCTCTCGAGGAGGGTGCCGCTCGCCCCCGCCCGGCTGCCGCGGCGGCGAGGCGGGGACGACGAGGACGAAGAACCGCCCCCGCCCGCCCCCCCGCCGCCGCCCGACACCGCCAGCGCCGCGAAGCGCGCCAGCGCCGTCACTCCCCGCTCGTGCGACGCGGCGTTGGCGAACAGGTCGACGCGCCAGCCGCCGCCGGCGACGGCCCCCGCCTGCTGGGGGGGCAGCGCCACGCGAAGCCACCGCGCCGCCGTCTCCACCACCACGGCCTCGACGCCGTCGGCCGCGATCGAGGCGAGGGCGGCGGCGGCCGGGCTGCGGCTGCGGCTGCGCCCGAGGTCGGAACCACCGCCGCCGTTGGAGGAGGAGGAAAAGGGGAGGCGGCGGCGCCCGCGGCCTCGCTCGGCGGCCTCGCTGCTGCCGTTGTTACCGTTGCCGCCCCCGCCCCCGCCCCCCCGCCGCGGCCCTGCCGCCCCCGCACGCTCGCCCGTGCGCGTGAGCAGCACGACGTCGCCCGCCGAGAAGACGTGGTAGGGCAGCGCCTCCCACTCCCCCTCGGAAGATGGACGGAATCTGCCGCCTCCCTGTCGCGACGACGAAGAAAAAGAGGAAGAAGAAGAAAAAGAAGAGGAAGAGGAAGAAGACGACCACCGAGGAGGAGGACCAGCGGCGGCGAAAACGGGCCTCACCAGCCTGACGACGCAGTCGCTGAGCAGCGCGCCGTCGGCGCGGCCTTCCAGGCCAAAGAGCGCGAGGCCCTCGCGCTCGAGCCTGGCGCGCGGCCACGTCGCGAGGCGGGCCTCGGCCTCGGCCCACTCCTCCTCGAACTCGGCGTCGAGGGCGGCGCCAAAGGCGGCCGTGTGGTGCTCGAGCAAGGAGCGCTCGGCCGAGCGGCGCGCGCCGCGCGAGAGCGGCGGCGGCGCCGGGCTGCGGCTGCGGCTGCGGCTGCGGCTGTCGCGTCGTCCGTCGTCCATTGCGTTGTCATCATCGCCATCGCGAAAGGCCTCGGAGCCGTCGCGGCCCGCGGCCCTGGCGGCCACGTACTCGAGCGCCACGGGCAGGTAGGGGCGGACAGAGGGCAAGGCGTCTGCGCCGCAGCCTGGGCCCCCCCCCTCGCGCGTCGTCGCTGCCTCGAGCGAGCGCTCGGCGCGGCGCTGCGCCACGCGCTCGGCGCGGTGGAGGGCGCCGTGGGGGGTGGCCTTTTTCTGGGGTGGGGGGGTCGTCGTCGTGAGGGTGGCGATGGTGCTGCTGCTGCTTCTTTGGCCCCATCCCGGGATTTCGGGGGGCGGGCGGTCGCTCTTGCTGTTGTTGTTCTTGCCGCTGCCCCCCGCCCGCTTGGCCGCTGGCGCCGCCGCGATCGGGCGAGCGGCGCCCCCTCCGGCGCGAAAGGGCGAGCGCGCGAGCGAAGGCGGGCGGCGGGCGAGCGTCGAGGGGGTCGACATGGTCGTGGTGGTAGCGGCGCGCATCGTGGTTGTTGCTGTCGACGCGCGCTTGCTTGCAAGAGGGCGAGCGAGCGCGTGCGCGCGTTTCGAATGAAGGGGGCTGTCCTTCTCGTCAGTGCTTTTTCGAGGATCGCGGTCTCTCTCGAGTCGTTTCCAAAGGGTCGAAGGAGGTCTAAGACGACAAGCCGAACCTAGTCACGAGGAGTTTGGGGGCAACGGCTTGAGGGAGAGAGAAGGGGGGGGCGCACGATTTGCCTGTGAGCGTCGAGGCATCTGGCGCTTCGTCGGCGCCGGCGTCGGCGTCGGGCGCTCTTCGCTCGCCTCCTCCTCCGTTCCAAGCGCCCCGCGCCGGCTCCATCGCGCGCCTCACTTTTCAGACGCTCAACGTCTTCGCGCACCCGACACGCACCCGGCGAACAGCGGCGCGCGCGCGCTACAACAGACACACACACACGCACGCGCACAACACACACACACACCCCTTGTCGTCTGCGGTTCTTCCGCCCTCTTCCCTCCATCAATCGCGCCCGGCCGACGCCCGCGCCCTCTCCTCCCCGCGCCACTGAGATGCTTCTGGGACAGATGCGCTTCAGGGCCGCGGCGGCGGGCCCGGGCAGGGCCGCCGCGCGCCAGTGCAAGCCAGTCTCCGCGCAGCTGGTTAGTGGTTTTTTGCCTCTCTCTCTCTCGCCAAGCTCCCGCGCCTCCGCATCGCCACGCGCGCGCACACGCGCGATCTCTTTCACGCCGCCGAGCCGGGATCCTCGTGCGCGCGCGCGCCCTCTTCCCGTGCCTCTCACGCCGCCCGGCCGCATCCCTCCTCCTCGAACGCAATCCCCCCCTCCCTTCCCCACCACAGGCTCCCGCGGCGTCGGCGTCGTCCTCGTCGTCGCCCTCGTCGTCGTCGCCGTCGCCTTCTGCCTCGCGCCGCAGCGCCCGCCGCCCCAACACCACCCGCCGCCCCGCGGGCGGCGCCGCCGTCGCCACCCCCCCGCCCGCCACCTCCATCGAGCCGCTCGGCCCCCCGCCCGCGGGCGAGGCGCCCGGCGTGGTCGGCCAGTTCTCAGAGGTCTCCCTCTGGGGGGGCGACAAGCGCCGCCTGCAGACGCAGACGCTGCCGCTGGCGCGCGACACGGTGTGCATCCGCTCGCTCGACTGGGACCGCGACCGCTTCGACATCGAGTTTGGGTGCGTGATGAAGCATGCGTTTCCCCGACGGGGCTCCGCCGTGTTGAACCTTTCGGTGCTGCCTGCAGCCGCCACGGCCGAAAAGAACTGCTCTCACGCCCCCCCCTCCCCCGCCCCCCAAACCACCCCCCAAAACCCAACCCCCAACCAAAAAAAAAACAGCCTCGAGCGCGGCACCACCTACAACGCCTACCTCATCTTCGGCGAGACCCACACCGCCCTCGTCGACGCCTCGCACGAGAAGTTCGGCGCCCTCTTCCCCAAAGCCCTCCGCGCCGCCCTCAAAGCCGAGGGGCGCGAAAGAATCGACTTTGTCGTCTGCAGCCACACCGAGCCCGACCACTCGGGACTCGTCCCCGCGGTGCTTCGCGACCACCCAAACGCCACGGTCGTCGGCTCGAAAGTGTGCCTGGCCTTCTTGCGGGGGTTGATCCCGCAGGAGGCGAGCGCGACGATGAAAGAAAAGGTCGTCAAGGGCGGGGACGTGCTGGATTTGGGGGGAGGGCACGAGCTCGAGTTTGTCATGGCGCCCAACCTGCACTGGCCCGACACCATGTTCTCCTTTGACCGGGCCACGGGGGTGATGTACACGTGCGACGCCTTCGGCGCGCACTACTGCGCGCGCTCGCCCTTTGACTCGGATGTCCCCGGGCTGCTGCCGCACTACCGATTTTACTACGACTGCCTCATGCGGCCCAACGCCAAGAGCGTCACCACGGCCCTTCGCAAGGTGAGCGGCTTGGCGTACCACACCATTGCGACAGGTCACGGTCCTATCCTGCGCTACTCCACGGAGCAGCTCGTGGGCTACTACAAGGACTGGTCGGAGAAGGCGCTGAAAGGGGGGGCGCCCTCCGTTTGCATCATTTACGCGGCGGACTACGGCTTCAGCGACCGCCTCTCACAGACGCTCGCGCGGGGGATCACGAAAGCGGGCGAGTGCACGACGGACATGCTCGACGCCCTGAGCGCCGACCCCCAGGACGTCGTGGGCTCGGCGTCGCGCGCGAAAGCCGTGGTGCTGATGGCGCCGCCCAGCGGCGACGCCAGCGCGCGGCAGACGCTTTCGGCGCTGGCATCGGCGATCAAGCCGGGCGCAAAGGTGCTGGTGGCCGAGTCGTTTGGCGGGAGGGACGAGCCCGTCGACGTGCTGCTGCAGTCGCTGGTGGCGGCCGGGGCCGAGCCCGTGCTGACGGGCGGCGCGGCCGTGGCGGCGGCGGCGGTTGAGGGCGAGGCGGGGGCGAGCGCCGCTCCGGCCGCCGCCGGCACCGGCGGCAGCAACTCGCAGGGGACCCTGCGCGTGCGCGACCAGCCGTGCCAGGCCACCTACCAGGCCTTCGAGGAGGCCGGCGCCCGCCTCGCCCAGCTCCTCACGAGCAAGGACCGCGCGCAGGCGCTCAAGCAGGCCATGTCCCCGGACGTGGCGAAAGCCATGGGCCGCCTAGCGTCGGGCCTGTACGTCGTCACGGCCGAGCAGCAGCAGACGGGCGCGGGCGACGGCGGCAGCGGCAGCACCTTGCCGGGGGCGCGCGGCGCCATGGTCGCCTCGTGGGTGAGCCAGGCCTCGTTCGAGCCCCTCGGCATCACCGTCGCCGTCGCCAAAGACCGCGCCATGGAGTCGCTCTTGCAGGTCGGCGACCGGTTTGTGCTGAACGTCCTTGGCGAAGACGACTACGCCTCCCCTATGAAGCACTTTTTGCGCCGCTTCGCCCCCGGCGACGACCGCTTCGCCGGGGTCGAGACCTTCACGGCCGAGAACGGCTGCCCGGCCCTGGCCCGGGCCATCGCGTACGCCGAGTGCCGCGTGGTGTCGCGCTTGGAGACGCCCGACCACTGGGTCACGTACGCTGAGGTGACGGGCGGCGACGTGCTCAACAGCGAGGCCAAGACGGCCGTGCACCGGCGGCTGGTGGGCAACTACTACTGAGTCTGAGTGAGAAAGAGATTGAGCGCACCATTATATAGGATAATAAGCACCCCCCCCCCAGCCCCCCACAGCTCGAGCGCATTGTCTTTTTTCGTCGTCGTCGTTGTTTTGTGTTTTTTTGTGCTTTTGCAGGCGCGCGCTTTGCTCAACCTAAGTCCTTCCCTTGTCGTTTCCTGAGTAATCACCACCAACCATCATCACATCACGCGGAAGCACAGGCTCGTCAGGTACCTCCCCTCGGGATAGGCCGCGTGCAGCGGGTGGTCGGCGGCCGCCCCGGCCTCGCGCACAAGCGTCACCTGCCTGCCCGCGAGCGCCGCCGCGCTGCACACGACGGCCTGCAGCAGCGAGGGCGCGCGCGCGACGGCGCCCGAGCATGAGTGCGTGATCAGAAAACCCCCTGGGCGCACGGCCCGCAGGGCGGCCGCGTTCAGGTGGCGGTACTTGCGCAGCGCGCGCTCGAGGTCCCGCCGCGAGGGGCACAGTTTCGGCGGGTCGAGCACGACGACGCGCCACTGCTTGCCCTGCGCGTTGGCGCGCGAGAGGAAGGCCGAGGCGTCGGCGCGGTGGAGGGCGAGGACGGGGGGAGAGGAAGAGGCGGCAGCGCCGTCGCCCCCCTCTCGCGCCTCCCCCTCCTCCTCCGCCTCCTCCCCGGCAAAGACGCCGACGCCGTTGAGCGCCGCGTTCTCGCGCGCGAGCGCCAGGGCCGACGCGGACGAGTCGACCGCGTCGACGCGCGACGCGCCCGCGCGCGCGCCGGCGATCGCAAACCCCCCCGAGTAGCAGCACAGGTCGAGGAGGTCGTTCGGGGGGGTCGGCTGCTGCTGGCACGCCGCCGCCGCCTCGGCCGCCTCGCCCGCGGCGACCAGGCGCGCGACGAAGGCGCGGTTGTCGCGCTGGTCGGCGTAGAAGCCGGTCTTCTGGCCGAGCTCGGGCGCGACGGCGAAGAGCAGGCCGGCCTCGCGCGCGACGATCGAGGGGGCGGCGGCGGCGGCGGCAGGGGCGCCCTCTCCTCCTCCGTCCTCCTCCTCGTCCTCGTCGCTGCCGCCGGCCTCGGCCGCCGCCGGCAGGGGCACCCCCTCCTCGCGCAGCATGCGCTCGGCGCGCCGCCAGATCACGCGCACCTCGTCGGATGGGGAGGAGGCGGCGGCGGCCTTGGCCGTCGTCGTGCGGCGGCGGCGGGCGGGCGCGGCAGCGGCCTCGTCTTTGCTGCCGCCCTCCTGCGCCAAGGAAGCCGCCGCCCCCGCAGGAGGCGCCAGCGCCGCCCTCAGCGCGCGCTCCACGTCCTCGCGGTGCCGCTCCACCCACGCCGCGTTGGACTGCACGACCACGACGTTGGGGCCCATCTGGTCGGCCACCAGCCCGGAGAGGCGGTCGCCCTCGCCATTGACCAGGCGAAACACGTCCGTGGCGCCGCCGCCGCCGCCGATGTTGTCGGCCGCCGCCGCCGCCGCCGCCGCCGCCCCTCCCACCGCCGACTTGCTGGCGGTGGTAGCGCGCCGGCGCTTGGCCGGGGCGGGCGGGGCGGCGGCGGAGGGTCCCACAGACAGCCCCAGCGCGCGCCGCAGGTCGGCCGCCTCGCGCACGCGCCGCTCGAGGAGGCGCGGCACGTCGAGTGCGACAGAAGCGAGGGGGGGGGCCGAGGCCGAGGCGCGGCCGCCCTCTGCCGCCTCGTCCGCCAGCGCCTCGGCCTCGGTCTGCAGCACGCGCACTCGGAACATCGACGCGCCGTTGTACGCGCCCCACGCGAGGGCGCGGCCGTCGGGCGTGGCGACGAGCACGGGGTCGCCCGCGGCGGGGCCCTCCCAGCCGCCAAAGCCGCCGCCGCCACCAGCCTCCTCCTCCCCCTCCTCATCCTCCTCGTCCCTTTTGCTGCTGGCGCCCTTGGGCCCCGCCGGCGGCGGCAGCGACGCCCCTCCCGGGGCCACGTCCTCGAGAGTCGTCGTCCCGTCCGGCCCCAGGCGCGCCACGAACGCCACCGCCCCGCCAAAGACCATCGGGGAGGCGCCCGCGGCCGCGGGCGCGGCCGCGTCGCGCGCGGCCGCCGACGCGAGCGTCGTGACGAGCGAGGGCGCGGCGGCCTCCTGCTCGTCAAACAGGCGCGTCTTGGTCGGCTGGAGCACGGCAACGAGGACGGGGGAGGGGGAGGGGGAGGTGGAGGACGCCCCGCCCAGGAGGCGCGCGGCGGCGCGGCCGAGGGCGGTCGACTGGAGGTCGAGGCGGAAGCCGCGCGCCAGGCGGAGGGCGGCGGCGGCGGGGTCGCCGTCCCTGCCGTCCCTGCCGTCGCGGCCCCTCCCGCGCCCGTCTCCGCGCCGTGCGCCAGGAGGGCCGCCGCCGAAGCGGTCGCGGTCGCGGCCGCCGCCGCCACGCGGCGGGCCGTAGGACCCGCGGTCGCGGTCGCGGTCGCGGTCGCGGTCGCGGTCGCGGTCGCGGTCGCGGTTGCGGTCACGGTCCGAGGCGGGGCGCCGGCCGTCGCCGTCGTCGCGGCGGGGGCGGCAGTCGTCGTCGTTGTTGCCGCCGTCGTCGTCGCGGCGGCGGCCGCCGCCGCCGCTCCTGTCGCCGCGCTCGTGGCTGCCGCTCCGCTTCGGCGGCGCGGCCCCCGAGGCGCCGTTGCCCTCGAACGCCGAGCGCGAGGCGGCCATGGCCCCGCGGATCGATGCGCGCATCGACTCGACCGCGGACGAGTCCGAGAGCAGGGCGCCGATGTCGATGGGTGGTGCTGCTGATGCTTGTTGGCCGCCAGCGGGGGAGGCGGAGGCCGAGGCCGAGCCGCCGCCGCCGCCTTCGGCGGTGCGGCGCGCCCCGAGGGCGACGGCGGAGAGGGCCGGCTGGGCTTGGCGCGCCGCGAGGATGCGCGGGGCGGCGGAGGCCGCCCCGGCGCGCACGAGCGCCGACATGGGTTTTCTTGAGGGGGGGGGTGGCGCGGGCGGGAGAGGGGCGCGCGCGCGAGAGAGGGGGAGACAGAAGTTCGGGGGCGCCGCTTTTCGGGAACAGGCCGGCCGCGAGTGCTTTTCTGTGTGTTGTGGGCCGCCTCCCGCTCGATGCTGGGTCACGTGGGTACTAGCTCGATATTGGTGCACTGCGGGATTTGCGTCGCGTGTGTGATTGCGAGCGCGCGCGCGCGCGTGACGAGCGAGCAAAAGTTGAGTCGGCGGGTCGGAGGACCGCCGACCGCCGCCGGGCGGCTGAGCGGGACGTGCCGCGATGTGGGGAAGAAAAGCTTGCGCGACGGGCAGACCCGCGTCCAATCCCACTGCAATCCCACCACCCTCGCTTATCTATCGCTGTCGCGGTTTGAGATCGGGCGGCACTCCCCCCCCCAACCCGTCCACGATCGCGCGCCATCAGCGCGTCACCCTCCTTTTTCTTCTCCTTCTCCTCACGCGCCCGCCCCAATGCGCGGCCTCGCGCTGCTGCACCAACCCGCCGCGGCGGGGGGTTTGCCCGCAGCGACGCCGAGGAGAGCCCCTTGGCCCACCCGGCGCCATCCAGCGCCCCATTCCTCTCCCTGCGCCCCATTCCGCGCGGTCGCGGCCCGCTCCGCCGCGCCCGACGCCGCCGCCGCCGCCTCGTCGCCAGACGCCGACGCCGACGAGCCCCTCGACCTCGTGGCCGAGGAGGAGCGCTACGAGCGCTTCCGCAAGGCCTTCCGCGAGGCGCAGACCATGTCGCAGCTGTACAACATCGACAGGCCCCCCCCCGTCCCATTGGAGGAGTTTGAGCAGCGCCGCCTCAAGCGCGAGACGCAGGAGGTCGCCGACGCCGCCAAGCGGCTCTTTGGCGCCACAGAAGAAGACACGCGTTCCGCGCTCGCGCAGCTCGACTCTTTGGTGCCGGGACTGCTCGACCTGGCGCGGATGACCGCGAAGGAGTTCGCGCTCCTGGTCTCGGACGTGCGGGGCGTGGCCGCGCGCGTGGTCGCCCTTCGCGTGGCGTGGCCGCGCGCCGACGTGGGTCGGGTGCTGAAAAAGAGGCCTCGCATGTTGCTGCCCCCTGACGCCGCTGCCACGCTGCGGAGGCTCGGGGGCGGCAAGGGCGGCAAGGTCGGCAGCGGCGGAAGCGGAAGCGGCAGCGGAGGAGGAGGAGGAGGGGAGATGGCCGCAGCCGCGCTCGTCGCACGAGAGGCCGCCTCCGTGCGCCTCGCCCTCGCCGGTGGCAGCGACCCCGACGCGCGCGCCGCCGTCGCCCGGGCCGCCGAGCGGGGAGGGTTCAGCTCGGTCGACGCCGCCGTCGACGAGGTCGTCGCGTGCGCCCCCGAGCTGATGGACCCGCAGGAGCTGTCGCGCGCCCTGGCGTTTGTGCGCGCGTCGTTTCCCTCGTCGCAGGAGCACCCGGCCGCGCTGCTGGCGCAAAACCCAAAGCTGCTGTTGAACCTGGCAGAGTCGGACGTGGACGACTCGGCAGAGTACGGGGAGATCACGACGCGGTTTTGAGGAGTCGGCATTTAAAAAAAAAGGCGTTTTCGCCGTCGTGTTGCAAAGAAAAAAAAGGGGCTCTTCTTCTTGTCGTCCAGCCGTTTCTCAAGCAGCGCCCGATGCCGGCAGCGCCAGCGGCCTCAGGTGGCACCCGAGCAGCCCTCGACCGGCCCACTGCCGGGGAGTGAGCTCGAGCGACACGCCCCGCCCCTCGCGCAGCACCAAACACGCACAGCTGCGCCCCTCGGACGCGGCCAGGGCGGCCGCGACGCGCTCGAGGAGCGAGGGGGAAGTGGCGGGGGTGGCCGCGGCGCCTGCTGCTGCTGCTGCTGGTGCCGCTGTGGCGTCGACCCCCGCCAGCCGCAGCACGAGGTCCCCCACCTGCATGCCCGCGGCGGCGGCGGGGGAGCAGGGCATCACGTCGCCGACGGCCGCAAACGGCGGCAGGGTGGCAGGGGCAGCGGCTGGTGCCGGCGCCGCTGCCGCTCCCGCCGCCGCCGCCGTGGCCGCTGCCGCCGCCTCCCCCATCGCCGCATCCTCCTCCTCCTCCTTCTCCTCCCGCCGCCCGTCTCCGCCTCCTCCGCCACCGCCTCCTTCGCCCATCAGCGCGTGCACGACTCCCTCGATCTCGCGCATCAGCGCCTTGTGGTCGTTGGTCCAGCAGGACAGGTCGTGCCGGTCGCGCCTCGCCGCGCACAAGTCGCCGACGTCGGCGCGGGGGAAGCCCTCGCGGTCGACGAGCGGCTGCGTGGTGCCCGGCCCCCCCGGGGCGTTGAGGCGGGCGGCGGCGGCCTCGATGCGCGCCTCGAGCTCGGCCTTCTGGGCCGTGAGCTCGTGGAAGCGCGCGCGCAGGTCGGCCGCGTTTGCCATCGGTGGTGGTGTCGAGAGTTTTTGATTGGTTTGGTCGGCGGGATTGGTCGTGCTCTTGCTGTAGCGCGCGCGCGCGTCTGATTGGGGGGTTTAGGGGTGTACTAGTTTCGAGTTGTGTGAGTGAGGGGGCTGGGCGGTTGATCGGTTTTGTGTTTTGGGCGGACCACGAGAGAGAGAGGGAGGGCTGGTTCCTCTTGTCCTCCTCTCTCTCCCCCCTCTGCCCCCGTCTCCCCTTCTCCTCCTTCCTTCCCGCTCGCCCTCCCTCGGCAGACACAGTCGGGGCCAGCAGAGAGAACGTCGGCGCGCCCTTGTTCTATTTGCAACGCAAATCACGCACCGCGACATCCGTCACACGTCATTGGCGACCTCTTTCCATCGGCGGCCGAAAGCACTTTCACCGTTCGCCGACAGCCGCCCCCCATCGCACCCGAAACTGCCCCGCGTCCCTCACGCGGCAGCAGCAGCAGAGCGCAATCAACATGCAGAGCGGCCGCGCGGCCGCGCCCGCAGCGGCGGCGGCCACCGGCCGCGCCCTCGCCGCTCCGAGCGCAGCCGCCGCCGCCGCCGCCGCCGCCGTCCGCGCGCTCGTCGGCCGCCGCCCATCGCCGCTCCCGACGACGCCGAGCGTCGCTTGTGCGGCGAAAAAGACCACCACTTCCTCCTCCTCCCCGACTCCCAAGAGCCGCGCCTCGTCCACGGCCTCCAAGTCGCCGGCCAGCAAGGCCAGCAAGGCCGCCAAAAAGCCCGCGGCGGCGGGGAGCGGCAGGCGCACCAGCAGCAGCAAGGCCGCCGCCGCGTCGCCGCCGCCGCCCGCCCCCAAATCGGCGGCGGCGGGCCTGCTCGTCGGCCGCACGGCAGATGACGACGACGACCTCCTGGACGACGACGACGACGCGGTCGGCCTTGTCGTGGACGACGACGACGACGACGAGTTGGCGGGCGTCCTGTCCCTGGTGGACGCGGACGACGTGCTCGACGGCGACGACCTCGGCGGCATCGGCGTGGGGGGGCGCACGGGCCGCGGGCGCGGCGGCGCCGGCGGCGCCGCCGCCTTGTCGGCCGCGGCGCCCCGCAGCCGCAGCCGCAGCGGCAGCCGCGGCGCCTCCTCCTCGCGCGGCGCCGGGCGCGGCGCGGGGGGGCGCGCGGGCGCGGCGGGCGCCGGCCGCGGCGGGCGCGGGGGGGGCTACGCCGACGGCGACGAGGATGACGGCCTGCTCGCCGCGGGTGGGTACGGCGACGACGCGTTTTTCGGCGACGATGACGACGACGAGAGCGGCGGCGGGGTCGGCGGCGCGGCGGCGGAGGGGGACGACGAAGAAGAAGACGAGGAGGAGGAGCTGCTGGACGATGAAGACGACGAGGAGGAGGAGGAGGAGGGATCCGCCTCCGTCGCCGCCAAAGCCGGCGGCCGCAATGGAGCAGCAGCGGCAGCGGTGAAGAAGCAGCTGCAGCAGCAGGATCAGGGCGAGGGCGAGGGAGGCGTCGGTTGGGACGCGGCGCTCACCGACTTTCCGTCCGACCAGGACGCGGCCGTGGCCGCCGCCGCCGCCGCCGCCGCTTCTTCCTCCACAAACGAAGATGACGATGCCTCCTCCAACCAACTCCCCCTGGACCCTCTCCCGCCCGCCTTTGCCGCCTTCACCGAGCGCCAGTACGTGCACCTGGGCTCCGGCGCCACGACGGCAGAGGTGGCGGTCGAGGAGGCGCCGCGCCAGGCGACCGAGAGCGAGGAGGGCGCGCGCGAGGCCGCGCGCGACGCGGCCGCCGCGGCCGCGGCCCTGGCGCTGCTGTCGCCGGCCGACCGCGCGCGCCTTGAGGGGCTCGCGGCGGCGGGCGCGGGCGCGGGCGGGGCCGAGCTGGAGCTGTCGGCGGCATCGTCGGCGTCGTCGTCCTCGGCCGCCGCCGCCGCCGCCGGATTTGCCGTCATCGAGTGCGGCCCCGTCCCCGGCGCGGGCCTCCAGCTGCTGGTCTCGGAGACCCCCGACGGGCGGCTAGACCTGTCGGACGCGTTCGTGTACGACCCGGACGCGCCAGGTGGGGGCGGGTACGCGCGGCCGGCCGGCGGTGGCGTGGCGATGGGGGCGGCGGGGGCGGCTGCAGCGGGGGCCGGCAGCGCGAGCGCGGGGGCCTATCCTGGCGACCTGCCGCGCGGCCCGCGCCGGTACCGCGGCTTCCCGTGGCGCGAGACCAAGGCGGGAGACGTGCTCAAGGGGCGCGACGCCGAGGTGACGCTCCGGCGGATGTACTTTGTACCTTGCGCCGAGCAGGAGGAGGAGCACGAGGCCGGCGGCAGCAGCGGGCAAGGCCGCGGCGGCGGGCGCCAGACGGCGGCCAGCGGCGGCGGCGGCGGCGAGCCCGCCAACAAAGCGCCCGCCGCCCGCCCCCTCGACTTTTCCGAGCTGTACGCCTTTGACGCGTCCGAGCGCAGCCTCAGGCGCGTGCCCGTGCTCGTGCGGGCGGCGAGAAAGGCCCCCGCGGCCGGCAAGGCGGCTGCCGCCGCCGCCGCTGCTCCCCTCGCTCCCGCGACGCCCGCGCTCGTCGCGGCGCTTCGCGAGCCCGTGCTGCGGATCGGCAGCGACGGCGCGGCCGTGCTCGAGGAGGCGGCGCGCCTGCCCCCGCCCGCGGCCGTGGCGCACGGCTTTGCCTGGGCCCGCCCGGCCGCCCCCGGGCCCTGGGAGGAGGGGATGCGGCGCGCGCGGCTCGACGAGGACGCGGCGCTGCGCGCCAAGGCTCTGGCCGCGCGCGGCGGGGCTGCAGGCGCGGCGGCGGCAGCGGCGCTGGCGGTGGCGGCGGCCGAGGCGCGGCGGGACGATTTGGGGGAGGCCGAGCGCGGCGTGGAGGAGCTGCTCGAGGCGGCCGAGGCCAACGGCATGATGGAGGAGATGGACGACGCGCCCGACGTGCCCGCGGTCGACATGGCGTTCTAATAGGCCTCTTTCTGTGTTTTCAAAAAAAACAAAAGTGACGACCGAAAAAACGAACACCCAAGCGGGGTCGCGGGGGGTTGGTTGGAGACTTGCATCCTTCCTTCCCTCCCCCCCCCTCATCTTTCCCTCAGCCCTCCCCCAGCACCTTCTTGCACGACTCGTACGTGCCCCAGCACACCGCCGCCGCGGGCACGTGGAACATCACGCGCGGCTTCCACCCGCGCCACAGCGCCCCGCTCCCCTCGTCGCGCGCGATGCGCCGCAGCACGGGGAGAACAGCAGTGGTGCCGTAGCGCCGGGGGGCGCCCACGCCCTCGGTCTGCAGGCGCGTCTTGACGACGTCAAGCGGGGTGGTGAGGGCGGCGGCGGAGCCGCCGGCGAGGCCGCCGGCGACGAGCTGCACGAGGAGGCCCTCCTCGGGCTCTTCCGCATCTGCTGCTGCTGCTGCTGCTGCTGCTGCTGTTGCTGCTGCGCCCGCTCCCCCTTCTCGTCCCGCCGCCGCCGCGTCCGCCGCCCCGCCTGGTCGCCGCGCCGCCGGCGCCCCCGCCGCTGCTGCTGCTGCTCTTCCTACCCCACCCGCCCCTCCGTCCGAGCCCGAGCTAATGTCACCACCACCACCACCAACACCACCAGCCAGCCACGCCCACGCCTCCGCCGCCGCCTCCTTGACCTCGCGCAGCGCGGCAGGGGCGCCGCCGCCGCCGGCCTCCCCGTCCTCGCCGACGCCCAGCAGCCACCGCTTGGCCGACTCGTACACGCTAAAGTGCACGGCCGTGAACGGCACGTTCATGACGACCGTCGTGCGGTACGACCGCCACAGGGCCCCCGGGCCCTCCTCGCGCACGACGCGCCGCACGCAGTCCCGGACGCCGCCGTAGGGCGAGTGCGCGACCTGCAGCCGCTGCTTGACGACGTCCACGGGGGTCATGACGGCGTCGTTGAGCAACGTGGCGGCGGCCCCGGCGGCGGCGGTGGCGAGGGTCACGTAGGCGGCGGAGTGGCCGGCGAGCGGATTGGTGGTGGTGGTGGTGGTGGTGTGGGTGTGGCCGGTGCCGCTGACGCCGCCCGCCGCTCCTTTCGCCGCCGGGTCGAGCGCGAGCAGGCCGTCGCGCGCCGCCTCGTAGGCGGCAAAGTACAACGCGTGCGCGGGGCCCGCGCCCCATGCCACGGCCCCCACGCCGCGGTAGAGCCCGCCCACGCCCTCGCGCCGCAGCACGGCGCGCAGCGCGCGCAGCACCGAGGCGCCGCCGCCCCCTCCCGCGAGCAGGCGCGGCGCGCGCCCGCCCTGCAGCTGCTGCCCCGGGTGGCCCAGGGCCTGCATGCGCGTCTTGATGGTGTCCACGGGGTACATGGCCGTGTGCTCGACGATGCCGGCGGCCGCGCCGGCGACCATGTGCTGTTGTTGTTTTTGAGGGGGGGGTGGGAGAGAAAGGCGGGGGGGCGGTGAGCGCGCGCGTCTGCAGCGGCCGGGCGAGCCGCCGCCGCCGGCGAGCGCGCTCCTTTTTTCCTTTTGATCGCGGGGCCGGAGAGCGCGTACTCACGGACACAAAGGTGAGGCCGTCGTAGGAGGGGGCGGCGGCCGCGTCGCCGAGCACGGCGGCGCCCTCCATGCTTGCGCCCTCTTTCGCGCGCTGTGCCGCGGTTGGGTGTTGGGGTTTGGGCAAATGGGGGAGGGACTGGAGGAGGAGGGGGAGGAGCGAGCGAGAGCAAGCAGCGCTCGCGCTTTGTTGCTGTCGTTGTGGTTTTTGGAGAGCTAGTGTGGTCCGAGGAGGAAGCTAGTGGGCCAGGAGGAGGCCCGAGGGAGTCTGGATGGGAGACCGCTAGTAGAGGGCGATGCCTCTTCTTCGATCGAATCGGAGGCAAACGAAGCGGCGCGCCGCCGGCGCCGGCGAGCCGGAGGGCAAAGCGCGGGCGCGCTCTCTCACTCTCGCACACACAAAACCCCTCTCTTCTTCTGCCACGACCCACTCATCATCTTTAGATAGCAGGAAACGAACCCCCACGCGCGCCTGTCTCTCTCTTTCAAAACCAGAGCGAGCCTCATCCAACCTCCGGACTTTTGAAGGCCGAAAACCGAAACGTCGTCATCATGGCCGAGCCCAACGGAGCCAGCAACCTGAGCGCCACCTTTGCGCGCATCCACGAGGCGCTCGGGCGGCTCGTCTACAGCACCGAGGAGGGGTCGGGGGCAGGAGCGGCGGCGGCGGCGGCGGCGGTGCCGGTGGGGGCGGCGACGGCGACGGCGCCCGCGACGACAACCACCACCACCGCCGCCGCCCCCATTCCGCCGCCGCCAACCAAGGACCCGTACGCCCCCTGGGACCGGGCGGCCCTGATGCGCCGCCTGCGCACCTACCGCCCCGCGCTCTGGTTCGCCAAGCCCCCGGAGCTGTCGGCCGAGGCGTGCGCGCGGCACGGGTGGAGCTGCTGCCCGCCAAAGGCGCCGGCCGCCGCCGCCGCCACCGCCGCCGCCGCCGCCGCACCCCCACCAATCCCGCCACCCCCGGCCCCCTCGGAGGCCCTCCGCTGCAGCACGTGCGGCGCGCGCCTGGCCGTGCGCCTCCCCCCCTCCGGTCCCGCGCGCGAGACCGCCACGCGCCGGTACGTGGCCCTCCTGCGCGAGGCGCACGCGCAGGGGTGCGGCTGGCGCGGCGGCAGCGGCGACGGCGCTGGCGGCGGCCTCGGCGGCGGCGGCGGCGCCCGGCGCGGCGCGGCCGCGCCCGACGGCGGCTGCCCGCCCGAGCTTCTCTGCTACCCGTCCAGGACCCCCCCGCAGCTGCTCGCCGAGTACGAGGCCCGTCTCTCCGCCCTGTTCGCGCTCGGCTTCGTGCCTCACGTGCCCGTGCGACGGGTCGTGAGGGAGATGGTGGCACGGTGCGGCGGCGGCGCGGGCGGCGGCGGCGCGACCGCGGCGGCCGCCGCGGGCCCGCGCCGCGCACGCGCGATGTTGGCGCGGCTGCTCGGCGCGGACTTTTACGGGGAGGAGGAGGCGGAGGGAGAGGAGGCAGGAGCGGCGGCGGCGCAGCAGCAGCAGCAGCAGCAGCCGACGTGGGAGCAACAGGCGCGGCTGCTCGCGCTCGCGGGGTGGCAGGTGGCGGTGCTGCTGCCGGCGACGGCGGCGGCGGGAAGGGCGGCGGCAGCGGCCGCGGCGGCGGCGGCTGGAGCGGCCGGCGCCGAGGCGCCCACCGCTCCTGCCCCACCCCCTCCCGACCCCGAGCGCGCCGCCCTGCGCTGCCCGCTATGCGACAGCGCCGCGGGCGTGTGGTCGTTCGCGCGCAGCGGCCCGCTCGTCGGCGCGGGGTCGGCGCGCGCCAAGCGGCTGGCGGCGTCTTCGGCGGCCGCAGAGGAGGTGGGGCGCCCCGCCGCCGCGGCCAGGCCGCCCGCGCCTGCTGCTGCTCCTGCAGCGGGGCCCGGCGGCGATGCAGGCGAGGTGCAGCCCGTGGACGCCGCGCACGCCCAGCTGCTCCTGCCGACGGCGTCCTTCTCGCGGCCGATCAGTGGCGGCGGCGGGGGCGTGGGCGGCGGCGACGGCGACGGCAATGGCGTCGGCGCGCCCGTCACGGCCGCCATCCTCGAAAACACGATCGCCGGCGGCGGCATCCTCGCGCTCGCGGCCGTCGGCGCGCCCGCCCCGGCCGGCGCCGCCGATGCCGCCGCCCCGCCGGCCTCGCGCCCCTTTGGCAGCGCGGCCAGCTCGGCGCCGGCCTTTGGCCTGTCGGCGCTCGAGGGGGGCGCAGCGGCGGCGGCGGCAGCGGCGGCGCAGGGGGCCGGGGGCGGCGGCGACGGCGGCGATGGCCCGGGCGGCGGCGGCAGGAAGCGCCCGCGCGGCGCGGGCGACGCCTCTCTGCCGTTCGACCCGCTCACCAACCACCGCCCCTGGTGCCCGTTCGTCTACCACCAGCAGCAGCAGCAGCAGCAGCGGCAGCCGCACGAGCAGCAGCAGCAGCAACAGCAGCAGCAGCAGCGGCCGTCCATCGTCGCCGGCGCCGGCGCGCTGCCGCCGCCGCCGCCGGGCTGGCTCGCCTGCCTCGAGGGCGTCGACCTGGAGCGCGGCGGCGGCGGGGAGGACGACTACGCCGAGGAGGAGCAGGACGCGCGGCGGCGGGAGCAGCAACAGCAGCAGCAAGGGGAGCAGCAGCCGGCGCAAAAGCTGCCGCCGCGCGCGGCGGCAGCAAGGGGGGCGGCAGGGGCGGCGGACGACGGCGACGTGGGCGCGCGCGTGCGGGGCGCGCTAAGGGCGCTCGTGAGGTCGGGCTGACTTGAAAGAAAAGAGCGGTGCGTAATCGGTTCGTTTCTCCTGGTTTTACAACGGGGTGCTCTCTCCTGCGTCGTGAATGTGCGTCGTCGATTCAGGGGACGACCGACGGCGGACGGCTCATCATCAGGTGGCCGCCGCCCCGGGCGCCCCGCCGCCTCCCGCGGCGGCGGCGCCGTCGACCGCCATCGCGCCGCCGCCGCCGCCCTCCTGCTGCTGCTGCTGCTGCTGCTGCTGCTGCTGCGGCGGCGGCGGCGGCGGCGGCGCCTGCAGCTGCTGCGCCTGCTGCGCCTGCCCCCCGGCCTCCGCCTCGAGCTTGGACAGGTCGTACACCTGCCGGATCTGGCCCGAGGAGTGCAGCCACTCGCGAAAGTGCGCCTGGATGACCCCTTGCAGCCTCGCGCGCCGCGCCTCGTCGGCCACCGACGACCGGATGCGCCCCCGCAGGTCGGCGACGACGGCGTGGCGGCCGCGCAGGGCGGCGGCGTGGTCGGGCGGGAGCTCAAAGGGCAAGGGGGGCAGGGGCGGGGCAGGGGCCGGGCCGGGGGCGGCGGCGGCCGAGGCGGCGGCGCCGGCCTGGGCGGCGGCGCCGGGCTGAGCGTCGGCCGCGGCAGCCGCGGCCGTGGCGGCGGCGGCGGGCGGGGCGGGGCCGCCGGCGAGCGGGCCCTCGGTGCCGCGGAAGGGGATGACAAAGGGGAGGAGGTCCTCCGGCAGCATTAGCTGCACGGGCGGCGGGGGGCCGCCGGCCTCGCCCGAGGCGGGCGGGGCGGACCCGCCGTCCACGTGCGCGTGCGCGTGCGGGCTGGCCGCCTGCGCGGCGCCGCTGCCGGGCGCGGGAGCGGGCTGCGCGGTGGCGGGCCCACCGCCCAGGGCGCCGGCCTTGCCCGCCCGCGCGGCGATGACGATCGGCTCGTTCCACCGGCTCGCGGGCACGGGGGACGACGGGGGGCCATCGCCGCCGCCGCTGCCGCCGGACGCGGGGGCCTCGGCGCCTTCCATGGGCGAGGGGCCGTCGCTGCCGCCGCCGCCGCTGCCACCGTCGCCGCCGCCGATTCCGACTCCTCCTCCCGCCGCCGCCATCACCCCTGCCGCCTCGATGTGCGCGCGCTGCGCCTCGTACCGCGCGTGCAGGGGCGCGAGCGACACGAACCGGTTGTCCCCGACCAGCACGGGCGGGCGCGGCGTGCCGAGGTGCAGCGCGCAGGCGTGGCAGCTCGAGACGAGCGCGCGGCCGCACGCTGCCACCACGGTCGTCCGCTCGCAGCCGTCCACGCGCAGCAGGCAGCCCGCCGCGCCCACGACGACGACGCAGTCGACGCACCCGACGACGCGGACGAGGCGCACGGGCGCGAGGACGTAGATGGTGCAGTCGGCGCAGTCGACGACGCTGAAGGCCGGGGCGGCGGCGCTCGTCGAGGCGGCCGACGACGACGAGGCGCCTGCGCCCCCAGCGCCGCCGCCGCCGCCGCCCGCCCAGGGCAGCACGTCCGAGGGCCCGCGCACGACCGTGCCGCGGAAGACGCCGCGCACGCTGCTGGCGTCCACGGCCCCGCCCACCACGGCGACGGTGCCGGCGTGCGGGGCGTTGGCGCCGGCGCTGCCGCCGCCGCCGCGCCGCGCGCCGCCGCCGCCACCGCCGCCGCCCGCGGGCGACGGCGACGGCGAGCCCAGCGCTCCCGCGACCGCCGCCGCCGCCGCGCCCGCCGCCGCCGCCGCCGCTTGCTGCTGCTGCCCCTGCTGCACGCGCGTGAGGATGGGCGAGACAAAGCCTCCCGGCAACGCGAGGCCCGCCAGAGGCCCGAAGCCGCCCGGGGCGGGGGAGCCGCTCAGCGAGGCCTCGGGCGTCGCGCCCGCGCCGCTCGGCACCGTCACGTGCAGGGAGGGCAGCGGGCCCGGCAGCTGGTGCTGGTGCTGTTGCTGCTGGTCGGGGCCGCCCGCCGCGCCGCCAGAGGCGGCGGCGGCCGCGGCCGCTGCCGCCGCCGCCGCCGCGAGCGCCTGCTGGTGCTGGTGCTGCTGCTGCTGCGCCATGAGCTGCGCGTGGTGCACGTCGGCAGCGGGCGTGCCGTACCGCTCGTGCGCGGGCCAGCGCGCGTCCAGGGCCGCGGCCACCTCGGCCGCCGGCCACGCCGCCGCCGCCGCCGCCGCCGCCGCCGCATCACCACCACCGCCGCCGCCGCCGCCAAGCGCCCCCATCAAAAAGGCGCCCACGGGCCCGCCGCCGCCCGCCGCCGCCACCGTGGGCACCAGCGGCTGCAGCTTGACCAAAAGCGCCAGGCGCTCCAGCTCGCGCGGCGTCAGCGCGACGCCCGCGAGCGCGGGGCCGGGCGAGCCGCCGCCCGCTTGCTGCTGCTGCGGCCGCCCGGGCGACGGCGAGCGCCGCGACGACGCCGCGCCGCCGCTGGCAGGCGAGGCGCCGCGCGGGGCCGCCTCGCCGCCGCCGCCCGTGTCCATGACGTCGTCGGCTGCTGCTGGTCCTGCCGCTGCTCCTGCTGCTCCTGCTGCTCCTGCTGCTCCTGCCGCTCCTGCTGTTCCTGCTGCTCCTGCTGCTCCTGCTGCTCCTGCTGCCGCTGCCGCTGCGCCGCCGTGAGCGCCGTTGGCAGCCGCCGGCAACGCCACCAGCGCAGCCGGCTCGCGCACCAGCCTGAGCGCGGTCGCCAGGTGCCTGTGCACGTACTGCCGGTAGGCGCGCGCGTACGCCGCGTGCCGCTGCTGCTGCTGCTGGAGCTGCGCGCGCACCACCAGGCGCGTGCCACCGCCGCCGCCGCCGCCCACCGACGACGACGACGGCGACGCGCCCGCCGCCGCCGCCGCCGGCGAGCGCCCGCCGCTGCCGAGCGCCGCAGCCGTCGGGCCCATGACGCCGCCTAGCCGCGTGGGCGAGAAGCAGTCGCCGCTGCCCGTGTTGGCCGCCGCGCCGCCATTGGCGGCGTTGGCGGCGGCCCCGCCCGCGCCGAACACGTTGCCGGCGCCCGCCGCGGCCGATGCCAGCGGCGACGACGCCGCGCCGCCGCCGCCCGCGGCCGCCGCCGCGGCCGCGGCGTGCGGCGACGTCGGCCACACGTCGCGCGTGTCGGCGCGGTGCGACTCCTTGCCGTACAGCTGCGCGAAGAGGAAGAGAAGCAGCGCGTGCAGGGGCGCGTCTGGGAGCGGGGCGGGCGGGGGCGACAGGCGCGCGAGCAGCGCGGCCTGCTGCGCGGCGACCGAGGGTGGCGGCGGCGAGGGCGGCGGCGGCGTCGCGGCGCCCGCCGCCGCCGATGCCGCCGACACCGCCGCCGCGCGCTGCTGCGCCTCCTCGGCCTCGGCCGCCGACGCCGTCAGCAGCGCGCTGAGCACGTCCAGCAGGACGTAGCAGTGGGTGGGCGGCGCGCCCAGCAGCTCGGGCAGGCGCGAGCCCGGGATGACGTCTGTTTTTTTTTTTGGTGTGTTGGGGGTGCGGCGCGGGGTGTGAGCGGCGGCGGCGGCTCTTGCCTCTCTCTCCCTCTCCCTCCCTTTGATCAATCGGCGGCTCCTTTGGAAACGCCCGGGCGGCGCCCCTCGCCTGCCCCGGGCCGATGCCTCGCGCGCGCACTCACACTCCCCCGAAGGCGTGGGCACGGCCTCGGCCGCGAGCCGCGTGGCCAGGCGCTCGAGCGCGGGCGTGCCGTCGAGCGAGGGCAGCAGCAGGTTGAGCGGCAGGAGGCCAAAGGCGACGGGGTCCTGCCGCGCGCGCACGGCAAACTCCCCGGCGCTGGGCATGGCGCCGACGACCATGGCCTCCGCGGAGGAGGGGGCCGGGCGCCCCTGCAGTGCGAGCGCTGCCGCCTTGGATGGGAGGAGGGGGCGTTTGTGTTTCGCGCGCGCGGGAGAGGGGTGGAGAGAGAGGTGTGAAGGAGGGGGAGAGAGGGCGGGTGTGTGTTTGTGTTGGGGCGCGGGCTCTATTCGCAGTGTTGCCGCGGGGAGTCTACTGAACGTGTGTATGTGGTGGGGCGAGGGCGTGGGGGCGGGCGCGCGCTTGATGGAGGGCAATCGCACGGCGACGGCGGCGGCGGCGGCGGCAGCGCTGGCGGCGGCGATGGCGATGGCGATGGCGTCCGCGCTGTCGCCCCCGGCGGTTCTTCTGTGCTCTGCTTTCTGATTTACACGAACACGCGTCTAGGAAAAGAGGGGGGAGAAGGAGTGGGATGGGGAACGCATCCAACCAGGGGCGGAGGGAAAAAAGACGCGCGGCGCAGGGGAGCGCGCGTTGGTTCCTCGGGGGGTGAACGGCGGCGCTGCGCCGCACGACGCGCCTGTGTGTTTGGGGGGCGGAGGAGGGTGGGGAGGGAGAGAAGAGGGTGGGGGGAGAAGGCGCGCGCGCGCGCGCGAAAACGGCATACAGACGTGGGTGGTGGAGGGAGGGAACGCGACGACGGCGCTTTTGTGGGTGGGTGGAAAAAAGAAACGAAACGATTTTGAAAACGAAGAACGAAAAACGACCGGCGGCGAAGAGACGACGAGACGGCGACGGCGCAACAGGGCAGAGAGCGAGCGGGCGCCTCTCTCTCTCTCTCTCTCTAGCGCGTCCCTCTCTCTCTCTCTCCTGGCCTCTATACCTACCTACCTAGCTAGACTACAGACCCCCAAACAGCAACAACCTAGCTCAGTTCTCCACGATGTGGTGCACGGCCAGGATGCGCCGCTGCACGCGGAAGCGCCCGCCCCACTTGCTCTGCATGTCGCGGCGCAGGCGCTCGCCCGCGCGGTCAAAGTACTCCTGCAGGCGGAAGCGGGAGCGCGCGCGGTAGCGCGCGCACACGTGGAGCCTGCCGCTCGGGGGCGGCGGCGGGGGCGGGGGCCCGTCGTCGTTGTCGGCGTTGGCGGCGGCGTTGTCGGCGGCGGCGGCGGCGGCAGCAGGGGCCGCGGCCGCTTCTCCTTCGGCCGCCTGCGCCGCCCCGTCCTCCTCGTGCGGGTCGTCCTCGTTCTCCGCGATGCACAGCGTCGCGCGGTCGAACAGCGCCCCGCCCTCGAGCCGGCAGATCTCCTCCACGTGCGCGCGCAGGTACGCCAAAAACTCGGCAGCCACGGCGCTGTCCACCGAAAAGTTGCACTCGTACACGACGCGCCGGTCGCCCTGCACGACGTCGCCGCCGCCCGCCGCGTTGCCGACGGGCGCGACAGTGATGACGCGCACGCCGCCGGGGCCGGCTCCGCCGGGCGACGCCATGGTGGGAGAGGGGGGTCTGGAGCGGGCGGGTCTGGGGGCGCTGCGGGATTGCAAGGGGGAGAGGGTTTGTCCGGAGAGCCGACGCGGGTTGGTGTTGGAGGAAGAGGAGGGAGAGAGGACTCTCTCTCTCTCCTCCCTTTCGGGCTCTCTCTCTCTCTTTCGGCTGTCGAGGTGGCGCGCGCGCGCGGAAGGGGGGGCGGCGGGGGAGTCGATGCGGGAACGGGGGCGTCCGCGCGAGCTGATCGGGAGAGGCGGAGGTTTTTCAAGGCGTCGCGAGAGGAAGAGGAGCTCTCTCTCCGGCGCGTTCTCGGGGTGTGTGAGGGAAAGTCAAGTCCTCCGACGCTTGTGTCGTAGTGTTCCGGGCTCCGATGGATGACCCGCGCGCGCGGGCAAAAAAGGAGGAGCGGGAACGGGGGTCGGGCGTGTGTCGGGACAAGTGAGGAGGGGGAAAGACCTCCGACGCCAGTCCCATTTGATCGGCTCGCCCGCCTCACCGCGCCGGCGACCGCGCCGCGACGCCATCGCCTCACCCCCCCGCCACCGCCGAAAAAACGCCGACCGCGCCCCGCCTCACCCGCACCTCCACCCCGCCCCACCCCACGAGCTCGCCGTCCACGTTCCAGGGCCCCGCCCACCCCCCCGAGACGCGCACCGCCGAGGCGTGCGCGACCGCCGCCACGCCCGGAGCCGCCGCCGCGCCCGCCTTCAAGCCTCGCGCCGCCAGCCGGAGGAGGAAGCCGACAAAGCGGGCGTGCGAGCAGCCGGCCACGGCCGCCACGAGCAGCCGGCCGTCGTCCGCGCCCAAGCCGGGGGCGACGCCGCGGCGCGAGCGGTCGCTGCGGCACGCGGTCACGGCGATCTTGAGGGAGCAGACGAGGGGGGGCGGCGAGGGCGGGGGTTGGGGGGTGCCCTGCTCCCGCGCTTGTTGCGCTTGCGGCGGCACCGGAAGCAGCGGCAGCCACCGCCCCTCCTCCCCCTCCTGATCCTCTTCGCCCGGCGTCGTCGGGGGCGCGAGGTACTCGACGCGCGCGGGCCGCGCCCTCAGCCGCAGGAAGGCCCACAGCCCCGCGAGGTCGTACCTCAGCGCCCCTCCCAAGAGCCCCTTGGGAAGCCGCTCCGACGCCAACAGCACGTCGGCGAGGAACCCCGAGGACGCCATGCAGCAAAAGGGGACGGCGGCGGCGGCGGCGGCAGTCGCGGTCGCGGGGGCGGCGGGCGAGGAGGAAGAAGACGAAGGAGGAGGAGGAGGAGCAAGGGGCGGCAGTGGGCGCATCAGGGCGACGTCCATGCGGCCGCCCAGCCCGAGCGCGGCGGCGAGCGCGGCCGTCTCGGCGTCGCGCCCGCCGTGCAGGGTGTGCGCGGCGGCGTCGGTGCTGCCGGCGGGGACGTGGCCGATGCGAAAGGGGGGGGGAGGGGGGCAGCAGGCGGTTCCCTGCTTGGCGGCGACGCCGACAGCGACGGCTCCGACAGAGACGACGCCCGCGAGCAGCTCCTGGAACAGGCCGTCGCCGCCGACGGCCAGCGCCCCGTCGTAAGGGGGCGACGGGGGCGGCGGGCCTTGCTCCTCCTCTTCCTCCTCCTCTTGTCCTTGCCCTTGGCCTTGCGCCGCCGCCGCCGCCGCCGCCGCCGCCCGCGCCGCCTCGGCGCAGCGGCGCTCGGCCTCCCCCCGCGCGCGCGTGCGAAGGGCGTCAAAGGCCAGGCCGCCCCCGTCGTCAGAGGGCCCGAGTTGCCGCCGCCGCAGCATCAACACCGGCTCGACGGCACGGCGCCACACGCGCGCGGCGCCGCGGCCGCCGCTGCTCGGATTGACGAGCACCAGGAGGCGGCGCGGGCGGCGGCGGCGGCATCCGGGGGGGGGCGCGGCGAGGGCTTCCGCGGCCAGGGCGGCGGCGGAGGCCGCGGCGGCGCCGTCGGACGTGCGGAAGACGAGCGCGCGCGCGCGCAGGCGCGTCTCTGCCTCCTCCTCCTCCTCCTCCTCCTCCTCCTCCTCCTCCTCGCGCCTTTGTTCTTCTTCCTCCTCTGGCTGCCTCTGCTGCCCTCTTGGCCGCCACCGCCGCCGCCGCCACCAGGCCGCCAGTCCGCGTTTTCCGTCGCCGCCGCCGCCGCCACCGCGGCCGCCTCGCACCTCCTCCCGCGCGTAGTAGACGACGAGCGTGTGCATGCGCGGGTGCGGGCACTCGAGGGGAAAGGCGGCGGCCGAGCGCGGCGGCGGCCCCAGCCAATCGGCATCATCGGCGTCGCCAAGGAGCGGTGGGGGCGGCGGCGCCTCCACGTCTCCCCTGGAGGAGGCCGAAGGGGGGTTGAGCGGCGCTTCGAGGCCGCCGCTAGCTTGTCCGCCGTTGGTGGCGCGACGGGGGGGCGAAAACGACGACGACGATGGCGGCACGTGCCGGACCGAGAGCACCAAGGGCCAGCGGACGCCGCCGCCCTCTAGAGCGTCGTCTGCGCCGGGCGGCCACGCCCGTCCTCTCCGCTTCGGCCCCTTCTTGGTGGCCGCCGTCCAAGACACCCCGCCGCCGCTCCCAGGGTCGATCGTCAGGACCCGGCCGCTTTCGTCATCGCAGACGCGGGCGAGGCCGAGCATGATGACGATGGTGGCGGCGTCTCGGAAAGGAGGGGGAGCTGAGAGGAGGTTGGCCCTTCTTTGGACAGTCCCCTCTGCGCGCGCGCGCGCGCCTCTCTCTCAGCGCACGTGAGCGAGGGAGGAGAGAGAGATGAACAAGAAGAAGAGATCGCGGAATAGAGATATTGAACCAAGCCAAAGAAGACAGCACACCCCTTTAACACATCAATCACCGCGACGCATTAAACGGAAAGGCGCACGCCGCCAGGTCGCGCTCCCGGCCAAACCACCGCGCCATGTCCCGCCCCGGCACGCGCGGCAGCGCGCGGCGCATCTGCGTCCACAGGTCGCGTACGAAAGGCTCCGAGGCGCGGCACCCGGCCGCGCGCGCGGTGCGCCCGGCGGCCGCCAGCAGCGCCTCGAGAAACTCGGGCGCGGCCGCGGGGGTGGTGGTGGTGGCAGCACCCGGAGCCGAGGCCGCCGCCACCCCACTCGCGAGCGCGGGCGGCAGCGGCAGCGCCGCCGCACCACCGTCGACGGCGACCGGCTGCTGCCTCGACACCGCCTCGTTGATCCCGACGTACGCCGAGCTGAACGCGTTGGCCAGCTCCGCGTGCGTCGAGTCCCGCAGCGCCTTGGTGATGGCCGCCGTGTAGACGCTGACGAGCGCCGACTGCGGCAGCCCCCCCAGCGCCGCCGCCGTCACCGCCGTGGCGACGCCGCAGCCGCCGTCCTCGCCGCGCGCCGCGGCCGAGACGAGCGCAAAGGCGGCCGCGTCGACCGTGGCGTTGGACGCGCGGCCGCACGTGGACGCGGTCGCGAGGGAGACGGATACGGCCGACGCCTCGCGCATGTGGCGGGAGCAGGGGCTCAGCTCGGGCGGGCGCTGCGCCAGCGGGGAGGCCGCGATGCGCGCCAGCCGCCGCAGCCAGCACGGGCCTGCGGCCAGGGCGTGCGCCTCAGCGTCGCCGACCGGCGGCGGGGGGGGCTCTTCGGCTGGTGGTGGTGGTGCTGCTGCTGCTGCTGTTGCTGCTTTCGTGGCTTTTGATCCTCCTGCTCCTCCCCAGAAGCCGCCACCGCCGCCGCTGCCGCCGCCAAACAGCCGCGCCATCACTCCGCCTCCGCCGTTGCTGCTCCCGTCCTCGCCGCCGCCGCCACCGCCGCCGCCGCCGCCGCCGCCGCCGTCCTCCTCGGCCGACCGCGCCGCCGCGCGCAGAAACTCGGCCGCCGCGCTCGTGTTGCTCGCGAGCAGCGCAAAGTAAAACTCCTCGGCGATGCCCGCCGCCACCCGGCAAGAGGAGGAGGGGGAGGAGGAGGAAGAAAAGCCGCTTTTTGTCGCGGCCCCGCCGACTCCGCCGCCTTTTCCCCCGCCGCCCGCCCCCGCCCCTCCCGCTCCCCCTGCCGCCGAAATGTCGTTGAGCGCCCGCGCCGTGTCCCTCAGCACCTTGCCCGCCAGCTCGTAGTCGCCCATGGCCCCGACCGCGTTGCCCAGCCCGCTCGCCACCGCGCGCGCCTGCTTTGTGGAGTTGGCCGTCGTGAAGGTGCTCGAGAGGACCTCGACAAAGTCGGCATTTGGCCCCTGGAGCGCCGCAACGCCGACGGCGAGGCCCGCGCTGAGCGCGCTTTCGCTTTCGCCGCCGCCGCCGCTCGCGCCGCCCTCCGAGGCGGCCGAGACGATGGCCTTTGCCGCGCCCTGGACGTCGTTGGCGCAGCCCAGAAGGAGGACCATGGACATGGCGAGGGCTGAGGCGTTGGCGGCGCGGTCCTGCCCCTGCAGCTCCGGGCTGAAGCACTGGGTGTCGCAGGCTGTTGGTTTGTTTGTTTTCGGCGGGGCGAGCGGCGGCGGGGTGAGCGCGGGGACGGGCGGGCAGGGAGGAATGGATCAATTGAACCCCCACAAAAAAAACAATCGACGCACCGGCGTTCCGGATGTGGTCCGTCACGGACAGGCCCCGGGGCGGGCGCCAAGGGGGCATTCTGCTGCTGATGTTGGCCGCTGCCGCTGCTGCTGCTATTTGCGTCGTCGGGGGTGCCGCCGCCGCCGCCACCGCCGGCGGAGGAAGCCGCGCCGCCGTTGCCGCCGTTGCCGCCGACGCTATCGCCACCGCCACCGCCACCGCCACCGCCACCAGCGCCGCCGCCGTCCCCCGCACGGCCGAACGCCGCCGCCGCCTCCTCCTTTCGGACGCGGCGCGCGGCATTCTATCCCTGGCCGAGGAGGGGTGGTGGTGCGTCTGTGGCGGTTGCGCGACGGGGCAGGTCGTCCGTGTCCCTCGTGCTCCTCGCCTCTCCGCGCCCCTTTCGATTCGGCTGTTGGTTTCAAGGGCGCGCGCGGATTCTTCGTCGACGTATCTGTGAGTGAGCGCGGCGCGCTTGAACGTGCTGTGAGAGGAGGGCGCTTTGCCTTTGTTTTGAAGCGAACGAGCCAGCCGGGCTGTTTCGCCCCCCTCGCTTTTGGGGGAGGGCTCTGCTCATCAAGAGCGAGAGCCCCTCTCGCCCGCCCCTTCCTTCTCCCTCTCCCACATAGTAGCGCTAAAACCCGTAGACAACGCCCCCTCCTCTTCCCGCGAATTCAATCCCCAAAACCACTCAAACCTACCCAAACACACGGCTCTCCCCGCGTCCGGCAGGGGGACGCGCGGAACCGTCTTTCGAGAGAGAGAGCGCAACCACCTGCTCTTCCCCCTTTTTTCCTCTTTGCTCAACCAAAACAACCCCGAAACGCGAAACACCAGAAACCATGCAGGCGCCCGTGCTCCTGCCCCCGCAGCTGCAGGAGCCCGGGGGCGGCGTCGCTCGCACCCCCTGGACGGAGCAGGTGCGCGCGCCATCATCGCCGACGTCCCCGTTTTCCCCCGCCGCCGTCGCCGCCGCACGCCGCGCGCCGCCGCCTCAACTGCTCGTCTGCTTTTTCTCCGCCGCGCGACGACGACGCCCTCCGCCGCCGTCCTCCCCCCAAAAAGAGCACTGTTTTCCGAAGCCCCCCGCCACACCCCCTCTCTCTATCTCTCTCTCTAGTCACACGCTCCCACCCCTCGGACACGCCTCCCAACAAACACACACAAAAAACAACAATAAAAACAAAACAAACACACTTAGGAGGACCGCGTGCTCATCGAGCGCGTCGCCGCGCTCGGCAAGCGCCGGTGGACGGCCATCGCGCAGGCCCTGGTCGGCCGCTCGGCGAAAGCGTGCGCCCACCGGTACAACTCGTTCCTCGACCCCAACGTGCGCCACCCCAACGCCGACCCCTTCAGCGACTGGGAGGTCGCGGTCATGATCGCCGCGCAGCGCGAGCGCGGCAACCGCTGGAAGTTTGTCTCCCGCCTCTTGCCCCGCGGCCGCGCGACCTCTGCCGTCAAAAACCACTGGCACTCTAGCCTGGGCCGCTGCGCCGAGGAGGCGCGCCTCCGCAACCCGTACTTGGGCGGGGGGGACGACCTGACGCTCAACGAGCTCGTGTGGGTGGGCCCCGACGGCGGGGTGTCGCGCGCCGACGCCGCGCGAGCGGCGGCCGAGGCCGGGGCCATGACGGCAGAGGAGGCGGCCGAGGTGGCGGCGGCGGTCGGGGGCGGCGGCGGCGGCGGCGGGGCGCGGGAGATCCCGCTGCACCCGCGCCTGGAGGCGGCGATGCAGCTGGGGTCGTACGGCCCCTCGCCCAGCACGGGAGGGGCGGCCGGCGACGAGGCGGCGGCCGCGGCGGCGCGCCTGCTCGAGCACGGGGGCGGCGTCGCCATCGTGCGCGGGCGGGCGGCGGCGGGCCACGGTGGAGGCGGCGGCGCTGGGGCGTCGGCGGCGGCGGCGGGCCGGTCGGCGGCGGTCGCGGCGGCGGCGGCGGCGGTGATGGCAGCAGCTGCGGCGGCGGCCGCCGGCCGTGCTGGAGGCGGCGTCGCTGCTCCTTACGGGGGCTTTGGCAACGGCGGCGGCGGCGACGACGACGACGACGAGGACGACGACGACGACGAAGGAGCGACCGACGCCGGCGACGATGACGACGACGAGGCCGGCGGCGGCGGCGGCGGTGGCGGCGCCAGCGGCGCCAGCAGCGCGGGCCTCCACCAGCTGCCCCCGCCTCCCGCCCAGCACCAGGCCGCGCAGTACGCCCCGCAGTTCCGCCACCTCAGCCCGCCCGCGGGCGGCGGCCGCTCGCGCCTGTACCCCCAGCCCCCGCCGCTGCCGCTCGCCGCCGCGGCCGCAGACGCGGCGGCGGGCGAGCTCGTGCCGCCGCCCACGGCCTTTGCCGCCCCGCCGCACCCGCAGCACCAGCACCAGCAGCACGCGCCCTTCCACCAGCAGCACCTCCCGGCCCCGTATCACCTCATGTACGGCCCGGGACAGGCGGCCCACCACCACCCCCACCACGACGCCCCGCTCGACGCGGCGGCGGCCGCAGCGCCGCCGGGCGCCGGGGGAGAGGGAGGGGCAGCCGCCTACGGCGCGCCCCCGCTCCAGCAGCACCAGCAGCAGCACTTCCTCCCGCCGCCGCTCCAGGCCTACGCGGCCGCCGCCCCGCACGCGCCCTTCCCGGCCCAGTACGCCCACCCCTTTGCGGCGCTGCCCCTGCCCCTGGCCGCCGGGGGGGCGGGGGCGGCGTGCGCCTTCCACCCGCCCCCCCACCCGCTCTCCGCCGCGCCGGCGCCCGCCGCGCCGCCGCTGCCGCCCTCGCCGTACGCGCTTCCCCACGAGCAGCAGCGGCAGCAGCAGCGGCTCCTGCAGCCGCAGGCGCAGGCGGAGGGAGACGCCTACGAGGCTGCCGCAGCCGCCGCCGCCGCCGCCGCCCACGACCACTTCGCTCACCACCACCTCGCGCACCTCAACCCCCACCACCACGCCCCGCCGCCCCTGCCCCTGCCGCTGCAGTTCGGCGCCGCCGCCGCCGGCGCCCGCGCCCCCCCGCCCAACAACGACGCCTCGGGGCAGCTGCCGCTCGCCGTGGCGGCCGGCGGCATGGGGGTGCGGCCGGAGGAGCTTGCGGGCGAGGCTGCGGCGGCGGCGGCGGCAGCGGCGGCGGGGGGCCCCTACGGGCGGCACGCCGCGGTCGTCGTCGCCGGGGCGGGGGCCGCGGCGAGCCCTTCCAGCGCCAACGGAGAGGGCGGCGGCGGCGGCGACGCGGCGGCGGGCGACGACGCGCACTCTGGCGCGGCCGCGGCCGTCGACGACCGCACGAGCGAGGTGGCGGCGGCGGCCGTGGCGGCGGCGGCCGTGGCGGCGGCGGCGGGCGGCGCTGGCGCTGGTGCCGGCGCCGGTGCTGGCGGCATGATGAGCGGCTGCGGCGTGGTTTCCCTCCCGCCCCTGGCGCACCTGCTGCGCCACGAGCTCGGCAGCGGCCTGGCCGCCGGCTCGGGCGCAGAGGCGTCGACGGGCTTGGCCAGCTCGTTTGGCGGCGGCGCCGCCGGCGGGGGGCCTGGCGGCGCGGCGAGGACGGCGACGGCGGGCGGCGGCAGCGGCACGGGAACAGGCACGGCCACCGCCACGGCGGCCGCCGCCGCCGCCGCCGCGGGCGACGTGTTCGACCTGCCCTGGCTCAACAGCAGCGGCGGGGGCGCCAGCGGCACGCCCGTCTTCCGCAGCGACGCCGACCACCTGCGCACGCACGCGGCCGCCGCGGACGCGGCCGCTGCCGCAGCGGCCTCGGCCGACGCGGCAGAGATGCCGCGCTCGGGCGTCGCGCCGCCGCCGCCCGGCGGCGGCTGCCCGCCCTCGTCGGCGCCGGCGCCCGCAGCGGCTGCGGCGGCGGCGGCAGGCGCAGGGATGATGCTCGCTACGCTCGGCAACAGCAGCGGGGGCGGCGCCGGAGCGCACCAGGCCTGGCCCCCGGCGCCCAAGCGCCTGCGGTTCTGAAGAAGAAGAAAAAAATGGGCCACTGACGGCGGACGACGGACGACGACGGACGACCAACGACGGCACTAGGGCTCGGCGGTTTTTCTCCCCCCCCCCCCCCCCCCCCCCCCCTTTTTTTCCCTCAAAGGGGGGGGGCGGGGCAAGCGGCGGCCCTGTGGCCGCCCCCGCCCCCCCCCCCCATACCCTTCTTCACCGACCCGAATCCCCCCTATCCGTGTGCTGCGCGCCCCCTGGCGCGCGGCCGTCGTCGCCGCCGCCGCCGTTTGCCCTGCCGCTCGCGCCAAACGCAAAAACAACAACCCAACCACCTCCCCACCCGCCCCTATCATTTTCAACCACAACCACGAACGCCATCCCACTGTTTTTTTACTTTTTCCTGCTCCCCCGCCCCCCTTTTTCAGCAAGCAGCCAAAACGAGAGAGCGAAAGAGAAAGAGAGAGAAGAAGAACCCACGGAACAATCGCGCGCGGGTCCCCCCCCCCGCCTGCTGCCGCCGTCTCTCTCTCTCTTTCCCTCCCGCGCGCTCTCTCTCTGCCTCGGTGTCGTGTCGTCTCGCGAAAACCAAAAAGAAAAAACACACAAACATCCCGCTCTGAAACCCAATACCCTTCCCCACCCCTCGAACCAATCACACACACCATCAAAGGCGCCCTGTCATTTCCCCACCGCGCGCGCGTGCCGTCGCCCCCCGCTTGTTTTCCGTTTTTGGGGGCCGGCGCGGACGCCCCCGGCGCTCCCCCCCCCGCCCCTCTTGCCCCCGCATGCCTCTTTCTCACCCTCCTCCCCCCCCTCCCTATAAGCCCCACCCCCCCGAGAGGAACGGTTTTTTCTTCTTACTGTCGGACTCGGAAAATCTTTTTTAAAGCTGCCAGAGGCGTCCCGCTCGCCGCCGCCGTCCCCGCCTCTAAACAACGCGCCCCGCCGCCGCCGAGCGACCTTCACACGAAAACACACCAAACGTTGCGCCCCCTCCCACTCCTCCCCAGAATCACTACTGAAAACGTCCAAGGCGTACAGCCCCGCCCTACAAACGACCCCCCAGAAATGGCCGAGGAGGGGGCGAGGAGGCAGAGGAGGAGGGGAAGGACGGACGGAGCAGACCCTCGCCGCAGGAAGGGGGGAAGGAGGCGAGGCGGGGGGGGCTTGGCTGCCGCCGCGCTCGCGCTGGCGCTCGCGCTGGGGCGCGGGGCCGCGGCCGAGTGGAACTCGTCGCTGCCGGAGCCGCTGCTCCTGCCGGGCGAGATCGACACGTGCGCCGGCACGAGTTGAGTTTTTTTTGTTGCTGTTTTGGGGAGGGGCCTGCGGAGGGGGGTGTGGAAGGGGTGCGGGACGCGGACGCCCCTCTCTCTCTCTCTGGCGCGCGCGCACGGGGGCGCCACCGCCGCGGCTCTCTACGCGCTTCCGTTGGAGAAGGTCGCCTGCAAACTCACCGCTCCTGCGGAAAGAGTCGGGGAAAGCGCCCTCCTCGCGAGAGAGAGAGACGGCCGACACGCGCGCGCGCCGACGGCAGCGGCAGCTCCCGTTTCGCCGGCCACCAAAACACGCTCTCACTCTCACGCACGCAAACCAACCACCACCAACCAACCACCACCAACAACAAAAAACAGACTCCACCACCGCCCCGCAGATCGCGCGCACGCAGACGTGCGCGCGCGCCTCCGTCGTCGGCCGCGGCACGGGCGTGGGCGAGGCCTTTGCCAGCGTGAGCGCGGGCGCGCTGAAAGTGAGCGCGGCGGCGTGCGGCGACGCCGTCAGCAACGCCGTCAGCGGCCTCTGCGCGGGCAGCGACCCCATGGCGACCATCTTTGGCGTCACGCAGGCGTGCGCGAGCGCGCTGGCGGACGTGTACACGCGGGCGGTGACCAACGCGACGGTGCTGCCGATCGAGGACCCCACGGGCCTGAGGGAGCAAGAGGAGGAGGGCGAGGAGGGCGGCGAGGGCGACGGCGACGAGCAAGAGGAGGCCGGCAGCGGCGCGCGCTACCCCTCGTCCGCGCTCTGGTGGCCCGCGCTCAAGGGCCCGGGCGCCGCCTCCTCCCCCGGGGGGCCCAAAGGCGTCCAAACCGCACTGGACGAAGAAGATCAATCAGAGGAGCAAAGGGGGCAGCAAGGCCAGCGCCAGACGACCCAGACCAAGCAGCGCCAGCGCCGCGGCTACCTCACCGCGTGCGCCTCTGGCTGCGCCAACGCGCAGGCGTCGGCAGAGGCCTTTGCGCAGGCGGCGGCGTGCGGGGTCGCCAAGGGCACGGACCAGTGCGCGGCGGCCATGGCGCAGGTGAAGACGCGCGCGTTCTCGAGCGCGTTCGTGAAGACGGCCGCGTCGGCGTGGTCGTCGGCGTGCGCGCGGGGGTATGGAAGGGCCGGGGGAGGGGGGGAGCAGGTGGCGCAGGCGGCGGCGGCGGCCATCGCAAAGGTGACCGCCCAGCTGGCCGCCACGGCCTGCAGCACGTGCGCCGGGTGCAAGTGCAAGCCCTTACCGAAAGGGTTCGACTGGTCCGACCCCTCGGACTACGCCTCGGCGAGCGCGTCGCTCGCGGACGGCCGCACGGTCGTGGCGAAAGCGGCGGCGTCGGCGACGGTCGCCTATTGCGCCACGCCCGACGACCTCAAGCCAAAGGCGCTGAACGCTTCCGTGGACGGGGTGCTCGACGCCCTCGCCGAGGTGCTGACGACCGCGAGCGGCAACCTCTCGGCCACGTCCGAGGCCGTGGGCGGGGTGGGCAACGCGTGGGCGTGCGGCGGGGTCTCGCTCGAGGCGAGGCTCGGGGCCGCAAAGGACGCCTACGGCGCGGCGGTCGAGGACGCGGCCGCGCTCGTCTTTGGCGGGTGGTGCCCGCGCGCCGCCGCGCGCATGACGCGCCTGGCGGCCGTCAACCAGGACCTCACGGAGACGCTCGTGTCCGAGTCGCTCGAGAGCTGCGCGGGCGGGGGGCCCGACGGGGGGTTTGGCGACGGGGAAGGAGGCGGCGGTGGGCAGAAGAACAAGACGATTCGCTCCGTGGTGGGCGGGCACAAGCCGTGGGTAGACGCCGCGCACGACGCGCTGACCGACGCCGAGGCGTGCGGGTGCAGGCCCCGGCCGCTGTGCACGACGTGCACGGGCGCGGCGGACAGGCTGGCCAAGGTGGCGGAGAGGATGGGGAAGGACCGGGCGGCGGACGCGCTGAAGGGGATTGTTCTCGACGACGAGGAGGAGGAGGGCGAGGAGGCAGCGGCGCCTGGGGCGGCCGCGCCGGTCGCGGCATCGGCCGCGCGGCAGGCGGGGGCGGCCGCGGCCGCGGCGGCCGCGCGGCAGGCCGGGCTGGACGTGACGGCGCTGGCGGCGAGGGCGGCGCGCGAGGCCGAGGGCGGTGCGGCGGTTTAGGCTACGTCGTGTCTCTGTGTGAAAGATTTGCAAGCAAGAGCGAGCGAGAGAGCGTGGGGGGGTGCGAGCAGCGGCGCCGCGAGCCGCCGACGCCGACGCGCCCCCCCGCCGCGCAGCTTCCAAAGCTCCCCGCACGCAGGCCGCCTCTGGAGCCAAAGCAACAGCAGCAAACAACCACCACCAACAGACAGCCACCAGACCTACTAGCTCGAACCCGCTCAAAGCCCCCAGTAACCGCGCGCCCTCTCTCTTGAACAAAGGCGCGCGCGGAGGAAGAAGAAGAGACAGAGGGGCGCAGGCCGGAGGAGGAGGACAAACTCACACACAAACATGCGGCGGAGGCGCTCCCTGCTGCTCGCCGCGGCGCTCCTGGCGCTCGCATGCGGGAGGTCTAGGGCCGCCCTGCTGCAGCGCAACAGCACGCAGTCTTCGTCGGACGACCAGGACGCGTGCACGAGCTCAAGTGAGTTTTGTTTTGCGCCCTTGCTATTTTAGCGAAGGGGGGGCGAGGGAGAGGTCTGGACCTCTCTCCTTTGTCGCCCGCCCGCGCGCGCGCGCCCCCTCTTCCAAGCCGCCCGTAGCTGCTCACGACAAAAAAACCCTCTCCAAAACCAAAAACAAACAGGCGGCTTCACCGTCCCGCAGCTCGCCAAAGTGCAGGTGTGCTCGCGCTCGGTCGCCGTCAGCGTCGGCGGCGCGGGCCTCGCGCAGTCGTTCAGCAACTCGTCCGCCTCGTCCGTGCGCCTCGCGTCCGCCGCGTGCGCCGAGTCGGTCTCCGACTCGATGCAGGGCCTCTGCGCGGGCGGGGACCCCATGGCAACCATCTACGCGATGGCGTCCACGTGCGCGAGCGCCATGGCGAGCGTGTACGCGCAGAGCGTGAGCGGGGGCGCGGCGCTGCCGTCGTCGTCGGATTCGGAAAACAGCGGCGGCGTTAGCGGCAGCACGGCCGGCCAGCGCCTGTCGCAGCACCTGGCGCGGCGCATGGGGGGCACCAACAGCAGCATGACAACAGCCAGCTCTACCCTCCTCCCCTCGCTAATTCCCTCCGCGGGCGACTACCTCGTCGCCTGCGGCAGCGGCTGCAGCAACGCCCAGGCGGCCGCCGAGGCCGTCGCCCAGGCCGGCGCCTGCGCCTTTGCGTCCGCGACGCAGGGCTGCCAGGCCGTGACCGCCTCGCTGTCGTCGCGGGCCTACTCGCGCGCCTTTGTGCGCTCGACGGCCAAGGCGTGGTCGCAGGCGTGCGCGGTGGGCGTGGGGAGGGCCTCCTCACAAGGGCTTGTGGTGGCCAACACCACGGTTGAGTCTCTCGCCAAAGCCATGGGCAGCCTCGTCGCCACCGCCTGCTCCGGGTGCCCGACGTGCAAGTGCGCGCCTTTACCCGCGAATTTCACGTACAACGACCTGGACGACGTGTCCGACGGGGCCGCGTCCGCCTCGTTTGGCCGGTACGCGATCGCGCGCGCGCTGGGCGAGTCGACGGCGGCGTTTTGCGGCAGCGACGGCACGCCCAAGGCCCTCGGCACGGCGGTCAACGCGACGATCAGCGCGCTGGCCACCATCACGGCCGACGTGATGGGCAAGGTGGACGGCGGGGCGTCCGCCCAGGGGGTGTCGTACGCGTGCGGGGGGGGAACGATCGAGACTCAAGTGCAGGCCTCGAAAATGGCCGTCATGTCCGCCCTCAGCGATGCGGCCGCGACCATCTTTGGCGAGTGGTGCCCGACCGCCTCGACCAAGATCAAGTCGATGGTCACCGCCGTCGAGGACATGGTTGACACGATCCTCAAGGCCGAGGCCGAGGCGTGCGCGAGCAGCAGCAGCTTGGATTTGGAAGGCAAGGAGGCGCCGCAGGTCGCCAACCGCACGGCGCTGATCGAGCGGACGCTGACGACGTTCGACCCGCTCGTGACGTCGATCGGGGAGGCGCTCAACGACGCGCAGAACTGCGGGTGCAAGCCGTCGCAGTGCTACTGGTGCAACGCCAAGCTGGACGGGGCGACGGACCAGCCGACGTCGTCGCTCGACCCGCCGTCGCCCTCGCCGTCGCCGTCGCCGTCGCCCGCGCCTGCGCCCGCACCCGCTGCCAAACCGGCGGCGGCGGCGGCTGCAACACCAGCACCAGCGGCAGCGGCTGGCGCTGCTCCAAAGGACGGCGGCCCGACGGCCGAGGAGATCGAGGCGGAGCCGGTGGACGATGTGTTTGGGCGGCGGTGATTGAGTGACAGAGAGAGGTTTGTGTTGCAGCTTCTTTTTTTAGTGGCGGCGGCGGCGGCGGCGGCGGCGGAGCTCGCGGTGGCGGCGGCGACCTCGCTTGTGTTGTTGTTGCTGCTCCCGAGACGCACAGAAGGTGCGCCCGCACACACAATCCTTCGGCCAGCAGCCGCAACCAGCATCATCTAAACCAAACAAACGAGCGAGGTATTCATCGGAGACAGCAGGCGTTTCGAGAGAGAGAGGCAGAGAGGGGGAGACCTCAACAGACGGACGGAAATCGGTCGAGCCGTGTTGGTTTGCGCCTTCCCCGGCCCCCGCCCGCCGGTCGCGCGCGTCCATCCCTGCCGCGCGCGCGCGCGCGGCTGGCGCGGGCCGAGAGCCGCTGAACGAGCTTCAGGAAGGCTCCGTTCGGACGGAGCACACCAGCATGGTCGGCGACAGCAACAACAAGGGCGTCGGCGGCGGCGCGGCAGCTTCTCGTTGCCGCCGCCGCCGCCGCCGCTCGACGCCCCTCCTCCCGCTCGTCCTCCTCGCCGGCGCCCTGGCAGCAGCAGCAGCAGCAGCAGCGACAGCAACAGCACCACCAGCCACAGCGGTCGGCAGCAACCAGCTACTCTTCGCCAACGGCACGGCGATCGCGCTCGAGCGCCGCGAGGCGCCGAAACAAGGAGAAGACGCAGCGCCGAGGGCGTCTCGCCGCGGGTCGGACGCCGCCGGCAAGAGGAGCAGCGGCGCCGCCGACGCCGTCGCCCGGGCCTGCTGCCTCCCGCTCGCCGGCCCGGCGGCGGCGACGGTGGCGGCCGTCGACCCGGCCTTTGCCCTGCACTCGGACCCATCGTGCTCCCCGGCGTCTCGCCTCTGCGCGCTCCCGGCGGCCGCGGCGCGCGCGGTTTGGGTGTGCGGCGGCGGCGGCGGCGGAGGCGGGGCCCGCACCGCCGCCGCCGCTGCCGGCTCTGGGCCCGACTCGGCCCTCGGTGACCCGCAGCAGGAGCAGGAGCCGAACGGTGCTAAAGGAGGCGGCGGCGAGGTCCAGGGCGGCGGGGAGGCCTTTATGCGCGGCGACGGCGCCGTCGTCGCCGTGAGGGTGGCGGTCGCGTCGTCGTCCTCATCGTCGGGCAGTGGCGGCGGCAGCAAGGGCGGCGGCGGCGGCAAGGGGTCGTCGTCCTCCTCCCGCTGCCCCGTGCGCGGCCTGCAGTTCGAGTACACGGGCGGGGCCACCCTCTCGGTCGGCGCGGGTTTCGAGTCCTCGTCTTCCCCGGGGGTCGACGTCAAGGAGCTGCCCCTCCTGCCGGGCGAGGTGGTGGCGACGGTGGCCGGGCGCGTGGTCGGCGGCGGCGGGGCGTCGCCGTCGTCGTCATCGTCGTCCTCTTCGTCCTCCCGCCGCGGCTCCGAGGCGCGCGGGCGCGGCGGCCGCGCGGCCGGCGGGAGCAGCAGCAGCAGCAGCGCCCCGTCGTGCCTCGCGTACGTCTCGCTCGAGACGTCCCGCGGCCGCGAGCTGTCGGCGGGGCACAGGAGGCCGGCCGGCGGCGGCGCCTCTTCTTCCTCGTCGTCGTCGTCGTCCCGCGGCGGCGGCGGCGGCGAGAGCGGCAGCCTGGCCGTCGTGCGGGCGCCGCCGGGCGAGGGGCAGCAGCAGCGCCTGGTGGCTGCCGAGGCGCTCGTGCGCGCCGACGGGTCGCTCGGCTGGCTGCGCCCTCTGTGGGGCAACGACGGCTGCCCCGCTGCTGCCGCGGTGGCGGCGGCTGCTGCTGCCGCCCCAGCTCCCGCTCCCGCTGCTTCTCCGGCCAACGCCGCGAAAAACAACAAGCCGAGCAGCAACAGCCCGCAGAAGCAGAACCCGGCAGCAGCAACCGCTCCGGCGGCGGCGGCGGCGGCGGCGGCGGCGGCGGCCAAGCCTCAAATCCCGGCCCCAGTCACCCAACAGCAACGAAAGCAACAACAACCGCCGACGCCGACGCAGGCGCCAGCGCCGCCAGCGCTGCCCCCCCGCGCCCCTTCCAACGCCTACCCCCTCTGCGGCCCCCCCGCCGACCCCGTCTGCGACCGCAGCACCACCCCGCCCCGCTGCTTCTGCATGACCGACCCCCCCGACAACTTTCTCGGCCAGACGTGCCCGGAGGACGGCGCCTGCATGGGCGGGTGCTGCGCGACGACGGGGCAGTGCCCCCGCGTGATGGGGCGCGAGGCCCCCAAAGGCTACTCTGGGGGGCCCGTGCAGTTCTTTTTGGCCAGGGGGTGCGCCGACTGGGGCCTGCAGCCGTCCCCCGAAAGGACCGTGGCGGAGGAAAAGGCGAAGGACGCGTCCGAGGCGGCGCGCGCGGTCCTGCCGGCGTGCGGAAGGGGGGTGGCGGCGACGGCGGCGGCGGGCGAAAACGAAAAAGAAAAAACCCTTGTGGAGTGCGGCGCGCTGTACGACTGCGTCCCCCCCCGGGGCCGCCCCTGCGCTCCGGGCTTGCCCGGCGCCCTCTGCATGGGCTACACCCGGTGCAAGGAGGAGGACGAAGGGGGCAAGGGGTGCGTGGGGGAGAGCAACGAGGCGGCATGCGTGTACAGGCCCGACGGCACGCGGGACTTTGACGTGTGCGGGTGCCGGCCGATCTATCCGCCGCCGGCAGCGACGGCGACGGCTGAGCGGCGGCGGCGGCGGAGGCGGCTCGTCTTTTAGAGAGATTTGATTTTTTTGGAGATCGATCGCTCCCAAGTCTGGTTGTAACACGCACACACATACAAAACACCTAAAAAGAGCCGTTGCGAATGAAAAGGCTGCTGTCGTTGCTGCTGCTGCTGCTGCTGCTGCTAGTCGGGGACGGGTGGGGAGGGGGCAACAAAAATGAAGGCGCGGCTGTTCGGGGTTCGGGCGCGCGCTACGAGGCGTCTCGCGAAATGTGGGGAATTAAATCGCCGCCGAGGGAGGAGGAGACGGGAAAAAACAAGAGTTGCGCGGTGGGGTACCGGGGGGTTCTTCCAATCGAGAGAGAGAGGGGATCGAACAAAGCGGAGGATCAGCGGGTAGCGGGGGAGAAAAGGGGGGGGGGGGGCGATGTGGTTGCGTTCGGGGGCGGGGGCGGGGAGCGCGTTTTGGGGGTGGTTGTTGGGGAGCCGCAAAAAAAAAAGAGATCGAGAGAAAGGAAAAACCCCGCCGCCGAGGTTTTTCGCCATCACATCACATCACGGAGGCGCCGACCAGGCCAGAGACCAGGTCGGCATGGCGGCACTGGCGGTCGTCCCCGACCAAGGCGCCATCCGCCGCCTCGGCCTTGCCCCCCGGCGGCGACGCAGCGGCCGCGGCCAGCGGGGGCGCGTCCATCATCATCATGGCGATCGCGTCGTCGCCGCCGCCGCCGCAATGCGCAGCCGCCACCACCGACGACTGGCAGCTGGCCGCCTCGTCGCCGCCGCCCGCAAAGGCGACGCCCGACATGGCTGCCGCGGCCGAGGACGCGGCGGCGGCCACGAGCGCGGCGGCGTGCCGTTGCTGCTGCTCCTGCTGCTGCTGCTGGCGGTGGTGGTGCGAGTTGCGCAGCGCGGCCGTCAGGAGAGCGCGCTGGCGGGCGGCCGCCGCCTGCGCGGCGGGCGGCGCGGGAGCCGAGGGCGGCGCGGGCGGCGCGGGAGGCAGCAGCGCGCCCAGCGGGCTCAGCGGAGGCTGCTGCTGCTGCTGCTGCGGCAGCTGCTGCTGCTGGGGCGGGGCGGCGGCGGCGGCGGCGGCAGGCGCGGAGGACGACGACGGGCCCACCACCTCGTCGGCGAGGGGGTCGTCCTCGACGTTGAGCCACGACTCCGGGCCGCAGACGTCCTCGTCGCCGTCGTCGTTGCCGAAGACGGCGACCGCGGGGGCGGAGGTGCAGGCGGCGGCGGCTGGAGGGGGCGGTGGCGGCAGCGGCGCCGAGGCAGCCGCCTGCTGCTGCTGCTGGTGGTGGGGCTGGTGCTGGTGCTGGTAGTGGGGGTGGTGGTGGTAGGCGGGGTAGCCCTGGGGCGGGTAGAAGGGCTGCTGGTGCTGGTGCTGCTGATGCGGGTGCTGGTAGTGCTGCTGCTGCTGCTGCTGCGGGTGCTGCTGCTGGTGGTGGGGAGGGGGTTGGAAGGGGAACTGCGCCCCCGGCGCCGGCGCGTGCGGCCGCGGCGGCAGCGCGAGGTACGGCAGCTGCTGGTGCTGGTGCTGCTGGTGGTGGTGGTGCTGGTGGTGGTGGTGGTGCAGCTGCATCTGCTGCTGGTGCTGGTGGTGCTGGTGCTGGTGGTGCGACGGGGGCGGCGGCATGGGCAGGAAGAGCGGCGCCGACGCCGAGGGCGCCAGGCCCCCCCCGCCGCCGACGCCACCGCCGCTCCCCCATGGACCTGACGCCGCGTGCGCGGGGACCATGCCCGGCGGCGGCGGCGGCGGCGGGGGGGCGCCGTAGGAGGACGGCGCGTGGTGGGGGTGGTGGGGGTGGGGGGGGGCTTGCATCATCGCCATCGCCATCCCGTACGGCGGCGGCGGCGGCCGCGGCGGGCCTCCGCTGTAGGGGTGGTGGTGGTGATGGTAGTGCGGGGGCTGCATCTGCTGGTGCTGTTGCTGGTGCGGAGGCGGCGGCGCGAGCGGCGCCGGCGGCAGCGAGTATTGGCGCTGCGGGGGAGGCGGCGGCGGCTGCAGCGGCGGCGGTGCCAGAGGCGCGCGCGGGGCGAACGAAGACGCCGGGCCGGGCGACCCGCCGGGGGGGGCGTCGGCCGCCTGCTGGACGGCCAGACGCGCGATCACGGCTGGCGGTGGCGCGGCCGGCAGCAGCGGCGGCAGAGGCGGGGCCTGCTGCTGCTGCTGCTGCTCCTGCTGCTCCTGCTGCTTCTGCTGCGTCGTCGTCGTTGGCGGCGGCGGCTTGGGCTTGGCCGCCGCCGCCGCCTGCTTCTTCTTCTTCGCCCCCTGCGGAAGCGGCATCTGCTCCTGCTCTTGCTGCTGCTGCTGCTGCGCCGCCACCGCCGCCGCCGCCGTCGCTGATGCTGCCGCCGCCGCCGCCGCGCCCCCTTTCTTCTTCATCGGCGGGTGCACCACCTTTACGGCCTTGGGCGGCTGCTGCTGCTGCTGCTTGGTCCTGTCCCGGCGCGGCGCCGCCGTGGGCTTGGGCTGTGGCGGCTGCGGCTTGGGCTGCTGCTCCTGCTGCTGCTGCTCTTGCTGGTGCGAGCAGGGCGGCGGCGCAGGGGCCGTCGTGGCCGCCGCCGCGGGCGCCGACGACGGCGACGGCAGCGACCCCGCTTCGCCCGTGCCGCCGCCTCCGTCGTCCCCCTTGCTGGCCGCCTTGCCGCCGCCTTTGCTGCCGCTGCTGTTGCCGCCGCTGTTGCTGGGCGCCGCCGCCGCGAGGCCCCCGGCGCCAAAGCCCCCGGGGCCCCGGCGCAGGAGCTCCTTGAGCGTCATCCCCGGGTGCCGCTGCAGCAACGCGCTGCGCCCGGCCGCCAGCAGCAACCAGCTGGCCGCCGCCGCCGCGCCGCCGCCGCCGCCGCCCCCGGACGACGACGCCTCGCGCTTGCCCACGCTGTGCACGAAGTTCTTGACGGCGCAGTTGCTGCGGCCGGGCAGCAGGCGCGCGATCACGCTCCACTGGTTGCCGTGCAGGCGCTGGGCCTGTTGTTTGTTGGTTGTGTTTTTTTGGGTTGTGGTTGTTGTTTTTTGTCGGGATTGGTGGTAAAGCGAGCGAGGGAGGGCGCGAGCGGCGTGGTTGGCGCGGGAGAGAGAGGCGACGAACAAAAAAGGCAAGCCAAACGCCCTTCCGCCCTACTCACCAGGACGATCACCGCCTCCTCCCACTCGGTGATGGGGTCCACCGACGGGTGCCGCACCCCGGGCATGAGGAAGCTCTGGTAGCGGTGCGCGCACGACTTGGCCGTGCGCGCCGTGCCCGCGCTCACGGCGGCCGACAGGGGCTCCTCCTGCGCCATGGCCTTGGCGACGGCCGACCAGCGCTTGGTGCCCAGGCGCGCGACGACGCGCTGCAGCTGCTCGTCCTCCTACGGTTTTTTTGGTTTGGAAGGTGTCGGGCGGGTCGGTTTCGGGTGGAGGAGGTTGAGCTTTTTTTTTGGAGGGGCCGCCGGCGGTTCGGCGGGGGGTGGGGGGGGGCGGCTTCTTCTGGCGCGTCGCGCGCGCGGGATGCAAGCTTCTCGGGGTTTTTTTTCACTCGGCGCGGCGCGTGCCGCTGGGTGCTGGCCGTGCCACCCGACAATGGACGCGCTCGCCGGCCTTCGTGCTGGCCGACATGAGGCAGCCCCCGCGCGCGCGCGCTCGAGAGCGCGCGCGCGCGTGGGACGACGTTGGCGTCATCCCCCTCGCCCGCGACCGGCGCGAAAGCGCGCGGCCTCTGCCGGCGACGCGGCGCGCCTGCCGCCACGAACCACCAAGGAATCACGGCCCCTTTTCATTCTCACTCACCTCGCTGGTCCAGGGGTAGCGCACCCCGTTGGCCTTGCCCTCGTCCGCCGCGTCCAGCGACGGCTGCGACGCGAGCGCCATTTTGGGGGGGAGGGCCGTGTGCGGAGAAGGGAAAGGGGGAAGGAGGGGGGTCGCCCGGCCTGTCCGTGTGTGCCTTCGTCTCTCTCTCTCGCGGGCGCGCGCGCTTCAAGAGTACTACTGCTGCTACGCCGCCGGCTGGAGGCGCATGTGTGACCTGCTGGACGACCTGGCTGTGCTGTGTTTTAGTGCTGTCTATGTGCGGGTTCTGTTCCGTGTTCCGTTTCCTTCTCCAACCAACCCCAAAAAAGGCCAAAACCAAAAGCCCCCCGTCGACGGCGCCGTTGCCGCCCTCTTGCTGCCTTTTTCGTGCTCTCTCTCTCACGCGCGCAACGAGCCAATCCCCACCTACGGGCGCGCGCGCGCGCAGCAAAACCAAGCACACACATCCCCTCTATCATTTGCTCTCTCTCGGCGCGACAACGACCGGCCCCCCTTTTCCCTTCTTGGGCGCGCGCGAACAAAAGACACCTTGGCGCCCCCCGGACCTTCGCGCCCCCCCTTGCTCTCTCTCGTCTTCGCTCTTGGGGCGACCTCTCTGCAGCAGGTCCGGTCTCTGCAGCAGGTCTCGACCTCTTGCCCTCACTCATTGACAGGAGCGAAATATGGCGGCCGGAGCAGGCGGAGGAGGCGCGGCGCAGAGGCGGAGGAGGAGGAGAGGGGCGGGGCAGGACAAAAGGGCCGAGCGCAGGGCGCTGTTGCTCGCGTGCCTCGTGGTGCTCGGGGGGCTCCAGGGGCCGCAGCTGGCGCTCGCGCAGGCGCTCGGCGCAGGTTCGGCGCCGACCGCAGCCGCCCGGGCGGTCGGGGTGGGAGCGGCGAAGCAGCAAGATGAGCAGCCGAAGCAAGCGGGGCCGGCGGAAGGTGCGACGGCGGCGCCGACGCCGCCCGCCGCGCCGCCGCCACCACCCCCGAAAAAGGCGCCCAAGCCCAAGGCCCCGTTGCCCGCCGTGGTGCCCGGCCCTGCGGGCGTGCCGTGGGTGGAGCTGCCTGTCGGCGGGATCATGGCGCTGGGATTGGCTCAGCAACCACCGGCGGCCGCAGTCGCCGAGCCTGCGGCGGCCGCTAGCGCCCCCGCCGCTGCGAAAACGGCCGCGGCCGCGGCGCCGTTGCCGGCGGTGGAGGCAACAGCAACGGCAGCAGCAGCAACACCCGCGCCGCCACAGCCGCGGGTCCAAGAACAGCAGCCTGTGGCGGCGGCTCCCATCGTCGCACCAGCAGCAGCGCCGAGCGCCGAGCAAAGGCAGCCCGAGAAGGAGGAGGAGGAGCCTGTGGCGGCGGCGCCTCCGGCCGCCACCACCGCCGCCACCGCCGCCGCCGAAGCACCCGCCCCAGCCGCCACCGCCACTGCGGAAGGAGAGACCGAGGCGGAGGCCGCGGCGCGCCGCGCCAAGTCAGCCGCGGTGGCGTCGCAGATCACGTCGCTGCTCAAGCGCTTCGGGCGCGCCGCGCGGGCCCCGGCTGCCGAGCCCGCGGCGGCGCCACTGGGAGCCGAGGACGGCGCGGACGCGCAGCAGCAGCAGCAGCAGCAAGATCCCGCCGCCGCGTCCGCATCCCCCCCGCCGGCGGCAGCAGCAGCAGCAGGACCCGCCGAAAGCGAGAGCCCAACGGCAACGCCAGAGGGGGTGGCCGAGCAGCAGCAGCAGCCCCAGCGGCCGGAGGAGGAGGAGGCCGCGGCGGCAGTGCCCGCCGCCGCCGCCACCGACGCCGGCCCCGGCGCTCCTCCCGCCGCCGCCGGTGGCTTCGACCCGCAGCAGCTCGCGGGCGCGGCCAAGCTCCTGGGCGGCTTCCTCAAGGCCCGCGCCGCGAATAACGCCAGCGCCACCGCTGCCGATGCCGCCCCCGCCTCGGAGGCTGATGCCGCCGCCCCCGAACCGCCGGCCGGCGCTCCTGCTGCTGCCGGCGGCCTCGACTTCCTCAAGCTGGCGGGCGAGGCCTCCAAGCTGATGGGCGCCGCTGGAGGAGGAGGAGGAGGAGGAGAGTCCGGCGGCGCCGAGGGCCAAGGCGGCGGCGGCTTCGACCTCCTGAAGCTCGCCGGCGCCGCCTCCAACCTGGGCGCTCTCGCGGGGGGAGGGGGCGGCAAGGAGGGCGGCGGCGGCGGCGGCGTGAGCCCGCAGCAGCTCGCCGGCGCCGCGGCCATGCTCGGCGGCCTGCTCAAGGCCTCGGGTGGCGGCGGTGGCGGAGGCGGTGGTGGCGCGGGCGGCCTCGACGCGCTCAAGCTCGCGGGGGCCGCGGCCAAGCTGGGCGCCCTCCTCAAGGGCGGCGGCGGCGGGGGCGGCAGCGACGGCTCGGCTGGTGCAGAGGGCGCAGGAGGCGCGTCGCCTGCTGCCGGCGGCATGGACCTGATCAAGCTAGCCGGCGTGGCGTCCAAGCTCGGCGCCATGCTCAACAGCGACGGCGCGGGTGACGACGCCGCCGGCGGCGGCGGCCTCTCGCCGCAAAAGCTCGCGGGGGCCGCGGCCATGCTCGGGGGACTGCTCAAGGGCAGCGGCGGCGGCGCTGGGGGGGGAGGAGGAGGGGGAGGGGGCGGTGCCGACCTCGTCAAGCTGGTCGGCGCGGCCGGGAAGCTGGGCGCGCTCCTCAACGGCGGCAAGGCGGCGGGGGGCCAGGACGACGGGGCGGCTGGTGGCGGCGGCGGCGAGCAGGGCGAGCAAGGCGGCAAGCGTCGCTTCACGCCCGCGCAGCTGGCGGGCGCGGCGGCGGTGCTGGGGGGCTTGCTCAAGGCCTCGTCCGCCGTGGGCGGGAAAGGGCAGGGCGAAGGCGGCAAGGGCGGCCTAGACGTCGGCAAGCTCGTCGGGCTGGCGGGCAAGCTTGGGGGGGTGCTGGGCGGCGGGGGGATCGGCGGCGGCGCTGGCGGCGCCGGCGACGAGGCGACCGGCGGCCCCCTGGCCGGGCTCAAGCCCGCGCAGCTCGCCGGCGCGGCCGCCATGCTGAAGGGCCTCCTCAAGACGAGCGAAGGCGGCGGCCCGGATCTGAACCCGGCCCAGCTCATGGCCGGCGCCGCGCAGCTCGGCGCGCTCGCCAGGCGCGCGCAGCAGGACGGGCCCGCGGCCGCGCTCGGAGACCTGCGGCCGCAGCAGCTAGCGGGGGCGGCGGCCGTGCTGGGCGGCCTGCTCAAGGCCACGGGCAAGGTGCCCGCCGAGCCCGTGGACGAGCTGACGCGCCTGGCGGGCACCGCCGCGCGCGTCGCGGGCTACGTGCACAAGCCCGGGACGGGCGGGCCGGACGTGCAGAAGCTGGGCGAGCTGGCGGCGGCGCTCGGCGCGCGCACGGTGGGCGGCGGCGGCGGCGGCGCGACAGCGGGGGCGGACGAGGCGGACGAGGTGGAGGATGAGCTCGGCCTCCCGCCCGCGCTCGTCGGCTTGGAGGGTGGTGGCGATGGCGGCGGCAACAATGCCAGCTCCTCCTCGTATTCGCCGCTCGAGTCCGCCGCCCTGGGCCTGCTGCTCAATAACGAGAGCAACGCCAACCAGACTGCCGTGGCGACCCAGCTCGTGGCCGCGCTGGGCGGAGCGCTCGAGGCCGCGGGCGCGGGCGGCGCGGCGCCCGGGGGTTTGGACCTCGGGCAGCTGGGCGCGCTCGTGTCGGCGCTGAGCAAGTCGTCCGGGAGCGGCAACAGCACGGGCTCCTCCTCCTCGCCCTCTGGGGACCAGCAGCCGCCGGCGGGCCCCTCGACCAACGGCGAGTTGCTTAAGTCGGTCGTGGGCGCGCTCGCGGCCGTGCGGCGCGCGCAGGGCGCGCGCGAGCGGCGCGCGCCGGCGTCGTCGTCGTCGGCGGCGGCGTCGTCGTCGTCACTCCCCTCGGGCGCCGGCGGCAACTCAACAAGCGCCGGCAGAAACTCGACTGCGACGACGACGGGCGCCGCCGACAGCCTGGACGTGCGGCAGCTGGCCGCCCTGGGCGTCATCCTGGCCACGGCCGCGCGGGGCGGGGTCGCGGGCCAGGCCGACGACGCCGGCAGCGCCGAGGGGCTGCTGACGGGCGCGCAGGCGCAGGCGCTGGGCGCGGTCGTGCGGTCGGCGCTCGGCGCCGGGGGGGCTCTCGGGGGCGGGCTGGCGTTGGGCGGCGACGCCGCCAACAGCACCACCAACGGCACCGCCAGCCCCGCGTCGGCGGCCGCGGGGGCCATGGGCGCGGGACTGCTCGCGAGCCTTCTCGGGGGCGTGGGCGAGTCGGCCGGCGCCAAGCGGCGGCGCGCCGACGACAACGGGCGCGCCGCGTCGCTCGATGACCCGTTCGCGCCGGCGTCCGCCGGCGCGGCCGAGAGCCTGCTGGCCGGGCTCGAGCTCCCCACCGTGCCGGAGTTTGCGCTCGACACGCTCACGGGCGGGGGGAGGCTGTTTGGTGCTGCGGGCGGGGTCGACGGCGGCATTGGCGGCATTGGCGGCATTGGCGGCATCGGCGGCAACAGCAACGACCGCAAAGCAACAAAATCAACCCCCAAGGACGGCCGCACGGGCATGAGCACGGTCGAGGACAGCCGCGGTGAGCGCACGACCTTTTCGTGCTCGTCAATCGACCTGCGCGCGGGCGGCACCCTCGGCGCCACCGCCACCGCCTCGGCCTCGGGCTCGGCCGCCGCCGCGCGCGACGCCGCCAAGACGTGCGCGGGGGCCGTGGGGGAGGCGTTTGGCGACACGTGCCGCGGGGGCAGCAGCAGCAGCTCGTCCTCGTCCTCATCCTTGGCCCCGGGCAACGCCCTCGCGCGCATCACGGCCGCGGCCGAGGTGTGCGCCGAGGCCACCGCGCGCATGGTGCTGGGGGCCACGGCGCGCGCCAACGCGACCGAGGGCGCGCGCGCCTGCGCCAACGCGTGCGGTGCCAGCACGGCCGCCGCCGCGGCCGTGGCGGGCGCGGTCGCGTCGGCCGCCACGCGCGCGGCGGGTCCCACGTGCTCGGCCGTGGGCAAGTACGTGAGCAGCAAGCAGTTCTCGCAGGCCGTGCTCGACCTCACGGCGGGCGCGCTCGCGAGCGCGTGCACCGGGGGCGAGGCCGGCAGCGGCGCGTCCGAGGGCGGGCTCGACGTCTCGGGCGTGGCGTCGGCCTACGCGCGCGTGCTCGCGCAGGCCATGTCGCGCGCGTGCTCGTGCGCGTCGTGCGGGTGCCCGGCGTACAACGCCACGGCGGACGCCGCCTTCACGGACACGGCCAGCAACCTCACGAGCGGCAAGTACGCGCTCGTCAGCGCCGTGGCCAGCGCGGCGTCGGCCGTTTGCCACCCGCCGGCCGCAAGAACAGCAGCGCAAGGCGGCGGCAACAACAGGTTCCCCTTTGCGCCGCTCGCTGCCGTCAATTCCGACGCCGCCATCAGCACCAGCGCCAGCGAAAACGACGACGGGAACAGCCTCCAGGCCGCGTCCCGCGCCGTGCTGGAGCAGTGGATGGCGGCCGTGGTCGACGCCAACGCCGACCTCGCGCACAGCGCCGACGCCTCGGGCAAGACCGCCTTCGCGTGCGGCGCCTCGCTGTCTTCGGCCAAGCTGCGCGCCGTGGCCGACGCGGCCGGGGATGCCCTCGCGGGCGCCTTCGCCACGGGACTGGGCGGAGCGTGCGGTGGCGCCGTGGCGGGCCTGAGGGCGCGCCTGACCGACTCGGGCGTCTCCTCGATGGTGAGCCTCGCGCTGGGGGCGAGCTGCGCGGTGCCTGCGCCGCAGGCGACGCTGCGGGCGTACGGCGCCGGCGCGGGTGCTGGCGGCGGCGCGTCGTCGTCGTCCTCGAGGGGAACAGGGAAGCCCAAGACGGCCACTCAGCTGGTGGACGACAAGATGGAGCGGCTCCGGCGGCAGGCGCTCGTGGCGGCAGGTGGGCCGGTGGCCGACGCGGTGGCCGCGCTCGAGGCGCGCGGCGGCGAAGAGCCGCTGCTGGCGCCGCCGGCGCCGCTGCCGCCGCGCACGACGACCGTGTCGTTCTCGCAGGTGCTGCAGAACGTGCTCGACACGCCGCTGGCGGACGCGGTGCACGACGCGTTCTCGGACGTGAAGAACAAGTGCAAGTGCGAGGGCGTGGCCAAGAAGGAGGAGGTGGTTGGTGGTGGTGGCGGTGGTGGTGGTGGTGCGAGGGCGAAAGCGACGACGGCGCCGACAAAGGCGGCGTGATTTGTGTGTTTTTATTTTGTGCGTGAGATTTGCGTTTTTTGTTTTGTTTTAAAAGACCCAAGATCTATTACGTGGCCTTGGCAGTAGTTGGCGTCGGCTGCGGCTTTTTGGCGGCGGCGGCCGCGGCAGCTGCGAGCGGCTTGCTCTGCTGCGCTGTCGCCGTGCCCTTGCCTCCGCCACCACCGCTGATCTTCCCGCCGCCACCGGCGGCGGCCTTGTTATTGGCCGGAGGCGCGGTCAGCAGCAGCATCGTCTCATTGCCCTGCGCCTCCTTGGCCGCCACCACATCTTGCAGGCTGCCCTGAAGCTTGGCGCGCGAGGCCGGCGGCGCGCTCGCCGCCGCCGCCGCCCGCGCCGCCGCCGCCACGCCCGCGGCCGTGCCCGCCACGCAGCTCGTGCCCGCCTTGCCCGCCCCCTCGCCGCACCAGGGCCGCGCCCCGCACGCCGCGCACTTGTTCTTCACCGTGCTGAGCGCGTCGCCGATCGCCTTGCTCAGCGGCGTCTCCTCGCGGCTCTTGTCCAGGAAGCGCGTCCGCACGTCCCCCCCCCCGCCGCCGCCGCCGGCCCCCGAGGCCGGCCCCGCCTTGGCGTTGAAGTCCCCCACCGCCGCGCACGTCTCCCCGTACGCCAGCACCACCTCGCCCACGGTGTTGCCCGCCGCGAGCGCCTGCGTGAGCGCGTTGACCGCCTGGCCGCAGGTCGACTGAAAGTTGGACGCAAAGGCGGCCCCCAGCGACTGCACCGTGGCCTCGGCGACCGCGCGCGCCGACGAGTTGCCCGCGGCCGTCGCGCACGCGTCGAGCACCCCAGGCCCCTCTGCCACGGCCGTCGACGTGAAGTTTGTCGTCGTGTCCACAAACGACTCGACGGCCGCGTCCAGGACCACCCGCGCCGCGGCCTGGGCCGTCGAGCCGTCGCACAGCAACCCGGCCGCGTCGGCCCACGCCTTTGTCAGCGCGCTCTTGCCCGCGGCCGCGGAGGACACGCTGTCGGAGAATGCCTGGTCGCCATACTCGACCCCCTCGGGCAAGGGGGGGCAGTCGCACCCTTGCGCGGCCCCGCACGCGCACGCTTTGGCCGCGGCCGTCGTCAGCGCGCGGGCGTACGCCCTCGACAGCAAAGAGGTGACCATGGTCGCCTGCGTGGCGACGCGCCCGCGCCCGACCACGCACGCGCGCGTCACGGCGCTGTTGGTCGCCTGAGTCAGCGCCCGAGCGAGCGTCGTCGATTTGGCGAAAGCGCTCACCTCGCCGCATTTCCCCAAGGTGCGCCCGACGGCCGACGCCATGGCGTTGGCCACCGAGCGCGACGTGGCGTCGGCCAGGGCGCACCCGCTCGCGCACGCGCGCGCGTTGTCCGACGCGCTCGCGTCGCTCAGCGACGCCACGTAGACGCGCGCGACCGACTGCGCGCACGCCTCGGCCGCCGCGCTCAGCTGCGCGAGGGCGTTGTTGTTGTTGGTTAATGAGGACGGGGCTTCGCCGGCGATTCCCGCCGCCTCGCCGCCACACGTCTGGTTCAGGGCCCTCCGCACCGCCCACGCGCACTGCGACGCGGCCGAGCGCGCGAGCGTGCCGTTGAGCGAGGCGCTGGCGCCCGAGCTGCCGCCGCGCGTCGCGTACGAGTGCGCCTCGCTGCAGCCCGTGAGCGTGAAGACCCCCTCGGCCTCCGTCTTGTTGTACTGGTCGGCGAGCTCCACTTTAATAGGGCCGAGCTTGACCTCGGCGGCGGCCGCCGGGGTCGGGTGGGGCAGGGGCCAGCCGAGGAGGGCGAGCATGAGGGCGAGGGGGGCGAGGAGGAGGAGGAGGGGCTTGCGGCCGGGGCTGGGTCGCGCGGCGGCGGCAGCGCGGGGGGGCGGTGGCTGCCGCCGCCGCCGGCCTGCCGGCGCCGCCGCGGCTCCTCCTCGTTCCGCCATTGGGTTGCTCCCCCTCTGTTCGCTCTCTAGTCTTCCCGGGGGCGCGCTGTCCGAACCTCTCCAAGTCTGGAAGGAGGGAAGGCTAAGGGGGGGCCGGCAGCGCGCGCGCGCGAGAGAGAGGCAACGGAGCGGGGGGCGTCCTTTTTTGTCTCGCGCCCGGGGAATTGAGCTTGCGTCGTGGGGCGAGGGCGCGCGCGGTGGGGGGTCTAACGTGGGTCGAGATAAGAGCTCGGTGCGCGCGCGCGTTTAGTGGTCGGGCTCTGAGAGAGTGCACAAGGGGGAGGGGGGGGGGGGGGGGGGTACCCTACTTTTAGTAGGGGACCTCGTCGCGCCTCGTCCGCGTACGAGAGGTCGGCGGCGGCGGCGCTGCGCACGCTCCCAAACCACCCAAAAGGGCATCGTGTGCCTCCCCGACGCCCTCGCATTCACCGACGCACTCCCCCCCCCCCCCCCCAACCGACAATCGCCCACCCGCCCCCCTTATTACCGCCGAATCGGTTCACGGTCGCGTTCCCCCTTTTTGCATTCTCGTGCCCCCCCTTTCCCCTCTCCTCACCCCCTCTCTCTCCCTTGCTCTTTGCCGCCTGTTCGTACCACCTGGCCCCTCCGCTCCCTTTTCGCCCCCCGGACCCGAAGGGGACGAGCGCTGAGACACGCGCGCCACCCCCCGACCCCCCGGGCCCGTGCGATCGCGCGCGCCGCCGCGCTCGCGCCCGATTCCTCCGGCAACCGCCCCCCCGTTTAAACCCCGTTGCCGCGTATATAAAACGAGAGAGAGAGAGAGGCTCGAAAGGGCCCCCCCTCCCCCCTCCCCTCTCAGGGGCCCCCTCGTGGCGAGGAGAGGGCGGCCTTCTATTCCAACCCCCGCCTTCCCTCGCCTCATCTCTGCCCGTCCGAAAGGGCCCCCGCTCCCGCCATCCGCGCCGCAGCTCGAACCGTCCTCTTTCATTCCATCCCTGTCTGTCCCACCTCCTATCATGACTCCGTAGAACCCCCCCCGAAAACCCAAAAAACGATGATGGAGACGCTTGCCGGTGGTGGCGGCGGCGACAGCGGCGGCGGCGGCACCAGCGGCGGCGGCGGCGGCGGCGGCGGGTCGGGCAGCCTGGGAGCGCGCGTGGCCGCGGGCGCGCCGGCGCCAGGGCGCGCCGTGCGCTCGGATGACGACGACGAGGGCGCGACGGCGCGCCGGCCGTGGACCCACGAGGTGCGTTCTCTTGTCTTCCAGGGGCTTTTTTCGCCGCCGGAGGGGGGGTTGGAGCGCCCCGCCGCCACGGCCTTCCCGGCGACCTGCCCTCCCTCCCTTCCTCGCGCGCCCCTCAGCCCGCACGAGCCGGGTCGACCCCCGCGCGCGCGCGCGAGCGGGGAGGGATGGGCCCCGGAGGCAGGTGGGCGGGGCCTCGGGGCGAGCATCCGCGTTGGAGGAGCCCCCCTCCAACGCGGAGGGAGCTCGAAGCCCCCCCCCCCCTCAAGTGTATTTCCTCCTCCTCTCGAGAGACCCACCAATCCCCCACCGACACCCGCGCCCCCCCCCCCCCCCCCCGCGAACAAAACCCCAACAACAACAACAACAACAACAACAGGAGGACCTCTTACTGATCCAGCTCGTCACGCGCCACGGCGAGCGCCGCTGGCGCCTCGTCGCCGACGGCCTCCCCGGGCGCACCTCCAAGGCTTGCTCGCACCGGTGGCGCGCCTACCTGCGCCCGGACGTCAAGCACGCGGCCTCGTCCCCCTTCACGGCGTGGGAGGCGGCCGTGATCGTGCGCGCGCAGGAGCGCTTCGGCAACGACTGGCAGGCCATCGCGCGCCTGTGCACGCCCGGGCGCAGCAACGCGGCGTGCAAGACGATCTGGCACTGCCGCCTCAAGCGCGAGCGCAACCGCGTGTCCAACCTCTTTCTGGCCGCGGGCCTCACGCTCGAGCAGTTGCTCAGCGACGTGCCCGAGCACGAGCGGCTCGCGCACCCTTTACCCCCGCCCCTGAGCCACCGCCCGGCCGATGAGCGTGCCCGGGAGCTGGCCGAGCGGTCGGCCGTGCTGCAGGCGGCGCGCGCTGCCGTGGCCGAGGCGGCGGCGTCGGCGGCCGCCGCGCACGCGGCCGCGCACGCGCAGGCCGTGTCGGGCGGCGCCATGTCACCGGTCGCTGGCGTTGGCGGCGGCGGTTGTGCGGGCAGCTCGGGCGTGCCCTATGGCGGCCTGGGGGGCGGCAGCGGTGGCGGCCAACCGACGAGCGGCGCGGCCGCCGCCGCGCTCGCCCGCCTGCCGGCCTCGCTCTTCTTGCAGCAGCAGCGGCCCATGTCGGTCGACGGCGCGGGCCTGAGCGGCGGCGCCGCGGGCAGCGGCGGCGGCGGTGGCAACAGCCCCGGTGAGACGGCAGGAGGCGGAGGAGGAGGGAGCGGCGCTGGCGGTCCGAGCGGGGGCAGCCCCCCTTCTGCCGGTGCAACGGGCGCTGCTGCGGGCCCCGGCCCCGCTGGGTGGCTGCCGCCGGACCTGCTGCCGATGGTCCTGGCCGCGCGCCAGCAGCAGCAGCAGGAGCACCACCAGCGGCAGCAGCAGCAGCACCGTCTCGCGCAGCAGCAGCAGCAGGAGCAGCAGCACCAGCCGTCGCGGCTGCAGCCCGCCCGCAGCTCGAGCCTCGCCGAAATCTTTGCGGCGCTGCAACAGCAGCAGCAGCAGCAGCAGCCGCCACTGCAGCAGCAGCAGCAGCAGCAGCAAGCGGCCTCGTCCGGAGGTGGCGGCGGCGGACCCGCCACGAGCTCGGCCGCCACCACCTCGGTGACAGCGGCCGTCGCCGCGGCCGCCGCGTCGGCGGCCACCGCCGCGGCCGAGCTGCGCCGCAGGCAGCAGCGCGAGGCGGCGGCCGAGTACGTGCGCCTTCACCTGGACCTCGGGGGCATTCTGCCGCCGGCCCCGGCCGCGGCGAGCGGCAGCGCGCACGCGCCGGCCGACTCGGGGGCGGGCGGCGCGGTCGCGGGCAGCAGCCCCGACAGCAACGCGGGCGGGGGCGGCGTCGGGGCGCCGCACCGTGGCCTAGCGCAGCCACAGCAACAGCATCATCAGTGGCCCGCGCCCGGGTCGCTGTGGCACCAGCAGCCGCCGCCGCCGCTCGGCGCCGCGTCGTTTGCGGCGCAGCAGCAGCAGCAGCAGCCTGGGGGCGCCTCCTACTACCACGGGGGAGGCCTGCCGCCGCCTTCCTACCCGTACCAGCAGCAGCAGCAGCAGCAGCAGCAGCAGCAGCAGCACTACCCGTACCAACAGCAGCAGCAGCAGCAGCCCGGCAGCGGCGGCGGCGGCCAGCCCCCGTCGGCGGCCGACGTCGACAGCGCCGCCCTGTTGGCAGCCGCCATCGCCGGCGGCTACGGGGGCGCGGCCTACTACCAGCAGCCGCAGCAGCTGCCGTCGGGCTACTCCATGGCCTGCCATCTGCCCCCGCCGCACCCGCACTACCAGCAGCACCACCAGCACCAGCCGCAGCAGGACCCCCATGTGGCGGCGGCGCCGAGCTATTGGGGCGGCGCCGGCGGCGACCCGTGCGCCAACCCGCAGCAGCAGCAGCAGCAGCCCGGCTCGGCACCCCTGCCGCCCTTCGGCGGCAGCGGCACCAACGTTGCGGCCGCGGCCGTCGGCGGCGAGCTCGCGGCTCTGCTCAACAGCGAGCTGCCGCCGTGATCTTTTTTTTTCTTCTGGAGTGCCCCCCACCCCCCCGTGCACAGATCTCCCTCTTTTCACCCCCCTTCCCGACGTCATCGTCATCTCCCAACAACCCCTCCCCCCGACCCCCCCCGACCCTTCACCCCCTGTGCTTGTGTCTCGTCATTTCGGCGTACACTCATCTCCCCCCGAAGATCGAACGTGAGGAGGAAAGAGAACCCCCGACACCACCCCCCGAACAAAACAAACCTACCCTCCCTGCCTTTCCCTCCGACGCCTTTGCGTTGCGAGCGCTCTGCACATACGTGCGTCTACATCCGACATACGGCCGCCCTTTCTCGAACCCCCGTCACCCACCCTCGCGCGCGCGCCCGGGAGAGAGAGAGAGCGAGAGAGAGCGCCAGAGCAAGGGGCTGGCGCGCTCTTTTCCCTCCCCCCCTTCCTCTCTCTCGCGCGCGCGCTGCGCCCCCCTCCCCTCCTTCGTTGTTTTGCGCCGCCCCTTTCAACCCCCTTTCTGCTGGTTTCGCAACCGACACGAGCAAAGCGGCTGGTCGCCCATTGAACAGAGGCTCGAGCTCCCGCCCTTTTTTCCCACACACCTCAAATGAACCAACCCAACCCCACCACCACCGAGCGCGCGCGCGCCGCCGCCCGAGCGCGAGCGAGAAGCAGAGAGAGAGAGAGACCCCCCTTTTTTTCGTCGCCCCACCATCCTCGTCACCAGCAAACGCGCCCGAAGAGCATGCAGAGAGAACGTCCATCCCCCCGCCCCCCGTCCCCCGCGCTCCCTTTCTTTTTGGAACTGTCGCCCTCTTGCCCCCCCCACCCCCAGAACAAGACCCCGCGACGACGGCGGGCGCGCGCGCCCCCGCCGTCCCCCAAAAAACGAACCCCTCTCTCTTTCATTCGGAGCCCGATGGACCCCAATGAACGGCAGCGCGCGCTCTTGCGTCTTTTTTTTCGTATTCGCAGTTGCGCAGCCTCTCTCTCGGCGCGCCGACGATGACGTGTGTAAGGAAATAATCAAATCCTGACGGCGCTGTCATTGCGGTCTCGCTCGCGGTGAAAGGGGGGCGTGCTGCGGCTGGTGATAAAGCTCCACATACAAAAACCCCTACGCCTCCCCCCCCCCACACCCGCGCCAAGCCGCTTGACCGCTGCGACCCCCCTTTGACCCTTGCCAGCCCCCACCCCGCACACGCACACACACATTTCTTTGGCCGACGGGAGAGAGAGACAGAGCTCTCTCCCCCTCACAACAGACTGCGCGCGCGCGCGCATCTTTTTCGGAGAGAAGACAAGGCTCTCGGGCGAGAGAGCGAGGGGGAAATACCACGGTCGCCGCGCGCGCCCATGGCGTCGGTGGCAATCAGCGGCAAGCCGTGGTCGGAGGAGGTGCGAGCGCGAGAAAAGAGACAGCCTTCCCACTGTTCAAACCACCCTCTTCGCTTGAGAGCACGTTTTTTTCCGCCAAGAGTTTTTGCTCCACTCGCGTCGCGCGCCTCCCTCCCCCCCCCCCCTCCTCGCCCCTCCTCTCGCCGCATAGATTGCCATCAAACATGGCCTCGAGGCGCTTCGCGGTCGGCGCTTGCGGCAAAGAGGGGGCCGCGGAAGGGGCTGGCGAAGCGGCGGCGGCGCCAAGACCCAAACCGCCGCCGCCGCCGGCCGGGACGGGGGACGGGACGGGCGAGCGCAAGCGCAGCACACGCCCCCCCTTGCTCACCAAAAAAACCAACCCCCCGAAAACAAACCAAAAAACCCCAACAAACAATAGGAGGACGAGCGCATGGTGGCCGTGCTCGCCGAGCTCGAGGGCGGCGGGGGCGTCCCGCGGTCCTGGGCGCGCGTGTCGGCCATGATGCCCTGGCGCACGGCCAAGGCCTGCGCGCAGCGCTGGCTGAGCTGCCTGGCGCCGGCGCTCAAGGCCGCGTCGCAGGCGCCGTGGACCGACTGGGAGGCGGCCGTGCTGGAGGAGGCGGTGCTGCGGCTGACCGAGGCGCAGCGGATGCACCAGCAGCACACGCCACCGGCGGCAGCAGCAGCAGCGCACGCCGGTCCGGGCCGCACGTCGTCGCCGCCGGCCGAGGCGCAGCTGCCCCCCCCGCCCGACTGGGCGCGCGTGTCGGTGCTGCTGCCCGGGCGGGCGCCCTCCGACTGCCGCATCTACTGGTACATCGTGCGGTACAACGCGCACACGCTGCTGCTCCCGCCGCGGGCGGCGGGCGCGGCCGCGGCGGCGGCGGCGGCAAGCGCGGCGGCCGCCGCGCACCAGCACCAGCAGCAGCGCCAGCAGCAGCAGCAGCAGCTGTTCCTCCACCAGCAGCAGCAGCAGCAGCACGGGGGGTCGTATCACCCGCAGCACCACGCGCAGCACCAGCAGCAGGAGGGCAGCGGGGAGTTTGCGTACGACGCCGCCGCCAACGGCGCCGCCGCCAACGGCCCCACCAGCAGCGGCACGACCGCTACTGTGACGAGCGGCGCGGGCGGCGCGGGCGTTGGCGGCGGTGGCGGCGGCAGCGCACCCAGCGGCGGCGGCGGCGGCGTTGGCGGCGGCGTCGGGCCCTCGCTGGCCCACCCTGGCCCGGGGACGACGGCGACGCACTATGGCTCCGCCGCCTACCACTACGCTCCGCACCCCCCCCCCCACCACCACCCTGCGCACGCCTCCTACCCGCCGGCTCCGCCGCCGCCGCCGCCTTGTGGCGCGGCGCCGCTCCCCAGGGGGGGCCCCCCGGCGGGGCCGCCGCTGATGATGCCGCGCGCGTTTGGGCCCCCGCCGCCACCGCCCCTTGGCGGGGGATCCTACCCGCCGCCGCACTACCACGCCCCTCCGCCGCACTACCAGCAGCACCACCACCACCACCCGCACCACCACCCCTTGCCGCCGCCGCACTTGCCGCCGCACATGCCGCCGCCACCACGCGACGGCGGCGCCGAAGGCATCGGCGGCGGCGCAGGCGCGGCTCGGCGGCCGCGATGGCGGCGGCCATGGCGGCGGCTATGGCCTTTGGCGCGGGCGCCTACTCGCCCCAGCCGCTCCCTCACCCCCCGCACGCGCCGCCCCCGGTCTCCTCGTCCTACCTGTCGCCAGCGGCGGCGGCGGCTACGCGCGGCGGCGGCAACAACCCGCCGGGGGCCAACGCCACCGCCGCCTTTTTCCCGTCGTCGGTGGGGATGCCGCCTGCCTCTTTTCACCCGGCGGCGGCTGGGGGGATGGACGCCTTGCCGCTCTTGGCGCAGCCGCAGCAGTATCAGCAGCAGCAGCCTCAGCAGCAGCAGCACCGCGAGGGCGGCGGGCCGGCCGGCGCGGGCCCACCGCCGCCCGGCCACCAACAAGCCGCCACCAACCCCCCCCCCCCCCACCACCACCCTGCGCACGCCTCCTACCCCCGCCGGCTCCGCCGCCGCCGCCGCCTTGTGGCGCGGCGCCGCTCCCCAGGGGGGGCCCCCCGGCGGGGCCGCCGCTGATGATGCCGCGCGCGTTTGGCCCCCGCCGCCACCGCCCCTTGGCGGGGGATCCTACCCGCCGCCGCACTACCACGCCCCTCCGCCGCACTACCAGCAGCACCCACCACCACCACCGCACCACCACCCCTGCCGCCGCCGCACTTGCCGCCGCACATGCCGCGCCACCACGCGACGGCGGCGCCGAAGGCATCGGCGGCGGCGCAGGCGCGGGCTCGGCGGCCGCGATGGCGGCGGCCATGGCGGCGGCTATGGCCTTTGGCGCGGGCGCCTACTCGCCCCAGCCGCTCCCTCACCCCCCGCACGCGCCGCCCCCGGTCTCCTCGTCCTACCTGTCGCCCAGCGGCGGCGGCGGCTACGGCGGCGGCGGCGGCAACAACCCGCCGGGGGCCAACGCCACCGCCGCCTTTTTCCCGTCGTCGGTGGGGATGCCGCCTGCCTCTTTTCACCCGGCGGCGGCTGGGGGGATGGACGCCTTGCCGCTCTTGGCGCAGCCGCAGCAGTATCAGCAGCAGCAGCCTCAGCAGCAGCAGCACCGCGAGGGCGGCGGGCCGGCCGGCGCGGGCCCACCGCCGCCCGGCCACCAACAAGCCGCCACCACCCCGCCGCCCGTCCTTCAACATTTTGCTGGAGGCCGAGGCGCAGCGGCAGGAGCAGCAGCAGCAGCCAGCGGCGGGTGGAGGGGCCGCCCCAGCCGCCGACTCCCCCGCCGCGCACGGCCTCGCCCAGCTGGCTATCCGCGGCAGCAGCCGGGGCGGCGGCGGTGGCGGCAGTGGCGGCAGCAAGGGCGGTGGAGCGGCGGCGATGGCGCCGCGAATCATGGTGGCTATCACGGCCACGGCGGTGGCTGGCGCGCAGCAGCAGCAGCAGGAGCAGCCCCCCTCGGCGCGCCGCCGCCGGCCGCGCGAGGGCTCGTGCGACAGCAACGACCTCGACGCCGGCGGCAACGGCCACTGCAGCAGCGCCGGCGGCGGCGAGGACGAGAGGCACGACGCAGGCGCGGCGCTGCGGCGGCAGCGGGGGGCGGACGCCACGGCCGCCGCCGCCATCGTCGCCGCGCGGCCGCACCTCGCCCCGCTCCTCAAGCGCCAGGCGTCCGAGACGGCCGTGGCTGCGGCCTCTCAGCCGTCGCCCCAGCAGGACGAGGCGGGCGGCAGCGGCAGCGGCAGCGCTGGTGGAGGGGGCAGCAGCGGTGGCGGCGGCGGCGGCAAGCGCGAGGGCGACCCGGGCAGCTGCCGGCGTGGCTCCTCCCGCCGCCGCCGCCGCCGCCGCCAAGGCCTCCGGAGGCGGAGCCCAGCTGCGCGTGCCTCTCGGACGGCGCGTGCCCCAATCCGCTGCCAGCCCCGCCGGTCCTTGACGAGCCAGCATCGTGCGCCGTCGACCGCCACATCTGATCCTCCTTGCCCCCCCCCCCCTCCCCTCTCTCCTCCCTCCGCGCCGCCCCGGCCCCATGGCGCCGACGAGCGCGCCTCTTTCGGAAACACGAAAAAACGAGATGCCCCCCCCACCCCCACCGCCCCCTTGAGATACAGATGCCCCCGCGCGATCACGCGCCAAAAGAGCACGCACGAGCGCGCGCTCCTGCCCTTTTCCCCGCCGCCGCCCCGTTTTGGCCGCCTGTTGTTGGTTTGGTGGTTTTTTTTTCGTTTTGGGTGACTCGACGGCCAGACCACACACACACGTACCTACATACGCCACCGCCCCCTCCGCCCCCCCCCCCTACCTCTCTCTTTCTCAGCCCTGCGCCGAGCGTTTGGATCCCCACCCCACCCCCATTTTTGTCGGGGACTCTCTGTCCAAGTTGGAAGACCGCGCGCCGCGCGGCCCACGCGGCTCGTCGCTCGCTGGGCCCGTCGCCGCGCCGCCCCTCCCCCCTCCCCGTCGCTCGCTTCGCCGCGCCCTCTCCGCGCGCGCGCCCCGCGACATCCTCCCCCGAAAGCCCGCTCTGCCGGCTCCAGATTTTCTCTCTTTTGTCACCCCCCCCCCCCCGACCCCACCCCCCACCCCACCCACCCCCCGAGACGTTTTTCTTCGTGTCCCCCAAGCGAGGGCGCCATTGGAGCCCCGCATCCCGCTACCCGATATCCCACCACCCCGCGCCCTCTGAACGACGGGGGGGATCAAGCACCTCCGCCACCCAACACTGTGGCAGGCCGGCCCCCGCGCCGTCGGTTTCTCGTGTGCCTTTCCGACGCGCGCCGGGGATGACCACCCCCTGGCCGCCCCCCCCCCCCCCCCGTCCCCTTTTGTGATCTGCGACACCGGGGGTACCCCCCCCTTGCCCGATGATGGAAGATTTTTATCTGTTGGTTTTCGGGCGCATTGCGGCCGCCGCGCTCTCGCCCCCACCCCATTCCCACACGCCCAACACCCCCCCCCCCCCCCCCCCCCCCCCCCGTCGCCCCTCCCCCCCCCCTCCTCTCCCCTTCATTTCACGCGCCCTCCCCCTCGCCCCCCCAAGTCCTGTCGCCCCAGTGCGCGCGCGTGCCCGAGCACAAGCGGCCCCCGTCTTCCTTCCCCCCTCCCCCACCCCGGGCCTTATGGCCGCAGCCCCCCCCCCCCCCCCCCCCCCCCCCCGTGCGCGCATGACGGGCGACTCCCTTCCGAACCCCCCGCCCCCTTCCCTCCGCCCCCCCCCGGAATGCGACGTGTGCTGCCTCGCCGCAAGGCGGCTGGCGCGCAAGCAACCCCACAGCGGAGTGTACAAAACCACCGAGCCCTTTTTTCCCCCGCCCCCCCCTCCGACCGACCTCCGACCGACCCACACCCCCGCAAGAGCGCTCGAACCATTCTCTCTCTCTCCCTCTCTCTATCTCTCCCTTTTTTGTTGGTCCACACGAACGCGGGGCGCGCGACAGCGACACTCTAAATAATGATTCCAAGTCGAAGCGCTCCCCCCCGGAAGAGGAAAAGAAAAAGAAAAAAAGGCCGAACCCCGAACAAGATTGTGATCTTTTTACACACGCAGGCCAAAAGCCCTCTCGCCTCTCGTCAAAACAGCTCCATCCGCGCAGTCGTGCTGCTGCTGCCGCCGCCGCCACCACCACCACCCCCCCGCTCACCCGCGCGCGCCCGCTGCCCGCCTCCTCCCCCGCCGCCGCGCCCCTCGCCCCTGGGCGGCGCCTTGGGTTGCCCGCGCACCCTCGGCGTCGACGCCAGCAGGCTGCCGGCCGCCCCCTCGCCCCGCGCCCCGCCGCCGCGCGATGCCATCGGCGAGGACGGGGCGGATCCCCCGGGCGACGACGCGCCGCTGCCACCGCCGCCGACGCCGCCGGCCGCCGCCGCCGCCGCCAGCCGCTGAGCAGCCGTCGTCTTGCGCACGGCGCGCGGCGAGGCCAGCACCGCCGGGTCGAGCGTCTCGAGCCCCCGGAGGGCCGCGGGCGGGGCGGCGCCCGAGTGGGCGCCAGCGATCCCCCCGCCCAGCGAGAGCGCCTTGAGCTGGTACTCGGCCGACAGCTCGGCGACGCGCTGCCTGAAAGCGGGGAGGCCGGCTGGGGGCGCAGTCGGGGGCGCGGGGGTGCCCGGCGGCAACTCGCGGGGCAGCGCAAACTGGCTCAGGAGGTCGGCCGACCAGGAAGCGGCGGCGGCGGCGGCATCGGCGGCATCTGCGGCAGGGTTGTTGTTGGCGGTGCTGCTGCTCGGGGTGGGATGCGGCGGCGGCCCAGGGGTTGTTGTTGTTGTCGTTGCCGCCACTGCTGGCACCGATGCCGACGCCGAAGATGCCGCCGCGGCCGCAGCAGCGTCCAGCGCGGCTCCCCAGTACGGGTGCTGCGCGCAGTAGACCTCGCACAGGGCCGCGGGCGTCGACTTGAGCATGGGCGCGGTGGGCAGGGCGCGCTCGCGCTCGATCGGGGGCTGCGGCGTCTGCTGCTGCTGCTTTTGCTTTTGCGGCTGCGGTTGCGGCGCCGGCGGCGCGGGCGTCTCGAGCATCGCCGCCACCACCTCGGACGCGCACGCGGCCACCACGCGGGGGGAGTACCCGCCCTCGAGCACGGCGAGCATCCTCCCGCGCGCTGACGGCACGCGCCGCAGCAGCCGCTCCGCCAGCGCGCCGTACAGCGGGGCCGAGCACAGGCACCCGCCCAGCGGGTCCCCCCGCGCGGCGTCAAAGCCCGCCGCCACGACGACCAGGTCGGGCGCAAAGGCGCGCGCGATGGGCTCGACGATGAGCTCCATGGCCGCGAGGACGTCGGCGTCGCCCACCCCCCTTGACCGCCAGGGCACGTTGACGTTGAGGCCCGCTGCTGCTGCTGCTGCTGTTGTTGTTGTTGTTGTTGTTGTTGTTGGGGTCGTCGTCGTCATCGTCGCCCCCGCCCCCGCCCCCGCCCCGACCTCAAAGGCCCCGCCGCTGCCGTCCGGGAAGAACCGCCCGTCGCGCCGGTGCAGCGACACGGTGAGCACGCGCGGGTCGGCGTAGAACACGTCCTGGGTTCCGTTGCCGTGGTGCACGTCCGGGTCGAAGACGAGGACGCGCCGCACGCGCGACCCCGGGCAGGCCAGCGCCGCGCGCGCGGCGACGGCCGCGGCATTGTAGAAGCAAAAGCCGCCCGCGCGGTCGCTCGAGGCGTGGTGGCCGGGGGGGCGGACGGCCGCGAAGGCGCGCGGGATGGAGGTTGAGGCTGGGGCTGAGGTCGACGCTGTGGAGGACGAAGCGCCGCCCGCCGCGTCGGGGTCCCAGCGCGCGATGGCCGCGGCCGCCTCGGCCGCGCACCCCGCCGCCATGCGGGCGGCCGCCGCCGTGCCCGGGCCGACAAAGATGTCCCCCCCCAGCAGGACGAGCTTGGACCCCCGCGGGCACAGGCGGGCGGGGCGGCCGTCGGCGTCGCGCAGGGGGCGGCCCGCGCCGTCGGTCAGGTGGGCGAGCGGGGCAGGCGGAGGAAGAGGAGGAGGTTGGCTGTTGCCGCCGCCGTTGTCGTCGTCGTCGTCGCCGTCGGCGTCGTTTTTGGCGCTGTTGGCGGCCTCGCGCGCCGCCGCCGCCAGCATCGCCGCCGCCTCGACGGCCTCCATGGCCTCCGAGTAGAGCGTCTCCACGCGCCTGACGTGCCCGGCCCCGTGCACGCTCGCCAGCTCGGCGTCCGTGGCCAGGCGCTGCCTCAGCCGGTGGCAGCGCTGCAGCAGGCCCCGGTCGGCGAGCGCGGCGGCCAGCGCGCGCGTGCGGTCCGGGTGCTCCGGGTGCCCCTCGCGCAGGTGGGCGTCCATGGTGGCGGCGTCGTGGACGAGGGCGACGGCCTGGTCGCTTTGGTGTTGGTGTTGGTGTTGGGACGGGGGGAGGAGGGTTGTGGCGCAGCTGGCGGCGGCGCCGGGCCAGGGCGCGCCGAGCGGCAAGAAGGCGGCGGTGGTGGTTGGCGTCGCCGTCGGTCCCACCGCCACCGCCGCGCGCGCGCCTAGGATGCCGGGAAGCAAGCCGGGCGCGTCGTCGTCGCCGTTGGCCGCGTCGCTCTCATCGAACAGGCCGCGCGAGCGGAGGGCTTCGTCGTCGGCCTGTCGTTGTTGTTGTTGTTGCGCTCGCAGCTGCTCCTCCTCCTCCTCTTCCGCCGCTGCGCCAGCCGAGAAGACGATGCCCATGTGTTGTTTCTTTTTGGAGAGATGAGGACAAGGTAACGAGTGATGTCCCCGTGCGTTTTTTTGACGGCACGCGCGGCTTTCGGGCGCGAATGAATTGGGAGAGCGGGATGGACGGCGTGTTGCCGTTTTTGGGGAGCGGGGGCAGAGGGGCGGGCGGCGCCGGCGCGTCGCGTGGACGAGCGCGCCCTGGTTTTATACATCGGCTCGATCAGCTTGCCCCCCCCCCCCCCCCCTTCCCCCGACCACCAACGCCACAGGACTGGTTACTAGCGCTCTCGACTCCGCACACCCCCCGAATCACTCAGCCTTTTTCCCGCCCCCCCCCGGAAACCGTCTCCACGTGCGGAGAAAGCAGTTGCCCCCGTGGTCACTCAAAAGAGCATCTCCCGTCCCGCACCCGTCCCCCGCCGCCCTCCGAGCCTCCGGGACGCGGCGCGCGGGCCGCGGGGACACTTCCGGCCCGTGGCTATCTATCCCCGACGCCTGCCTAGACCCGTGACCCCCCTTTCCGCGCGCACGTGCCGCGATGCCGCCGCCGCCGCCCCTGTCGCTGGCACCGCCGTCGCCGTTGGCGCCGCGCCACGACGGCGACGATGGCCACCCCCACCACCACCACCACACCGACCGGCGCCACTCCGCCACGAGCAGCGGCCCTTACACGGACCTCAGCGTGACCGACCTGTCCAAGCTGCGGCGCCTGGGCTCGGTCACCACAAAACTGCAGTACACAAAGCCGCGCCGCCGCTTTGCGGCCCCTTTGCACGACGCGTTCAACTGGTGGTCGCGCTGGAGCGTCCCCGGACTGGGCATGTTCAGCGAGGCCTGGGTCATCTTCAGCATCGGCCTGATCGGCCCCTTTCAGGTGAGAGGGAGGGAGGGAGGGAGGGAGGCGGAGGAGCAGGGAGGGAGGGGGCTGGGCCGCGTGCACCACGACGCTCACGACGCACACCACACAAATAACGTCTTCCACCCCCCCCCCAAAAAAAAACCTCTTCACAGGAGGCGATGTTCCCCGAGTGCTTCGTCGAGCACACGGCCCCTGGTTGCAGCGCCTCGTTGGTCCATGCGACCAAGTTTATCCAGATCGTCGCCATCGTGATTGGCATGTTGGTCGGGGGCGCTTTGCTCGACGTTATGGGGCGGCGGTTCGGCTCGCGCCTGGCCGCCGCGATCATGACGGTCGGGTCGCTCATGCTTACCTTCTCCTCTTTTATTCCCAGTCCGACCGCCTACCTGGGGTTTTTCATCTTCGCCCAGGCGTTTTACGGCTTGGGGGTGGGGGGCGAGTACCCCTCGGCGTCGTCCTCGGCGGCCGAGCGCGCGCAGCAGGACCCCGTGCTGCGGGACTACCGGGGCCGGCAGATGTGCCTGACGTTCAGCCAGCAGGGCATGGGCAACTTTGTCAACTGCGCCGTCATCCTCATGCTGATGGCGATGTACGGGCAGTCGGGCGAGAGCGTCTCGCCCCAGGCCTCAAAGTCGATCATCGCGATCCAGTTTGCGTGCGCCACGGCCGTCGCGCTCTTCATGATGTTCTGGCGCACTTTTAAACTGAAGGAGAGCGCGGTGTGGTCGGCCGAGCACAAGGACACGGGGAAGATCCACGAGGCCGAGCATTTGAAGGGGGGAGCGCACGCGTCTATGTACCGCGTGGTGCTGCGGTCGTTCTGGCCGAGGCTGACGGCTACGTCGCTGACGTGGCTCGCCAACGACTTTGCGTTCTACGGCAACAAGCTGTTCATGTCGACGGTGGGTACGACGGGTTTTTTTTCGGGGGCGGGGGGAGGGGGGGGGGGGGGGGGGGGCGCGCACAAAGATTAAAGGCCGCCGCTCGCTCGCCGCCCAACGTGTCACCCGCGCGCTCACCCCGCTCAATGAAGAAAAACCACGCGTCCCCCCGCCCCAAAAATACCACAAAACCATCACAGTTCATCAAGATCCTCTACCCGGGCGCCACCCTCTTTGTGCGCATGCAGTGGACGCTGCTCAACAGCTTCATCTCGCTCGCGGGGTACTACGCGGCGGCCGCGATGATCGACCGCAACTGGTACGGCCGCCGCCGCATGCAGGAGTACGGGTTCCTTGCTATGTTTGCCCTCTTTCTCACGTGTGCGATCGCGTATCCTACCCTCCTCGCCTCGCAAGCCGGCCTCCACGCCTTTCAAGCCCTCTACTTCCTCTCGTCCTTTTTCAACCAGTTTGGTCCCAACTGCGTCACGTGGCTCGCGGCCGCCGAGGTCTTTCCCACCGAGGTGCGCGCCACGCTGCAGGGCACTTCGGCGGCCATGGGCAAGATCGGCGCCATCATCGCCGACGTGTGCTTTGGCCTGGTGGAGTCGCGCACGGCATTTTACCTCTCGGCCGCGTTTGGGCTGGTCGGTGCTTTGCTAACGCGCCTGTTTTTGCCCGACACGACGGGCCTGCCGCTCGACGAGCTCGACCGCCTCTCCAAGTATTTGCTGGCGGGGGCCGGGGAGCACTACCACGGCCAGGCCGTGGCGCCCCGGCACCTGAGCCTGTGGGAGCGCTGGGTCTGGAAGTGGCACGAGCACTACGACCCCGAGCTCGACGAGCTGCATAAGCAGGTGCAGGAGGACGCGGCGCTGGCCGAGGCGCCCGAGAAGGACGACGAGGACTGGCTGGCGGCCGTCGGGCACGCGCCGCTGTCGCGCGTGGCGTCGTCGGCCGAGGCGAGCGCGGCGGGGCCGGCGGCGGCCGCGCTTCACGGCAGCGTGAGCAGCAACGGCAACAGCAACGGGCGCGGCGGCGGCGCGGTCGAGATGGCGGCGGCGGAGCGCCTCGCCGTCAAGGGCGCGGAGCTTTGAGACAGAGAGACAAGACAACACCCCCCACCCACCTACCCACCCATGGGCGCGATTCCGCGCCAAGACAGCGCTCTGAAGCCGCTGTCTTCCTGGGCCGCGCCCCCTCGAGCTATTGGCCCCTCCCTCCGATGGCGACCCCTCCTCCCGACGACCAACAACGCACCACCGCCACCCCGCACGCTCTCCCGCCGCCGTGGCATCTGCCAAATGCCCGCCGCCACATATTACGTGCGCCCTGATCTACGCTAGATCCGCCACCCTCGCACTCTTTCTCTCCCCCCTCTCGCAACCCTTCCGCCTTGACTTCGTGAGCGCTCTAGGCGCGCCGCGCCGCGCCCTTTATGCTCCGGGTCCCCCCCCTCCTCCTCCCCCTCCCCGCCGCGCGCCCTGATCTCGCCCCTTGCCTGCAGTGTGAGCGTGAATTGTTCGTGTTATTCATTGTTGGAATGATGTAAAAAATTGTCTCTGTCTACCATATCACACGCGCTTGTGGGCGTACCGCAGCCGCGCGAGCGCGGCGACCTCGGCGGCCGTGGCCTCAAACGCCGAGAGCGCGAGCTCCGACGCGCCGACGACCAAAAGGGGGGCGAGCGGCACCCAGCTCAGCTCCCAGGGGACGCCCAGCTCCCGGTACTTGCGCGCGTGCGCGGCCATGGCCAGGGACCAGTAGGCCGCGCCGCACGAGGCGCCCGCGGCGGCGGCCAGGCGGAGGAAGAGCAGGAGGAGGGCGTGGTCGCATCGCCGCCGCGCCCCCGGCCTTGGTGCTGCCGCTGCCGCCGCCGCCGCCGAAGCCCACAGACCCCCCGCTTGCGCCGCCAAGACCAGCCCCGGGGGAGGGAAAACGTCCTCTAGAACAATAAGCAGCTCGCCCGTGTGCCGCTGCTGCCATGGATGAAGCGCCTGCTCGAGCGCGAGCCACGTGAAAAAGAGGGCGACGAGGGCGCCCAAGCAAGCGAGGGCGGCGCCGCCGCGCGCCCGCTGACGCTCGGCCTGCAGTCGGAGCCCCCGCACGACGGCCTCTTGCTCGGCCTCGTCCAGGGGATCGGGCTGCTGCAGGAGCGCGTCGATCGCGGCGTTTGGATCATCGCTGTTGTTGGCATTGTCGGTGGAGGAGGAGGGGGCGCGCGCGCGTCGTCGAGGCTGGTGCATGGGTGCTGCTCTTGCTGCTCCGAGACGACCGCCGGTTGTGGCGCGCGCGCGCGGTCGGCTTGATTGATCGCTCGGGTCGTATCGTTCGGCGCGGGCTGTATGTAGTAGGTCGCGCGCGTGGTCGTTGGAAAGTTGGAGAGAGATGGGGCGTTGGGCTTGTGCAAGGGGGGGGCGCGGGCGCTCTTCCATCGGCGGCGACGAGGCGGGGCGGAAGCGGCGGCGGCGCGAGAGGAGAAGAAGAAAGAGAGCCCGGCCCCACGCGCCCCACAGCAGACGCACACACTCACGAGACACGCGGCCACGTCACAAGCACAACGCCCGTCCCCCCCTCCTCTCTGTCTCTCGCCTATCCCAAGCTGCAGACATAGCCGACGTGCCCTCCGACTGCGCGTCACGAGAAAAGGGTCCCGTTTTTCGCCTCCTCCTCCCCCGGAGCCGCGACACACCCGCTTTCGTCGAACCAAGCCTTCTCCCCCGCGCGCGCCTCAACGCGCCCACCAGTCCATCGGAGGCGGGAGAGCCTATCGAAGACACGCGCGAGAGCTAGCACGCGCGCGCGCACACAACTGCTTTTGCCGCCGGCGACGACACCGCGCGCCGCCCGCCACCGCCGCCGCCCGAGAGGCACCGTCAGCGGAGCAACCGCCGCGCCCGCGCGAAAACTACCCCAAAGCCCCTCCCACGCAGCCGACACGCCCCACAACAACCATGGACGCCGCCACGGGACAGCACGACCACCAGCAGCAACAGGCACAAAGCCTGCGCCGCCTCGCGGTGGTCGGCGGGCACTTTGACCTCAGGGCCTCTGCCGAGGCCGTGGCGCGCCGCGCGGGCGGCACCTCGCAGCGCGCCCTGATGGCCAGGCGCGACGTCTCGGCCCTGCACACCCTGCTCGAGCACGACAACCCGGAGCTGCGCCACCGCATGAAGGCCTTCTTCGCCGCCGACCCCCTGTACATCCCGCGCTACGACATCGACCTTCGCGACGACCGCGAGCTCGCGCTCGCGCGCCTCGAGCGCTTCTGCCGCGCGGGCTTCATCTCGGTGGGCGACTTCGCGGTCGACCCGCGCCGCATCTTCGCCGCGCACGAGGTCGCGGCCCTGGTCGACCCCTCGATGGCCACCAAGATGACCGTGCAGTTCAACCTGGCCGGCGGGAGCATCCTGCGGCTGGGCTCGGAGCGGCACCACCGCGCCGTGCTGCGGGGGATCGACGACGCGAGCGTGATGGCCGCCTTTGCGCTGACCGAGTTGGGGGCGGGGAACAACGCGGTGGAAATGACGACGACGTGAGTAGATGGAGATGTTGATGCTGCCGCAGTTTGGCGGGGCAGTCTCTCTCGCGCTCTCTCGCTCACACGCCCTCCCCCTCCCGCCCCCCCCCCCCCCAAAAAAAACCCAACCACAAAAAAAAAACAGCGCCACCTACGACCCGTCCACGCAGACTTTCGACCTCCACTCCCCGACGACCCTCAGCGCCAAGTACTGGATCACCAACGGCGCCGTGCACGCGCAGTTTGCGGTCGTCTTTGCGCGCCTGCTGCTGCCGCCCTCGGCGCCCGGTTCCAACGGCCGCGCGCGCGACGAGGGCGTCCACGCCTTCCTCGTGCGCATCCGCGAGCCGGGCACCCTCAAGGCCTGCCAGGGGTGCGTCGTGCAGGACATGGGCCACAAGATGCAGGGCACCAACGGCGTCGACAACGCCAAGATCGCGTTCGACCACGTCTCCATCCCTTTGGGCGCCTTGCTCGACGCGCACTCGACGGTCAAGCCCGACGGCTCCTTCTCGTCGTCCGTCGCCCGCCCGCGCGACCGCTTCCTGCGCGTGGCCGACCAGCTCCTCAGCGGGCGCATCTGCATCGCGTCGATGATGCAGTCGGTCAGCAAGCTTGCGCTCGCGATCGCCGTGCGGTACGCGTCGTCGCGCCTGTGCGTGGGCGCCTCTGGAAAGTCGGACGAGGCCATCCTGTCGTACCAGCTGCAGCAGCGCGCCCTGCTGCCCCTGTGCGCGCGCACCGTGTGCCTGCAGCTGGGCCTCAACAGCGTGAAGGACCGCTGGGTGCCCGTGTCGGGCTTTGGCGGGCCCGAGGGCGCGGCCGCCGAGCGCGCGGCCGCGGCGGCCGCGGCCGCCAACCGGGGGGGCGGCAACGGCGGCAACGGCAACAACAACCCAAACAACCAGGCCCCGACCGCCACGCCCCAGCAGCAGGCCGTGCTCCTGCGGCGCGCCCACGTCGAGGCCGTCACCCTCTGCTGCGCCATCAAGCCCCTCTGCGCCTGGAACGCCGAGCGCAGCGCCACGGTGTCGCGCGAGCGCTGCGGCGGGCAGGGCTACCTGAGCGTCAACCGCTTTGGCCACCTGATCGGGTTTGCGCACGCGGGGATGACGGCCGAGGGGGACAACCGCGTGCTGATGCAGAAGGTGGCCAAGGAGCTGCTGGGGATGATGTCGTGGCCGGCGTTCCAGGCGCGGCTGGCGGCGGCCGAGGCGGCGGCGCCAGCGCTGCTGGCGGCGAGCGGCGGGGGCGGGAATGGCGGCGGCGGGGGGGGCAACGGCGGCGGCGGCGACGGCGGCCTCTTCACGGGCCCGCTGCCGGCCGAGTTTGGCGGCGGCGGCGGCAACGGCGACCCCTCCTCCTCCTCCTCCGTCAACCCCAACGCCTTCTCCTCCACGCCCACCAACCTCCCGCCCTTTTGCCTCCAGGGCCTGCGCAAGGCGCTCGCCGTGCGCGAGGCGCGCCTGCTGCGGCAGCTGCAAAACGCCATGAAGGCGGCCACGTCGTCCCCCTCTTCGTCGTCGTCGTCCTTCTTCGACGCGTGGATGAAGGCGCAGAGCGACCTCGTGCAGCACGCGGCGCTGGCCTACGGCGAGCGCGAGGTCCTCGAGGCGTGCGCGCGCGCCATGGAGGGCGGCGCGGGGGCTCCGGCCGCGGGTCCCTACGCCGTCCCCGCCGACGGCGCCGCGGGCGCCTTTAGCCCCCCGCCCCCGCTCGGCGCCTCCGCCGCCCGCCAGGCCGCCGCCTCCGCCCGCCCGCTCCTCTACCCGACCGTCCTGCTCTACGCCGCCTCGTGCGTCGAGAGCGATCTCGCGTGGTTCGTGGGCGCGGACGTCCTGCCGCTGCGCGCGGCGAAGGCGGTGCCCGCGGGCTGCCGCGCGCTCGTGCGCGACATGGGAACGACGGCGGCGCTCGAGCTGGTCGCGTCGTTCGGCATCCCCGAGGAGCTCATGGCGGCGCCGATCGCGTCTGACTGGGAGGACTACAACCGGTACGACAACCGCGGGGAGCTCGTGGGCGCGTGCTTCGAGCGGCCGCTGCCGGCGCCCGGGGCGCGCGGGCCTTGGGCGGGGGCGCCGTCGTCGTGAGAGAGAAGAGGAGGGCGTTTTGCCGCCGCGTCGGTTTTTGTTAGCGTAGCATCCTTGGTCCAGAATCCATCTCCCCCCCCCCCCCAAGTCCGATCAATCACCCCTTTATTATTCTGTGTAACAAGCGCCGCGGCGCGCGCAAAACGCAAACGCAACCATCATCAATGCAACGATGGATTGGGGGGCTTTTTGTTCCGGGTTGGGGGGTCGGGAGGCGGAGCGGGGCTCTTCGCAGCGCCCCCCGCCCCAAAAAAAATCGCTCGAAAAACAAAGGAAAAAAATGCAATCTCATTCACTCGTCCTCCCCCAGCGCCTCGGCCAGCAGTCGCGCCATCTCCGCGTCGCCACCCTCAAGCGGGTCCTCCGCGTACACCGGCCCGAGACGCCACCCCAGCCCGCGCAGGCAGCGCGCCTCGACGTCGGCCGTCTGGGCGAGGGTGACCGCCGGCGCGCGAGGAGGCGGGGGAGGCGGGGGGGGAGGAGCAGGGGGCGGGCGGCCGGTCCAGTGGTGGCCGTGGTGGCGGCGGTGGTGCTGGTGCTCGTGCGAGTGCCGCTGCTGCTGCCCCTGCCCCTGCACCGCGCCGGCGGCGGCCAGCGCGGACAGCATGAAGCGCAGCAACCCTAACGCGTGGACCTGGTCGACCACTTTCGTGGCGACGAAGACGCAGGTGAACTGGATCGAGCGCAGCGTCGACTCGTCGCGCTGCGCGGCGGCGGCGGCGGCGGCGGCGGCGGCGGGGCATGCGGCGGCGGCGGCGTCGGGGCCTGCGGCGACGGGGGACGCGCCCGAGTACGCGCCCCCCCCGGACGACGACGACGTGCCGGGGAAGGTCACCCCGGGCGCGGCGGCGGCCGCGGCCCCCCCCGCGCATTGGCCCCTCAAGGGGGGGGGGGCGGTCGCGCAGTAGCGGCTAAAGGCCGGCAGGCGGGCGGCGCCGGCGGCCAAGTGGGGCATGGACGCCAGCAGGCGCTGGAAGTAGGACGAGCCCAGGGCGACGGCGGCGGCGGGGAAGTGCCAGGCGGCGGCCATGTGGTGGAGCGTGCCGCCGGGCTCGACGGGGAGGTACTCGAGGCGTGGGGGGCGGGCGAGCGGCGGGGCGGGGGAGGGGATCGGGGGCGGCACCGGCGGGTCGGCCGCGCCCGGCGGCGCCGTCGTCGCGGCCGCCGAGCAAAGGGAGGGCGCGGGGAGGAAGAGGCGCGCCATGAGCGTGTTGGCGGCCTCGAGCGCGCGCGAGGAGCAGGGCCCTGGAGCGGCCGAGGGGACGCCCGCGGGCAGGGGGAGGAGGATGCCGGGCGCCGCCGCCGCCGCCGCCGCCGGGTCGGCCCCGCCAAGGCCGCCGCCGCCGCCGCCTCCCGGCGCCGCCGCGATGGCGAGGGCGAGGTCGGCGCACGCGAGGCGGCGCACGGAGCTGGCCGGGGCGGGAGGGAGGAGGGACGCGCCTGAGCCAGCGGCGGCAGCGGCGGCGGCGGCGGCAGCGGCGCGCCCCTGGGCGCCCGCCGCGGCTGCGGCGGTGGTCCGGAGGAGGGCGAACTCGGGGGGCACGTGCGAAGGAAGGGCAGGAGAAGGGGCGGCAGCGGCGGCGGCCGCGCGCGCGTCTCGCCGCAAAAAGCCCTGCAGGGGGCGCGGCTGCTGCTGCTGCTGCTGCTGCTGCTGCTGAATAGGAGGAGGAATGGGAGGCACGGCGGCGGCCGCCGCCGCCAGCGCGGCCGCCTCGGCCGCCGCCAGGGCCGCGGCGCGCACGGCCGCGGCCACGCCGCTCATGCCGCTGCGCAAGCTCACGTCGCTGGCGGCGGCGGCGGCGGCGTGGTGGCGGAAGAGCGCCGAGCCGAGCGCGCCGCCGCCGCTGCCGCCGCCGCTGCCAGCGCCGCCTCCGCTGCCAGCGCCGCCGCCGCCGCCGCCGCTCCGGGGTGACGTGACCATGGCCGAGGCGGCGGCGCCACCGCCCTCGGCCGCCGCCCCCGACGCCCGCCGCGCGCGCTCGCGCTCGAGGCTGCTGCTGCGCTTGCGCACGGCGTCGGCCTCGGCCACGGCCGCCGCCGCCGCCTCGCCGGCCTCCTCGAGCATCTCCCTGCTGGTGCGGCGCGGGTACTCGGCGTAGAGGGCCGACATGACCGCGCCGGGCCGTGAGCCCGGGCCCTGCGGCCGCGGCACGCGGGGAGGGCCGGACCGCTGCTGCTGGTGCTGCTGCTGCTCGAGCTCTCGCTCTTGGCCCGGCGGCGGCGGCAGCGCCGCCTCGAGCGACCGCGCGCGGCGCAGCAAGGGGCGCAGGTCGAACAAGACCACCTGCTCCTGCTCCTGCTGTTGTTGGTCCTGGTCCTCCTCCATCGCCTCGTCGCCCTCCTCCTCCTCGTCCTCGTCGTCGTCGTCCTCTTTTGGCTGGCGCCAGCGCAGGTCGAGCGAGGGCGGGCGGTGCTGAGACGGCGGCAGCGGCAGCGGCGCTGCTGCTGCGGCCACGGCCGCCGCCGCCGCCGCTGCCGCCGCGTCGCGCTGCTGCTGCTGGTGCTGCTGGTGCTGCTCGCGCTGCTGCTGCCGCCAGACCACGGCGCGCCGCGCCGCGCTGTCGTCGCCGCCGCCGTCCGCTGGCCGGCTGTCCTCCTCGAACGAGTGCATCGACGCGCGGCCACCGATGCCGCCGCCGCCGCGGCGGGCGAGGTGGCACGACGAGGAGGAGCACGAGCGCGAGCGCGCGGCCGCGCTGGTGCCGGCACCGCTGCCGGCGCCACCGCCGCTGCTGGGGAGCGTGGGCGGGGCCGCCACGATCGCGGGCCCGCCGCTGCCGCCGCGCAAAGGGGGCGGCATACCTACGTACTTGGGGGTGGTGATTGGATTGGATGCGCTCGACTTGGATTCGGGGCGCGCGAGGGGCGTGGTCGTTTCTTTCGAGAGCGAGAGCGAGGAGTGCGCCTTTCGCGCGCGCGCGCGCCCTTGTTCAGGGCGCGCTGGGTTAGGGAAGGAGGGGTGGGTGAGGCGAGAGAAGGGCGATGGGCCGCCCCCAGATCGATCGGGATCGGCGCGCGGGGCGGCGGCTCTGTTTTTTTGGGCGCGCGCGTGATCAGGCGATTGCGGAGGAGGGGAGGAGAGAGGGGGTGGTTGGTCGTCTTTCGGGCGTGAGAAAGTCAAAAAGCAGGGGGTCAGGGGGTGCAAATGAAAGGTACTACTGCTGCAAATGGGTCAATGCGTGCACGGGAGAATGAACGGGGGAGGAGGGAGGAAGCGGGGCGCGTGTAGAAGAAATCGCGCGGCGCGCGCTGCCGCCGGCGACGCTCCCGCCGAGGCGGGCGCCCCGCCGACCGCCTTCCGCCGACGCCGCGCGCGCCTCAACGGGAGTCTCGCTCTCTCTCAAAAAGGCTAGCCTCCACAAGCACACTCTGCATTCATCATAAGCGCTGACCTCCCTCCTCTGAGGTCCAAACCCCACCAACAGCAAAACAGCGACAACAACCAAGCGACCCCGGAGGGACCGCCCTCCTCCTCCTCTCTCCCTCTTTTTTCCCACCAGCAGCTCTCCCGACACGCAACACGCACGCGACGGGCGCGCGCAGGCCAAAACCACACCCACGTCGTCAACAGGCGCGGCCCCCGAGAAGAACCGACCGCGCCCGGTCGAAACGCGCCGACCTCGCATCGACCTCTCTCCCTCTTTCCGCCGCCAACGCGCGCGGCCCGCGCGGAGCCGTTCCGCCGCGCGCCCCCCGTCGAAAAAGTGAGACGCCCCCACGCCCCAGATAAAAAATGACCGACGGCGCCTTCCCCCCGGGAGCGGCGCGCACGCCCAGCGGCGTCACGTCGGACTTTCTCGACCAGTTCCTGGACGAGATGGTCACGGAGCAGGCCGCGGGCAGCTGGCTGCTCGAGGGCGCCGCCGCCGCCGCCGCTCCTTCTCCTTCTCCCCCCTTCGCGCCGCTAGCCACCGCGGCCGCTCTCACACCCTGCTCTGCGGCGCCCCCGCCGATGATGATGGGCTGCAACTACGCCCTTCTCGAGCGCCTGGTGGAGGAGGACGCCACGACGACGCCCGTCCCCACTCCCTTTGGCGGCGTCGGCGGCAGCGGCGGCGGCGGCAGCGGCTGCTCAGCCGAGGTGGCGGCCGCCTGGGAGGCGGCCCTGCGCGCGCGGCAGCAGCACGAGCAGCACCAGCAGGTCATGATGCAGCAGCAGCAGCAGCAGCAGCACCAAGCGCCGCTGGGACCCGTGCCGGGCATCTCGTTTGCGTTTGGGCAGGGGCCCGTGGTGGCGGTGCCGGCCCTCCCCCCGCCGCAGCAGGAGCAGCCGCCGCAGCAGCAGCCGGAGCAGCAGCAGGTGCTTGAGATGCAGGCGCAAATCCTGGCGCTGCAGGCGCAGCTCCAGCAGCAGAAGCAGCAGCAGCAGCAGGAGGCGGCCCCGGCCGACCCGTCCGGTAGCGCCGGCAGCGCCGGGAGCGGCGCCGATGACCCCAAGCCCGCCCCCGCCGCCGCCCCCCGCGCCTCGGCCGCGCGCCGCCGCGCCGCCGCCGCCGCCGCCCCGGCAGCAGCCGCAGCAGCAGCGGCCGCGCCCGGCCCCGCCTCCGCCCAGCAGCCCCAAGCCCAGCAGCAACAGCCACCCCTCTCGCGCTTCCAGCGCTCGCGCCAGCGCCAGCGCGAGCGCCACTCGGCCATGGAGCGCGAGCTCGCCGACCGCCTCACGCAGGTCGCGCGGCTCGAGGCGCGCAACGAGGGCCTGCGCGACCGCTCCGGGGCGCTGGGGAAGGTGATCGCCGTGCGCGAGCGGCAGCTGCAGATGCTGGCGGCGTACGGCCCCGCGCCACTGCCGGCGCCGGCGCCGGGGTCGGGGGAAGGAGGGGGAGCGGGGGCGGGAGCGGGGGCGGCGGCGGGGCAGGCGGCGGAGGAGGACGAGGAGGAGAGGAAGCCGCAGCCGTCGGCGCTGCCGCGCGCGCCCGACGGGCGCATTGTGCTGCCCCACGGCGATGGCGGCGGCGGCGGCGAGTCCCGCCCGCCCTCGGGAGCAGGCGGCGCCTGGCCCGCGCCCCCGCCCCTGCCCTCCCTCCCGCGCGCCGCCGCCGACGCCGTGCGCACGGCCGACCTGGCGCTGCTGCGCGAGCACTGGCTCGCGTTCGCCGGGGCGTGCAGGGCGTCGCTGGCCATGCTCGACGCCGCGCGCGCGCTCCAGGCAGGGGCCGAGGCGGCCGGGCGGGGGGGCGAGGCCGCCTCCTGCGCCAAGCGCGACGAGGAGCGCGCGCTCGCCGCGCTCGCGTCCGAGACGCGCGCGCACCTGGCGCTCTTCTTGACAGTGGCGATGCTCAACCCGGCCGCCGCGCTGCGCGTGGCGTCGAGCGACCTGAGCGCCGTCGGCGGCGGCGGCAAGGAGGAGGCCAGGGCCGGGGCCGGGGCGGCGGTCAAAAAGGAGGAAGACCCATCGCCCCCCTCCTCGACGTCCCCCTCGTCCTCCCCGCTGCCGCTCGCGGCCCTGCGCTCGTCCGCCTCGGCCGAGGCCGTCGGCGCGCGCTGCTACGCTGCCGCGCGCCTGACCGACGCCCAGCGGCGCGAGGCGCGCCAGGTGCTCAGGATCGTCGGGCGCGAGCTCCTGCGCGTGGGCGGGGAGCGCGCGGCCCTGCGGGGCGAGTGGGCGGCCGCCGCGGCCACGGCCGACGCCGCCGCAGCCTCGGCCGCCGCGGCTGCGGCCGACGCCGACGCCGACGCCGACGTCCCGCCTCGTCGTCCTCCTCCCTCGGCGGCCCCGACAGCAACAACAACAGCACCAACAACACCAACGACCGCCTTCCGAACCGACGTTCTGGGCCTCGTCGACCTCCTCCGCCGCGTGCAGCTGTCGATGCGGCGCGAGTACAGCGCGCTCCTGCTGCTCTCCCTGGCGCTGTTCGACCAGGTCCTGTCTCCCGAGCAGTTTGCGCGCGCCTCGGTGGCCGCCCTGCCGCACGTGCCCTCGCCCCTGGGGTTTTGCCTGGCGATGGAGCGGGCTGTGGCGGCGGACGCGGCGGCGGCGGCGTCCGGGGCTGGGGCGGCGGGGGCGGCGGCGGCGGCTGTGGCGCCCGAGGACGTGGCGAGGGCGGTGGCGCGGCAAGAGGCGGAGGAGGAGCGGCGGGCGTCGGAAGGAGGCGGGGGCGGGTTTGCACACACGTGAGAGAGAGGGGAGCGACGCTTCGCCCTTGAAGAAGAACAACCGCTAAAACAAAGCAACACACACACAGCATCTCGGCCCCCCTACTCCTCGTCCTCCTCCTCGTCCTCGTCCTCGCCCTCGTCCATCGGCGCCGCGCCGCCGCCAGCCTTCTCCTCCTCCTCGGCGTCGGCGTCGGCGGCCGCCTCGTCGTCGTCGTCGGCCGCGCCCGAAGGCGTGGCGGCGGCGACGCCGTCCTCCTCGTCGCTCTTGTCCTCTTTCTCGGCCGGCTTGCCCCCGGCCGACAGCGCCTCTTCGTCCTCGTCCTCGTCCTCCTTGGACGAAGGCGCCGGGCGCCCGAGGCCGCTCGCCGAGGCGTCATCCTCGGGCCCGGCGGCGGCGGCGGCGGCCTCGGCCGCGGCCTCGGCCTCGGCCTCGGCCTCCTCCTCCGTCTTCTTCTTACCCGCGGCGGCGGCATTCTTCTTGTTGCTGCCGCCGGACGCGCGCTTGCGCGGCGCCGCCGCGGCCTTGTTGTTGTTCTTCTTCGCCGGCGGCGCCTTGGCGGTCTTTTTCGGCGCGGCCGCCGCGGCCGCCGCGCGGCGCTTCTTGGCCGCGGCCGCGGCGCCCGTCGACGAGCCCTTGAGGATGGCCTTGGCCGCCTTCGTCGCGGCCGCGCGCGTCGGGCGCGGCCCGCCGGCGTCCTTCTTGGGCTTGACGCTGATGATGCGCGGCATTTTTTGGGCTGGGGGTGTCGGGGTGGGTTTTTTGTGAGGGGAGAGGGGGGGGGACGTCGGCGCGACAGATGTGAGCGGCGCGCGACAGATGGGGGGAATCAGCGGCGGTGGTGGGTGTGCTGTTTCGTCTAGCACGCGCGCGCGCGCCCGCGCCCCGAGCCGCGCGCCTCCAGACAGGTACTGCGCCCTACTATTTCGGCCTGCGGCGCGCGCCACGGACTCACCCGACAAGGGAGCAAGGGGCAAAGGGGGCAGGGAAGGGGGAAGCGCGGGCGGGAGAGGCGTGAGGCAGAAGGAGAGAGCGTTGTTTGCTCACAGGCACGCGTGCGCGAAAACGTGGCTTGCGCACGAGGGTCCCTAGACGACGTGGAAGTGGTGTGTGATGTGAGATCACCGTGTTTGTGCGTTGACAGTTGTCGTTTGTGTCGTCTGCGGGAACGATTTTGATCGGGGCGTGGGGTCGAGACTTGTGTGCAGAGGAGGGAGGAGGAGGAGAGCTCTCCCGGTGCCCGCCCGCGCCCTTGCCGCCCGCCCCGCGCACACAGACACATCGGCAGCACCAGCAACGAGCGTGCTCTCTTACAGACAGTCAAAAGCAGGGTGGAACATGGCCAAAAGGGCCCGTGCGCGCGCGCGCAACTCGAACAACAAACCGAACCCGTCTCAATGCCTCAACACGCCGCCTCAACGCGCCGACGCCGACGCCGCGCCGTCCCCGCCGACGCCGCCACCGCCCTTCTTATCCAATCCCAGCAGCCGCCGCGCTGCCGCGCCGGCCTCGCGCGCCGCCACCCGCACCGCCAATCCCGGCGCCAGCAAGGCCTCCGTGGGCTTGGTCATGTGGATGGCGGCGATCAGCGCGTCGTAAGCGGCGGGGTCGTCGGCCGCGAGCCTCATGACCCCCTCGAAGTAGCCGTTGATCATCTTTTCGACAGGCGACTGCTTGAAACCCTCGGACGCGGCAAAGGGGGCGTCGGTGCCCGCGGCCAGGGCCCAAGGCACGTCGACAACCGAGGGCAGCGCGGCGAAAAAGGGCGCGCCGACGGACGCGACGGCGGCGGCCTCCCCGCCGGGGGGCGCCTTTGCGAGCGCGGCCTTCACGAGCTCCCCCAGGCGCAGCGCCTGGAGGACGCCCACGCTGATGCCCTGCCCGAAGACCGGGTTGAACGCGACGGCAGCGTCCCCCATCGCCACCCACCCCTTGGGAACCCCCCCGCCGCCGCCGCCCCCTGCCCCTCCGGCCGCCGCCGCCGACACCAGCCCCTCGTACCGCCGCCTAAAGTTCTCCGTGCGTCTGTAGGTCGTGATCTCGCCCACGCGCTCGGCGGCGCGCAGCGCGCGCGCCGTGTGGCCGCCGTCCGGGAGGGAGTCGCAGAAGGCGAGCACCCCGGCGTCCGTCGCGACGCTGTTGCTGGTGGTGGTGTTGGTGTTGCTGTCGTTGTCGCCAGCGCCGGCGCCGCCGTCCTCGCCCCCCTCCGCCCCCCCCACCTTGGGCAGGTCCTCGTTCTTGGCGCAGCAGATGAGTTGGTGCAGGCCGTTCTCGACGGGCATGAGGATGCTCGAGCGCGTGCTGGGAAACGAGGTGTAGCACATGATGCCGTAGCCGGGGGTCTTGTTGGGGACGGAGGGGGAGGAGGGCGACGACGACGACGACGACGACGACGAGGAAGAAGAGGCCGCCTCTTGCCGCCTCTTCTCCTCCTCGAACCGCGCGATGGCCGCCGCGTCGGCCGCCTCGTTGCCGGGCGCCGGGTTGAGCGGCGCGGGCAGCGCGCTGGGGGGCACCCGGTACGTGGCCGTCAGGTAGACGGTCCCCGCGCTCACGGTCGTGGTCTCGGGGGCCTGGAAGCCCGCGCCCTGGAGCCATTCGGGCGCCTTGCTGCCGCGGCCCGAGGCGTCGACGACGAGGTCGGCGCGCACCTCGAGCGAGGAGGACGACGACGCGCCGGCCGGGCGCACGCGCACGCCGGCGACGCGCTTGTTGTTGCGGCCGGCGTCATTATCGTCGTCCTCCTCGAGCACCCACCCCGTCACCACGGCCCCGGGCACGACGCGCACGCGCGCGCGGCACGCCGCGGATGCAGCCCCGTCGCCGCCGCCGGAAGACCCAGCCCCCTCCTTCTCCTCCTCCTCGTCCAGCGGCCGCGTCAGCCGGGACCGCACGACCGACTCCAAAAGCGCGCGCGTCGACCCGACCAGCGTTACGGACGCGTGCTTGTGCTTGACGTGGCCCACGCGGTCGTCGAACACCGAATAACCCCCGGGCACCGCCACCTCGGCCGCCCCCGCCCCGTAGAGGTCGTCGGTGGCCCCCGGAAAGAGCTTCTCGATCTCGGCGAGCCCCCGCGCGAGGAGCTGGTGGGGCTGGCGGTACTGCGGGACCCCCCGGCGGGCTTGGGCGGCGGCGGCGGCGGGGTCGGAGGAGGGGGAGGAGGGGGAGGGGGACGAGGGCGGGGCGAGGGCGTCGCGCTCGAGGAGCCAGACCTCGTCGAACGACTCGGCGAGGACGCGGGCGGCGGCGAGGCCGGCGAGGCCGCCGCCGTAGACGACGGCGCGGAGCTTGCCGGGGCGGGGAGGGGAGGAGGCGGCCGCGAGGAGGGCGGCCATGGTGGTGGGGGTGGAAGGGGCGTCGGCCGGGGCGGCCGCGGCCTCGGCGGTGACAGCGGCGGTGACGGCGGCGGCGCGCTCGAGGCGGCGCGGCGTGAAGGCAGCGACGGCAGCAGGGGCGCGCATGTTGAGGCAGGCGGGCCGGAAGGCGACGACTCCCGACGCGTGCGAGGCGCGCGACACGACCGCCGGCGGGCGGCTCGCCGCGGCGGCCAGTGAGTGCATGATGCGCGTGTGGTTCGGGTTTTTGTGGCTCAGACGGGGGTTGGTCTCTCACACTCTTTTTCCCCGCGAGAGTGGTGTGTGGTTTGATCAAATCGTGTTCGGGGGGCGCAGACAGAGGGCGCGTCCGTGTGCGTGTTCGGTGTGTGTGTGAGGGAGCGAGAGAGGCGAGACAAGCAGATGGTGTCCCGAAGACGAGGAAGCTGCGCGAGAGCTTGAGCGAGGGCGGCGCGAGCGAGCGAGGAGAAACCCCGCCGCCCCGCCCGCCCGCCCGAACCGAACCAACCACCGTTTCTCATTGCTTTACACCGACCCGCCGCCGCATCACGACCAGCCGCTGCCGCGCCACCACCGCCGCCACCAGCGTCCCCACCGCCACCTCGGCCACCAGCAGGGGCGGCACCTCGGCCAGCAGCGAGGCGCGCTCCTCGCGAAAGCCCCCCGCCCGCTCGTAAAACCGTCGCCGCGCTGCCGTGGTCGTCAGAAAGACGTCGGCCGAGCCCCCGCCGGCTGCTCCTCCTCCTCCTTGCTTTTGCTGTTGAGCAGCAGCAGCAGCGGCAGCAGCGGCCATGTCGAGCAGCGCGCCGACCAGCGCGGAGCCGATACCCCGGCCCCGGTGCTCGGGATCAACCACAAGCGAGCGCAGCTCAAACGCCGGCGGCGGGGGCCCGTCGTCCAAAGGCTGCTGCTGCCGCTGCTGCCACGGCGCGCGCTGCAGGGGCGAGAGCTGCCCGCTGCCCAGCCAGGCGCCCGAGTCCGGGTCGGCGGCGACGAGCGTGCGCGAGGCGTCGAGGCCCAGCGGGTTGATGGCCTCGCGCAGCACGGCGCGGCGCGTGTGCTCCATGTCGGCGGCGGTGGCGGGGCGGAGGGCGAGGGGGAGGGCGGCGGCGGCGGCGGGTTTCGCGGCGGCAGAGGCGGCGCCGGACGAGGAGGGGAGGGAGGCGAACGCCGTGATGCATCTTTCCGCTATCCTACCCGCTATCCTCCTATGCTGCTGCTGCTGGCGCACTGGGAGGGGGGCTGGCAACAGCAGCAGGACACACCGCTGCCGCCCCCGCGCCGTCGCCGCTCGCCGCGCCGAAGCGCGCATCACTTTTCGGCCGCGGCGCGCCGATCGTTTGTTTGTTTGGGGGTATGGTTTGTGAGAGAGTTGGGCGGGTCGTCGCGCGAGGCAGTACCTGAAGAGTAAGGGCGTATGTCAGTGGTATGTGAGAGAGTGAGGGGCGCTTGCTGAGGGGGAGCGGGGGGCCTTTTTGTCGCGCTGGGGGGATCGCAAAAAGGCACCAAAAAGGCAAGAGCAGCGCCCTCCCTTCAAACGTCCCCACCCGCCCCCCGCAAACGCAGCACAACCGAAATTCGCCACAAAACGAGGTGGACCGCCCCAATAAACCGCAGACGCATCCATCCCTTTCCTCGGCGACCGGCCCCTCGAGACGCACAGAGGCGCACACGCGCGCGCGCAAGAAAGCAAGAGAGACTGCAGAGGGAGGGAGAGAGAGGAGGGCGCAACCCCACACATATGATCGCGCGAGGCGGGCGCATGGCCTCGGGGGCGCAACAGCAGCTGGCGCCCGCCACGGCCGAGCTGCACTACGCCCTCCACTCGCCCCACTCGCACAGCCACCCGACGCGCGAGTGGTCCCACCACCAGCAACCGCATGGCTTTGCGTCGTCGGCCGCCGCGCCGGCACCGCCCCCGGCCGCCGGCAGCGCCCTCGCCGCCGCCGCCGCCGCCGTCGCGCCCGCGCCCTCGCGCCCCCCGGCCGTCGTCGCACCACCACCCCAACCACCCGCCGCCCCCGTCGCGCGCTTCCGCGTCCTGACCTGGAACATCCTCGCCGACCGCTACGCCAGGCAGCACGGCAAGTGGCTCTACCGCGACGTCCACCCCTCCCACCTCGAGTGGCCGGGGCGCCTGAAGGCGCTGCGCGACGAGATCGCCGCCACGCGCCCCGACGTGCTAGCACTGCAGGAGGTGGACCGGTTCGACGACGTGGCGCGCGCGCTGGAGCCGCTGGGGTACCGGGGGGCGTACCTGCGGCGCACGGGGTCGCGCGACGACGGGTGCGCGACCTTCTGGCGGCAGGAGCAGGAGCAGCAGGGGCGGGGCGCGACGGGGACGGGCGGCAACGGCGACGGCGCCCCTGTTCCGCCGCGGCCCCTCTCCTCTTCTTCGCCCGCGCTGTCGCCGCTGCGCGTGCGGCCCGTGCGGTTCGAGGAGCACGGGCTCAAGGACAACGTGGCGCTGCTCGTGGAGTTTGAGGTCCTATGCACCGCGCCGCCCCCGCAGCCCCCGGCTCTGGGAGCAGCAGCAGCAGCGGCGGCGGCGGCGGCGGGACGACCAGCAACAGCAACACCGCCCGAACCCTCCCAAGTCGCCGCCCGCTGCCGCCTGGTCGTCGCCAACACGCACCTCATGTTCACCAAGGACCGCGGGGACGTCAAGGTCGGCCAGGTGCGCGTCTTGCTCGAGGCCGCGGCCGCCATGGCCGCGGGCGGGGAGCCGCCCGAACCCCCGCCCGCCGGCGCGCTGCTCGGCGCGACGCCTGCGGCCGGCGGAGGCAAGGGCGGCCTGGCGTCTGCGGCCGCGGCGCTGCGCGCGTCGTTTGCGTCGTTCAGCGGCGGCGGCAAGGCGGCGGCGCCGCCCGCGCTGGTCGTGACGGCGGCCGACGAGGCGGCGCTGCTCAGCGGCAGCAGCGGAGGAGGAGGAGGAGCGGGGCCGCGCACCAAAATCACAGCGACGGCGGCGGCGGCGGCAGCGTGGGGGAGCAGCGGCGGTGGCGGCGGCGGCGGCGGCCTGTCGGCGGCGTTCGCCGCGGCCGCGGCGGCGTCGCCCACCCCGATCGCGACGGCCGGGCACCCGTCTTATGGTGATGGTGCGACGCCGCGCGAGCCCATCTCGCCCGAGGAGCTGGGCTCGCCCGCGACGCCGGCGGCGGGCGCGGCAAACGGCCGCGGCCGCGGCAGCAGCGGCGGCGGCGCGCCCGCCGAGCAGCAGCAGCAGCAGCAGCAGCAGCAGCAGCAGCAGCACGCGGCCGTGCTGGTCGCGTGCGACCTCAACGCCGTCCCCGGCAGCGCCCTCTACGAGCTCATGACCGAGGGCGAGCTCGACCTGGGCGGGCGCGTGCCGCGCCGCTCGGTCAGCGGGCAGAACGAGGCGCGCGGCGTCGGGGGCTTCGCGGCCACGCCGCGCGTGCGCGCGGCCGGGGGCGCTGGGGGTGGCAGCAGCAGCCGCAAGGCTGGAAGTGGTGGTGGTGACAAGGCGGCGGCGGCGGCGGCGGACCAGCAGCAGCAGCAACAGCAGCAGATGGAGGACGGCGGCGGCAGCATCACCAGCAGCGCCACGAGCAGCAGCGGCGGCAGCGGCGGCGGCGGCAACGACGAAAACGCGGTGGGCGGCGGCGCTGGGGTCGTCGCCGCGCTCGCCGCGGCGGCCGCGCACGTTGTCTCGCTCGACCCGAGCGGCAGCGGCAACAGCGGCAACAAGGCCGCGGCGGCCGCCACCGCCGCCTCTGAGGCGCTGGACGCGCCGCACCCCTGGACCGAGCGCGAGATCCTGCGCGCGGCGGGCGTGCCCGCGTCCGAGCTGAGGCAGCAGCAGGAGCAGCAGCAGCAGCAGCGGCGGGGGGCGCCGGGCGGCGGCGGCAACGGCAGCGGCGGCAAGGGCGGAAGCCTGACGCTGCGGCACCCGCTGGCCGGCCGCCTGCGCTCGACCTACGCCGACGTCGACGGCCGCGAGCCGCCCTTCACGTCCGCCCACCTCGAGTTCATGGACGCGTGCGACTACATCTTTTACACGCCCGCGCCTGATGCTGCGGATGCTGAGGAGGAGCAGGAGGGCGGCGCTTTGGGGGGCAGGGGCGGGGCGGCAGGGGCCGCAAACGGCGCCGCGTCCTCCTCCTCCTACCCCTCGTGGCGGCTGCGGCCCGTGTCGGTGCTGCGCGCGCCGGCGGGCGAGGCCCTGCCGCGCGGCCTGCCGGCTGAGGGCTACGGGTCGGACCACGTGGCGCTCGTGGCCGACTACGTGCTCGAGGCGTGCTGATGATGCTCGCGGAGTCGCCCGCGGCAGCCGCCGTCAATCGCTCCCCTTTCGCCGCCTCGAAAAACCAATCATCCTCTTGACGCACCAACGCCCACCGTATTTCCCAACCATCCATACTTTTTGACCCTCTTATTCTCCTCGACGAACGCCCTTGTTGTTAAAATCCTCTCCGAAAGCAGCCCCCCCATCCATCGATTCGATCGATTCGCGTTTGAGAGAAACCCTCCCTCTTCGCCCCTCACCCCCCCCGAAGGCGAAGCAAATCCAAGCACAACGATTCTCGCGGCGGCGCGCGCGCCGGGAGTCGCCGGGCCAGGCCGGAAGGCCCAATCCACGCGGCGCCCGATGGCCAGGAGGAGAGCTGACGGCGGCGATGGCGACGCCGGCGGCGGCGGCGATTGCGGCGGCGGCGGCAACAGCATCAGCGCCAGCCGCCCCCCGACCCCCGCGCCCCCGGCGCCGCCGCCCGCCCTCCCCGCCGCCCTCCCCGCCGCGCCCCCGACCAGCTGGGAGCAGCTGCTGCTCGAGCAACACCGCGCCGCCGCCGACGACGACCAGACCGCCCCCGACGTCGGCCGCTTCGCCCCCTCGACTACGGGCCCGGCCCATCCCGGCACCCTTCTGGCGGCCTTGCTCGCGTGGCTCGACGCCCGCGCGCGCGGCGGCCAATTCATTCTGCGCCTGGAGGACTTGGACCCCGCGCGCTGCAGCCCCCGGCTCGCCCGCGAGATGCAGGCCGACCTGCGCTGGCTCGGGATCGACTGGGACGGCGACGCGGAGCTGCAGTCTGGCCGAAAGATGGCGCACGAGGCGGCGCTCGACCTCCTCGACCGCACGGGGGCGCTGTACGCGTGCTCGTGCTCGCGCGCCGACCTGAAGGCGGCGGGGAGGCGGGCGCCGGACGGCGGGTGGGCCTACCCGAACACGTGCCGGGGCGGAAGAGGCGGGCGGGCTGTTGAGCAGCAGCAGCAGCAGGAGCAGCAGGCGTCGGCCGACTCTGATTCTTCATCTTCGTCCCCGTCTTCCGGCGGCGGCGGCGGCGGGTGGCGCAAGTGGCGCGCGCGGGGCCTGGCCGTGCGCGCGCGGCTGCCGGACGGCCCGATCGAGGGCCTCCGGGACGAGGGCGGGAGCGATGGCGGAGGAGACCTCTCGCAGGACCCCTCCCGGGCCTTTGGCGACCCGGTCGTGGTGCGCCGCGACGGCGCCGTGGCCTACATGCTCGCGGCCGTGGTGGACGACGCGCTGGCGCGGGCGCGGGCGGGGCAGCCGGGGGGTGGGGAGGGCGGCGGCGGGGGCGGGGGCTGGGGGACTGTGGGGGTCACGCGCGTCGTGCGGGGGCGGGACGTCGCGCCGAGCACGGCGACGCAGGAGGCGCTGCGGCGGCTGCTGGGCCTGCGCGCGCCGCGCGCCTACCGGCACCACCTGCTGCTGCTCGAGCCGGCGGCGGGGGCGGCGGCGCGCGCGGGCGGCCCCGCCGGCAAGGATCAAGACGCGGGCCCTCTTTCCTCATCTTCCAAAAAGAAAGAGAAGAAGCAGAACAAGAAGCAAAAGCTGGCAAAGCTCCACGGCTCCGTCGGCGCCCCCCAGCTGCGCGCCGCGGGCTACACGCCGGAGGAGGTCGTCGGCTTTTTGGCGTGGGTGTGCGGCCTGCGCGACACCGACGCGCCCTGTTCCCCCCGCGAGCTGCTGGACGAGGGCTTTTGCTGGTCGCGCGTGCGGGCGGAGGACCAGGTGGTCGGGTGGGACGGAAGGAGGCTGCGGTGGCTGGGCGGGGCGGACGCGGCGGCCGACGAAGAGGAGGACGAAAACGACCAGAAATAAAAAGAAGCGCGCGTGCTCCTCCGCCGCAGCCAATTTTTGATTCGTCGCTTGCTCATGTTTCTTCAGTTCCTCCTCCATCCAGGCAGCCAAGCAGCCCCGCGGCCTCGTCCTCGAGGGCCGCTGCGCGGCCGGGGTCGCCCGCGGCGGCGAAGAGGCGCGCGGCCTCGGCGCAGTCGGCGGCGCCCGCAGACGAGGCGGCCGGCAGGAGCGCGCGCGCGGCGCCGCGGCGGGCGAGGGCGCGCGCGCGGGCGAGCAGCAGCGGTGGGGAAGGCCCTCCTCCGTCGTCCTGTTCTTGCTGCTCCTGCAGCGCCGCGAGGGCCGCGTCGCAGTCGGCCACGCAGCGCAGCGCGGCGCCCATCTTCAGCAGCGCGGCCGCGCGGTTGGAGAAGAGCGAGGCGGCAAGCACCGGGTCTGCGCCATCGCCGCCTCCGCCACCGCCGCCGCATGCCCCTAGCGCCTCGAGGGCGCGCGTGTAGGCGTGCACGGCCCCGTCGCTGTCGCCGCGGCGAAAGAGCGCGTCCCCCTTGTCCTTGAGGAATGCGGGGGAGCGCTCGTCGAGGGGCTGCGGCTGCTGCTGCGGCGCCGGGACGCCGCCGTCGTTGTCCCCCTTCTTCTTCTTCTTCTCCTGCTGCTGCTGCCGCTGCATCATCGCCGCGACCAGCTCGGCCTCGCGGCCCTCCCTCAGGGGCATGGACCCGCACGCCGTCTCGGTAAAGCTGACGCGGAACACAGCCGGGGCTCCCCCCGCGCCGCCGCCGCCCTCGCTCCCGCGCACGGGCGGCGCGCCGGCGGGGACGGCGAGCGGCAGCGGGGACAGCGGGCGCGGCGGCGGTGGTGGTGGTGGTGGCGCGTCCTTCGCGGCATCTTTTGCCGAGAGCCCTCCAACATTTTTCTCCTCCTCATCATCGTCGCTGCCGTCGGATTTTTTGGAGGCGGCCGGGCGCCAGCGGCAGCGGCCGCAGTACCAGTCGTCACTGGCCGCGGCGGCGGCAGTGGCGGCGGCGGTGGTGGCGGACGGGCCGCGGGCTCCCTCGTCCTCCTCCTCCTCCTCCTCCGCGCCGGCGCCACCGCCGCCTGCGGCCACCAGTCCCTCGAGGTCCTCGTCGTAGTCCGATTCGGCGCCGTCGTCGGCGGCGGCGCTGTTGCTGTTTTTGTCGTCGCCTCCGCGGCCCTGGCCGTCGTGCTGGTGGCGGCCGCCGCCGCCATCGTTCTTCGCCTTCTCCTTCTTCCCGGCGGCGGCGCCACCCGCAGCACCCGCCGCCGCCGCCGCCACCGCCGCGCCCCACTCGGCTACCGCCGCGCGGGCCTCGCCGACGGCGCGCCCGCGCCTGGCCTCGGCCGCCTCGCGCCGCCGCTCCTCGACGAGCAGCGCGCGGTCGGCCGCCCGCGCCTCGGCCGCGCGCCGCCGCTCCGCGCGCCGCGCCGCCTCGGCCTCGCGTGCCGCACGCCACCGCTCGAGCGAGGCGGCGCGCGCGGCCGCCACCCGCTCTGCTTCGGGGGTTCCCGGCGGCGCGTGCGCCAGGAGGCGGCCCCAGGCCTGTCCCGGGTGCCGCTTGGGCAGGCGCAGCGTCAGCACGGGGCGGCGGGAGAGCTTTAGTGGCGGGGGGAGTTTGGCGGCTCGGCGGCCGGGTTGGGGGTGCTTCCCCGCCCCCGCGCCGCCGGCCTCCCCCTCGGCCTCCTCCTCCTCCTGCTCGACCACGGCGAACGAGGCCACGGCGCGCGACTCGTCCACCTCGCCGTGCAGGTCCAGGAGCGCAAAGTGGGGAGGCAGGGCGAGCTTGACAACGCGGTCGGACACGACGAGCGGGTCGCCGACGCCCGCGCCGCCGAGCGACAGCCCGCCGCCGCTCGAGCCGCCGCCGCCGCCGGCCGACGGCGCCGACGCGCGCAGCGACACGCCCTCGAAGACGACGGTCACGTCCGCGGCCGTCTCGCTCCAGGTGTACTTGGGCGCGATCGGCATCGTGGTGTGAGAGAGAGACTGGGAAGAGAATCGACGGTTGTGGTGCGCGCTATCTCTTTCACAAGATTTTTTTTTGAAACGCGGAGCGGAGCGCTGTCGACGCCACTGTCGGGCGGGGGAGGCAAGCAGGCTCTTTGTCTCTCTCTCTTTCTTGTTCGTTGGGAACGTGCGCGTGTGCGAGGGATCGTGCGGTATGGTGACAGTGCGCTTTGTGCGATCGTCTGATAAAGGGGGGGTGCGCGCGCGCGGGGGTGGGAAGCAAAAAGAATCGGGTGCCGCAAAGCGTCGTCTGTCGTCTGTCGGTCGGTCGTCTGTCGGCTGTCGGTCGTCGCCGTCGCCGCCTCTCCTCTCTCTCCTGGCTCACGCGGCGTGCGCCGACACGACGGCGTTCTCGTCCTCCTCCTCGCTCTCGATGATGACAAGGTCGTCCACCTGCATCTTCTTGGCCTTGCTCTTCTTCTTGTCCTTCTTCTTGTCCTTCTTCTTGTTCGCCTTCTTGTCGTCGTCGGCCTCGGGCTCGGCAGCGGGCGCCGCGGGCGCCGCCGCCGTGTGCGCCGCCGCCACCGGAGCAGCCACAGGCGGCGCAGGCGGCAGCAGGTCCTCCGACGCGGCCGACGCGATGCTGTTGCTCTTGAGGACGCCCGCGGTCGCGGCCAGCGCCGCCGCGCGGTCCAGCACGATCTGGTCGCCCCAGGTGAGCGTCACGCGCACGTAGCGCCAGCGCTCGGCGGCAGAGGAGGCGGGGGGGGCGGCGCCCTGCGCCGCCGACGCCGACGCGGCCGCGGCCACGCCGCCTCCGCCGCCGCCCTCGCGCGCCGCGGCCGCGGCCGCCATGGCCTCGCGCATCTGTGCCTCCTCCTCCGGGTCGCCAAAGCCGTCGTCCGGGTCGTACGCCAGCTCGTCCGCCCCGCCCAGGCCCCCGCCCTGCGACCCCTGCTCCTCCTCCTCCATCATCATCATCTCCCCCTCGGCGCCCTCCCCGCCGCCGCCGCCCTCCCCGCCGCCGACGCCGCCAAAGCGCCAGCCCCCAAAGCCCGCGCTCGCGCGCTGCTCCGGCGTCGTGCCGCGCAGCAGCAGCTCCAGGCAGTGCCGCAGCGAGCGCACGCGCACGCCGTCCACGCGCCGCACGACCACGTGCCCCTCGTCCTGGTACGCGGCCGTGATGTGCCCCGCCGCCCCCGTGCCCCCGCCCGCGGCCAGGACGCGGCTCAGCACGACGACCTGCTCGTCGGGGAGGCGGCGCACGCCCGCCAGCGCCGGGTGCGTGAGCGCCAGGGGCGCGCGGTGGTGCCAGTCGGTGCCCCACGTCTGGCGGAGGTACCAGATCGTCAGCGGGGTGAGCACGAGCCCGCCGAAGACGGCGTAGGAGGGGCGCGCGTCGTGCGAGTGGGGTTTCACGAGCGGGCAGGGGGCGGCGAGGGGCACCGAGACCTCGAGCAGCCGGCCCGCGCGCCACACGGCCACGGGGAGGAGGTCGCCGTTGGAGCGGCGCGAGATGAGGTGCCTGAAGTCGACGCGGATGGCGCCGTGGTTGTGGTCGTTGGCGGCGGCGGCGGCGCGGTCCTCCTGCTGCTGGCGGCGGCGGACCGCCGAGGAGGGGCGCGGGGGCAGGGGGAGGTGGGCCGGGGAGGGGGAGGGGCCGGCCGAGGCGGCGCTGGGCGACGGCGCGGCGACGGCGAGGCCGCGGCCGCCGGGGACGAGCAGCGTCGTGCCATCGTCCGCGACGTCGTGGCCGTCGACGCGCGCGAGCACGTCGCCCACGCGCAGCAGCCCCGCGGCGGGCGACGTGGGCTCGACGAACGTGAGCAGCACGCCCGACGCGACGACCTTGTTGTTGTTGTTGTTGTTGTTGTTGTTGCCGTTGTTGTTGTTGCTGTTGCCGTTGCCGCCCGCCGTCGCCGTCGCCGTGCCGAGGCTGCCCGACGCGCCCCCGGACGCCCCCGAAGCCGCGGCCGCCGCGCCGGCCGCCGCCGCCTCGCGCCGCGCCGCGCGCGCCGCGCGCCGTTCGGCCTTGGAGCGCTCCTTCTTCCTGGCCTCGGCCGCCGCCGCCGACGACGACGAGGGCGCCGCGCCGGCGCAGCCGGGCAGCCCCAGCGCCGCCTTGAGCGCGTCGGCCGACTCGAGCGTCTGGAACGAGGCCCCCAGCGCCGGGAACATCGAGCGGGGCCCGGAGAAGGCCGCGGCCGCCGCCGCTGCCGCGCGCTGCTCGGGAGATATCGCCAGGTCCTCGGCCTCGGCGCGCGCGTGGTCGGCCAGCAGGTGCCGCAGCAAAAACGCCGGCACGCAGTGCCCGCAGTTCTGCGCGCTCGAGAGCGCCTGGAACGCCACGCCCAGCACCACCGCGCGCCTGCCTTCGCCCGGAAACACCACACATGGGCCGCCACTGTTGCCTGAATTGATCGCCGCTGACGTCTGAACGGCCAGGTGCGACGTGCGGCCGTGCGCGTAGAAGACGCGGTCGAGGCGCGAGACGACGCCGCGCGTGACGCACACGGTGTCGCCGCCGACGGGGAAGCCGGCCACGGCGACCTCGACGTCGATCGGGGGCTCGCCCTTCATGAGGCGCAGGGCGCCGACGGCCGGGCGGCGGGAGCGGGCGGGCGGCGGCGGGGCCGAGCGGCGGGTCAGGGGGGCGGCCGCCGGCTTGTTGCTGTTGTTGGCGGCGGCGGCGGCGCGCTTGGCAGCGCGGCGGCCGCCGCCACCGCCGCCGTCGCCGTCGCTCATCGGCTGCGCGGCGGCGCCGTCCTGGTCTTCGCCGCCGCCCTCCTCGTCGTCGTCCTCCTCCTCGCTGCTGCTGCTGCTGTTGTCGTCGTCCTCGCCGCTGCTGCTGTCCTCCTCGCCGCTGCTCGTCCCGTCGCCGCTGCTCGTCCCGTCGTCCTCCTCCTCCTCGTCCTCCTCGTGCCACCAAAACGCGTCGTCGTCCACCGTGATGACGGCCAGGTCGGCCTCGTGCGACACGCACACGAGGCGCGCGGGCCAGCGGCGCGTCGAGCCGTGGCGGCGCACGGTGAGCGAGACGTGGTCGGCCGTGCAGTGGGCGTTGGTGACGATGCGGCGCTTGTGGCAGGGCGGCGGCGGCGCCGAGGGCGGCTCGCCGCGGTCGTGAGCAGCGGCGGCGGCGGCCAGCGCGGCCTCGCCGCGCTGCGGCCCCCCGCCGTCCTCGCCCTCGTCCTCGCCGCCCTCGCCGCCGTCGTCGTCCTCGTCGGCCAGCACCCAGCCCGTCGAGGTGCACGTGGTCTGGGCGTGGGTGGTCCAGGGCGACGCGAAGTTGGGGCGCGCCATGGTCGTGAAGATCTTGACGACCGCGCGCAGGGCCTGCGCGAGCGGGGGCAGCGGGGGGGGCGGTTGCGGGGGGGCGGCGAGGGCGTTGGCGGCGGCGGCGTTGACGTTGGCGCTGTCGTCGCCGTCGCCGGCGGTCTTGTTGGGCGGCGAGGGGGTCTTGAGGGTGGCCGGGGTCGAGGTCCCCGAGGACGCGGCGGCCTTGGCGGCGTCCGCGGGCGGCGCGGGGCCCGAGGAGGACGAGGCCGCGCGCTGCTGCTGCTGCTTGGGCGGGGTGAAGGCGGCGACGTTGGCGGCGTTGGCGGCGTTGGCGGTCGCGGGCAGCGGCGGCGGCGGCGGCGGCGAGGGGCCGCCGAGCACGGGCGGGCAGGGGTTGCTATGCGTGGCGCGCTTGGTGGGCGACGCCAGGGACAGGTCCGCGAACGCCACGGCCGCGCGCTTGGCCGTGGACGAGCCCGGGCGGCGGCTCGGGTCGATGGACGGGGGGCGCAGCGAGAAGGGCGGCGAGACCGCGTTGGCGGCGGCGGCGCTGGTGGCGGCGGCGCTGCTCGCGGCTGCCGCGGGCGCGGGGCTGCCCGTCGCGGCGGCGGCGGCGGCGGCCTCCTGCTCCTTGGACCCGCCGACGTCCTTGGTGTGCGTGCTCGTAGCCATGGTCGGTCTGTCGTTGTTGTTTTTTGGGTTGTTGTTTAGGTGCGGGTTGGGGCGGCGTTTTGAGATGTTTCGTCGTCGTTGTTGAGAGAGCGAGCGATCGAGCGATGGGAGAGAGAGTTTGCGAGAGCGCCCCCCCCTCCCATTTTTCATGCGCCGCCGACCCCCAAACCCACAGGAAACTGACGAGCACACTCACCTCGACAGGCTCGCGCACGCGGTCGCGAAGACGATGGTCGGTAGGGCGCGCGCGCGCGCGACGAAGAGCAGAATGGTTTTTGGGGGCTTGGCTTGCTTGTGCTCCCCGCTTTTCTTCTCTCTCTCACGCGCGCCTAAGGCGCCGACTCCTGGTCCTCGTACGCCCGAAAAACCAGACGAGGAGACGCGTCGAGGCCTAGGACGAGTAGCGCGCTGGTTTTTGGGGGAACCGAGCCGCGCGCGGGGGGGAAACGTGCGGGCGCGCACGTCAGTGAAAGTGCTTTCGTTTTGGGCGGGGGGAGAATTCGAATGATGGGAGGCAAAAAGAACGATCGTGTGTGTGTGTGTGTGTGTGTGTGTGTGTGTGTGTGCGCGGGGGTGTTGGAGTGCGCGTGTGTTGTGTGAGGGGGTCGCGGCGCGCGCGTTGTGATCGTTTGTGTGTGCGCGCGCGCGGTTTTCAAAACGACGACCTGTTTTAGGGGAAGGGGTGCTCGCGCTGGCGCTCGCTCGCTTGACTCGCTCTTGCCGGATTCCGCGCAACTCCCTTCTTCCTTCCTCCTCACCCACCCCCGGGCGGCGGCGCCTTCTCCCCCCCCTCTTTCTCCTTGCCCCCCTGCCCCTCCCGCCTCACCAGGTCCTCCAGCGCCCGCACAAAGTCGCGCATCGAGTACCCCCCCTGCGCGTCCGTGAGCCCAAACGTCGCCGCCAGGTCGATCTGCCCCGTCTGGAGCGCCTGCGCCAGCGACGCCACCTGCGCGCGGAACTGGGCCGAGCGCACGTTGTCCAGCAGGCCCTGGGCGCCGCGCTGCCCCTCGCCCTCGGGCAGGAACTCGGCGAGGTGCTCGGCCGCCTCCTCCAGGGGGGACTTGCCGCCGCCGCCGGGGTTTTGCTCGGCGACGGCGCCGGCGGGCGCGGGCGCGCCCACGTTGGCCGCCGCCGCGGGCCCCACGGCGAGCGCGGCGGCGACGGCGTCCGGGCGCAGGACGTCGAGCAGGCTGGGGCCCGGGTCAGCGCGCGCGGCGCCGCCGCCGGCCGCGGGCCCGCCGGCGCTGCGCGCGAGCGCGGCCGCGAGCGCCTGCGCGAGGGCGTTGCCCGGGTCGGCCGCGCCGCCAAAGCCGCCGCCGCCCCCCGCCATCCCGCTCAGCAGCGCCGCCAGCTGCGCGGCCGCGCTGCCCCCGCCCCCCCCGGGCCCCTCCACGGGCGCGCGCTGCCCGGGCCCCTGCGCCAGCATGCCCACACTGTCGCCCGCGATCATCTCGCTTCCCGCGCCCAGCCCCCCGGCCTCGTGCGCGCGCGTGAGCGCGTCGGCCGACGTGACGAGCCAAGGGTCGTCGTCGCCGCCCCCACCTCCTCCCGCCGCCGCCGCCGCCTGCTCCTGCTCGTCCTCCTCCATGGCCGCCAGCGGCGCGTTGATCAGCGCGTCCACGCGCCTCCCCCGCGCCTCGTCCCCGGCCGCGTCCGGCTCCTGCATCCAGAAGAAGAGGTTGCGGTCCTTCTCCGCGGCGAAGCGCAGCGCCCACACGCGGGGGGGGCCCTTGGCGCCCAGGGGCTCGAAGCGCGCCTCGCCCGGAAAAACGACGCCGTCGTGCTCGGGGGGGCTGGCCGGGGCCGAGGGGTCTGTTGTTGTTGTTGTTGTTTGTTGTTGGTCAGGGCGCACGTGCCACTGGAGGTGCACGAGGCCGTCCTCGGTCTGATTTGGTTTGGTTTTGGTGGGGGGTGTTGAGAGGGGGTTGGTTGCGGCGGGCGCAAGTGAGCGAGCGAGCGCGAGCGCGCGTGCGGGACGGGAGGAGCGGCGGCGACGGGCGTTTGTCAGTTGCGTCATCGTCGTCGTCGTCGTCGACCCCGACATCGGCGTCTTGCGAAGAAGCGAGCGCCCCGGCCCCATCGGGGTCGAGTGGGCGGCGGAGATTTGCTCGCGGATCGCGATTGCGGGGGGGCGGGCGAGAGGGAGAGCTCTCTCTCTCCCGAAAGAGGAAGGACGACGGCCCTCACCCTCAGCACGCGCAGCAGGCCCTTGCGCTCGTCGGGGCGCATGGTCTTGCCCTCCTTGATCAGGCGGCCGCAGCGCACGTCGACGCCCAGGCGCGCGCCCGCGGGCAGGGGCGGCGGCTGCGCCATCGGCGTGGCGGGGTCGGGATGTTTCGGGGGGGAGAGGAGTGTCTTTCGGGAGAGGAGACGCGCGCGCGTGCGCGCTTGCAAATGTGATTGAGGTGCGTTACTGTCGAAGTGGAAGCGGTGGAGAGCATGCCGCGCGTGATTCAGAGAGCCTCCAAAAGAAGGAGAGAGAGCCGGCGGCGGCAGGGACGCCGACGAGGTTGCGGCGCGCCGCAGCGACGCCCCTCCCCGCGCCGCACCACCCACTCCCCGCCGCTCACACAAACGCCCCCGCCTCCTCCAACGCCGACCCCTCCACGGCGACAGCGGGGCCCACCTCGGCCACCACCGCCTCCGCGCCGACCGCGTCCGCCATCCGCCGCGTCCTCTCCCCAAAGGCCGCCCGCCGCTCGGCCGCCTCCGCCGCCGCCACCGCCTCGTCGCCGTCGCAACCGCCGTCGCCCTCCGAGCCCAAGAGCAGCAGCAGCGCCAGCAGCTCGCGCTGGTAGGACTCGTCCGCGAAGATGCGAAAGACCCGGCTGCCGCTCAGGGCGCACCGGCTCACGACGAGTGCGCTCCCGAGCCCGCAGCACAGCGCGTGCGCCTGCGCCTGAAGCAGCCACTGCGCCCGCGGGCGGTCGGCCAGGCGCTGCGGCGCCGGGCGCCCAAACTGCAGGCTCCAGCCGCCGCGCCCGCCGCGCGCCTTGGACCGCCCTTTCAGCTTGAAGGGCGAGTGGTTCTTCACCTCGACGGCCTCGCGCGCGCGGAAGGGGGGCAGGGACAGGGCGGCGGCTTGGTGGTAATAACGGGCGGCGTCGCTTTCGCCGTCGTTTTCGCTGGCAGCAGCAGAGGCGGCGGCGGCGGCGAGCGCCGCGTCGACGGCGGCGTCGAGCTGCGCCGCGGCGTCTGGTGCGCCGGCGGCGCGCGACAACGGCAGCAGCAGAGCCGAGGGCGGCGGCGGCTCCTGCCCGTCCTCCCCCTCTCTCGTCGCGCGCTCGAGCGCCCGCCGCAGCAGCACCAGCCGCGCCTCGCGCCGCGCGGCGCCCTCCTCGTCGTCCTCGTCGTTGGCGTCGGCGTCGTCGTCGCCGCTTTGCCGCCTCCGCCGCCGCCGCCACGCCTCGGCCGCCGCCCGCAGGTCCTCCCCCTGCCACGCCACGGGCGGGTGCGTGAGGACCGCGTCGGGCGACGCACCGACGCGCAGGCCGAGCCCCGCCGCGGCGTTGCCGCTGTCGTCGCCCCCACCCCCACCGCCGCAGAAGAAGAAGGCACCGACCTCCTCCACCAGCGCGCGGGGAAATGCGCGCAGCACGGCATCGAGTGCCGCCGCCTCCTGCGCCTGGCCCCAGGCGAGGCGCACGGCCACCTCGGGCGCGGACGACGCGGCGGCGCGCAGCAGCACGGCGCGGCAGTAGGCGGCCTCGTCGCGCTCACGCTCGCGCTGTTGCTGCTCGTCTTCGTCGTCGCCATCGCCGCCAGCTTTCCCGATTCGCCTCTCTACAAACAGCGCCGCGCGGGCCGCCTCGTTGGCCGCGGCGGCCGCGGCGGCCTCGGCCGGGGGGACGACCCTTCCGGCAGCGGACGCCAGCTCGTCGGCGTCCACGGGCGGCAGCCGCAGGCGCGCGAGCGCCGCCTGCCGCCGCCGCTCGGCGTCGGCGGCGGCCGCGCCTCTGGACCCCCCGCCGCCTCGTCCTCCTCTCCTGCCGCCGCCGCCGCCGCCGGGGGGCGAGTGCAGCCGGAGGCCCACCAGCTCCGGCAGGGAGGCCGTGGTTGCCGCGCCCCGCCGAAGCAGCGCCCACGCGGCCGTGCCCTGCCGCACATAAGGCGACGTGTCGGCGGCGGCCGCGCGCGGCGGCGGCGCGACCACGACCGCGGCGACCTCCGGAAGCGGCACGAATCGCGGGTGGCGGTCGCGCAGGTGGTCGATGGAGACCGAGCGCCAGAAGACGTTTGGCGCGGACGGCGCCTGCGCGGTCGGCATCCCCTTTTGGTTGGGGGCCTTGGCGCGCATCTCTCGGATGCGACTGTTTTGCGGATCGAATCGTTTCAGCGAGTGCGCTAAGGAAAGGACATCTAAACTGAATTGATGCTGCTGCTTTGCCTGCTTGTGCTGCGGGATGAGGGAAGGACGTAAGAGCGGCCCGCTCTGAGCGGGCGACGGCGGCGGCGGCGCGGACAGGCCGGCACGGCGGCGCCCCGAAGGCGGTACGCGACAGCAGCAGCAACAACAGGCAGCCTCACACCGCACCCCCGTCCCCGTCCTCCTCCTCCAGCAGGAGGGGAGGAAAAGGCGCAGGGCCGCCGCCGCCGACGGCGACGCCCTCGGGGTGGCCGACGCCGATCCAACCGCCGCCGCCGCCGCCGCCGCCGCTCGTCCCCAGGCCGCCGGCCCCGCCGAGGAGGAGGCCCTGCTTCGGTGCCTGCTGCTGCTGCGGCTGCTGCTGCTGCTGAGTTGATGGAGGCCACAGGAGGGCGGCGGCGAGAGGCGGTGGCGCCGGCGGGGCCACGGGGACACGAGTGTCGGTTGTTGTTCTTGCCGCTGCTGCTGGGGGCGAGGGCGCGCCGTCCCCGCTCTCGTCGCCGCCTCCGCCGCCGCCAAGCTCCGCGCCCGCCCTGACGCCGTCCCCGGGCGACGACGCAGGGACGGGCGCGAGGGCTGCAGGGCCGGCGGCAGCGGTTGCGGCGCCGAGCACGGGCAGATGCGGGGCGGAGGCAGCGGCGGCGGTGGTGCCGTCGCCACCCCCACCGCCGGCAACGGTCGCCGCCGCCGCCGCCGCCGCCGCCGCCGCCGGGCGGCCCGCGCGCGCACGCAGCCGCTGCTGCTGCTGATCTCCTCCTCCTCCTCCTCCTCCCGCCGCAGCAGCAGCAGCACCAGACGCCTTTGTACCCGGCTCCACGCCGACCGACAGCAGCGCGCGCACCCCGGCCGCCTCGTCGGGTCCGCGCTCGGCGGCGCCGGCCAGCGCGGCCGCCGCCCACGCATCCGCGGCAGCCGCCGCCTTGGCCGCGCCGCCCCCAGCGCGCGCGTGAGGGGAGCCAAAGAAGGCGCGCTGCGCGAGGCCCGGGGGCGTCACCTGCCAGAGCAGCTGCTCGCCGAGGCCGCGGAGGGCGTACTTACCCACGGGACGCAGCTCGATCCGCTCGTCGCCGCAGTGGTTGCCGGAGGACGAACCCGGCACCAGCGCCGCCGCCGCGGCGGACGCGGAAGCAAAAACGGCGCCGTGGCCGTGGCCCCCCCCCCCGAAGAATGCCGACGGCGGGACGGCCGCCGCGCAGAGCGCCTGGCGCTTGAGCTCCTGCTGCGAGACGACGGGCGGGGCCTGTTTTTGCTGCTGCTGCTTCGCCGCCGCCGCTGCGGCCGCGTCCTCCGCCTGCTGCTGCTGCTGCTGGAGGGAAGAAGAGAAGGACGCCGGCAGCAGCGCGCGGCGCGAGGGCGACGCAATGAAGCTTCCGAGGCGGCTGAAGACCGACTTGGGCGAGGAGGGGGGCGAGGCTTGCTGGCTCCCATCCGGGGGCGGCGGCGGGAGACCGTCGGTCGGGGACGAGCGGATGAGGGCGGCGGCCGCGGCCGCGCCGGCCGCCGCGAGCGAGGGCGGGGGCGGGGGGAGCGGGGGCGGCGGGGGAGGGGGAGGGGGAGAGGGCGGGTGGGCGGCGGCTGCAGGGGCGGCAGCAGGGGCAGCGGCGGCCGCTGCGACTGCCGCCACCTGTCCGCCACCGCCGCCGCTGGCCGCCCGCAGCTGCTGCTGCTGCTGTTGCAGCGCCAGACACATCATCAGGGCGGGCGGAGGGGTGGCCGAGCGGGCCGGGGGCGGCGGCGGCGACGGGGAGGGCGAGGAGCCAGAGCCCGCCGCAGCCAATGCCGCCGCCGCCGCCGATCGCCACGCGGCCGACGCCACCTCTGCCGAACGCCGCGTCGTCGACGACACCTCTGCCGAACGCCGTGTCGTCGCGGCCACCGCCGCGGATCGCCACGCCGCCCACGCCGCCTCCGCCGAGCGCCGCGTCGCCGCCGCCGCCTGCTGCTGCGCCAGCATGTGCAGGCTGCGCGAGTCGGCGCGCTGCATCATGCACGGCGAGGTCGAGGAGCGTGGGGAGATGGTCGGATCGCTGCCCCGCGGGGAGGTCGGGGCTGTGCTGCCGCCGCCGCTGCCAGCACCAGCGCCGACGGCATGTCCACGGCAGCCGCTCGCCGGGCTCGCCGCTGCGGCCCCCGTCGCCGGTTCCTCGGCCCCGGCGCCCGCCGTCGTCGCCATCACGGCCCGGCGCACGGCGGCCGCGGCGACCGCGCGCGCGGCCGGGCCGTCGCGCCACAGGCCAGCGGCGCCCCCGTCGCCGAGCACGCCGCCGACGCGCGGAAAAAAGAACGGGGCGGGGGCGGGGGGGCCGTCGGCAGACGCAGCAGCGGCAGCAGCGGCAGCAGCGGCAGCCGACGCAGCAGCAGCAGAGGCGGCGACCGAGAGTGTTGCGAGGAGAGCGCGCTCCTCCAAGTCGCCTGCGCCGCCGCGAGGCGCGGCGGCTGCAGCCGAGGCGGCGCCGGCGCCGGCGAGCAGGGGGAGGGGCGCGAGCGGGGGAAAGGACGGGGCCGCCGCTGCCGCCGCCGCCGCCGAAGCGCGGGTGCCGCCGCTGCCGCACGGCGAGGGCACGTGCTGCCGGGTGAGCTGCTGCTGTTGCTGCTGCTGCTGCTGCTGCTGCTGCTGCTGTGCCTGGCGCTGAGCGCTCACGCCCGAGAAAGTGCGGCCGTCCGGGGACTCGGGGCGGCTGCCGCTGTTGCGCGGCAGCGAGCCCCGCGCCGCCAGAGGCGCGGCCGCACCACCACCACCACCACCAGCAGCAGCAGCGCCGCCGCCGCTCCCGCTGCTGCTGCTGCTGCGCCCGGATCCGCCTCCTCCCTTGGCGGTCCCGGAGGCCGTGCGCAGTCGGTTCAGCGCGCCACCGACGAGCCCTGCCCACCTCGTCGAGCCGCTGCCGCCGCCATCGGCCGCGCTGCCGCGCTGCTGCTGCTGTGCCGCGGCCGCCGCTGATGAAGCCACCGCTGCCGCCCACGGCGACCGCAGCTGCAGCAGCAGCGTCAGGGATCCGCCGGAGGAGGGGGCCGCTGCAGACGCCGACGGCCCGCCCCGCAGCGACAAGGTCTCCCCTTCATGCGCCAAGAAGGGGGCGACGCAGGAGTTGGCGTCGTCGTCGTCGTCGTCGTCGTCATCGTCGTCGTCGTCGTCGTCGTCGCTCTCCGAATCCTCGTCCTCCTCCTCCTCGTCCTCGTCCTCGCCACCAGCGCCTCGGTGTCCCAACGGCTTGTCCAACAGGGTCGCGGCGGAGTGCTGGAGGCCGGCCTGGGCCCGCGAGGGGCGCCGCTGCAGCAGCAGGAGCAGCGCGCGGTCCTCCTGCTCGAGGGCCGCGCGCAGGCTCTGGAGCCGATCGAGGGCCGCGGCAGAGGCGGCAGAGGCGGCGGCGGCGGTGGCGGCACAGGCGGCACCGGCGGCGGCAGAGGCCGACGACGACGACGGCAGAACAACCGTCGCAGCTGCTGCCGCAGCTGTTGTTGTTGCTGCTGGTGTAGCTGCTGCCGCCGTGCCGGCATCAGCACGGGGGCCCGCGTCGACAGCAGCAGCAGCCTCGCCGCTGGACTCGGCAGCAGCAGCAGCCGCCGCCCTTGCCGCCGCCGCCGCCGCCACCCCGGGCGCAGCCGCCAGCAGAGCCGCCCCGGCCAGACGCGCCGCCACGGCCACGCGGTGCGTGCGCTCGTACGAGGGGCTGGTGCGCCAGCGAGCGGGCAGGTGCGTCGCGCGGTCCGGGCGCAGCAGCGGCTGCTGGGACTGCGGCGGCCGCTCGCTCAAAGCCCCCGCCGCGCCGGCCGCGCCGGCCGCCCCCGCTGCCGTTGTCGCCACCGCCGCCCCCATCCCCATTCCCATCCCGCCGCCCCCGCCGTCGGCGAGCGCGGCAACCGCCGTGGCGGCCTCCAGGCCCTCGGCCAACAGCGGCGGCGGCGCCCCCCGGCACGCCACCAGCACCTGCCCGGGCGCCGCCGCCCCCATCACGCGCGCGGCGCCGTTGGCCAGCACGCCGAAAAAGTCGGCGCGCCCCGTGGTGCCGAGCGGCTTCTTCGCCGCGCAGCGGCCCCACGCCACCCCCACGCGCGCGCTCAGCCCGGCCCAGAGCAGCTCCCCGCGCGGGCCGAGCACGGGGCCGCACCCTTCCAGGGCCAGCAGCTCGGCCGGCCAGGGCAGGGCCAGGAGCTCCTGCTGCAGCGCGGCGGCGAAGCGGCAGGCGGCGTCGAGGCGCGCAAAGGCGAGGGTGAACTTGCCCGGCTCCGCCTCCTTGCACTCGCACCCGCCGTGCTCGCGCAGCAGGCGGCGCAGGAGGGCGCAGAGCATGCGCAGGCCCGATGCGTAGGCGCGCAGGGCGCGGGCCGGGTCGCGCGCAGCGAGGGCGACGTCAGCGACGGCGGCGGCGGCGGCGGCCGGGGCGGCGGATGGGGGGCTAGCCGAGGCGGCAGTCGCTGTCGCTGCTGCTGCTGCTGCTGCTGGGGCTTGGCTGCTGCTGCCCCCGCCCGCGCCGCCCTCGGGGCCGTCGTCGTCCGGCGTGCGCGCGCTGGCCGAGGGCGGCGCGGCGGCGGCGGCGGCGGCGGCAGCGGCGCGGTCGTCCGCGAGCATGGCGCGCAGGACGCGACCGGTGGGCCCGTCGGGCGAGGGGCGGAAGCTCGCGGCGACGGCCGCGGCCGCGGGCGCCCACGCCGAGGGGGCGTTGGCGGCGGCTGCGGCGGGAGAAGAAGAGGAGCAAGGGGGCTGCTGCTTGTCCAAGCCGCTCGACCCCCCCGTGAAGAGGTCGCAGCCGTGCTCGGTGGCGAGGGCCGCGGCGGTGGCCGCGGCGAGGGCCACGGCCGCGCGGCAAGAGGCGTCGCGCCGGCAGCTGCTGCCGTCGCTCTCGTCGTCGCCCTCCTCGTCGCCGCCGGCCCCTGCGCTCGCGACACCGCCGCCGCGCACGACGGCGGTCGCCGCCGCCAGCGCTGCTGCTTCGGCGGCTGCAGGCGCCGAGAACTCGGGTGTGGTGGTGCCAGCGGTCGCAACAGCCAGGCCGCCGCCGCCGCCGCCGCCGCCATCGACGCCAGCCTCCTCCTGTGCTTTCGCCGCAGCGGCGCGCGCGCGCGCCTTGCCGCCGCCGCCGCCGCCACTGGGCCCCTCCCTCTCGGCGCGCTCCACCTCGCGCGGCTTGGCCACCTTGACGAACACGACCGCCATTGGCGCGTCCAGGTCGGGCGCGTCGCGAAAGCCCGGCTCGACGCGCGCGAGCGTGCGCGGCGGGCGAAAGCTGGTCGGGGCAGAGGCGGAGGAGGACGCGGAGGCCGGGCCCACGGAGAGCGCGCCGCCGCCGCCGCCGCCGCCATCCACCGCCGCCGCCGCCGCCGGCAGCACCTCGAGCAGCGTCTGCGGCTCCGGGAACTCGGGCGACAGCACGTGCGACCCCAGGCTCAGGCTGCGCGCGGCGGCCGGGTGCCGCGACAGGTGCGCGCGCACGGCCGCCCACGCCCCGCTCGTCAGGACGACCTGCCCGCCCCGCGCGGCGCGCGCCACGGCCTCGGCCAGCGCCGGGGCGCGGCCGCGGAAGGAGGGCGGGGGGAGCGGGGGGGCGGCCGGGGGCCTGGAGGGGGGGCAGGAGGAGGAGGAGGAGGAACAGGCGGCGAAGGGGCCGTCCTCGGGCGCGGCGCACTCGGACGCGACGAGGGCGCTGCTCGCTGCTGCGCCGCCGACCGTCGCCGCCGCGGCCGCTGCGCTGCCTTCGCCGCCGCCGCCGCCGCCGCTGCCGCCCCCGAGCCACCAAAAGCCCGTCACGCCGGCCTCCCCGCGCTCCTGGCCGCCGGGCAGGATGTCGTAGTCGGCGCTCTCAACGAGAGAGATGGCCAAGCGCGGCGCGCGCGGCTGCCAGGCCCCGCCGGGCGCGGAGGAGGCAAGCAGGGTGGTGGCGGCGGCAGTGGCGGCGGCGGACGCGGCAGCGGCGGCAGCAGCCGAGGCGGCAGCCGCAGCCGCGGCCGCAGCCCCCGCGCCGCTGCTGCCGGGCGCCGCCGGCGCGGCAGCAGCAGCAGCAGCAGCAGTGAGGCGACGTCCGCCGCCGCTGCTGCTCCAGCGGGCCATGCCATCGCCCCCACCGGCGCTCGCGCTCGTGAAGGCACGAAGAGCTGCTACTCCGCCGCCGCTGCGGCTTGGGGTTGCTGCCGCCGCCGCCGCTGCCGAGGCCGCCGCCGCCGCCACGGCCGCGGGCGGCGCCCGCAGCGGCAGGCCCGCGCCGACCGCCACCGCCTCCGCGTCCTGCCGCGCCGTCGCGGCCGCCACCAGGCCCCGCGCCTCGGGCGGCCACCACGAGTGCGCCGCCACGACCTGCGCCGCGTGCGCGAACTTGAGGGCGTCCATGGCGCTCGGGAAGACGAGGCGCCAGCGCCCGCGCCGCCCGCCGCCGGGGGCCGTGTCGCTCCAGTAGAGGCAGCCACGGAACTGCTGCGCCTGCGAGACCAGGAGCTGCTCCGCGCGCTGGAGGACCGGCCAGGGGACGCAGGCCTCGCGCGGGTCGCGCGCGGCCTCGCGCCAGGCCGCGCCGCCCTCGGCGAGCGCGCGGTCGAGCGCGGAGCCGCCGCCCCAGGCGGGCTCGGCGGCCAGGCGCTCGGCCAGCGACGGCCCGAGGGAGGAAGAGCAAAGGAGGAGGAGCTGCGCCGGGTCCGGGGGGGTGAGGCGGTAGTGAGGGGAGAGCCTGCTGACGCTGCGCCAGTGCGGGTTCGGGTCGCTGGAATCGGCGGTGGCGGTGTCGGCGTCGGTGGCGGCGGAGGCGAGGGGGGCAGCAAAGCCTTTGGCCCCCGCCCCGCCTGCGCTGCCGCCGCCCGCTGGGTCGACTGCAGCAGCAGCAGCAGCAGCGGGGGGAGCAGGAGCAGGAGCGGACGATGCTGGGACGCCGCCGCCGCCGCCACCGCCGCCGCCAGAGGACCCCGTCGCCACCATCATCACCTTTTCGAGCACGCGCCCGAAGGAAAAGTCGGCGCCGCCGCCACCGCCGCTCGACCGCTGCTGCCCGTCGCCGTCCCCGCCGCCGCCGCCGCCGCCCCAGCTCCTGCTGCTGCCGCCGCCGCCGCCGCGGCCGCCCGACGCCCGGCCGATTCCACCACCACCGCCACCAGTCAACAAGAGCGGGCGATTGTGGTAAGAGCGGTGAGAGGCGGCGGTTGCGGGCGACGCCGCCACCGCTGCCATCGCCGCCGCGGCAGACAGCGTGGCCGCGGCCGCCCCGCTCGCAAACCGAACGTTGGGCTGCTGCTGCTGCTGCTGCTGCTGCCCGCGCCCGCCTTCCAGCGCCCTAGACGCCACCCCGGGAAGCGCCGCCACCCCCCCGCGCGCCACCTCGGCCCCGGCCGCCAGCACGCGCGCCCGCACGCGCCCCGAAGGGCCCCCGCCGCCGCCGCCAGCGCCGCCATCGGCAGCAGCGTCGCAGCCGTCAAACGCCCCTGGGGGCAGGGACGCCAGACGCACAAACACAAACGCGAGCGCCCCGCCGCGCGCCCGCGGGGGGGCGCGGGGCGCCGGGTAGACGTTGAGGCCCCAGCAGGGGGGCAGGCCGCCGGGCGCGGCCGTGGCGTGCGCGGGCGGCAAGAGGCGCGTGAGGTTGCGCACGCCGCCCCAGCAGCCGCCGCCGCAGGGGTGGGGGTCGGCGGGAGCGCCGCCGCCGCCGCTCCCTGCCGCCGCCGCCGCCGCCGCCGCAGCGCCGCCGCCGCCAGCGCCGCCGCCGCCACCACCGCCGCCAAACTCGCGCGGCAGCGGCCTCCCCACCACCTCGTGCGCCCGGTACAGCCACGCCGGGGCCGCGCGGCTCCTGAGCGCGTACAAGCCCACGAGCTGCACCACGGGAAAGCCCGCCGCCGCCATCCCCCCGGCCCCCGCGCGCAGCCGCCGCCACGCCTCCCCCGTCAGCAGCACCTGCCCGCCCGCGGCCGCGTCGCCGACCTCGGCCGCCACGGCCACGCCCGGGCCGAGAAACGTGCGCAGGCGGGAGGCCCGGCTCACGCGCGTCAGCACGGTTCCCGCGGCCGCCCAGTGCACGCCCATGCGCACGCGGGGGCCGCTCCACACGAGCAGCTCCTCCCCCGGCAGCGCGCCCGCCAGCGCCCCGCCCGCGCGCGACAGCGCCCGCCGGTCGGCCGCCGACGACCCGGGCGAGAGGGCCACGCGCGCGGCCGCGGGGCCCAGCCTCAGCACGGCGCGCGGCCAGTCGGACGCCAGCAGCGCGTACTGGGCGTGCAGGCAGCACGCGACGGCGTCCGAGCACGAGCGGAAGACGGCCGTGAACGAGTCGCCCTCGGTGCGCGTCTCGCGCCCGCCGTGCCGCGCCAGCGCCGCGCGCATGACCTCGTCGTGGCGGTCCTGCAGCAGGGCAAAGGGGGCGGGAGGGAGGGGGTTGGGGGCGCCGCCGCTGCTAGCGCCGCCACCGCCGCCCCCGCTGCTGCGGCGCGGGCCGTGGGCCGAGGCGGAGGAGAGCTCCGTGCTGCTCTCGATGTCGGTGACGACGACGGCCCAACCGTGGCGCGAGGGGCGGAGCCGGCCCTCGCCGGCGTCGTCGTCGTCGTCGTCGTCGTTGTCGTCCTCGTCGGCCTCTTCCTCGTCCGCATCGTCGCCGTCGCCGGTGCCTTGCTCCTCGTCCGTCGTCTCGCCCTCTTCCTCCTCTTGTCCGTTGTCGTCGTCGTCGTCGTCGTCCAAGTAGGGGTCGCGGTCGCGCGCCCGCCCTCTTCCTCCGCCTCCTCCTCTTCCCGCTGCCGAGCCGCCTCTTGCCGACGACAACCCCGGCTGGTGTCGCCGCCGCCGCTTCTTCTGCTGTTGCTGCTGCTGCTGCCGCCGCTGCTGGCCGCCATCGAGGCAGGCGTCGGCTGTGGACGTCGTCCGCCGGCTGAGGCGGCGGCTGCGGCGGCGGCCGCGGCCCAGCAGCAGAAGGCGCGCGTCCGCGTGGTCGGCGCCGCTTCCGTCGCTCTCGCTCTCGTCGTCGTCGTTGTTGCCTCTGCCACCGCCGCCCTCCTCGCCATCGTCTTCCTCCTCATCATCATCATCCTCGCCGCCCGCGGCCCTCAGCGCGTCCATCAGCGCGCAGACGCGCGACGCCTCCTTGGCGAGCTCGGCGCGGCGCCGCCGCGCCGCCTCGTCGCGCCGCGCGATGGCGGTGGCCGCGGCCGCGGCCCCGACCGCAAGGCACAGCAGGCCCGCGCCGACCGCCGCGCCGACGATGGCGGCGGCGGCCGCCGCCGTGGCCCTGCGGGAGGGTTTTGCCGTCACCCCTTGGCTGCCACCGCCACCGATGCCGGCGATCACGCCACCGCCGCCGCTCACGACGCCCCCTCCTCCTTGAGTCGAGAGGAGGAAATGAGGCGGCGGCGGCGGCGAGCCGGCGGCGACGGCGGCAGCAGCAGCAGCGAGGGCCTTGGAGGAGGCCGGGACGAGCGCGATGGGCGGACTGGCCACCGACGCGCGCAGCCCCGCACCGTTGACGGCCGTGATAACGGTGTAGTAGGCGGGAGGCGAGGAGGAGGAAAAGGAGGAGGAGGAGGCGCCGCCGGCGGCAAAGGCCGGCGCCAGGGGCGCCGCAGGCCGCCCGTCCGGCAGGATCGCCAGCAGGAGGGCCGCCTCGCGCGAGCCGGGGGGGACGGAGAGGTGGGTGGCGGTGCCGACGTCGATGACGTCGGTCAGGTTGACGGCGGCGGCAAGGGGGGCAGCGATTTCTTTGTCGCTGGCGCCACCGCTGGCGCCGGTGCCTTGCTCCCCCTCTGGCGGGGACGACGGCGACGACGCCGCCGACGCCGCCGACGCCGCGGGCGCCGCCGCCAAAAAAAACTGCGCCTCGTACCTGGCCACGCCGCTCTGACCGTCCTCGAACGGGTCCCAAGACGCCGACAGCAGCACCTCGGGCGGGTCCCCGCCCCGCTCCGCGGCCCGCGCCGAGATCGTAGGCGCCGCCACTGCGGCCGCATTTTGCCCCGCGGTGGGGGTGTTGAAAATCGCGCCCCCGGGGGGGAGGCGGGGCAGCGACACGTCGACGCGCACGGGGCCCGAGCAGGCGACGGCGGACAGGGGTGGGCCGGCGCGGTTGGTCGCGCGCACGGTCACGTAGTAGGGGGCAGGGGGTGATGGTTGTTGTTCGGGGGTCGAGGCGGGCGTTGCTGCCGAAGAAGAGGCTGCCGGCGCTGCCGCCCCCGCCCCCGCCCCCGCCACCGGCCCCTCCTCGCGCAGCGCCAGCCCGGGCGCCAGGTCGGCCACGACCGTGTAGAACCGCACGGGCCGCGACTCCCCCCCGCTGCGCACGTCGGCCACCACCACCTGGGAAGGAGGCGGCGGCTGCGCGTCCGAGCCTAGCGGCGGGGGCGGGGGCCGGGGGTAGGGCGCCAGCGGCAGCACGTCGGCCAGCCCCGGGGCCGAGCCGATGCCCCACTCGTAGGCGCCGATGCCGGACTCCGGGTCGTAAAAGTCGGAGAAGGCGAAGGAGACGCGGGAGCGCGATGTCCAGTAGGCCGGGGCGTCGACGCGGCACCAGCCGGAAGCGGGGGTTAGAGGCGCGTCGGCGGGAGCGGCGGCAGCGTCGGGAGCAGAAGCAGCGGCGGAAGCCCCGCACACCGGGGGCGTGGTGTCGCAGTAGCCCCCTCCCGGGCGCGACAGGTCCGAGGGGAGCAGGAGGTAGGTGCCGGCGATCGAGGGGACGGTGGCGTTGGAGGCGCTGAGGCAGCGCGGGAGCTCGCCTGTGTGGTGTTGGTTGGTTTTTTTGGGTGTTTGGGGCGGGGGAGGGAGGGGGTTTGGTTTGTTGAGTTGCGGCGGCGTGTTTTCGCGGCGGTGAATGCATCGTCAGAAGGAAAAAAAAGACGCTCCCACCACGGTGGCCTGATCACCGCAAAGTCCCGCAACAACTCACCGCAAAGTCCCGGGTTGCCTTGCACCTCGAACGTCGCCCCGCGAGGCGAGCCGCACCACGCCGCCGGCACCTCCCCAGTAAAGGCGTTGCCCGCCAGCAGCGCCCCTTTGAGCGCCGGCAGCCCCGCGAGCGCGGCGGGCAGCGCGCCGCCGCCAAAGAGCCGGCCGTTGCCCTCGGCGATCAGCCACTGCAGCCCCCAGGGTCCCCGCGAGAAGTCCGGCAGGGGCCCCTCGAGCGCGTTCTGCGACAGGTCCAGGTAGACCAGCTCGGAGAGGCCGCCGCCGTTGCCAAGCGCCGCTGTAAGCGCGGCGGCCGCGGGCCCCGCGAGGGGCTCGAGCCCCTTTCCCCCGCCCGCCACGGCGCGCCCGAGGTCCAGCCCGACCACCCGCGCGCGCAGGGGGTTCGTGAGGGAAGTAGGCGACCCGGAGACGGCGAGGCCCGAGGGGGACGTCGTCGTTCTGGGGGTTGTTGATGTTGTTGTTGCCGTCGTCGTTTTGTTGTCGGCGGTGTCGCCTTGAGGAGCCGGGCACGAGACGAGCGCGCGAGAGAGGTCGGCGCAGCGGCACGCGACGCCCGGCCACGGCGCGCCGCCGCCACCCGCGCCCCCGAGGCCGCACGGGTCGGTCTCTCCCACGCGCCACTGCGCAAGGAGGGTGCGCGGGGCGTTGCGCACGGCCGCCTTGAAGCGGGCGAGCGCTTCGACGTCGGCCTCGGCGGTGGCAAGGGGCTCGAGGGCGGGGGGAGGAGGAGGGCGAGGCGGGGAGAGCGGGGTGGAGGGGGCAGGGGGCGCGGCGCAGAGAGCGGGGGCGGCGAAGGAGAGCAGCAGGACGAGGAGGAAGAGCATAAACGGCCGGGGGCGCTCAGGCGGCCAGGCGCGGCGTTTTCTCGTCCTCGTGCGGACCGGCCCCGCCGCCGCCGGGAGGGGGCGGGGAGCGTCCATTGGTTGGGGGTTGATTCACAGAGAGAGCGGGGGGGCGGGCGCGGGTTGGGGCGCCGCTCCGCGCCCCTGCCGCTGCGCCCTCGCCCTCGCTCCTCGCCCCTCGCCCCGACAGATGGGAGCACGAGGGCGTGCGGCCCGCAGAGAGAGAGACGAGAGGGCGCGCGCGGCGACTTGCTTGGCGCGTTCGCTGGCGGGCTCTGTGAGGTGGATGGGGCGACCCCTACCCGCCCCCGGCGCGCGTGCGCGCGCCCGCGCAAGCGGAAAAAATCGGAGGAGGGCCCCGACAGACCGAGGAGAGCAGAGCGCAAGGAGGTTCGCGCGCGGAGGGGGCCTGTTTACGGCACGCAGATGTTGGTGGTGTGGTGGCGGGCTGATGATGTTGCTGCTGCTCGTGATGTTGGGACGGATACAAGAGACGCGCGGGGGTGACACAGGGGGGCGGCGATGGTTGAGGAGAGCGTTCTTCTTCGCCCGTCGTCGGCGTCGCGGCGTCGGCGAACAGCGCAGGCGCCCCCCCCCTCGCGCCTCGCCCGAGAGAAAAGCCAGCGCGCACCCCCATCGCACTCTTCGCTCCATTTTGCGACCTCTCACCCTCTCCTCACGCGCGCGCATCGCCATCTGTCCATCGCGCCGCGCGCACGCGTAAAAGCACCGCGAAAAAGTCGGACCCGCACCGGTCACCCCAAAAAACTCATCGTCCCGAAACGCGCAACACTAGGGCCTCCGGCCGCCCCCCCCGCCCGACCCAGGGAGCATGCGCGGCGGCGACGCCCTCGCCCAGTCACCATGAGTGGGAAGCAGACGTCCGGGAGGCGGCGAGAGCGGCGAGACGGGCGCCGAGGGCACTCGCTCCTCCTGCTCCTCCCCCTCCTCCTGCTCCTGTTCGTCCTTGTCTCGCCGCTGCGCGCCCTCGCGGCGCGCGCGGGGCCCTACGCCGGCAGAGGTGAGCACGAGAGCCCGGCTCCGGGCACTAGTACGGGTCGAAACGCACGGCACTATCGCGGGTCGCGAGGGGCGCGCGCAAGGGCGAAAAGGGACGTCGTATCTCTCGCCATGTGTGTCCCCCTCGCGCTGCTTCTCGTCCCTCTCGCTCGCGCCTTCGCTCGCGCTCTCTCTCCGCGAGTCCCCTGTGCCGCCCATGCGCGATGCCCCGCCATCTCACCCCCCGCAACCAACACCGCAACCACAACCCCCCCACAGAACTGCAACAAGCGGCCGCGGCATCGCCCTCGCCGGTGCAGGGCGGCGATGGCGATGGCGAGGGCGCGCCGCTGCGTCGCCGCCTTCTCGCCGACGCCGGCGGGGCGCAGCAGCAGCCATCCCACGGCCCGCTGACGTGGGCCACGCTGCAGGAGGCCCTGACCGAGCTGTTCGATGGCGGCGGCGGCAAGCCCGGCGCCGGCGAGCAGCATGAAGGCGCTGACGCTGACGCCGAGGCAGAAGCCGACGCCGAAGCCGACGACGACGCCGCCGCCGAAGACGCCGAAGTCGAGGCCCCGCCGAGCTTTGAGCCCGCGCCGGCCCTCGAGCGCCAGTCGCTCCACCCTTCATCGTCGTCCTCGTCGTCCTCCTCCTCCTCGGGCGGCGCCACCGACGAACACGCCGGCGCCGACGTGGCCGCCGCCCTCCGCCCGCTGCTGAGGCCCGCCCCGGGCACCAGCCCGGGCGCCCTGGCCGTCGACATCCGCTTTGTGCCGCTGCGCACGTCGAGCGCCGCCGAGCGCCGCCGGGCGTCGGCCGCGCTGGCGGCGGCGCGCAAGCGGCGGCGCAAGCGGCGGCGGCGCGAGGAGGAGGAGGAGGAGGCGGAGGGCGGCGGGGGCCTGGACGAGGAGGCGCACGAGGACGAGGGCAAGGACCTCGACGACGAGCAGGGCCTCAACCTCCCGCCCGCGCCGCGCGCCATGGCCGTCACGGTGTGGTCGTCCGAGCCCGGGCCCCCTCCGCCGCTCGACGACCTGCCCCCCAGCGTCCCGCCGGCCACCGCCCGCATGGCCGCGGCGATGGCCGCGCGCCGCGAGGCCTGCCATGTCGCGCGCGTCCCCTACTCTGCGGACAACAAGGCGCGCGCCGAGTGCGCCGGGGGCACCCTGAAGCCGGGCGTGCACTACTCGGTGCGCGTCACGGACGCCGACGACCCGGCGCTCGTGCTCTTTTGCAAGGGGCCCGCCGCCAGCGGCGCGGCCGACCCCGTGCCCTGCCCCGACGCCGCGCCCGTCGTCGTGCCCGCAAATGCCGCTTCTTCTTCGTCGGGCTACTCGCTCACTGCTCCCTCGGCCCTGGGCCTCGTCGCCCTGCAGGTGGTCTTCGACCGCCTCGCGTGGGCCGGCGGCAACTACCTCGACCCGGACAGGCCCGCCAGCGTGCGGCTCCCAGTCCAGGGCGCGGCCGTGTCGGTCGCGACGGCCGCGCGGCCGGGCGACCCGTGGGCGCGCGCGGTCTCTGGGCCCGACGGCCTCGCGTGGGTGTGGCTTCCCACGGGCGCGTTCGCGCGCGCGGCGGCCGAGCCGGACGTGCCCCCGGGAGGGGTCGCCCCCCCCGCGCACCCGGCCACGTACGCGGCCAACGCGACGCTGGGCGGGGTGGCGCTGCGGTCGACGCGCGGCGCCGGTGGCGGCGGGAACGGCGATGGCGGCGGCGGCGACGGCGGCGGCGACGGCAACGAGGTCCTTTGGTTCTCGCCCGCGGGGCCAGGCGAGCGGCAGCCCGTGGTGGTCGAGGTCGCGGCGCTGCAGCCCCTGCTGTGCACGGGCGAGATCGAGGTCGTGCGCGGGGACAGTGGCGTCTTTCCCGCGCGGCTGGCGGGTGGCTTGGGAGCGGCCGAGGAGGAGGAGGAGGAGAGGGGCGGAAGCGGGCGGCGCCTGCTGCTCGCGTCGTCGCCCTCCTCCTCCTCGTCTGCTCCCGAGAAGACCGACAACCCCAAGACCCCCCCGGAGCCCTCGCAGCTCGTCTACTACCCGCCCAACATGTACTGCCGCTGGCTCCTCCTCCCCCGCAAGCCGGTCGTCACGCTGAGCGTCGACTACAGCGGCCTGCTGCCCGGGGAATCCGTCGCCATCGCGCTCGCGCCGGGCGTCGCCGTCGTTCTCCGCCCCGGCGATGCCAGCGGCGGCCGGTACACCGTCTCGGTCCTGCTCGCCGAGCCGGGAGACGGCCTGCCCGTGCAGTTCCGCGCGGGCAACGGCACCAGCGCGGGAGGGGGCAACTCCACAGGGCCGGGGGGCGGGCGGGTCGGCAGCTTTTCCGTGCGCTGGAATTCTTCCGACAGCGCGGGCGACCTGCCCGTCGTCAAAGCCGCCTCGCTCGGATCGATGGCCGGCTTCGACAGCGCCGCGTTCGCGAGCGCCTTCCGCGCTGCCCGCGGGTTCGGCCTTTCCGGGGACAACGGCGAGGGGCGGGACGGCGTCGAGGCGGGAGGAGGTGCTGCGGCGGCCGGGCGGCGCCGGTTTGGCGGCGGCGGCGCCCAGGTGACGGCCGTGCTGGTGGCCATGGCCTGCCTCTCGGGCGTCGCCTTTGCGATGGCGGCCGCGTGCCTGTGGGCCCTGTGCTGCGCGCGGCGCCGCGGGGCGGCAGGCGGGTGGCGCGGCGTGCCCGTGGCCGCGCGGCACGCGTGGACGCGCGAGCCGCCCGTGGGGCTGGCGCTGACGGGGCCGGGCGGTGGCGGGGGCGGAAACGGTGCCAACGGCGCGCCGCGCCCCGTGCCCGACGCCGTGCGCAAGCTCCTGCCGCAAAAGCCGTACGTGCCGCCCGGAGAGGAGGGCGTTGTTGCAATGGGCGCTGGTGGCGGGACCGGGGCCCTCCCTGCGCCGACCCCCGCCTTTTCTGCGCCCCTCGGCAAGAAGAAGAAGAACAAGAAGGGCGCGACGAGGCCTGCCGTTGCTGCTGCTTCGTTGCCGCCGCCGCCGCCGCCCGTGGCCGACCCCACCGCCGCCGCTTCCTCTTCTTCTTCTTCTTCGTCTTCTTCCTCTTCTTCCTCCTCCTCCTCCTCCCCCTCCCTCTGCGACGCCTGCGCCGTCTGCCTCGACGAGTTCTCCGCGGGCGAGCTCGTCACGGTCCTGCCCTGCCGCCACTTTTTCCACCCGGCCTGCGCCGACGCGTGGCTGGCGCGCGAGCGCACCTGCCCCTTATGCAAGGCCGACGTGGTGCGCGCCCTGACGCCCGCGGCCACGGGCGCCCTGGTGCTGCGGGGGCAGGCGCGCGCGCGCCGGGCGCCCCGGGCCGCGGCCGCGGCCGCGGCCGCGCTCGCGCGCGGGGCCGTGACGGTGGGCGAGGGCGCGGCGATGGCCGTGGCCGGCGTGCCCGCGCTGGCGCGCGACGCGGCGGGCACGGCCGACGCCGACCCGGACGACTTTATGCGCGCGGCCATCGCGGCAACGGCGCTGGGCGCGGCGGACGGCGGCGGCGGCGGTGGTGGTGGTGCTGAGCGGGCTGTGGAGCTCGTCGTCATGTCGCCGCCGGCGGTGCAGCAGTCGGCGTCGTCAGAGGAGGAGGATGAGGAGGCGGGGGCGGCGCAGGGGGCGGGGGCAGCGCCGACGGCGCCTGCTCCTGGCCCCGCTCGGACGCTCTCCCTGCTCGCGCCCCTCGGCTGGGCGCGCCGCGCGCCCGCCGCTCTGCTTCTTCGTATGTCGCCCTGGTGGCAGCCGCAGCAGCCGCAGCAGCAGCAGCAGGCGCCGGACGCGTGATTTGTTTGTTTGGTTGTTTGGTTTTGAGAGCGCGCGCGCCCTGTGGCGCGCCGCTCGTTCTTTTTCTTTTTGATTTGAGCGGCCTCTCCGTCACCCCCTATTTTATTCTCCGCCCCCCTTCCCCACCCACGCACCGACCCACTCACCCACCTCCCCCTCCTCCCCGCCTGAGCGGGGGGGTAGGCTGTACATATTGCTCCGCCCCAAAAGCCCCCCCCAGCTTGCTTCTTGCTCCTTTTTGCCGCCGCCCGCCTAATTTCACCCGCGGCGTCGCCCCGCCGCGTGCACACCAGCACCAGCAACAACCCCCCCTCCCCCTCCTCCTTCACCCCCACTCCCCCCCTTTGCAGCAGCTTAATAGAGAGGCGCGCGAAACAACAACCGCGATTACAACTTCTTGTGTAACGTGCCAGAAAAAGCCGAAAGACCAGATTTTTTCTTCTTTTTCGGTCGCCTTTTTTTTTTCGGGGGCCAGAAGGCGCCCCGCTTCGGCCAATAGTTGTTTTTCCCGCAAACGTGCACACGCGTCCGTTCCAGACAAAAAAGAAAATCACAGCATCTGGCTCACCCAGGCGTCGTACCCGCGCAGCACGGCGCGCGCCTCCAGGAGTAGGCGCTTGTGCTCGAGCCGCGCGCGCACGGCCGTCGCCTCGCGCGGCGTCAGCAGGCGCGTCGCGCCGCCGCGCCCGCGCCCGCCCAACGAGCCGTCGCCCTCGACGTCCGCGCACCCCTCGCGCAGGAGGTCCTCGTCCGTCTGCACGCTCGTCGGCAGCGACGCCAGGCGCGCGTCCACGGCGGCCAGCAGCCGCGCGGCCACCGCGCGCTCCGCGGGGGCGTCGCGCTTGCGCAGCGGGAGCGGCGGCGGGGGGGCCGCGGCCGACGACGCCCAGGAGAAGAGCGCCGAGGCCGGCCCTCCGGCCCCTCCGGCGCCCGGGGCGCCCGCGTGCGGGCTCATGTTGCGCGTCGGCAGGGAGAGGAGGACGCACCGGCGCCGCACGAGCCGCTGGCGCTTGGCGAGGAGGGCGTCGGCGGTGGTGGTGGTCGTCGTCGCCACCGCCGCGGCCGCCGCCGCCACCGTCGCGGGGAGGGGCTTGACCGTGTCGGGCTCGTTGTTGTTGGGGTCCCCGCCGAATCCGGCGTACTCAAGGAGGGACGCCGCGTTGAGCGTGAGGGACGGGTCGAGGATGACAGTTGATGATGAGGTGGTGGTGGTCTTGCCGCCGCCGCCGGGGAGGACGATGGTGGTGCTGGTGTTGTTGCCTCCGCCCGCACCCCCCAACAACCCAGCAGCAGCACCACCACCTAACGCCGCGAAATCCAGCCGTTCATACGGGTTGGCCGGCACCACGAATCCATAGTCCCGCAGGAGGTGGTCGTTGGGCGTGCGCTCGCCGTACGCGATCGTCAGCTCCGAGCGCGAGGGCGACGGCCGCAGCGCGCGCAGGTGGAAGGCGCGGCCGTCGCGCGAGACGTGAAAGGTGGCCCCCCCGCCCGCGGGGCTGTGGTTGGCCAGGTCGGCAAAGGGCACCATGAGCGTGAGCCCTTCCCCGCCGACGTCGTCGCTGAAGGACCGGCTGCGCACGAGCGCCTGCGCCCAGGCCGAGGCCCCGCGCGAGGGGGAGAGCCCTTTGCCGCCGCGCAGCGCGCGCAACTGGCGCGCGGCTGCGCCCGCGGCCGCGGCGGCCGAGACGACGACGCGGGGCGCGTTGTTGTTGTTGTTGCTGCCGCTCGAGCCGCCGCTGCCGTTGATGGGCGCAAAGTAGGCGTCGTGCATGTACTCGGACCACTCGCGCTGCGAGTCGGCCTCGGCCATCAGCGACGGCAGCTGCAGCCACGCGGTCGGCGTGTTGGAGGGCGCAAGCAGGTTGGGGGTTGGGGTGGCTTTGGTGGAGCTGCTGCCGTTGCCGTTGTCGTCGCCTTCGAGGTCCGAACGCCCGTACATCAGCAGCGGGCACAGCTCGTGCGGCGTCGGCATCAGCCGCAGGTAGTGCGCCCACAGCGGGGAGCAGCCGGTGGTGTTGTTGGCGCCATTGCCGTTGCTGCTGCCGTTGCTGCCCACTCCTGCCGCCGCCCGCTCCGCCGCGCCCCCCGCGAGCCACAGCACCCACGCCGCCATGCGCACGTCCCACCTCGCGCCCCCCTGCTGCAGGAAATCGGCGAGCGCGGGCGGCAGCGTGCCGTGCTCGATCTGCCACTGCGCCTGCTGGCGGTCGCCCACGGCCGACGGACCCTCGAGGGGCTCGTCCGTGACCACCAGGGCGCTCGTCAGGGGGACGGCGACGGCCACTTCCCCCCGCCGCAGCGTCGTCGGCGGGACCGCGGGCTGTTGTTGGTCGTTGTTGTTGTTGTTTCCGTTGTTGTTTCCGTTGCTGCTGCTGCTGCTGCCACCGCTGCCGCTTGATCCTCCCGTGCTGTAGTCCTCGATTCCCAGGGCCTCGTCGAGGGTCGTGGTGGTCGCGGAAAAGACGGGGGGCGGCGGCGCGGGGGGGCCGCCAAAGCCGAGCGAGGCGGCCGCGGCGCCCGCCGCCCCGCCCAGGTCCCCCCCGGCCAGCTCGAAAAAGCGCTCGTAGCGCTCGGTCTCGTCGTCGTCGTCGTCTTCGTCCTCCTCGGTGCACGTGACCACGGCCGGGTGGGCCAGCGTCGGGGACGAGGCGGGCGAGCGGAAGGCGCCCGCGCGCGCGGCGGCGTCGTCTGCAGGCCTGCGGCCGGGCAAGGGTGGGAGTGTGGCGGGGACAGGGGGAAGCGCGACGCGGGGGACGACAAGGCCGCGGCCGAGGGCCGTCTCGCCGCACTTGACGCGCGCGGCGCCCCCGGCCAGGGCCAGGAGGGCGCTGTAGGCGGCGGCGGAGGTGCGCAAGGGCGAGTCGGCGGGGAGGAGGACGCCTTCGAGGCCGGGCGGGTTGGGGTTTGGGGGTAGTGGGGTGGCGTTGTTTGGCGGTGGCGAGGGCAGCGGGGCGGCGGCGGAGGCGGCGGCGGTGGTAGTGAGGAGGAGCGATGGGCGGCAGCGGGGGCCTCCTCCTCCTTGCCCCCCGGCGGCGGCGCCGGCGCGCGGCGCGGCGCGCCTGCACCGGAGCTGCATCTTGAACGAGAGGGAAAAGGGAGAGAGAGAGAGAGAGGCGAGGCGCGGGTGTGTGATGGGTGCGCGACACGGAAAAAGAGGCCGCGACACGCGCGAGGGCGCGCGTGCTAGTCCAAGGACAAAGGGGTCGATAGATGGCGCGGGCGGTAGCAGCGGACGAAGCGGGTCAAGGACGTGTGCAGTGCGGATTGCGTTTGCGGGTCAGAGAGAGAGAGCGCGCGCGCGTCAAGAAGAAGGGCGCCGCTTCCGACGCGAGGTCGGTGGCGTCGAGGCGGCGACGAGGGCGACGACGACGGGCGAGGGGCTGGGGCGACTGGCGCGCATTTCACGAAAAGAGCACTTGGTGGTCAAGGAGACAGGCCGCGGCGCCGCAGTCACCACACCGAACTAGAGTTGTTAGGGTTAGAAGAGAAAGGGATCGGTCAAGGGGTGTTGAGAGTGTGTGTCTTTCTTTCGTTCTTTTTCTTTTCCGCGAGCGAGCGAGCGAGAACAAGGGGGTGGGCGGGCGGGCGGGCGGGCGGCGCGCGCGCGCGCGCGCCGCTTTTTCGCCTCCTCTCGGCATCTCAACAACATCAACAACAACAATCACGCCGCCGCCTGCGCCTGCGCCTTGGCCACCGCCTTGATCATGAGGTTTGCGCACACGATCGACAGGAAATGCGCGAGCAGCGTGTTGGTCGACGCCTGCAGGCTGAAGACGTCGAGCGACACGAGCGTGGCGCCCGGCTGCGGCTGCGCGTAGGGGGCGTTGGCGGCCGACAGCATCGTCTTGGATACGAGCGTGCCCACGGACGCCTGGAGACCCAGAAGCGTGGCGCCCAGGCCGCACAGGTTGAGGTTGGTGTTGCCGACGAGCTTGCTGAGCAGCTTGCCCGACTCGAGCGGCGAGCCCTCGCCCGCGCTCGCGCGCTTGGCGGCGTCGAGCATGCGCCGCGCGGCCCAGGTGGACGCGAACGCAAAGACGATGCCGGCAAAGGTGAAGACGCGCGAGATGTCCTGCGCCTGGGGGTTGGTGAACATGAGCGCGAAGATCAGGATGGACGCCGAGACGACCGTGAGCGGGAGCTGCAGCCAAAAGTTGGCAAAGGCGACCGAGCGGAGCTTGGACGCGGCCGCGGTCGTGAGCTGGGTGGAGGAGGAAAAGTTGGAGTTGGAGCCGCCGCCTGCGGAGCCGGAGTAGGCGGCGCGGATGGTCAGGGCCGGGGTGCGGTTGGTGGTGGGGGTGGGCTGTTGTTTGTTTTGTTTTTTTGGGGGGGGGGTTGCGTTTGGGTGAGCGGTGAGGGGGGCGAAGGACGCCAGCGCACGCGCGAGCGACCGCGCGCGCGCACACACACACACACAGCACCGCCAACGCGGGCCTCATTTGCATGAAACGCGGAATCCGACGCCAGGGAAGGCTATCGCATGCGCTTGGGCGTGTGCATGCGTGGTCGGCGCGGCGAAGCGGGGCGTGGAAGGGGCCGGGCGGGCGGCGTTCGTTGGTCGTCCTCCTCTCCCCCTCTCGGCCTCTCTCGGAAAAGAGGGAAAAACTCACCCCGCGGGCGGCGCGCGGGGCCGCCGCCGGCGACGCCCGGCGCAGGAGGGGCAGCGCCGGGAGGGCGGCGCGCTGCGCCGGGGCGCGGGCGGCCGCGCGGGTGGACGCGGCGAGGCGGATGGCCATTGGTGCTGTGTTTTGGGAGTGACAAAAAGGGGGGGTGCGTGCGTGTTGCTTTTTTTTGCTTTCCGCGTGGTTTGGGGGCGACTGAGTCTCAAGGGCCGAGAGTATGCAACAGTGAGAGGGAGAGAGGGAGAGAGGCATGTGAAATGGGCCGGCGCGCGCGCGTCTTGTTCTCGCGCCGTCGAGGAGGGCGATGCGTCGAGCGCTCTCGCCGACGGGGCGCCGTCGCCTGGCGTCGCTACCACCGCCACCACCGGAAAAAAAACGCTTCGTTGTCGTCATGGTGTCATGTTGTTGCATGCACTCTCTCTCAATCTCAAAACCTCAAGAAACAACTCGCCTCAGCCTGCGCGGCACCTCCCACGTCAAAAACCACTCCAAGAAAGCTCGCAGCACCACCAGGGGGGCCGGAAGCCAGCGGCGCTCGAGCGACGCCCAAAACGAAGAAGAAGCAGCCTCCCGCCGCGGGTCAACGAAAACTGTCCTTGGCGGCGCGAACGCGCGCAAACACCTCGTGCGCTGCCGCCTCGCCACCCCCACCCCCACCACCACCCGCCGCCCGCGCCACCCCGGGCTTGTCCGCGCGCAAAAAGGGGTTGGTCTCGAGCTCCTCCCCCCACAAAAAGGGCACCGTGCCGTGCCCCCTTACGCGCGCCGCGTCGATCGCTTGCTTGCGCGCCTTGAGCGCCGCGTTGTCCGGCTCGGCCACCTCGGCCGCGAACCGCGCGTTCGACTGGGTGTACTCGTGCGCGCAAAATACCACCGTCTCGGGCGGGATGGCGTGGTCGTCGCGCAGCTTGCACAGGGAGCGCCACATCGTCGCGGCGTCCCCCTCAAACAGCCGGCCGCACCCGAGCGCAAACACCGTGTCGCCCGTGAACAGGCACTGCGCCCCCGGGAACCACAGGCAAACATGCCCGCGCGTGTGCCCGGGCGTGTCGATGGCCACGAGGTCGAGCCCTGGACCCAAGCTAAAACCGGCGTTGTCGCCGTCCCCCACGGGAAGGTCCAAGCCAGGGATGCGGTCGGCGTCCGCTTTCGGGCCGACCACGCGGGCGTTTGGGAACTGTTTCTTCAGCTCCAGGTTGCCGCCCACGTGGTCAAAGTGGTGGTGCGTGTTGAGGATGTAGTCGAGGCGCCCCGAGCCGGGCCAGCCGTCGATGCGGCGCGCCGCCTCGGCCAGGGCGCTGGCGACAGGCGCCGCCTCTGCGGGGTCGACCACGGCGACGACCCCCTTGCCCTCGGGCCCGCCCGCGTGGGAGCGGACGATCCACACGTAGTTGTCCGACAGGACCGGCACGCGCAGGACGGTGAGGGGCGGGCCGGAGAGGACCTCGATCCCTGGGGTGGAGGCCGGGTGGGTGGGGAGGGAGGATGAGGGCGCCATGGCGGCGGTGGTGGTGGAGGAAGGCGACACCGACGATGCCGATGCTTTGCGGCGGGCGGCGGCGAAGGGGTGGGGGAGATGGGCTGTTGTTGTTGCTGCTGATGTTAAGGTGGTGCTGGTGGTGGCCACGCGGGAGGTGCGCGAGAAGAGGGCGCGGCCGCGCGCCCACATATCAGACGACGGGTGTGGTTTTTTTGGAGGGGGGGTGGCGTCGCTTTCGCTCTCGGGGGGCAGCAGCGACGACGGGCAGGATGGGTGTGCGCGCGCGCGCGGGAGAAGTAGGAGGAAGATGAGCTGGTTGAACGAGGCGCGCGCGATCGGCATGTGTGTGTGTGCGTGGTTGTGACGGCGCCGCCCCCCTCTTCTGTGCGGGTGACGGGGCGGCCGCGGCGACCGCCGGCCGCGAGTGACGCCCCGGCGCTCTCTCTTCTCCCGGCCGCACGCTCCCGCGCTCGCCTCTCATGGCCAGCTTCAAAACCACAACATTTCCTACTTCTTATCAACGAGCTCTTTCGACGACTTTCGAGCTTGCCCTTCCCCCCCCCGTGCGCACACGAAACAACCCTCCCCTGGGGGTAGAGCACGCCTTTTCTCCATCTCGACACCGCCAAAAAAAAGAGGGAGACCAAAAACGCCTTTTCGCCCCCCGACTCATCCGACAAGACACCCGACGACCAAGCCCCCGCGCCAATCCGCGCAGATGTTCAAGAAGCTGTTCGGCTCGGGCGGCGGCGGCGAAGGAGCCGCCGCCCCGGGCTCGGCCGCCGCCGTTGCCGCCGCCGACCCGGCCGCCTCGTCGCTCGCCGCCGCCGCCGCCTCCGACCCCCCCCACCACCCCCGCACCATCCCCGAGGACGCCGAGGGCCCCGTGGACTACGCCCCGCCGCCCCTGGGCGTGCACGCGCCGGCACTCGGAGAGGGCAGCGCCGCCTCCCTCGGCAAGCACTTTGACGCGGCCGAGGCAGGGGCTGCCGGCAGCGCGACGCGCCCCTCCTTTGTCTGGGAGGGCGCCAGCGGCGGCGACGGCGGCAGCGCGGCCGGCGGCGGCCGCTCGGCGTCGTGGCTCGGCGGCGGCGCCGACCTCGGCGCGCGCGGCTACGACGACGCCGCCGTCATGCGCGTGCCCTCGGTCGGCCTCGCGCGCCGCATGTCGCGCCGCAGCGGCATGCTCTCGGCCGACTTTGAGCGGCGGCGCTCGTCGGCCAACTTTGCCAAGCTGGGCTCGGACCACGAGGGGCACTCCAACTGGGCGACGGCGGCGTGCCACCTGGTGACGGCCATGATCGGCGCCGGCATTCTGGGCCTGCCCAACTCGTTCGCGTGGCTCGGGTGGATCGGCGGGCCTGTGTGCTTGGTGTTCTTCCTCGCCGTGACCGTCTACTGCCTCTTCCATTTGATCGAGTGCTACCAGGTAAGAGCGAGCGAGCGGAGGGAGAGAAAAAAAAAAGACGCGAGCAGCGGCTTTGCCCCGAGCCCGTCCTCCTCTATTATTGACGCGGCTCTCGGGGGCTCCGAGTCCATCAGTCAAACACGCGCCCATGCTTACTGACATCTTCGATACCCCGCACTTTGGTCCCCTCTCCCTGCCACAACAAAAAAACAAAACACGCGCCGCCGCCGCTCCGCAGATCGGCCACGTGAGGTCGCCGAAATACGCCGATTTGATCTACCACGTCTGCGGACGCAAGCACGCGATCGTTCTGGCTCTATCGCAGCGTTTGAACATGATTTTGACATGTTGTGGGTACAGCATTGCGGGAGCGCATTCAATCACGTTCCTGGCCAAAGCTGCGTATACGCTGCAAGGGAAGCCGCCGTCGACGTTTGCGTCGTCGCAGCGCGTCCACACGATCATGTTTGGCGCGCTGCAGCTCGTCATGTCTCAGCTCCCCAACCTGGAGTCGGCGTGGTGGTCCTCGGCCATCGGCGCGGGTGAGTAGCTCTTGCTGGATTGCGTGGGCGTGGGCGGGAACGAGCGAGCGCTGCGTGGCGCTGAGCTGCCGCCGCCGCCGCCACCGCCGCCACCGCTTAACTTTTTCCCGCCGCCCTCGAATCGCGAAAAAAAAAAACCCGACCCTGCCAACTTTTGCCCCCACAACCCCCCGAAACACCCCCCCCCCCCCCCCCACCCACCCAAAAAAACTACAGCCATGTCCGTCACCTACGGCGTCATCGCCATCGCGCTCGGCGCCATGGGCGCGAGCAACCGCCGCGGCGATCTGGTCGGTCGCCCGGGCACCTCGCCCGCCGACAAGGCGTTTGGCGTCTTCAACGCGCTCGGCAACATCGCCTTTGCGTTCAGCGCCGCCATCATCACGGTCGAGGTCCAGCACACGCTGCGCGAGCCGCCCCGCGCGGCCGTCTCCATGCGCAAGTCGATTGGTGCCGCCATGTCGACGGCGTTTACCCTCTACGGTCTCGTTGCTGTCCTGGGTTATGCGGCGTTGGGCCCCGACTCTCCCGACGACGTGCTCGTCGGTTTCGAAAAGGTCAACTTTGCCCCTCTTTGGCTCGCCATGCTCGCCAACGCGGCGGTCCTCGTGCACATGATCGCGGCCGTGCAGACGTATGCGCAGCCCATCTTTGAGTGGCTCGAGGATCTTTTGCTCCAGCGCTTCCCGAAAGCCGTCGGGCGCGTGCCGCCTTTTGTCTTTCGCCTGCTCGTGCGCACGCCGCTTATGGTGATGGTCGCCATCGTCGCCACCGTCGTCCCCGCGTTTGGCGCCATCACGGGCCTCGTCGGCGCGGCCACATACTGGCCCACCGCCGTGTTTTACCCGCTCAAGGCCTACAGGAACACGCACACCATCAGCCGCGGGCGCGGTTTCCTATTTCTGGCGATCAACGTGGCGCTCGGGCTCATCAGCGCCGTGGCGACCGTCGGCGCGATTCAGGGCATCGTCGAGACGGCGCGCACGTCGTTCACGGCGGCGCCGTGATCTATTGGCTATGTGTGTGATCTTAGAGCCCGATCTGGCTGTTCTTTCGTCGACGGCCGCGCGCGCCCGCGCCCTTTTCTTTCATCGTCGCCGCTGTTTTTCTCCCCGCCCCCCCCCCTTGCATGCGCGCCTTCCCTCGCCCCCCTTTCGTCTCCGCTCGATGGTTTCTCTTTCGCTTCCTCCTCTTCCTCTGTATCGGACAGGTCTTAGAAAAAAGAACTCCCCGCACCATGTCCTCTGCGCGCGTTGTCGTCGCTGTGTAAAAAGAAATGTGTTGGGCTCGGACGAGCCTCGTCCTTCGCAAGAGCGAGACGGCTCGGAGAAAAACACAAACACCGTCGCCGGGGCGAGACCTTACAATGCTTTTGCGCTGTGCGAATTGAACGTAACAAAGCCCTAAGGCGGATCAAGCGTGTGCGTCTCTGTTGTTCGAGGGGTCGAGGGGGGAGAAGGGTTTCGTGATGGGGCGGTGACGTTCAAGGTGGCGGCAAGGGGGCGCGACGCTTGCGGCGCCGCGCTTCACTCCTCAAAGGCCGGCTTCCCGACCTAGCGCTGCGCCGCCAGCGCCGCCAGGTCGACCAGCGCGTTGGCCGTCGCGCTGGGGTTGGCGGCGGCGCCCGAGAGCGCGGCCGAGAGCGCGCCCGAGACCTCGTCCTCGGCGAGCACGCCGGCCCGCAGCCCCTCCATCACGCGCACGGCCGCGGCGCCAACGTCGAACCCGTCGTGGCGTGCCGCGTGCAGGTCGCGCAGGCGGCGGTGCGCCGAGCGCCAGCGCTTGGCGGGCACGAGCCACGACGCGGCCCGGGTCGCCACGTCACTGCTGCTGTTGCCGTTGGGGTTGCCGTTGTCGCCGCCTCCGCCCGCCGCGAGCGTCAGGTGCTGCGCCGCCGCCCTCAGCTCCGCGTAGCGCGCGTGCGCGGTGTCCAGCGGCACGGTCGCGCCGCCCTTGCCCTCCACCGCCACGCGCATCTGCACCACGTTCTCGATCTTCATCCATGCACCCGGCTCCACCTGCGCCAGCCCCTGCGCCCCCTCCAAGCGGCCGCGCGCCAGGTACTCGAGCTGCGCGGCCGCGCGCGCGACGCCGGCCTCGGTGTCCGTCGTGCCGCCGAGCAGCGCCGGGAACTGCCGGGCCAGGAGGACGAGGGCGCGGACGGGGGGGTGGCTCAAGGCGGTGAGGGGGGCGTCGAACAGGGGCACGTGCGCGCCGCCGCAGTAGGCCGGCAGGCGCACGTGCGATTGGCCGTTCTCCGTGGAGGCCTCGCCGCCCTCGGCGAGAAAGGCGCCCGCGAGCGCGAGCAGGCGCTGCTTTTTCTCCTTCATGTTGGCCACGTTTTTGCCGCCAAACTCGGCGATGGCGAGGCCCTGGTCGCCGCAGTCGTGGCGCGGGAGCTGCGGCCACAGGTGGCGCGCCGCGTTGGTGGGCCACACGCGGAGCGCGTCGTCGGCGACGGCCAGCTCCCACGCCGGCGGCTTGACCGGGGGCGCGGGCACATCGCCGCCGTTCCACCCGCCTGTCGCCGCCGCCGCCGCGAGCGCCGCGCGCTCCCAGCCGGCCTCCACGGGCTTCAGCGTCCCTTGCACGATGCGCCCTTGCCTCCCGGTGGCGACCGCCTTGAGCTTGTTGGATTTGGTCTCTCGGCGGCCCATCTGTGATAGAGGGAGGAGGTACGCGCGCGCGCGCGAGAGAGAGAGAGAGAGAAAAGGAGGAGGAGGAGGACCGAGGCGATTTAAAAAAAAATCGCACTCGCAAAAGGCGTCCGCGGACGCTTGTCTGGTGTTGCATTAGCGCGCGATCGATAGAGGGCGTGATGAACTATGTGTAGATGGCGCTCTCTGGTGGGTTTTGGTGAAGAATGAGGGGGCTCGGCGGGCGGGGCAGGGGGGAGAAGAGGGAGGAAGGGGAGAGGGCTTCCCGCAAGGAGCCACCAATCTCCTCCTCCAACTCTTCTTGTTCCGCGCTCTCTCTCCCACTCGCGCGCACTACACACACTCTCTCACACAAGCACGAGCACCGCCACCACCTCTTCTTCTTGCTCGCCTCCCAACAACAACAGCAACATGGCGCACGCAGGAGGCAACAACAACAACAACAACACCAACGGCGGCGACAGCGAAAGCGACGACGCCAGCTGCGTCTTCGACGCCGTCGCAGCGGGCGAGTCGGCCGGGTGCGTGCGCGAGCTCATCGAGCACTACGCCTCTGCGGGGGGAGCGCACGCACACACCTCGTACTGGTACGAGGCTCGGCGCTCGGAGGCGGCCAACTGCACTTTGTGGACGAGGTGGTCGAGACGCCGCTGTGGGCCGCCCACCGCTTGGCGCGCGGCGACCTCGAGAACGGCTCCGACGCCACGATCTTGGGCGAGAAGTGCAACGCCCTGGCGCTGGCCATCCACTACGACCAGACGGAGACTCTGCGCGTGCTGCTGTGCAACGGGCGGCACCAGGCCAACGGGCCGCTCCAGTACGGTATTTACTCCGACGTGCGCGGGCGCCACCACTACGACGCCTCTTGTCTCCCCGTCCAACTCGCGGTCGTGCCGCTGGTGAGGCTCGAGGACGATGAGGACGAGGAGGATGCCGACACGCCACCGCTGCCTCCACGGATCGAGACCCTCGAGGTCCCGGTGCGCGGTTTTGGCGCTGACGTCAACAGTCGAGACGAGAACGGATGGACGCCGCTGCACTGGGTGGTTGATTGCTGGGAGCGAGAGGACGCGGAGCAGGCAGTCGACGCGCTCGTGGGGCTCGGCGCCAACGTGAACGCGCCCGACAACCAAGGGGGGACGCCCATCCTCTTGGTCGCCCGAGGCCGCGCCGCCATGGTGCTTCGATTGCTCGCTCTCGGCGCATCCGCCGACGTGCTGGACGCGTACGGCTCATCCCCCCTCATGTACGCCTGCTCTTCCCCATGGAGCATGCAAGCGGCCATGCCGGCCCTGCTGCGCGCGTCGTCCCGCGAGACGCGGCGCGCCGTCGCGCTACACGGTCGGAGCGCGATCGACAGTCTCGTCATGTTCGACGGCTCCAGCAGAAAACTGCCGTGCCAGGACGTGATCGGCGACCTCATGGCTGCGGGCGCTCCCGTCCACCCTTCGACAAACGCCGCCCGCCTCCTGCCGATTGCCGCACGCCACGGAACGCACCTCGAGGCCCGCGCGACGGCGCGCTAGCACGAGCCGCCGCCCTGGCAGGTGCACGAGGCGATGGTGGAGCTGGCCTTCGACTTTCAGGACGCAAGGGCGGCCGAGGAGGGCGTGACGGTGCGCGAGCGGCGCGTGCAGGAGCTGGAGGAGGCGCTGCGGGCGCGCGGGGAGGGGAGGGAGGAGGAAAGCGAGGAGAGCGACGAAGAGGGCGGCGACGCGAACGACGAGGAGGGCGACGGGAGCGGCAGCGGGGGGGGGTCTGGCGGCGCCGGCGGCGGCAGCAGCTGAAGGAGGGGGGGAAGGGCGACGACCGCGAGAGACCCCAACAAACGCACCAGAAAAGCGCTCACAGTCAGGTGTAACGATGCATTACAAAAAAGGCTTCATTCAGCCGCCCCCGCCGCCGTATCCGCCGCCGCTCGACCCGCCCCCTCCCCCGCTGCCCCCCTCTTCCTCCTCCTCCTCATCATCATGATGATACCCCGCCCCGCCGTCGCCCTTGGCCATCCGGCCGTGCCTGCGCGCGAGCAGCTCGCGCGCGGCGGCCACGCGCTGCGCCACGACCGTCGCGCGCTGTGTTTGTTTGGTTGGTTGGTTGTTTTGGAGCGGGGGGGGGGGTTGGCTTGGGGAGCGGGCGGGGGGGGGGGGCGTTTTGACGGTCTCTCTATCAGCCTCTGGCGCACATGGCACCCACCCCCCACAACAAAAAAAACTCACGTGCGCCTCGACCGCCGCGGCCGGGTCCAGCGACCCGGGCAGGTGCACGAACCGCAGCGCGCGCCCGCGGATGTGCACAGACGGCAGCTTGGGCGGCGGCGGCGTGGGGGCGGCACCGCCCGCAGCCCCCCGCGCTGCCGCCGCCATCATGTCCCGGCAGGGCGGCGGCCGCCACGTGGCGTCCTCGACCACGACGAACGCGCCGCGGTCGTCCACCTCGGCCAGGCGGCCGCTCACGACGGCGTCGTCGCGCAGCTCGAACAGCAGGCGCTTGCCGACGAGCGCGTCGAGCAGCGCGAGCAGCGAGTTGCCGCG